>JAWWNH010000025.1:4730000-5418612 GCA_034641385.1 Darevskia mixta | reverse complement strand
ATAGGATCCAGAATGCAGCAGTCTGATTGGTCCGCAGGAGCCACCCAATCCAGCTTCAGGTGGAAGTGAATCCGCAACTGGATTGGCCTACAGGAGTATCCTGGAATTAGCCAATCACGTGGGGCCCATTGTGTAAATAATGTATATAAAGCAGATGTTCTGGGGAAACATTCATTCCTCGCTGCTATGAGCTGAATAAAGAGCATGAAATCCACACTCGACTCAGAGTATATTTCAAAAGCTATATATTTAAAACAGTACATGCTCAGGGGCAGATGGGGCTCGTCGACCATATAAGGTAGCCGATCCAGGAGAAGGGAAACTCTGATCCTAAACCACTGCTGCCTTGCAGTCTTCTGGAGAATAAAAGGCTAAGGAGTAAACCCGACACAAATCTGGAGTCCCTAAGGTGGGCATCATTAGTCTGAGCAAAGACTTATCACAGCGTAATTACATATTCCAGCCAGGACCGTCTTAAGCATATCCGGCGCCGTGGTGCAAAGCTTCCTCCGGCGACCCCGCCCCCCATTTCCCACAGTTGTCGACCTTTTTTTAGGGAGGACGGTGCTGCCGGCAGGGCTGGAGGAGGTGGGCATCGGCTGGAGGGTGGCTCTTCCAGCGGGAAAGAGGCAGAGGCTGGACGCGGCGCCTCCCGGCTCAGGTGGCCGCGGCAGTCGGAGGCTCTAGGTGTGGCGCTGCTTTGGCGTGGCATGGCGGAGGCGGGCGAGGGCGGTGAGCTGATGCCAGGAGGCGCCGTGTCCAGCCTCCACCTCTTCCTTGGTGCCCCCCAGGAATAAACCCCCAAAACATCATTCAATTAGAATATTGTTGTAAAGGTTAATTTCTTTCAGTAATTCAACTTAAAAGGTGAAACGAATATATGAGATAGACTCATGACATGCCAAGCGAGATATGTCAAGCCTTTATTTGTTATAATTGTGATGATTATGGTGTACAGCTGATGAGAACCCCAAAGTAGTTGTTACTACTGTACGCCATAATCATCGCAATTATAACAAACAAGGGCTTGACATATCTCGCTTGGCATGTCATGAGTCTATCTCATATATTAAACTCCAGTAGCTAATGAAAACAATTGCTTACATAAATGGACTTTTCCACAATATTCAAATTTTTCGAGTTTCACCTGTACATACATCACAGAAGGAGGCGGGCTACAGCAGAAATACATCACAAGGGGACAGTCTACAACAGAAATCCTATCTTGCAGGATACTGATAATGGTCACTTGATTGCTTTATCTGGGCAGCCGGGCCATTCCTTTTGAGATGCTAAATACTTACATAAATACAGTATAAACTTGGCGCCCTGGCGCCCCACGCCACTAGCCTCTATGGGTAAGACGCCCCTGATTCCAGCCAGGCCAAAGCACTGGAAGGAAGGTGCAGAGCAGGGGCACTAACTAAGGGGTGTGTCTTGGGAGAGTTCCCAGGGCCAATTAGAGAGGCCTGAAGAGCCACAAACTGGGCCCCCAGGACTTAGAGCCAAACCTCCTTGTTCTGAGAGTTCAGCCTTGCCACCACTTTTTTCTATCGGATGCTGCTTTTTAAATAAAGAGTTTATTCAGCATGCCTCCAGGACCCTGGCGCTTGCATGATTTAAAGGCAAGAATGTCTGCACCTTGAGAATACTAAAAGGGAAGTCTCAAAACAAAATGAAAGGACATCTGGTTCCGTGTGGACCAGAAGGAATGCAGGAGGAGAATATATTAGAAGACAGCTGTCCCTCTCTCCATAATTATTAAATAAAGTTTCTTTTTGGATGCTTACAAATATACTGTTGCAGTTACCTCAATCTCCAAGCTGCAAGAGACCCCCGGGGGTTCCAGCGCTTAAACTAGGGTTCAGTTTCCTTGGAATGAAGGTCATTCGAAACTGTGGTGCCTTTCGGATATCTGGTTTTATTTACACATGTAAATAAACATGTGTATTGTTTATACACATATAACATGGTTAAACCACAGAGCCTAGGGCTTGCCGATCAGAAGGTCGGCGGTTCGAATCCCTGCGACGGGGTGAGCTCCTGTTGCTCGGTCCCTGCTCCTGCCCACCTAGCAGTTCGAAAGCACGTCAAAGTGCAAGTAGATAAATAGGTACCACTGCAGCGGGAAGGTAAACTGTGTTTCCGTGCGCTGCTCTGGTTCGCCAAAAACTGATTGGGGAAAGAAAAGGACTCGTGGCGGAGACGGTGCTAGCCAATCAGTGCTGTGCACAGTCAGCTTCACTTCCTCCCTGGGCAGACTGCTGAGTGAATAAAAAATGTGGCAAGCTTCCATCTGCAGTTTCATCCACCTAGACCCTGCACTCTCATTTTAAATCCCACTTCCAAAATCATAAGGACTAGGAACTCACTTGGCTTTCAATGATATCAAAGATTTAGAAGGCTGGATTCACAGAGCCTTATTGTGCATGCAAGGCACACTCTCCTGGAACCATTAGAGCTGAACAGGTGGGCTGTGGCTACTGCTGCTGCTGCTGCTACTACTGATGTTCCACATGCCTTTTGGCTAACATGCTCTCATTTGTTCTGATGCCAACTGCATACAGTATTATCAGTAAGCTGTTCCCACAAGTAGGATGAGCATGGCAAGAGACATCGGGACTTATTGCCATCAACGGAGAAAGAAGGGGAATTATTACTGGTCTATTTATGCTGGGCATAGCTGTCAACTTTCAGATTTGAAAATAAGGGATTTTTCCAAACTTTCGGATTTGAAAATAAGGGATGCCGCGAGGGCGGTGCAATGGCACCAAGTAGCCTCGCCACCCTGCGCTCCAGAGGCTGCGTGCGAACGAGTGAGCGAAAGAGCGAGCGCGTAGACGGCAGGCAGGCTGGCTGTCCGGTTGGGCGTGAGGGTCTGGCTGCACAAGGCATGCAAGCTCCGCCCCCAGTCGGTCTCAGACTCCTTATTGGCAGCCGAGCAACGCAGCTGAGGAGCCTCCCTGGCCGGCAGGGAGGGAGAGGAGCTGCTTCCTTTGAAATCCGGGAAATTGAAGGGATATCAACAATCCGGGATAGCAGCGGGAAACGGCATTGGAATAAGGGAGTTTCCCGCCAAAAAAAGGGAGGGTTGACAGCTATTATGCTGGGCGGTTGGTGACTTTCCAGAAAGCAGCCACTGAGGGCCACGTACCCTGCTAACATCACTATAGTTTTATTACGCAGACCCACTCCGAGCACAGATATTACCCTAGCCTGCCCCAGGAGAGGGAGCTCAGGCAGGCAGACCAGCTCCGGTTGTTCTCAATATGCCCTTCACATCCTGTAGCCACCAAGCAAGCATCTCTGTTTGTCCTGGCTGCCTCCACCTATGGGACCCGGCCAATACACTGTACGCAGCAGAGCAGGGAGGTGATTTTCATATTTTCACCTGACATACTCGATTCATGTTGCTGTTTAATTACATTAGCAAGTTTCCAGAGAACTTTTTCTGATAATTCAGCAATAAAACAAGCAGATATGGAGAGGTTCCAGAGTTAAGTAATCTGCAATTATCCTGACAATTGTGTGCAGTGAAGGCAGACCAGAAATTAAACAATCTCTTGGAAACACTTTCCAACTTTTTTATCATTAGCATCAGTCGTTTAAGCCAAGGATCTGATTGCTGAAGTCATTGCTCTTTCTGTCTTCTGAGGAAGGGGACTCAGAGGCGTTCCCTCTGCTGAATTTCTGCTTTCCTGGTTGCGTTCGCGCGTGTCTCCTTCTTCGGGTGAAATCACGCGGTCTCTTAGATCACATCCACACCAGATATTGAAAGCCCTATCAGTGCTGGTGCTGCTGCTCCCGCAGCAACCTTACGAGCCGCCGAGCGAGCGGCAACTCGTAAGGCTGCCGTGTGCGAACAGCAGGCATAAGGCCGCCCCGTCCGTGCTGCTTTTCGCGTGCGGCAACCTTACGAGTTGCCGCACGAGCAGCCGCCGCGCGGACAGGGTGCCGGGGCTCGGCTTGGGCATTGCGGGGGGTGGCGCCCAGAGTGTTCCCCCTCCAGGGTGGAACCCGGGGCAGCCCGCCCCCAACGCCCCGCCTTTGCTCCGCCCCTGAGCACTATGATACCGCTTTAAACCCTCTTCCCCTCACTGAGCTACAATTCCCAGAGTTCCCTGTGAAGAGGAGTTGGTTGTTAATCCACTCTGGGAATTGTAGCTCTGCGAGGGGAATAGTGGTCCCTTAACAACTCTCTCTCTTTTTTTTAATTTTTAAAGATTCTTTATTACAAGACAATTTACATAGAACATAAACACAACAAAAAATGACATAAACAGACCATAGACACTGACTAACAACACCTCATTTGACATTACATATCCTTTAACTTCTGATTCACCTCATTGTGCTTTTTATACCTTACTAGTCTATACACACTTCATTTTTATTATTCTTTTCAGTTAATTATCAGGGGGGGGGGAAATTACTTTATAGTTTCCTTAAACGTCAAGATTCAATCCAAATCTGTCAGATGATTTGTGTTATTACAGTACTTTTTAAGATATTCTTTGAACATTGTCCAATCTTTACTAAATTTCTGGTTAGAATTCCCTCTTATTCTCCCAATCATCCTTGCAAGTTCTGAATATTCTATCATCTTTTCTTGCCAATCAGTTTTTGTTGGGATTACATCACCCTTCCAGTTTTTTGCTATTAAAATCCTCGCCGCTGTGGTTGCATACATAAAGAGGGTTCTGTGATATTTTTTTGTGTGTTTATCAATGGACACAATGCCTAACAAAAAGGCTTCAGGGGTTTTTTTGGAACAAGAATTTAAAGATCTTTTTGAGTTCATTGTATATCATATCCCAAAATTCTCTTATCTTCGCACAGTCCCACCACATGTGCATAAAGGTACCAGCCCCTTTTTTGCATCTTCAGAAAATGTCGAAGCTTTTCTTATACATCTCAACCTGTTTGGCTCTGGCCCCTAACAACTCTCATTACCCTTAAAAAATGTCAGTTACCTGAATTCCTTGGTGGAAGCCATGACTGTTTAAAGTGGCATCATAGCGCTTTCAGTGTTTGGTATGAATGTGGCCTTAGTGTGTAGTCAGCTCCCTAGATTTCCTCCCCTTGCAGAGGGTTGAACTAGATGACCCTCATAGTCCCTTCCAACTTTACAATTCTATGATTCTGAGATCACCCATGATATACGTTTCTGTCTTGGGCAGGTGCATCAAGACAGGCAGAGTCTGGATGCTGTCAATTGCTGTGTCAGAGACCATGTTTAGCCACGGGTACAGGTCTGGATAGGGACGCAGGTGGCACTGTGGTCTAAGCCACAGAGCCTAGGCCAGGGCTTGCTGATCAGAAGATCGGCGGTTTGAATCCCTGCGACGGGGTGAGCTCCCGTTGCTCGGTCCCTGCTCCTGCCAACCTAGCAGTTCGAAAGCACGTCAAAGTGCAAGTAGATAAATAGGTACCGCTCCAGCGGGAAGATAAACGGTGTTTCCGTGTGCTGCTCTGGTTCGCTAGAAGCAGCTTAGTCATGCTGGCCACATGACCCGGAAGCTGTACGCCGGCTCTCTCGGCCTATAGAGCGAGATGAGCACCGCCACCCCAGAGTCGTACATGACTGGACCTAATGGTCAGGGGTCCCTTTACCTTTACCTTTGCAGGTCTGGATAGTTATCTGCCCATTGCTTCATCTGCTTGCTGCAGTTTGTGAAGATCTCTCCCAACAAAGTTTGCAGTGGTACAGTTTTCCCGCCTGTTGGGCCAAAGGCTTTCTTCATGCATTCGTATACATATAAAGTGGGTTTTTGTCTTTTTAGTTAGAAACCTAAAAATGTAACAGGCAAATGAGGCAAAGGCGCATTTAAAATCAGGTGCGTCAATTTAGAACAGATACCATGAGCAAAATGAGAATTTGGCATGGAGAGCTATCTATTTTATGACAAGTTGAACTTGGAACTATTTAGCTTGTTGGTAGACTTACTTGTAGGGACCCAGGTGGCGCTGTGGGTTAAACCACTGAGCCTAAGGCTTGCTGATCAGAAGGTCGGCGGTTCGAATCCCCTCGACGGGGTGAGCTCCCGTTGCTCGGTCCCAGCTCCTGCCCACCTAGCAGTTCGAAAGCACGTCAAAGTGCAAGTAGATAAATAGGAACCGCTCCGGCGGGAAGGTAAACGGTGTTTCTGTGCGCTGCTGGTTCGCCAGAAGCGGCTTTGTCATGCTGGCCACATGACCCGGAAGCCAATAAAGCGAGATGAGTGCCGCAACCCCAGAGTCGGACACGACTGGACCTAATGGTCAGGGGTCCCTTTACCTTTACCTTTAGACTTACTTGTTAGTTTTTCCTTTCCTTTCTTTAATTCAATTCAAATATTCTTTCTGCTCCTTGTTTTGTTTGCTTGGAGAGAAAAAGACATACACACACACACACACACACACACACACACACACGGAGAGAGAGAGAGAGAGAGAGAGAGAGAGAGAGAGAGAGAGAGAGAGAGAGAGATTGAGAGAGACTAGAGTGCAGTAGAGGATTTTTTCCCGGGAGTAAACCTTCTAATATGTTCCCCTTCAAAATACTATTTTATTTTTTTAACATTTGGATGGTTGGGGGCCAGATACCTTTTCACTCCTCCTTCCAGACAGTAAAGAAAATATGCCCGTGGAATGAAAACAATGAGTGCTCTTTACCGTAATTGGCAAATAGCTCAGCAGAACAATAATACCTCCATGCTGAGTTTGTTCGTATGTACAGGAGATGGAACCGCCGAAGGCATGTAAGGGAGATGTCTGGGTTTTGAAAAGGACAGGAGAACGGCAGTGCATGCATGCTCATTAATATACAAATGTGGATGCTAAAAATGGAGAGGAGAGTCAGTTTTATGGATGGATGAATTGCATCTATATTCCACCTTTTTCTCCAAGCAGCTCATTGGCATACCTGTTCCTTCTCCCTCCTCATTTCATCCCCACAAAAACCCTGTAACGTAGTATGCAGCAGGCCAGGAGGTCTTCAGCAATCTGCAACGAAGGAGGGTGCCTGAGCGATTATCAATGCGATGAGCACCCATGGGAAGGAATAGTTCTATTTCCAGTTGGGAAAAGTGGTCAGGTCTGAGCCAGCCAGGTGATGAGTACCGTATTTTTCGCTCCATAAGACGCACTTTTTTCCTCCTAAAAAGTAAGGGGAAATGTCTGTGCGTCTTATGGAGCGAATGTGTGGTCCCTGGAGCTGAACTGCCCAGGGGCAAAAGCAGATCGTGCTTTTTTTTAAAAAAAGAGAGAGAGAGAGAAGGGGGTGTTGAAAGGAAGCCCGCTGAGCAGCTGCTCAGCAAACGATCGGGGAGAGAGATAAGGGAGAGAGATTCCAGCCCCGCCCCTTGCAGAGGGAGGCTGTTTCCCCAGCGACATGTGACTGGCTGATTAGATTATCTGTCTGGAAACTGTAGAAATGGCATCCTGAAGCTGCAGAACTGTGAGTTAAACCCCATAAAACAGGGTTTTTTCCCTTTGCAAAGTAAGCTCAACAACTTTGAGCTGATCCTCAAAAAAATGGGGATTTTCTCCTTTGCAAAAGAAGCTGCAGAAATTTGAGCTGATCCTCAAAAAATGGGGCTTTTCTCCTTTGCAAAAGAAGCTGCAGAAATTTGAGCTGATCCTCAAAAAAATTGGGCTTTCCCCCTCTAAAAACTAGGTGCGTCCTATGGTCAGGTGCGCCTTATAGAGCGAAAAATATGGTATGTCCTTGGCACAAGCTTTTCCAAAAGGGACAAGTAAATTATTCTGAGCTAGTATTTTGAGTGCTTTTGAATTATGGTGCTGGAGGAGACTCTTGAGAGTCCCATGGACTGCAAGATCAAACCTATCCATTCTGAAGGAAATCAGCCCTGAGTGCTCACTGGAAGGACAGATCCTGAAGCTGAGGCTCCAATACTTTGGCCACCTCATGAGAAGAGAAGACTCCCTGGAAAAGACCCTGATGTTGGGAAAGATGGAGGGCACAAGGAGAAGGGGACGACAGAGGACGAGATGGTTGGACAGTGTTCTCGAAGCTACCAACATGAGTCTGACCAAACTGCGGGAGGCAGTGGAAGACAGGGGTGCCTGGCGTGCTCTGGTCCATGGGGTCACGAAGAGTCAGACACGACTAAACGACTAAACAACAACAGTATTTTGAGAGCACCTCAAAAGGGAGATGGATCGGGGTGGAGAACCTGTGGCCCTTTAGATGTTGTTGCATTCCAAATCCCTTAATCACTGACTATTAGCCATGGAAGTCAGGGTTCTTGGTGGGAGGGGAATGTAGGCATTGGTAATAATCTGGGGGTAATCACAGGGGCACAGGAAGTGGGAGGCGGGGAGGCGGTACGCCCCTGGTTCCATCATGGAAGGGGTAACAAATTATCAAGGAACAATTACTGCCCTACTAGGGTGGTTCATAAAAAAACTTTTTTTTTTTTTTTGAAAATGCCTGCTCCCAAAAGGTCTTATCTTACTACACTAGGGATTATATAGCTATATATGAAATTTCATGCATACCAGTTAATATCTTCACCCTCCTCCACAAAAACAGCTGTTTACTTGGCTGTTTTCCTATGTCGTGAAGGCTGAAATTTCAATTCAGTGGAGCACTTACTGTTCCCAACCCTAACCCTGCGGAAAGCCATCTAATTATACTTTGATTTTGACATGTTTTTAGGAGATAATTTAATTATTGTTTGATTTTATACCAATGTTATGTATCTGATGGTAGCCACCCTGAGCCCGACTTCGGCCGGGGAAGGCGGGATATAAATAAAAGTTTATTTTTACTTATTATTATTCCTTTGTAAGAAAATATGAAATAACGTAAAACCATTTTTGCAAGCAAAATAAAAATAAAAATCAATGTGGTGGGGGGGGGTGACAAGGAATTTTCTGCACCGGGTGCCACCTGACCTTCCTACACCTCTGGGTAATCATAATCCCATCATTGTGATTCTCTTTATGAAGAGACACACATTCATTTGTTGTTGTTTTCCTGAAATGCCCAGCCTTTGCGGGAAATTTGTTAGCTGAAACAGTTTCCTTCTCCCCTCGTTCTTCACTCGGTGCCCTGAAATCGTTGCTATGGAGACTCCCGCTGATTCTGGCCTGATGAGCAGTGAGCAAGAATGCTGCAAGGTACCTTCTGATGGCACATGAGGGAGCATCAGCCACGGGTCCCAAGGCCTTGCCCAGCCAGCGGCAGTAACAGGGAATTCAGCTGCCTGGCAGGGAAGGTAGAAATTACAATGAGAGCTGAATTATTGTGGGGAAAGATCGGCAACTTCGTTTCCTCCTGCAACTTAACCCTCTGGGAAAGGCAACAGCCTGCCTGCAGAGATTAAGCCAACAAAACATCCCCATTGCTTTGTTTCCCAAAAAGGAAAAGAACCAGGAATGTGTTAGGTCACACCCGCCGTCTGCCATCGTACCCACAAAGGTTATCTTTGGTGACCCTGAGCTTTCATTAAAAAAAAAAAAAGTTAGGAAGCAAAATGTGGAGGTTGGTGAAAGGTGCTGAGAGATTTTAGGAGGCCCCTATTCCCCTCACAGAGATATAATTCTCAGAGTTCCCTGTGAAGAGGGAATGATTGTTAAAGCATTATGGGGAATTATAGCTTCGGGGAGGGAATAGGGGCCTCTCTCAACACCCTTAACAAACTATGGCTGTCCGAATTCTTGGGGGGAAGCCATGACTGCTTACAGCAGTATCGTAGCACTTTAAATGTACACTGTGAATGTGACCTTAGACTACTCAGAGCATCTGGGCCTGCTCCCAGATCCCTGGGATCAAACTTTGCATTTTATATCATGTATTTAAGTATTTTAAATTTCTAAACAGCCTTGGGTGCCATGGCAGAGAGGTAATACACAAATGCAAAGAACAAATCAATAAAATTGACTAGGCCTCATTATGGGACACTGCAGGGCTTCCCCTTAAACCTCGAGCTCTTACTGAGCAGGACTCACATTTACTTTTGTTTTATTTTGTTAATTTTCACGGTTCAGTGTTTTCCACCACCCATGCCGAGCATACGTAAGATATTATTATTGTTTCACCAGAGCAAAGGCAGCATGTTCCCCCAACACACACAATCTAGTCCTGACCCTCCAAGTGTCCCTGTTTTCCAGGGACAGTCCTGGATTTGCAGAAGCCGTCCCGCTTTCTGATTTGATCCCGGAATGTCCCGCTTTTCCTTAGGACATCCCTATTTTCATCGGCGAAATGTGGGAGGGCATGGTAGTTAGAGAATAGGACTACTCACCTGCCTGCAAACCTAAACACACTCAGGAGGGAATAATCTATCGATCTCCAGTCTATGCTAGATGCTGAGAAATCACAAAATAGGAGCAAGTTAAACTTAAATTTGGACAACAGTGCTGTATCTGTAAATTGCAAAACTAAATCAAAGATGCTCATGGAGCATTAAAAGAATGCATCATTTGGCACACAGCCTTCTGAAAAAAATCTGATGGTGAGAAAAACTAAACTGGACTCAACTACAGTGGTACCTCGGGTTACAAACACTTCGGGTTACAGACTCTGCTAATCCGGAAGTAGTACCTCGGGTTAAGAACTTTACCTCAGGATGAGAACAGAAATCGTGCGGCGGCAGTGGGAGGCCCCATTAGCTAAAGTGGTACCTCAAGTTAAGAACGGTTTCAGGTTAAGAATGGACCTCCGGAACGAATTAAGTTTGTAACCCGAGGTACCACTGTATACAGCTGCAAATAAAACGTTAGAAGTGTGTTGTAAATTGCATTATACAAATTTGACACTAGATGGTGATGGTGAGCTATGGCAACTTCAATATATATTTTCAAAATGTTTTTTTAAAAAGCATTTTCACAACTTTTTTTATATGTGTCTAGATTTCAAACCTAGACAGCATCTTAAAAAGCAGAGACATCACCTTGCCGACAAAGGTCCGTATAGTTAAAGCTATGGTTTTCCCAGTAGTGATGTATGGAAGTGAGAGCTGAACCATAAAGAAGGCTGATCAGCTAAGAATTGATGCTTTTGAATTATGGTGCTGGAGGAGACTCTTGAGAGTCCCATGGACTGCAAGAAGACCAAACCTATCCATTCTTAAGGAAATCAGCCCTGAGTGCTCACTGGAAGGACAGATCCTGAAGTTGAGGCTCCAGTACTTTGGCCACCTCATGAGAAGAGAAGTCTCCCTGGAAAAGACCCTGATGTTGGGAAAGATTGGGGGCACAAGGAGAAGGGGACGACAGAGGGCGAGATGGTTGGACAGTGTTCTCGAAGCTACCAACATGAGTTTGGCCAAACTGCGAGAGGCAGTGAAGGATAGGCGTGCCTGGCGTGCTCTGGTCCATGGGGCCACGAAGAGTCGGACACAACTGAACAACAACAACAAATGGGTCTTACCAGGAATAATAGAACTTAAGAGATTCTAACGAATCTGCAACTAGCTTTCTGCTGCGCTCTGGTCCATGGGGTCACGAAGAGTTGGATACGACTAAATGACTAAACAGCAACAACAACAACAACTATTTCAGGCACATGGTTCAGACACGTATTTAGATATGTGTGCATTTATGAATATTTATTCTACATTTGAGACTTTAAAATTCTTATAACAGAACCCAAACCCTGGACTAAGTCTGGCCCCGCAAGGTCATAGAATTGCAGAGTTGGAAGGGACCCTGGGGAATCTGCAGCTGTCCCATACGGGGATCGAACCTGCCACCTTGGCGTTACTAGCACCATGCTCCAACCGACCAGGAGAGATATCTGTTTCTAATCCCATCATCCCATTTCCCTGCGCGCTCTTTTGGTCTTCTCCTTTACTAACCTTGCTAGTAAAAGCAGCCGCACACACCAGTGTGTGGTTGCTTGACAGCAGGGCGGGGGGCGGCGGGGGGTTGCTGGAGAGAAAGCTCAGGTAACTGTTTTGTGTGCATGTTTGAAATTGCTACAGCATTTAATTGGTTTTCTTAATTGCTGCTTTCCTGCCTGCCTGCTGGGAGTTAATGTACAATGAAACTGGCTTCTGCTCCTCACTGACGGAGGACGAGAGATTTTACACACGCTGTATTCTTCGTAGCAACCAGCCTCTTCTAAATGCAAGTTCTCTCAGCCGGGCTCTGCTCACTCTGCCTTGCAGACAAAGCATGGCATGTTGCTAAATATACCCCACCTTCCCTTTCTCGGTTTAAAAAAAACCAAATAAAAACGGTTGTTATGAAATTGGTCGGAAGCTACAGACAGATTTTTTAAAAAGGACTTTGTCATGCAGCATGTACAGTAGTTAAAACTATGGAACTCACCCTCGCAGGACACAGTGATGCCCACCACCAACTTCAGGGGTCAGCAACCTTTTTCAGCCGTGGGCCGGTCCACCGTCCATCAGACCATGTGGTGGGCCTGACTATATTCTGAGGGAAAAAAGAACGAATTCCTATGCCCCACAAATAACTTAGAGATGCATTTTAAATAAAAGCACACATTCTATTCATGTAAAAACACCAGGCAGGCCCCACAAATAACCCAGAGATGCATTTTAAATAAAAGCACACATTCTACTCATGTAAAAACACGCTGATTCACGGACCGTCCGCGGGCCGGATTGAGAAGGCGATTGGGCCGCATCCGACCCACGGACCTTAGGTTGCCTACCCCTGACCAACTTGAACAGTTTCAAGGGAGGACTGGATAAATACACAGAGGAAGAGAAAGCTATTTGGATGCTGTCGTTGATGCTTTAGTTGAGATTCCTGCATTGCAGGGGGTTGGACTAGATGACCCATAGGGTCCCTTCCAACTCTACAATTCTATGATACTACTAGCCACCATGGCTAGTTGCTCTTGTGTTCAGGTCCTGTTTTTGAGCTTCCCTTTGGAGCATCTTCTTGGCCAGGCTCATTTTATTTTCTTAATTTGCAAATAGGTCAGCAGGATGGTGGATCAAGGATTGTGGATATGGGTAAACAGAATATTATTATTATTTTATTTAGTGGCAGGAGGCCCTGCAGACCTCTTGTTTGGAGGTGAAGTTTCAAGCCTCTTTCCCAAGTTCTAGAAAAAACAACTGGTACCAAACCTACCAGTGGCCTGGTCCTCTCTCCCTGCATGTCCTCCCCGCAGGGCTGTTGTAGGTACTTCGTGTTACCTTTTCCGGTAACATCACAAATCTACTCTAAACACAACCAAAATCTATCATTTGTTCCTTGTCTATTTAAATACTCATTGAAGCATTTCCGTTGTTTTTGAATTACATTTTTCAGTTTTTGTCTTCTCAAATTGTTTTAGATTGTAAGCCTGCAGGTGGGGACAGCCTTGTTTTCGATCCTATGTCAGTCACTCCGGGAACCTTGCTGGCTGAAGAGTGGGGCGCAAACGTCTCAAATAAATAAAACGAACAAACAAACCACGTTTCGCATTTATGGCGTGTTTAAAAATCACTTCGGGGGCGGGAGAGGTGTGTGCATGCGCATCGCTTTCCCCAGAAAGCAATTTTGCAAGCTAGGACTAAGGGTATTGCTGGCAATTTTGCAAGCTGGTGCTGGCATCTGGCTCTGCAAAACGTACAATTTGTTATCACCCCTGCCACAACCACTAATTTATCAGTGTTGGCTCTTCCAACAGAGCAGCATCAGTAAAACGGGACTGGTCTGTGCCCCAAGGTGACATTTCAACAGGGGTCAGGGGCAGGATTCCAGAGGTGTAGCTGCAGCAAAGGCAATTCTAGGTATGATAGTGAGAGCCAGCATGGGGTTTGCCTGGCCCCACTGAATGCACCCCATCAACCCCAGTCCCTGTCAAATGTCTGCTATCCCCACACCTCCAGGACAAATAATTTGAGGACCGTGCATGGATTCACTGTACAGTGCTCTTCCTGTCTTCCAGATAAATGGAAGTGTCAGTTCCAGGTTAAACAGGCCACATCAGAAGCGGGGGGATGACATTGCCATGGCAACAAAGGGACGTTTCTGCCACTGGTATTCACTGACGTTAAATGAAGGCATGGCATGCTTCTTCCGGCCATAAGCAACTATGCTTCCAACAAGAATAGCAGCACAGTGGGTAAAAAAGCGAGTTTAAGGACTGTTGTTGTTGTTGTTGTTGTTATTGTTTAGTCGTTTAGTCATGTCCGACTCTTCGTGACCCCATGGACCAGAGCATGCCAGGCACTCCTGTCTTCCACTGCCTCCCGCAGTTTGGTCAGACTCATGTTGGTAGCTTCGAGCTGTTACTATTGTGACATGCGAGCTGGTCTCTGACCGTAATAAACAAATTTGAATTTGGTAGCTTCGAGAACACTGTCCAACCATCTCGTCCCCTTCTCCTTGTGCCCTCCATCTTTCCCTCCATCTTTCCCAACTCCAGGGAGTCTTCTCTTCTCATGTGGTGGCCAAAGTATTGGAGCCTCAGCTTCAGTTTAAGGACTAAAGGTAAAGGTAAAGGGACCCCTGACCATCAGGTCCAGACGTGACCGACTCTGGGGTTGCGGCGCTCATCTCGCATTATTGGCCGAGGGAGCCAGCGTACAGCTTCCAGGTCATGTGGCCAGCATAACTAAGCCGCTTCTGGCAAACCAGAGCAGCGCACGGAAACGCCATTTACCTTCCCGCTGCAGCGGTACCTATTTATCTACTTGCAGTTTGACATGCTTTCAAACTGCTAGGTTGGCAGGAGCTGGGACCAAGCAACGGGAGCTCACCCCATCACGGGGATTCGAACCGCCGACCTTCTGATCGGCAAGCCCTAGGTTCTGTGGTTTAACCCACAGCGCCACCCATGTCCCTGTTTAAGGACTACAGGTAAGTAAAAACAAAAGAAAACTAGGCACTTGCTAGGTAGGTAAAAATATGTATTATTACGAGTTCAGTGTGTGTGTGTGTGTGTGTGTGTCAGAATCCCCTAAATTCCTGGATCCGTTAAGTATTAGATTTTATTCAAGCCTCCTGAACCCCTGGATCCATCAAGGGTTAAAATATAAGCCAGGCTAGCTTCCTCATGAGGGAATCTGAAAGGTGAGCCATTCAGAAAACAAAGGGCAGGTGATGGTCCATTAAGAAAGCTAAGGAGAAGGGTCTCTGTGCCAGAGGGCAAATGTGTGGGGCCCCGCCTCAATTCACTGGCTAGTTAGAAAACAGAGTTTGAAGCATAGTTTTAGAGCTGGCTGTGGAAAAAACAGGGGTGGGGGGAGAAAAGAGGGGGAAAGGCAAAGGCAGCAAGCTGGAGAGCTGGTCAGAGCATGATGGTTTGAATCCAAGGCTGCGGTTATAGGAGAAACAGGACCCGTTTCTGAGCACAATTCAAAGTGTTGGTGCTGACCTTTAAAGCCCTAAACGGTCTCGGTCCTGTATACCTGAAGGAGCGTCTCCACCCCCACCGTTCAGCCCGGACACTGAGATCCAGTGCCGAGGGCCTTCTGGCAGTTCCCTCACTGCGAGAAGCAAAGCTACAGGGAACCAGGCAGAGGGCCTTCTCGGTAGTGGCGCCCACCTCGTGGAACACTCTTCCATCACATGTCAAGGAAATAAGCAGCTATCTTATTTTTAAGAGACAGCTGAAGGCAGCCCTGTTTAGGGAAGTTTTTAATATCTAATGCTGTATTGTTTTAACATTCGATTGGGAGCCGCCCAAAGTGGCTGGGGAAACTCAGCCAGATGGGCGGTGTATAAATTATTTATTTGTTTATTTATTTATTATTAATTATGTTGATGCCGTGAACCGCTCCATCGTAGGCTCAGGTTGTATATATGCGTAAATAAGCCATATATCATAAAGACCCCTGAGTCTCCGTTGTGCCTCACTTCCAAGAGGAAACACAGATGTCTGGAACCCCCAGAATCTCACACCGCCCAGAAATTGGGGCGGCAGGCAACAGAATTGTTACAGCGACCCCCAATCCAAGCAGCAAGAGTCTCCTGGGACTCCAGCACTAACTCAAGGCTCAGTTTTCTTGAGGGGGGCTGCATTGTCTTTAGGATATATGATTTTCTTTACACATATATGCAAGCTGAGCATAGGATGGAGAGGCTCACAGCATTAACACATCATC
Source organism: Darevskia mixta (assembly GCA_034641385.1). Lineage (NCBI taxonomy): Eukaryota > Metazoa > Chordata > Lepidosauria > Squamata > Lacertidae > Darevskia > Darevskia mixta. The sequence goes on along the minus strand of JAWWNH010000025.1, from coordinate 5,402,590 downwards.
TGATCCTGCTTCCTCATTAGGGTTCCAGGGAAACTGCCAAGTCACAGCTCTTGGGACCCGCACATGGCAGACATATCTGTCTCCAGCTATCAGCATCAGCCCAGCTGACACAAACAATTCTCCCATACACAGCCCCTTTCCTCATCCATTGTTCTCCATCCTAGGATGAGGTGGCATCCCACCCACTTGTCTCTATGGCAACAGAGGTCACTCTTTGGATATGGCAAATGGCAGTACTTAACTGGCCAGGCGAAGGCCCATTAGCTTAACAAAGACACTGGTTTGCAGCCTCTTGTACTAGGTTTTAAGCAGGACCAAAAGTGACCCATGGTATCATCTAGACTGACCCCCCCACCCCAAGATGACCCTTGGGGTCTCTTCCAACTCTACAATTCTATTATTCTGGGAAATGAAACATCTCATCGAATTTCTTTTCACTCTGTATAGATTTCATAAGCCTTAACCATTTCTGCATTTTTGTCCAGCTCTAACATGTTGTTGTTTTTTAAGTTGAGGAAAATGGAACATTACAAGGCATTCCGAACCTTAGCTTTTCATATTTCTGCCCCCACCCTTCAAAGCAAGTTCCTAGCCCTCATGGCAATGCTTGGAGAAGTGCGGGGAACTGTGGGGTCTAAGATTCCCAGTCAAGCCCCGATGATGGAGAGAGTGTTGTGTTTTAACAAGAGGGTTTCTAGACAAAATGGGGTTTGCATTTCCTGGGAATACTGGATTTCTTCCAGTTCAGCTTTGAGGGCTTGCTCATTCAAAGCACCCGGCGGAACTTTGCAAGTTAGCCATTTTAAAAACGCCACACCAGAACCGGTCCAAATACTGGGCAGGTGGGACATGTGTCACATCCTATATAATAAAGTCCCTGCATGCGTTGCGTGTGTCAGTGGAAATTTTCCACTGAGCATGTCCCACAGGGACGCAGGGATTGGACGACGCAGAGACTTCGGGCCTCGGATTGGCCGGGAGCGGATGAGGGCGGGGCTGTGCCTTTCCGGGGCGAGGGAGATAGGAAAAGGGAAGAGTGACAACATGCACGAACACTCAGAGGTAAATAGTGATGGGTTCTGGGTAGGGAAAGGGCTATAAGGGAGGATAGAGGTAGGAAAAGTGTAGAGGGGACAGAGGTAGGAAAGGAGTAGAGGTACCTCAGAGGTAGGAAAGGGGTAGAGGGGGCCACAGAGGTAGGAAATGGGTAGAGGGACCTCAGCCTGCTTTTACAAATGTTTCACCACATATCTTCTATCGCCCGTTAATTTAACGGGCTGAACGTTCACTAGTTGTAGATAGATAGATAGATAGATAGATAGATAGATAGATAGATAGATAATCTTTATTGTCAGATGCTCCTTCTTAGCCAAGTTTCCAAATCGGGAGGAAAAACGAGGCCCACAACTCTCTACAACTTCACCAACATTTTTAGTGTCCATGTTTCCTCGCCGCCACGCTCATTTTGTTATATTCTGTCGGGGAGCAAGAGATAAATCTGCCTCTTTCAGTAGAAAGCATAAAGCAGGTTGCCAAGTTTCTAATGCAATCGCTAGATGGAAGATCGGGTACTCATGCCAGAGGGGCCGTTTCTCATTTCTGGCGGACAGTAAAACTGGCAAACAATGGTGAGGGCTATGTAAACCCTCGGCTTTAACGAAAAAAAATACGGTAAATAAAACTACAAGTACAATTTGTAGGCTGAAGCCAGCCAATTTTGTTGATCTGGAACCAGCCGCAACCAAATCGCCATCCTTTTGTGTGGTGTATTGTGAATTTATTCTGGTGTTGCAGCAAACAGAGAAGCAGCTCTACTTCTGTGAAGGCCCATTCAGTCTCATGCACTGCTGAAGTATTTTCCTAGCCATGAAGGCTAGAAACTTTCATAGAAACTTGCTCTTTTCCTTTATGGTGCTAGCAGATATCCTCATTCTGTGGTGAGATTTCAGATTCCGCTGGACAGAAGCAGCCCTGACTGTAGCTCTCAACCTTTGCTGTTTGAGGGATTGTTTCCATTAAAAAAAGAAACCCAAAATATTACCCTGTACCAAAAGTAAAGGACTAGAAGTTGCCAAGTTGCCCATATCCAACTATCTTTGGCCAAAGTCAAAAATTGAAAGCGAAGACAATGTTTTATTATTAAAAATGGGCATTTGTTTATCTTTTGATTTTATTTAAGAGAGTTTTTAAAAGATTCTAGTCCTCATGACTGAAAAGTGGACAAGTAGCCTGGAAGATACCATTCCTTACCTTTCCTCAATATATCATATCCCTCCTGCATTCAAGGGGTTTGACTGGATGACCCTTGGGAGCCCCTTCCAACTCTACAATTCTATGAAACCCACCCGCCCTTTCTCTCTCACCCCTTGACTATTTACATTCCCAGCCCAAATGCACCAAATTCTCCATAAGAAGAAGAGTTGCGTATGGGAGAAGTATTTCCATTTAAGAATTCATGTGAATGCACAAGCGCTGCGTAATTTATACTAACTGCATTATCGGGAGTTTTAACGCAGAATTCCCACAGGCACTGTCAGGGATCTGCCCGCCCCTGCCAGCCCAGCTCTGAGTGTTTATAGAGAGCCGCAACCTGTGTTAACAACAGATTCATCTTCGAGCGAAACTGGCAGTCCCTTCTCGGGGGAGGAGCAGTTGGTGGCTGGGAGCCAGGGAGTGCCAGGTGTCCAGGGAGTTAGTGGGAGACCTGGCACCACCCAGCAGACTCGCTCAGAGGGGGAAGCGTCAGTTCCGGCGCATATATCATGTAGGAGGAGGAGGTGGCAGTTTAGGATGCCGAGGCTTTGGTGTTGGCGCCAAAACAGAAGGGAGGCACTTCCGGATTCTGCTAGTGACTGAGCAGACATGATAAGATTGAGCTCTGCACTGTAAATAGCTTGGCACTGAATAAAAAGACTTAAAGACAAATGGCTTTGGCACTTCTATTGAACAACCGATAAGAGAACCTGACAGCCGCAAACTAACATCGCCCTGCACTAGTGATACAAAAGCATTCAAGAAACGGGTATAAGAAAATGGATTTTTTTTTTATTCCTATATATTTTTTTTTAAGTTCTGTTGTTTTACAAATAATGCTTTTACTCTGGATAGTAAGCCTTGGAGCAATTAAAAACAAAAACACAGCACAGCCAGCGACGCAGGCAGACTTCAACACCCATAAATACAGGCTGGAAACGGACAAGACAATCAGTAAGTTTTCTACACGTGATCTTTTTCTCCTTCTTTCGCCTTTTAATGTCACATGATTGCAAAAGGGTCTACAGGATACATGGGCACCGAAGGCAGTAAAGACGAGGGCTTTGAAACAGCGTGGGGGGGGGCGCGATCTGACCAGCCCCACACGCCGGCGAGAGCCTGCAGGCTTGGCTGGGGGCGGCCAAGTGTCTGGGCTGTGAGCTGTGCCCCTTCTGAATGTCGGAGAGAAGAGCACATCTGGAACATGTACATGATTCACATAAAACCTGTTGACGTATGCATTCCTTTTAAAGGAGAAGGCTGAGGTCCTTTTTTCTCTCTCTTCCCTCCCCCCTCAATAAAATATTACATTTCATTTAATACTCTGGTACAATACTTCATACATTGCTGGAAGAGGGGAAAGAGAATAAGGAAGGGGGGGAAAGCTATTTTTCAACCTAGATGAATATAACAGAGATCTTCTCTTGTAGAGCCATTAGCGTCGATTTTTTTATACAAAAAAAAAAAGTCACAAGGGTGTTCATAAATTAAAGAAGACAGGCATTAAGGATTAAAATTTGGAGAAATAAAGAACAAAAACACAACACAAAATTATGATATAAAGCCTCCGCCCCATCCTAGTATCTGGGGCTGAGAAATACGTCAAATTGCTCAAAATTTCTAGTCTGCGAGTTTTCCAGCTCAGCTAGTTATTTCATTTATCTTCTCCCAGCATACCTTTAACAACAGAAGCTATCGTTTCTCACTACAGAATAACAAAGTAAAATCGTTTTAAACATGGAATTTCATGGGGTGGGGAATAAAACATTTCATTGAGACTGACAGGAGCTTCCTTCTAAAGAGTCGGTGAAAAAATGAAGTATGTTATCATCAAACATTCAGTAAGCAATGGCACACCGGTAAGGATCATTCCCACAGGCCAGGGCTTCCCAAACCTCTGAGGTAATGCTTTTCTCTTAAATTAGAAAAAAGGAGACATTCTTCACTCACAAACTCCAAAAGCCTTAGAGTATGTGAAAGAATAAGTGATATCTGCCCTTAGAAGAGCTCCGGGCCCCTCTGTATGAGTCACTGATCTGGGTGTGCTGCCAAACTCATGCAGAGACATGACAGAGAGCCTCCTCTGAGCATGGATAATTTTTTCTGCCTCATTGCCTTGGCAGCAACTGACTGATCCAATCACCCCTGCTGCAGACCTAGCAGATATGCCAGCAGGTAACTTGCCTGTTACCGTACAGTCCTCAAGAGTCTGGGAATCACTGCCTCTGGAGGGGTCATTAAGTTTCACTCGCATGGAGTCGAGGTCAGGAAAACTGGCCATGGAGAGTTCTGAGTGCTCTCCCCAAAAATAGGAGGAAGCGGGACGGGCGCCAGAGCAGGGAAATGCAATTTTTCAGTGAAAATATTCCACGTTTCAGATTTTGCAACTTTCCGCTTAAAGAAAAGACAGGGCAGACTTTTCAAAAGTCAAGACAATTCCAGAATTAAAGGACATTCTCCTGACCCCAAAATATGTAATAAAAAGAAATATCTTCCCCAACATTAAAAACTAAGTCATTAGAACCCTTTAAGCCTTTGGCTGTTTCAGAGATCAATTTAGGAAGGACCGTTTAAAATACATTCGATAACTGTTCTGATTCCTCCCTGCTCCTTCCATCTGCAATTCCGCAAAAATCCGTCCAGGACTTCTAAGACACAATATCTATGCAGCCACCCCCTCACATACTGCTACCTGTGGGTCCCAAACCCGGGAAAGGGGTGGGGTGTCCCTAGTGCTATGGAAGTTCATTGAAGTATTGCTTCCGCAGAAGGGCGCTCACAGCGAGGGTCTTTTATTTTAAAAAGACAGCTTTTTAAAGAAACAAACAACCACCACCACAAGAACAGGTCTCCTTTTGGTTTTCAGCAAGGCCCAAAGATCTTATTCAAGTTCTCTTCTCGGCACAATCATCTTGGAGGGTTTTTTTTTCTTCAAGTTTCAGCAATGACATTCTGCAATCACGTGCTCCGAGAAAAATAATAACCGCACATTCAACATGCCACGTTCCTACTTAAACCAGGCAGGCGACCGAAATCCCAGTCGCAAGAACCACACAGTGGAGCTTTTCTTGAACTGAATTAACTCAGGCTGGGGGAGGGGGGCAGATATAAAGATGGGGGGGACACCATTGCATGTATTGATTCCCCCTTCTTTAAGGGGGATCAATACATGCAATGGTGTATAGATCCCCCTTAAAGAAGGAGGATCCTCCTGGGACAGAAAAGGCGAACACTATGTCAATATTATGACCACCTTGTCAGGAGTCATATAGCACTTGGTTTGCCTGATGGCATATTTCAGCCAGCGGTCTAATAGACATCTAGGGTGGGATGGGAGGGGGGAGAAGAGATCACAGAGCACTGCATTCTGGAAGGAGATGCCAGACCCATCAGTCTTTAAAAAGATAGGGTCGCATCAATGATCCCTACAGGCTCCGTGCTCAAGGTGGAATTTTGTTCCTAAAACTCTCATTTGAAAAGCCTTTCAAAATAAAAAAATAATAAAAATAATAGTGACTGTTTCAGGCAGCAAAATCTGAGGGACCGTTGGGAGAAGGGTAAGGGGGGGGCAGCGCTCAATGACATCACCAGCACTCCACCCAGCTTTTTGCAGGTGGACTTCGAAAGAAAGAAGGACGGAAGGAAGGAAGGAAGGAAGGAAGGAAGGAAGGAAGGAAGGAAGGAAGGAAGGAAGGGAGGGAGGAAGGGAGGAAGGAAGGGATTGTAGGATTCAGCATCGTTCTTCTGGAAAAAAATAAAATATGTCCACCAGAAGAAGCGCTGATGATTCTGTGGAGTCCTTCAGTCACACACCCCGAAATTGAAGTCAAAGTTCTCAGGAGGCAACACAACGCATTAAAAAGGTGGCAAGCACTCTTAGATATCCATTCTATGGGTACGCTTTCACCCATTCCCGTTGAGTACCATCTATCAGAAGAAACACAGCGGTGCTGATGCAGGCCAAGTGGCTCAGAAGACCCCTCCACAGATACTTTAGGGTGGAACTAAATTGGGATGGATACTTTAGGGTGGAACTAAATTGGGATCCCCGTGTCTAGTTCTCCCCTTTCATAACACGCAGCCAAACTTAACTGCGCCCTGGGGTCACTACAGGTTTCCCTGCCAGGAATACCCATTTATTTATCTTTTGAGGTGGAGGAGCAAAGCACAGCACACAGGAAACAGGTTGAGTTTTTTTACTCTATATGAGGAAGGGAAGGAGGAGAACACGAAACAGGGAGCCCCCTTTTGGCCGCTGCCCCAGGTCCATCGTAAGGCATGGTCCTGCCCCTTAGCTTGGGTAAGTGGGGTTCAGCTCCTGAAAAATGTAAATGCGGAGACGGGCAGGGGGGTGAATGCAGGTGTCTCATTTCCACCAACCCGTGTGGGATTTCCTAGCACAAAGGGGTTGCCCTTGTACAACCGTCACACCTCCACCAGGAGCAAATTCCTCCCCCCAGTACCATCTGCTTGTAGCGACAGATGGCACCATCTGTCCAATGTTGGGGGGCTCTGCGACACACCTTTCTCGTGTGCTCCCAACCTCTTGGCTGCAACTACGACAAAGTCTTTGCTAATGCTAAGGTGAAATTCGAGGAGAAGGCAGAAAGGGAGCAGCTTCCTCTGTTGCCCAACTAGGCTTAGGCGTAAGATGCAAAACTTCAGGCATAGCTGGTTACAGGAGTTCCAAAACCACACTGTGATTCTGAACAAGGTGCCGGGGGAGAAGGATTCGACTTCAAGAGCTTTCTTTTGAAACAAAACAAAACCAGACAGGTTTCTAGTCCTCAAGGTTCTTTCAAGTGCACAGGCAACACAAGCTGAAATCTCAGAACCTCAGTGGGGGGCGTGGGAATCTAATAGCCCCATTACTCTCTCCATAATCAGCAATGCCAGTAAAAATTGGGGAGGGGGATGTAGTTAAAACTACGGAACCAATTATTAGAAGTCAGAGAAATTACGCAAGTTTGCTCCATTTACATCATTTAGACTGCAGGATGCAGTTTTTCTGGGTGCACAATTTTTTAAAATCCTAATTATATTTAAGAATGCTGTACGCACAGCCAAGGCAACAAGAGGCTGGTTTTCCAACAGCGCTGCCTTAAAATTTGGTTTTTCCAGCTCTGACCTAAGCAAGTCAGTTTCCCATGCAGCCTCAAAGGGAAAAGCAGCCTTTGAAGAATGTCTCTGGCTACGCTGCCAACCAAAGGACTCCGGAAAAGCCTCCCCACCTCACCCCACTGACCAGAACCTGCCAACGCACCCACCCCAAACCCCGCAAAGGCTGGCCAAGGAAGGGTGCTGTCCTGCTTCCAGGATGGGCTATGGTTTCGGCGGCCGCAAAAGGACCACTTAGAGAAGCTGAACGCCACTCCACCGACGGGGGGTGGGAACTACACCAGCTGGGGAGAGATGCTTTTGGAGCTGGGAGGCAGGAGGGGAAAGGCACTTTGAAAAAAAGGCAGAATGTTAACCACAGAACATCCACGCTTAACGGAATACTAAGACATTTTGGAACCCAGATCTTCCTCCGCCCTCAAAAGGCAACGTGAAGCAAGAGCTCCCCTTTCACACGGCCGACACAACATTCAGGAAAACTCAACTGCCGAAGATCCAACCGCTTGCCCCTCTTAAGGAGAGAGGGCAGAGAACACGAGAAAAACCCCAGTGAGTCATTCCAGAGGTCAGTTTAGAGGCTGGGCTGCTTACTCCAGCACGCCACCAACATTATGACCACAGTATCGGAGTTTAGCTACCACTCCCTGTCTCTCTCTCTCTTCCCCCCACCCCCCGAACCGAAACACTCAGAATTCAGCAGCAACCGTCTTAACAGTTGCCCAGCAGGCTCTAAGAAACAAACTAGTTTTCTCTGGTGCAAATCATGCATCATTGGCAGTTCTAGAGAAGCAACGTCGTTTCCAAAAAAAAGACAGACACCATGAGGACTAGAGTCTTGAACAAATTAACTGATCAACGTGCCCTGTTCCAGAACGGTCACTGGCTACTCACCAGAAGCAGGGCCAAGAGTAAGGGGGCAGATGGGGAGGAACAAATGTCTAATTAGCACAACACACACACACACACACACACACACACACACACACACACCCAACAACAAAAAAAGTATTAGTTTATCGCCCGACGTGCTACTTGATTTCTTTTTTAAGTATAAGAAATGGATTTTCCTTTAAAAAAAAAATCAAATTGGAAACAGCTTTAAAACCTCAGCATCTAGGAGAGAGAGAGAGAAAAATGTTCAAGTACAACAGAGTATTGGTCTGCACTGGAGGCAAAAGAACCGCAAGTTGAATGGAAACAAAACAAAATCAGGGACTGTAGAAATCAGACAATGTTGAGAAAAGGCATTAGGAGTTTCTCTGAAAGATAGTCTTAAGTTCCGCTTATTACTGAAGGGTTAAAAACACCATAAATAAGAGGCTCTATGCAGCTGTCAAAGTCCACTCCTCTTCATGGGATGCTTCTCAAGTCACTTTGCTTCACTTTCTTGTAAAATAAAATGGTATTTCAGTTCTGTAAAGGGAGAAAAGGAGAAAGAGCTTTTAAACACATGCTCAGGCTCGTCTGCGTTCTGCAATTCAGATGTAAAGCACACACAATAAGAGAGGAACTAGAAGTGGGTCCCGGGTGGCTGACTGGAGCTCAAGTTTGGGAGCCAGGAGGGCAAAACGTGGATGGAGTATTGGACTGAGGATGGACAGACCCAGGTTCAAATCCGCACAGCCACAAAGCATGATGGGTCATCTTGGACCAGTCTCTCTCGCCCTAACCATAGCTGTCAACCCTCCCTTTTTTTGCGGGAAACTCCCTTATTCCAATGCCGTTTCCCGCTGCTATCCCGGATTGTTGATATCCCTTAAATTTCCCAGATTTCAAAGGAAGCAGCTCCTCTCCCTCCCTGCCGGCCAGGGAGGCTCCTCAGCTGCGTTGCTCGGCTGCCAATAAGGAGTCTGAGACCGACTTGGGGCGGAGCTTGCATGCCTTGTGCAGCCAGACCCTCACGCCCAACCAGACAGGCAGCCTGCCTGCCGTCTATGCGCTCACTCTTTCGCTCACCCGTTTGCGCGCAGCCTCTGGAGCGCAGGGTGGCGAGGCTACTTGGTGCCATTGCACCGCCCTCGCGGCATCCCTTATTTTCAAATCCGAAAGTTTGAAAAAATCCCTTATTTTCAAATCCGAAAGTTGACAGCTATGGCCCTAACTTACCCCACAAAGTTGTTGTGAAGATAGGAGATACTGCCCTGAGAATAGGGAAGATAGAATCACACACATGCTGAGCTTGCCTCATGCCTTTCTCCAGAATACACAGAGAGGGTGCCGCAACAGGGGATTGGGGCCTGCAACGCCCATACAGCCCTGGCCAAAGGTCATGGATGATGGAAGTCGCATTTCCAGCATCATCTGGGTGGCCACTCCTGTCCTAGCCTGAGCTTTGCAGCTTTAAGGCTGCCACCCTAACCTAGGGAGAACCTGCTTCATCTTGAGCCAGATCAATGGCCCACCTCACTAAGGACTAGCAACATGTCTTAAGGCAGTGATGGCTAACCTTGACACTCCAGATGTTTTGGAACTACAACTCCCATCATCCCTAGCTAACAGGACCAATGGTCAGGGATGATGGGAGTTGTAGTTCCAAAACATCTGGAGTGTCAAGGTTAGCCACCACTGTTTAAGGGAAGTCATTCCCAGCCCTGCTACCAAGATTCTTTCACTGGAGTACATGAAAAGTGAACCTGGAAATGCAAGAATGTATTTCGCTTGCAGCCTGCACACACCTGATCCCCATTAATATGCAACCCTCTGCTAAGCCCCGCCACAACTCAAGTCAGACTTGCCTTCCTCACAAGGAACGCTGCTCATTTCATCTCATCTGAAGCTTTTCTGCTGCTGCATCAGACCAACGTTTTCATAGACTCTCATGGCATTGTCTTCCCTCATCCTGGAGGGAGAAGCAAAGGGGTTTTAAAATCCACTGGAAACAGAGAGGAAATACAAAGACAATGTTTCTGCTGATGTTGTTTCTGTTTGTTTGCTTGTTTGCTGGATGGCTGGATTACTTCGCCAATCGGATCCTCTCTAAATGTTTTGGACCACATTCCCCATGAGCCATGCTGGCTGGCGCTGATGGGAATCATGGTGCAAAACATCTGGAAGGCTCCAGGCACAGAAGAAATGTGCTTTATGTTTCCTAAAGCAAGAAAAGCAGGATTTAAGCTCGGTAAAAACTTTGCATTTATTTGAAACAAAATTAAAAAATTCCTTCCAGTAGCACCTTAGAGACCAACTAAGTTTGTTCTTGGTATGAGCTTTCGTGTGCATGCACACGAAAGCTCATACCAAGAACAAACTTAGTTGGTCTCTAAGGTGCTACTGGAAGGAATTATTTTATTTTGTTTCGACTACGGCAGACCAACACGGCTACCTACCTGTATTTGCAATTCATTTGTTTTTTTAAAAAGCCTGCAGAGACACAGAAAATCTTCCTGTGATGAGACCATTTGTTTGCAATCTTTTCAAGGCTGAAGCACAGGTGTGGGTGGGTGTATCTCCGCCACTTTATATTATAGCTTCAAAAGGTTTGCTCTTCATACAGTGTAAGAGAACCCTTGCCAAATCTGTCCATGCAGATAAAGCCACAGTGCCTAGGCATTTGGGTAACAAGGAAAGGCAGCCTCTTAACGGTACACAAGGACAGGAATGACTCAGGGAAGCCCACCTCCTTCATTTTTGCTTCCAGTGCAATCCCGGGCCTTCCTACGCATGGATAAGCCCAGAGCAGTGGAAGAAGAATCATAGAATCATAGAGTTGGAAGAGACCACAAGGGCCATCCAGTCCAACCGCCTGCCAAGCAGGAAACACCATCAAAGCATTCCTGACAGGTGGCTGTCAAGCCTCTGCTTAAAGACCTCCAAAGAAGGAGACTCCACCACACTCCTTGGCAGCAAATTCCACTGTCAAACAGCTCTTACTGTCAGGAAGTTCTCCCAGTTGTGAAAACGGCAAATATACAGTGTTAACACCTAAGGAAGACCTTGGAAACAGAATCCTACCTGGAAGCCTGTCTGTTTTTCATCTGCTTAGATGAAAAACTCAGAAGTAATAATAATAATAATAATAAAAAAAAAAAAATGGGCCTATATTGGTTCCTTGTAAACCTTGCTGAAATTTACACTTTGCAATTGCAATGGTATTTTGCCATCCTTTGTTGGAAGTTTCTTCTTCTCATTAATATACAGTCGTACCTCGAAAGTCGAACGGAATCCGTTCCGGAAGTCCATTCGACTTCCAAAACGTTTGGAAACCAAGGTGCAGCTTCCAATTGCGTCAGACGTTTGGGTTCCCAAGACCATTCGCAAAACAGAACAGCCACTTCCGAGTTTGCGGGGTTCAGGAGCCAAAACGTTCGAGTCGCAAGGCGTTCAACTTTCAAGGTACGACTGTATCGCTGTCACAGTCGTGTCGCTTGCCGTTGTATCTGGGGGCTGTGACGTCGAACTTTGCCCTTGCATGTAATCTTGAAGAGGGAAGGAGATCATCTACTTACTCAGGGCAGGTCGGAGTTGGAGTACAGGGTGGGAGAGGACTCTGGTCTCCACTGGCCTGGTCTGCTAAAGAATATTTAATGTTTGTGTACTCGTGGCCTTTTCTCTTACTCTTCTGAAAGGGAGAGAGACAGAGAGCACATGGAGGCAAGGGAGATCACTTATTTATCTTATTAGTTTTATTATTAATTAAATTTACCAGTTCCAGTTTTTACCAAGGTAACTAAAGGGACCCAGGTGGCGCTGTGGGTTAAACCACTGAGCCTGGGGCTTGCTGATCAGAAGGTCGGCGGTTCGAATCCCTGTGACGGGGTGAGCTCCCGTTGCTCGGTCCCAGCTCCTGCCAACCTAGCAGTTCGAAAGCATGTCAAAGTGCAAGTAGATAAATAGGAACCGCTCTGGCGGGAAGGTAAACGGCGTTTCCGTGCGCTGCTCTGGTTCGCCAGAAGCGGCTTAGTCATGCTGGCCACATGACCCGGAAGCTGTATGCCGGCTCTTGCCCAATAATGCGAGATGAGCGCCGCAACCCCAGAGTCAGACACGACTGGACCTAATGGTCAGGGGTCCCTTTACCTTTACCAGTTCCATTTTTTACCAAGGTAACTAAAACACACTTACAATATGTAAACCAACAAACACAGGTGCTAAAACCGGAATACGAAGGGAAATCTGAAAGACAATCCTATTTCTAAAAGGCAAGACTGGAACTTCCTGCCCGCTGGGCCCTTAGCCAAAGCAGCCCCGCTCCAAAGCCCGACTCGAGGCGTTACCTGCTCCTCCTCGATCCGACGCTGTAGCGTTTCGATGTAGTGCTGCACCGCCATGTAAATGAACCGGTACTGGGCCTCCGTCTGCACCATCCCTGACCGCTGGGACCGCACCATTTGGATGGTTTTCGGGACGTCAATGTCACAGTCGACGCCTGGAGGGCAGGGAGTAAAAGGGCTGAGCGGGACGGGGATGCCCAGGCAGGACCCGAGAGAAAACCCTTCCAGCCCCACTCATTCCGGCTGAGGTCACACCTAAGCTCCTAAGCCAGCAGCAGCTTATGCCGGCAGCGAAATACTTCCACTTCTGCCTGACATTCAAAGTTCCTGAAGAGCAGCAATCTAGACTGGGCAGCGTGGGAGTGAGGAGGCAAGGATGGCCTTGCTGGGTCGGACCAAGGTCGGACCCACCAAGCCCTGCATCCTCTTCTCCACGGTGACCAACCAGAAGAGGTCTCTGGACGGCAACTAGCCATGATGGATATGCTCTGCCCCCACAGTTGGAGGCAGCAATGCTTTCAAACTCCAATCATAGCTGTCAACTTTCGGATTTGAAAATACGGGATTTTTTCAAACTTTCGGATTTGAAAATAAGGGATGCCGCAAGGGCGATGCAATGGCACCAAGTAGCCTCACCACCCTGCGCTCCAGAGGCTGCGCGCAAACAGGTGAGCGAAAGAGCGAGCGCGTAGAAGGCAGGCAGGCTGTCTGTCTGTCTGGTTGGGGGTGAGGGTCTGGCTGCACAAGGCATGCAAGCTCCGCCCCCAGTCGGTCTCAGATTCCTTATTGGCAGCCGAGCAACGCCGGCAGGGAGGGAGAGGAGCTGCTTCCTTTGAAATCCGGGGAATTTAAGGGATATCAACAATCCGGGATAGCAGTGGGAAACGGCATTGGAATAAGGGAGTTTCCCGCCAAAAAAAGGGAGGGTTGACAGCTATGCCTCTAGGAAGTGCCTCTAGGACTTGGGGCTCAAGAAGAGACTGCTCCTGGGCCTGGAGGCTCCATTTCGTTCTAATTTCATTGGTTTGTAGGCTCCATTTGAAGCTGTTACAGTGAGTGGCCCTGTGGAGAATCTGGACTTTGGAAGATTCAGGGCGGATAAAAGGAAGTCCTTCCTTATGCAGGGCATAGTTAATCTCTGGAACTCACTCCCACAGGAGGCAGTAATGGCCACCAACCTGAATGGCTTTAAAAGAGGATAGGACAAATTCATGGAGGAGAACAGGGCTATTGGTGGCTACCAGTCAGGATGGCTGTGCTCTGCCCATCGGCCCTTGCCGCCAGAAAGCCCACGCTCCCATCTGCCTCAGCATCATACAGCCGTGTTGGCAGGGAATGATGGAAACTGTATCCCACCAGGCAGGGGAAGGCTGACACAACAGCAGTGGGACTCACCTTTCTCTCTGATTATGTCAATGAGAATATCTATCACAATGAATGTTCCGGTCCGGCCGATTCCAGCACTAGGAAGGAGGGGGGAAAGAGGAAAAACACAGACACGCAACTTATATTTCTGCTTCTTTTGGCTTTGAAAAAATGTTGTGCTTAAGATCAAAGGCATAGCCCAGGCATCACGGTACCTGCAATGGACCACGACTGGGCCAGCATCCGAGATGTTTTCTTGCTTGTGATGAACCTCTTCTAAGAAATCAAGAACTCCTCCAGGATCGCTGGGGACTCCATGGTCAGGCCAGGTTCTGAAGTGATACTGCCAGACTGTTCGTTCGGTGTTGCCCTGGAGAGATGGCACCCAAATATATTTTCCTGCCTTTTAAGGAGCACTTTGGGGGTGGGGGAAGGTCAGCACTGGAGATGAGAAGGAGTCATCTCAACAGCAGCACCCCAGTTACAGAAGCCCCTCCCTCATGAGATCAGACTGCCCTTATATTAATTTACAAAGCCCTGAGCAACTTAGCTCCAGGGTACCTCAGGGACTGCCTTATATCCCAGTTCAATCACTGAGATCATCTTCAGGAGCACTGTTGATCGTTCCCCAAGTTCTGTGGAACTCCCTGCCAATGGAGATTCAGCAAGCACTTCCTGGGCCAACTTTTAAACGACTGCTAAAAACTTTTCTATTCTGCCAGGCCTTTGCAGGCAGTTAAGGATTTCCAACCATTAGCTGACTTCTGATTTTATCATTTTTATATTGTTTGTGTTTTTGTATAATTTGGTACAAACTGCTCTGATTTATTTTTTTCATGATTAGCCGTATGTAAACAAATAAACATATACGGGACAGAAGCAGGCTCTTCTTTAGGTCTAGCTGCTACTACATCTGAAGAATATGAGCCAGAGACTGGCCAGAACTAAAGAAGTAACTTCACGGACTTACCTGCCCAACCTTTGAAAGCTTGAGTTCCCGTAACGTGTAATCATGAGCCGCACTCTCTTTGACATTTCGGACGCGCATCACACCGTATTCCTTTAGGGCATGTTCATCTGGCCAGTATTTTACGCACTTGCTCTGGAAAACAAGACAGGGTGGTGGGCTGCTGGGTTTGTCAGTCAGCCAACCAGAGTTCTCCGTATGTTTTGGGCTACAACTCCCATCAGCCCCAGCCAGAGAGGCCATATGATGTGGAGGCTGATGGAAGCACAGCCGAATTACTTCTGCAAAAAAGTGGCAAATAAGTTTAATAAATAATAATGATAGCCCAGGACATCTTGAGGACAGCAGCTGTAGAAATACTAGTCTCAACCAATTAATTTGAATCTACTAATCAATTAATTACCGTATTTTTCGTTCCATAAGACACACTTTTTCCCTCCTAAAAAGTAAGGGGAAATGTCTGTGCGTCTTATGGAGCGAATGTGTGGTCCCTGGAGCTGAACTGCCCAGGGGCAAAACCAGATCGTGCTTTTTTTAAAAAAAGAGAGAGAGAGAGAAGGGGGTGTTGAAAGAAAGCCCGCTGAGCAGCTGCTCAGCAAACGATCGGGGAGAGAGATAAGGGAGAGAGATTCCAGCCCCGCCCCCTTGCAGAGGGAGGCTGTTTCCCCAGCGACATGTGACTGGCTGATTAGATTATCTGTCTGGAAACTGTAGAAATGGCTTCCTGAAGCTGCAGAACTGTGAGTTAAACCCCATAAAACAGGGTTTTTTCCCTTTGCAAAGTAAACTCAACAACTTTGAGCTGATCCTCAAAAAATGGGGCTTTTCTCCTTTGCAAAAGAAGCTGCAGAAGTTTGAGCTGATCCTCAAAAAAAATATGGGGCTTTTCCCCTCTAAAAACTAGGTGCGTCCTATGGTCAGGTGCGCCTTATAGAGCGAAAAATACGTCAATCAACTAATCTATCGATTAGTAGCTGCAGACTTCAAAGAAATATTTCAGCACCTGTCATTTGCATCTTGTCGGTGAACTTGCCAGATATCTCTATGTGTTTCTGGAACAAGCTTTCATGAGACCCTCAGCTGCAACTCTGGAGGTCACTCAGATTCAGGATGACACCTCTCCTTCGCATTCTGTCAACAAGCCGGCTCTCCTTTGTTTCTTACCCTGCTTTCCAGGCCAACCTGCATCTGGTTCCACCTCACTTCCCCACAGCTTGTCTTTTGTCCCAAGTCAGTGAAATCAAATGCTCAAAAAAACAGTCAGCTAATGGGTACAAACTAGAACCTTACAATCATAGAATTATAGAACTGGAAGGGATCCTGAGTGTCATCTGGCACGACTCCCTACAATGCAGGCATCTCAACTAGTTAATAGATGGTGGGTGGCCATCCAACCTCTGCTTTAAAATCTCCCAAGGAAAAACAGCAGAAAAGTTGTCCAAATATAAACAGTTAACTTATTATGTGAGGTTTTGAGCTTACAGGGTTAACAAGCTCAGTCTGACGCCCTGCCCACAGGGATGACGTTACACACATCTGGGTTCTTTTATGTACGGAAGTCTGTGTAATGTGTAATGTGTTACTGTTATTTTTTCTTCTGCGTCGAGACGCCGGTGCGATGGGTCTTCAAACACTGGGCTGATGGCGTTCCGTGTTTAATTGCTCAATAAATCTTGTTAATTGAGCAGAGACTGGCTTTGATTTATTGTTGTGTATCATAATAACACATATTAAACCTCACAATAATTTCATAATTATGTCTACCGTATGTATTTCTAATAGTATTACCAAATCAGTAATTTTTGATAGAACTGTAAAAACTACTCTGAAAAATTATTATTCTAAAAATGAAACCTTCACCTGGTTGTCAATATTAAGATTATACCAGCAAGAATGAGTCTTTCTGTAAAAAAAAAAAAAAAGATTTAAATCAAGTCTTACTGACTAGTGATTTAAATCAAATCCACCCTGAGACGAAAGTTCATACCAATAACAAACTTAGTTGGTCTCTAAGGTGCTACTGGAAGGAATTTTTGTTGTTGTGATATGCTCAGAGGCTGATCAGCATTGCAAGATCCCCGGAGCGGGGTGGGCTCCTTACCTTTCCCCTCTCGACTTCTTTCGTCGTCATAACGATCACGCGCGAGTTCTCCTGGAACACCATCCTCCAGAAGTCGTTGACGGTGTTCTGCAAGCAGCCTTGGGTGGCAATGTAGCTCTTCTTGGGCTTTGCATTGTTGCACTTGGTTTCAAACTCCGACTGCGAAATAATAATAATAATGATGTTATAAGCCACTTGTCACCTAAAGGGTCTCCTAGCAACTTCCACTGGAAAATATACAGTGGTACCTCGGGTTACAAACGCTTCGGGTTACGCGTTTTCAGGTTGTGGAGCGCGGGAAACCCGGAAGTACAGGAAAGGGTTACTTCCGGGTTTCGCCGCTCGCGCATGCGCAGAAGCGCCAAATCACGCTTTGCGCATGCGCAGAAGGGCCAAATCACGTCACGCGCGTGCGCAGATGTAGCGCTGCAGGTTACAAATGCTGCAGGTTGCGGACGTGCCTCTGTCACGGATTACGTCCGCAACTCAATGTTCCACTGTATATACAAGCATGAATACATTATTTCATAGAAAATGTGTGTGTGTATGTGTGTCATATAACACAGGCATGTGTCCAACAGGTCGATTGCAATGTTCCGGTCGATTGCGTTGCGTACATGGTCTTAGGCTCTCCTAAGAAAAGCTCAACAACTTTTGCTCCCCCTAAACAATGTTCAACAGCTTTGCCTGGCAATGACAATGGGTAGATCACAGAAAGGATTTTAATACTGTGAGTAGATTCCAGTCTCTTGGGAGTTGGACATGCCTGATATAACATACTAAATGTTCCATACACCATATTGAGAAAACAAAACACCAACCCCGACAACAGTAGTAGAAAACATTAGAAGCCAGCAAACACTAAACAGAACAATACTCTAACTAGAAGATTAAAATGAAATCTCAACACTGACACCCACCTCCCTAGCCCCTAAACCATTCCAAAAAATCATTGAGGCAAAAGCCTTCAGGCAAAAGTTTGTCTTAAAAGGGCAAGGCGCAGCCTGGCTGGGCCCCACATCATGTCCTGGGATAGAGACTCAGGATACTTCCACATGAATTCTCAAGACATTTAAGAGTGGAACAGGGCAAAATTTGTGTTGGAAGACTCTGCCACCAGAAATCTTCCTTTGCACACCTGTCCCAGAAGTACCGCAGCATTCAGAAACACAATGTGGCCCTCTGAATTGAGTGATGATCTCCAGCAAAGTAAAGGATGTTTTATTTGCTTGTTTGTCTGTTGCCTTTATAGCCCATCTTTTTTCTCCAAGGAGCTCAAGGGGACGCGGACAACTTGTTCCCTCCATGCAAAAAGAACTTTTAAGCCCTCTGCCTTCCTTACTGGGCTCTGGGAACCTCTGGCAGCCTTCACGAGATCTAGCTCTGGTGCCAGAAGGTAAGATTGCTTGCGTGTGGCTGGTTCTAGGCAGTTGTTTTGACTATACAGTGGTACCTCAGTTTTTGGATGTCTCCATTGCCGAACGTTTCAGTTTTCGAATGCCAAAAACCCGGAAGTAAATGTTTCCATTTTTGAACACGCCTCGGAAGTGTATCTGTTGTTTTTCACAATTTTCTCTATTAAATTGGCAGGCCGCCCTTTGTGCCTTGGTTTTTGAATGTTTCATAACGGTCTTCCGGAACAGATTACGTTCGAAAACCAAGGTACCACTGTATGCAGTTTCAGCTTTACTCGCTACCCCAACCCCCATCCCCTAAGAACACAACACCCACACCCACAAGACACAATCCTACTGTACTGCCTTTTCAGCCGAGCCTCACAAAGCAGATTACACTGAAGAATGCATGGAAACAATAAACATCAACTTAACAGCTTATCTATAAAAACAGCAGGGGCAATCAGCAAAGGGGGGCAACTTTCTGGAAACTAGATCTCTCCTCCTTTCCAAGCAGCATGGTTCAGCCTGGGCTGGGGGGGGGGTTACCGTATTTTTCGCTCTATAAGGCGCACCTGACCATAGGACGCACCTAGTTTTTAGAGGGGAAAAGCCCCAATTTTTTTTAGGATCAGCTCAAATTTCTGTAGCTTCTTTTGCAAAGGAGAAAAGCCCCATTTTCTGAGGATCAGCTCAAATTTCTGCAGCTTCTTTTGCAAAGGAGAAAAGCCCCATTTTCTGAGGATCAGCTCAAAGTTGTTGAGCTTACTTTGCAAAGGGAAAAAACCCTGTTTTATGGGGTTTAACTCACAGTTCTGCAGCTTCAGGAGAGGGAACCATTTCTACAGTTTCCAGACAGATAATCTAATCAGCCAGTCACATGTCGCTGGGGAAACAGCCTCCCTCTGCAAGGGGGCAGGGCTGGAATCTCTCTCCCTTATCTCTCTCCCGATGGTTTGCTGAGCAGCTGCTCAGCGGGCTTCCTTTCAACACCCCCTTCTCTCTCTTTTTTTTTTTAAAAAAGCATGATCTGCTTTTGCCCCTGGGCAGTTCAGCTCCAGGGACCACACATTCACTCCATAAGACGCAAAGACATTTCCCCTTACTTTTTAGGAGGAAAAAAGTGCGTCTTATGGAGCGAAAAATACGGTACGTCTGCAAGTCTCCCAGAGGCAGGAGGGGGGATCCCCACAAACACCCTTACCATGATAATATTGGCATTTATGTAATCAGAAACAGGCTCATTCGGATCACCGTCATGAAGGACAACTCTCGTATGGTCAACTGGAAGGAGGGAAGGGGAAAACAAAGACACACCTTATTAAACAGCTACAACCAGCAATTGCTAAGTCAGATATTATTTGTCCACTGCGAACCACAATTGTGTCCGGGCATTCAGGGAAAGAAGCATTACAGAAGTTTATTCTGCACGTTAGAGAGAACGGGAGCTGGAAATTTCTCTCCAGGCAAAATAAGCTCATTACAAGCCAGATTTCATGCTAAGTTGAAAACCAGCCTTACCTATCACAGCTGGCTGAGGTTAGGTGGAATGGGAAAGCAGACAGGAGGAGAAACTGCCTCATTTCTTTTCAATTTCTCCTTCCTCCTCCTACCTGCCTTCCCATCCCTACTCTTAAGCCAGCCTGCGATGGCCAAATGTGATAGTCACACACATCCCCCCCAAAGTTACACTAGCTAGAACCTTGTTAGAATGAGTCAACAGTCAGTGGTCTTGTAAGATAGCAAAAGCTTTCTGGGAAATGATTTATAATGAATTGAAGAAAATGTTTAAAATAACTTTTATTAAAAAAACCAGAAGCTTTTCTTTTAGGGATAATCAGTGCAGAGTTACCTAAAGACCAAAAAAGAAAAAAGAAAAAAAAAGAAAAACCACCACACCACCCGTTTATGCATGCTATTACTGCAGCCAGGATCATTTATGCTCAGAGATGGAAAGAAGATTCTGTACGAACCAAGGAGGAGTGACAGACTAAATTAATGGACTATGCAGAAATGGCAAAACTTTAGGGAGCAATAGGGACCCAGGTGGCGCTATGGGTTAAACCACAGAGCCTAGGGCTTGCTGATCAGAAGGTCGGCGGTTCGAATCCCTGGGAAGGGGTGAGCTCCTGTTGCTTGGTCCCAGCTCCTGCCCACCTAGCAGTTCGAAAGCACGTCAAAGTGCAAGTAGATAAATAGGAACCGCTCTAGCAGGAAGGTAAACGGTGTTTCCGTGCGCTGCTCTGGTTCGCCAGAAGCGGCTTTGTCATGCTGGCCACATGACCTGGAAGCTGTACGCCGGCTCTCGGCCAATAAAGCGAGATGAGCGCCGCAACCCCAGAGTCGGACACGACTGGACCTAATGGTCAGTAGTCCCTCTACCTTTACCTTTAGGGAGCAATAAGAAACCAGGAGAACCAAAAAGCTTTATCAAAGACTGGGGAAAATTTGTGGATTATCTGAAATGTTTTTGTACACATATGTTCATTAGCAGGATTAACTTAAAACCAAGCAGTTGAAATTAATGTTAAAGGAAAACCAGGGAGTAATTAATAATTGGAATAATGAAGGAAATGCAGTGTTACAAATTTAAAGAATATAAGAAAGCGCAAACAGGATGATGGACTTTATGGAACTGGCCGAACTAACTGGGAGAATCCGCGAACAGGGAGAAGAAATGGTGGAGGAAGATTGGAAGAAATTTAAATTATATTTGAAAAAATATTGTAATATTTAATGTACCTTAGGGAAGTTAATATAGGCTTTCGGTGTAGAGATAAAAGTTAGGTTAAGTTGTATAGAAGGTTTTAGAGTAAAATAAGAATAATTTTGTACAGTGGGACCTCGACTTACGAGCAATTCGACTTACGTGTTTTTCAACTTACGAATGACTTCCGGGAGAAACAAAATGTCTGCCGCAACCGAATTTTTCAACTTACGAATGGAAGTCACGGCCGCTTTAATAGGATTTTTTTGACTTACGAATTTTTGACTTACGAATTTTTTTCGCTCAATGCATTCCTATGGGGATTAGACTTACGAATTGCATCGGAACGCATTATCGTCGTAAGTCGAGGTCCCACTGTATTATTATTTTTTTGGTTTAAAAATTGTCTAAGATGACTAGAAATGAACTTCAGAGGGGGGGACCGGGGGAAGTCTCTTAACAATGTTATGGAAAGTAATGATTGAAGAAGAATTATTTGTGTTTTGTTTGTCTTTATGTTTGTTTGTTTTTTCTTATAAAATGAATAAAAAACATTTTTTTAAAAAGAAACTGCAAAAGGGATGGGGGAAGTCAAAATATACATGTTTATTGGGAAAATATTGGATTTGTATCTTTGTAAAACTTATTTAAAAACTGAAAAATAAAATTTCTTTTAAAATAATATTTACGAGTCAACAGTCTAACAGTTTGGCCTCGTCAGCAGTCTGGCCACAGCATCCTGGACCAGCTGAAGTTTCCACGTACTTCCCAAAGGAAATGTTTGAGCATTGCTCAGCTCAAACTTCCATTAACTCCAGCCAGCACAGCCAATGGCCAGGGATGGTAGGAGTTGAGAGCCCCAGCCACATCAGGAGGGAACCAGGCTGAAGAGGGCCTGCCAACGGCTCCCCAGAGTGGCACGGGAAGCTCCTGCTAGCAGAGACCCTTTTAACTGGAAGTGCCAGAAACAGAAGGCTGTGCATTCTTACCAACAGGCAGGACATGTCAAAGGTTAATGGGGTGAATCTTACCGGCCAGGAAAATCTCGGCTTTGAAGAAAAGACAAGGACAGAGCATTCAGTACTCACAGGGCAAAATATTCTTGTATCTGTTCTTGTTCTTGTTCTCCTGCCGCTGCCCCTCTTTACGGCTGTAGAGGAGTTTGCATTCTTGCTGCTGGAGAGTCTGAACAAATAACAAGTCCAACGAATGTTGCAAAGTGTTTACCGCCTTCTCCACCAGCCCCCAATTTCACCAGTGTGTGCCCACCCCGCCCATCATGGGCCAAAGACACAAAGGGAAGTGCCAAAGAAAGATGTACCCGAGGCCAGATCCCTGACACAAAGTCTACCGAGAAAGGATTTACGGCGATGTTAACATTTTGCAAAGCAGCCCGTATTCCAAACCAGCAGAACACAGGGCACCAAGGATGAAAGTTTCACACTCTGTAAAGTTAAACTGAGGCAATCGCTCCCCCAGGAGGCACTGATGGGCACCAAGTAGGATCACTTTAAATGAGGACTGGACAAATGGACAGTGAAGGCAGCTATCAATGGCTACTAGTCATGATGGTTGCAATCTGCCTGCATGGTTGGAGGCAGTAATGCTTGTGAATATCAGTTGCTGGAAGCCAGGGGAGGGGAACTGCTCCTGCGCTTGTTCCCACTTGCCAGTTTCCCATTAGGGCAGCTGTTATAATAATAATAATAATTCTTTTATTTGTACCCCGCCCATCTGGCCGGGTCTCCCCAGCCACTCTGGGCGGCCTCCAACAGGTATAAAATACATATAAAATATATGTTAGCCACAGTGAGAACAGAATGCTGGACTAGGTGGGACTTTGGCCTGATCAAGTAGATTCTGTTTACAGTGTAATAAATAATAATATTCATACCCCACCCATCTGGCCGGGCTTCCCCAGCCACTCTAGGTAGCTCCCAACAGAACACTAAAAACAGAATAAAACTTCAAACATTAAAAACTTCCCTAAACAGGGCTACCTTCAGATGTCTTCTAAAAGTCAGATAGTTGTTTATTTCTTTGACATCTGATGGGAGGGCGTTCCACAGGGCGGGCGCCACCACTGAGAAGGCCCTCTGCCTGGTTCCCTGTAATCTCACTTCTTGCAGTGAGGGAACCACCAGAAGGCCCTGGGAGCTGGACCTCAGTGTCCGGGCTGAACGATGAGGGTGGAGACGCTCCTTCAGGTATACTGGGCCAAGGCCATTTAGGGCTTTAAAGCTCAGCACCAACACTTTGAATTGTGCTCAGAAATATACTGGTAGCCAATGTAGGTCTTTCAGGACCGGTGTTATATGGTCTCGGCAGCCATATAACTTTCTTGCTTCAGGAAGAGCTGTTGCTCACAAGCCCTCACAGGCAGCTAGCCAAGGGCCTTGAAACTGCTGTGGCCCCGGGGAAAGATTCTGGCTGGAGTTGGAGGAAGGCACCTGAGAGTTGACCAGGCACCAGGCTGCGAGTGCAGGGTCCTCCACTCCTGTGGCAGGGAAGTCTGGATCCAACAGCCCTTTGGGGTAGTTAGCAATGCAGAGAGCTACTGTGGAATGCCCTCCCATCAAATGTCAAGGAAATAAACCACTATCTGACTTTTAGAAGACAGCTGAAGGCAGCCCTGTTTAGGGAAGTTTTTAATGTTTGTTGTTTTATTCTGTTTTTAATCTGTTGGGAGCCGCCCAGAGGATGGGCTGGGTATAAATATAATAATAACAACAACAACAATAATAATAATAATAATAATAATAATAATAATAATAATAATAGTTATTCTTATTATTCTTATTACAGGTGGTGGGGGAGTCCTGCTCCCCAACCAAGGACATCTCAGTTTCTAGCTCTAGGCAGGGCTGAACCCTAACAAGAGGTTAAAACACACGTAAGGGCTCCTAGGTAGCATCGTAGCTGGCCTGGCTTGCCTCCTTAGCCAGGTTTAAAAACAAGGTCCTTTTTCGGTCACAGAAAACCAAAATGCCTAGTGGGTCTCTCAAGCTGGGCGATAGCCATTGAGTCCTTGGGAAGAAGAACCCAGAGAAATCCATCAGTGCCATGGCTCCCTCTAGTGGTGTCGCAGCGATGCTATGGAAAGCTCTTACCTTTCCACCAACAAACCAGCAACTTCACGCAGAGGCAAAGAAAGCCTGGGGAGGCAAAGTTCGTTCCTCAGAAGTGCCTAAACTCTAAGAGCAACTCACAACCATTGTTCCGAGTTGCACTGAAAGACTTAACATGCACAAGAAACTGGCTGCAGCCCAAGCGACGAGCTGGCAAGTTCAAATCAATATGCGGAATCACAGATGCAGGCAAAACAGCTCCACACTCACCGCACTTTTAGTTAAGAAGAGTCAATGGCTAGATCAGGCCAAGGGCCCTTCTAGTCCAGCATCCTCTTCTCACGGTGGCCAACCAGACGCCCCAATGGAAAACCCTCAAGCACAGCCCTCTCCCCTCCTGTGGTTTCCAGCAACTGGCATTCGGAAGCACTTACTGACTCCGACCGTGGAGGCAGAGGACCCCGCTTACCTCAAATTCTTCCCAGAAGCCTTGTTTGACTTTGTCGGTGGTCTCTGCCAGCTTGCTCAGCTCTTTGACACGGCTCTCGATCTCTGCCGCATTGATGCGGGTGGTGTTGAGGGGCTGGTGGAGGAAGAAAGAGAGGCAGGTGAGTGCAGACGTTTTTGTGTATATGCACCATCCCTGGGACAGAGCCCCCATGTAAGATCCGTTCATACTGTATGGAAAACGTTCATGTGCTCCAAATGATGCACCTATTTCCAAGAGTTTGGCTACAAGAGCCATTCATCCAGGTTGGGGGCTGTAAGCAAAGGGTTTGGGGGGGGGCATGGTGGCACCTGGCCCTTGCATTGACTTCCGAAGCAGCGACATTTATATCCCTTTCTCCAAAGTCAAGATCAGGGCAACAAGGGAGAAACATACATTTAGAAGAGCATGTTATATGAATGTAAAACAGGGGTCAGCAACCTTTTTCAGCCGTGGGCCGGTCCACCGTCCCTCAGACCATGTGGTGGGCAGGACTATATTTTTTTGGGGGGGGGGATGAACGAATTCCTATGCCCCACAAATAACCCAGAGATGCATTTTAAACAAAAGGACACATTCTACTCATTTAAAAACACCAGGCAGGCCCCACAAATAAGCCAGAGATGCATTTTAAATAAAAGGGCACATTCTACTCCTGTAAAAACACGCTGATTCCCAGACTGTCCGCAGGCCAGAGTGAGAAGACGATTGGGCCACATCCGGCCCACGGGCCTTAGGTTGCCTACCCCTGATGTAAAAGAAAAACTAAGTTTCAACTGATACTGTGCTTTGAAAGGAGCCAGCCATCAAATGCCAGGGACTGAACCTGGGACCTTCTGCATGCAAGGCAATGCCCTGCCAAGGATCAGAAGCCTGGAGAGGGAAGGGATCTGCACGGAAGGGCTCACTCTGCAAACAAAGGCACACGCGCAGGACCGGTGCTAGGGATTTTGGCGCCCTAGGCAAGGGGGCGGGCCACGTGACGTCATTGCGCATGACGTACGGTGTCCCGCCCCCTGCCCGGCCGGGCGCCCCGCGCCGCCGCGGTTTTCGCCACTGGTTGGGGCGGCACCGGGCGGCGGTGGGGGGCGAGGGGCAGGCTGGCCAGCGCCCCCTCCATTTTGGCGCCCCTGCCGCCACGGTTTTCACCCCAAGCTGCTTGCTCCGTCGCTGGTTGGGGCGGCGGCGGGCGGCAGGCTGGCCAGCGCCCCCTCCATTTTGGCGCCCTAGGCAACTGCCTAGTTCGCCTTAATGGACGCGCCAGCCCTGCACACGCGCACACCAGGGCCATTGCAGAGGACTGGAGCCCATCCCTCTCCAAAATGCTCGTTACCGGGAGCTTTTCTTCTCACCTGCTTCAGTTGAAGGACAGTCCCCAGGGTTTCCACCATGGGGTTCTTCTTGTAATGCTCCACAAGGTCTGTCAAGGAATCAAATCTCTCCCCTCCACCAACGTCGTACTTCATATCCTTGGAAGGAAAGGAGAAGAGACAGGCGCTAGTTAGCTGTGCACGCGGGTGCTTGGTATTTGCATAATTTATTCTAGGCCAGTCACTTTTAGAAATTATTTTCCATCTATCAAGAAAATCAATTCAGGCTGCACATAAATCTGCATATGACTAAAACTCCAGTCTCAGCACACACACAAAAAGCACATTTTTATTCTTTCAAGATGCCGTCTTAGGAGGAGGATTTCTCTTCCTCTTTCCTTTTATCTTCATTATTCTTTCTTTCTTTCTCTTTTGTTTTCCTTGGCCTCCTCTGCTCTAGGTCTTTATTGGGATTATACACACACACAAAGGTGATGGGTGGTCGGTGAAGGAAGCTGGGTGAAAGATCTCCCAGGGAGGGAGGCTCAGAGAAGAAAAGAAAACTCCCAGGCGAGAGCTGAGAGGGTCCAACCCTTTCTGTGTGAGACAAGAACGAAGAGCTACCTTCGAGAGAGGACTCTGCATTTTCTTTTCTTTAGCTGTTTTTATTTAGGTTAGCTTGTTTTTGATTGTCTTGTATTACGAAAAAACTTTAATAAAAAAATTGGAGGGGGGGGGATACAGTAAAATATCCTCCACTAAAGTCAAACCTCGGTTGTCAAACGTAATCCATTCTGGAAGACCGTTCGACTTCCGAAATATTCGGCAACTGAGGCGCGGCTTTCCGATTGGCTGCAAGAGCTTCTTGCACTCAAGCAGAAGCAGTGTCGGATGTTTGGGTTCTGAAAAACATTTGAAAACCGGAAGACTTACTTCTGGGTTTTCGGCGTTCGGGAGCCAAAACGTTCCAAAACGGAGGCGTTCAGGAACCGAGGTTTGACTGTGATTAGAGGACCAGAATGCAAACTTTCCACCTACATTAAAGCACACCCAGAAATTGCTCCAGCAATTTCCTCCTCCAGGCTTACAGCTTCTTTGCCTAACCCACATCCTCATTCCTTTACCTGGCACCGGATCATGACATGCGTCACTTTGGACTTCCCATCGTTGCTCTCTCCTTTATCGTCCCCCGTCCGAACGGAAAGGACAAAGTCTCCAGGGTGGCTCTGGCTCTCGCGGACAAGAAAACTCCCGTGTTTCCCTTTTTCTGTCAACAGCTTCTCCGCCTCTTTTCCAGAAAGATGCCCATGAAACCACCTTTGGAAAGGCAGCAAAATGAGGTGAATCGCATCTGGCCAACACATTGGTCGCCTGCACTCAGCCAGTGTTAGAAACTGGGATAGAAAAGCTAGGAGCCAAATGGTTTCTAGCACCTGGGTTGCGAGCGCCAAACAGAATGTCTAGTCGCCACGGGGGGTTGGGGGGAGAGATGCAATCCACATGACACATTTTTAGCAGAAATTGTTAATGCATGTTTACAATAAAAATATTGGTACCATTGTTCAGTTTTCAAAACACTCTATTCTTTATTGTTAAACTCCTTAATATATTGTCTATTCCTAACATATACTTTAAGGGACCCAGGTGGCGCTGTGGGTTAAACCACAGAGCCTAGGGCTTGCCGATCAGAAGGTCGGCGGTTCGAATCCCTGCGACGGGGTGAGCTCCCATTGCTCGGTCCCAGCTCCTGCCCACCTAGCAGTTCAAAAGCATGTCAAAGTGCAAGTAGATAAATAGGAACCGCTCTGGCGGGAAGGTAAACGGCGTTTCCGTGCGCTGCTCTGGTTCGCCAGAAGCGGCTTAGTCATGCTGGCCACATGACCCGGAAGCTGTACGCCGGCTCTCGGCCAATAAAGCGAGATGAGCGCCACAACCCCAGAGTCGGACACGACTGGCCCTAATGGTCAGGGGTCCCTTTACCTTTACCATATACTTTGAGGCTTCAAATCACGTACATTTCAGTAATCCTTGAGTGTCGGCCAGGCACTAAAAAATGGCACCCAGACTTTTGGAGAAATGGCACCCAGACACAAATGGAGAATCTTTAGGCGCAATATGCGCTTGGCAACCTGCTAATTTTGAACCCTGCGCTCAGCAACTGTTCCACAAACGGGTGTGATGTATGGGGCAAAGCAGAAGTGCCCAAATTTATGATACCTGATGCACAAGCCTTTAAAATATACATTTCTTTTAAAAAGTGGTCGCTGAAACTTGAAGGCACACTTCACTCTTATGTAACACCTCTGCCCAGAGACCTGCACCGGTTGCTGATTTGTTACCAGGCCAAGTTCAATGTGTTGCTATTAATATACAAAACCATTAACAACTTGGGACCCATTTATGTGCCAGATGGGCTTACTCCACATAGGCCCACTCCACCACTTCAATCTGCACAACTGGCCCTGTTACAGGTGCCACATAATACTCACTCTGCGTTTTTAAGAAAGCAATATTTTAGTGTGTTGGCACCTACACTTTGGAACTCCCTGCCTGTTGACACCAGGCAGTCACCTTTGCTGTACTTCTTTCAGCACCTGCCAAAAACGTTTTTAGGCAAGCCTATTCACATACATATAATGCGGACACTTGTTTTAATCTGTTTTCTGTTTATCACTGATTTTTTTTAATGTTTTAAACAGTTGATTTTAATTGTTTTTACTGATAATTTTATTCTCTTTTCCTTCTTGCAAATCACAATCAAGCGGTACATAAATTTTAGGAAACAGCTAAATTACAGTAAGCCCGCAAGTTACCCGGGGGGGTTACGTTCTGGGGACTGAGCCTAAAGCCAAAATCACGTATTGTCAAAACACACAGGGTTCGGTGGCAGATGGAATTGCCGAAGCCTTTTTTCCCAGGCACCCGTCCTCTCTTAAAACAAAATATTTGTTTGCCAAGCACATAAAGCTGAATGCACACAAGTTAAATGTGTGTAAGTTGTGGGCTTACTGTATAGCCAAAAATATTTTAAAGGGCATAAAAGGTGAACAGGAAGTGCATAAGCAGGGGGAGCTACTGTCTGAGTTCTGCTGCACTGCAGAACCACCACTGCAGGTGGTAAAAGGGTGCAGCTTCTAACTCAGGAGGGCAACAGGGTCTCTCCTAGCCCTGTAAAGCTGCTGACCAGCTTGGTTCACCAGTAGGCCTGACTCAGGGGGAAGCAGGGCCTGTTTGCACCTAGACCAGTGGTGGCTAAACTTGGCACTCCAGATGTTTTGGGACTACAACTCCCATCATCCCTGACCACTGGTCCTGTTAGCTAGGGATGATGGGAGTTGTAGTTCCAAAACATCTGGAGTGCCAAGGTTAGCCACCACTGACCTAGACCATTAATGCTAACACTGGCCACACCCAAAACTTGCAGGGGCTACCTTGACGCCAGGGGCGTACGAAGTGGGGGGCGGTCTGCCCCGGGTGCCACTCCGGGGGGGACAAGATGGCCCCTGCCTTCCCCCAGCTGTAGAGCGGCGGAGGGCGCGCACAGTGCGTACAGGCTGCCGCTCTCACACGCCATGCATACAGGCGTCCGTACGAGCTGCCTCTCACACAGCGATCGTACGGGCTGCCGTGCATGCTCACTCCGTATGGGATGCCGCACATGCGCAGTCCGTACTGGATGCCGCTCGCACAGCAGCCTGTAGGGTTGCCATGCAAGCGGCAGCCCGTATGAATGCTGTGCAAGCGGCAGCCTATACGGCCGCCGCGCACAAGCAACAGCCCGTACGGAGTGTGCATGTGCGGCATCTCATACAGACTACGCATGTGCGGCATCCTGTACAGAGTGTGCATGAACGGGATGCTGCACATGCGCACTCCGTACGGGCTGCCCCGCCCCGGGTGCCGGAGAGAGTTCCTCCGCCACTGCTTGACACCACCACAATCGTCATGCCCTATCACCAGGAAATCATCCTGCTTGGTGCCCAGCCGACTCCTCGCACAACTCCCGGCTTTCTCACCTTTCAGACGTGGGGTCAGCACAGTTGAGCGGATACTTCAGCTCGATCACGTCGCCGTTCTTCTCCTTGAGCTGCCCGTGATGTTCCATGTAATACTGCACCAGCTCTGCCAAGGTGGCGAACTTTTCCCCTCCATAGAGGTCGTAGTAGTCGCCTGTATTCTGGATCTTGATGTGAGTGACTGCTCCATTCCGCCTGGTCGAGACACCAAGAAAGCTGACTTACAAGAACGCATATATGATCCCATGGAGCTGCCTTGTATCCAGTCAGACCCATCTCTCCCCGTCAGGGCTGGCCTTGGATGTGGGCGAGCAGGTGGCCGCTTGGGGCACCAAGCTGAGCTCAGTGCCTGTGTTTTCTGCTTTTGTTTTTAAATGTACTGCCTGCAGTGAGCGAGAGTGGCAAAAAGCAAGTGTCTTTAACCTTTCCCCAAGGTTCTACAGGTCTTTTGGGTACTAACAACAAAGATGATCCTCCTGCAATTAGCGTTGAAGTATGTTCATAGAATGAAAATGAAAATTGTGGAGTTGGAAGGGACCCCAAGGGTCATCAAGACCGACCCCCTGCAATGCAGGAATCCAGCTAAAGAATCCCTGACAAGGTGGCCATCTGACCTCTGCTTTAAAATCTCCAAGGAAGGAGAGTCCACAACTTTCCAAGGGAGTCTGTTCCACTGGTTAACTGTTCTTACTGTCAGAAAGTCATTCCTGATGTTTAGTCGGATGCTGATGGGAAGAGGAATCCAGCCACACTGGGAAGCTGCAGGTTCCCCAACCCTTATCTAAATTATCTGATTGGCAGCAGCTGTTCAAGGCCTCTGAACTCAGGCCAGGCTGCCCTCTTCAGAAACTGGGCTTCTCAACCTCCAAAGGGAGAGAGGAAAGGGGTTGCTGGTTCACTACACAATGAAGCTATGACTATATTTGCATACATACTGTCACAGCCCTCTGGCTGTTGTTTCGATCGAAGCATTCCAGCCGAGTCCGTCATGTAAATCAATTAGCGTTTTATTTGGTCCTAATTACTTTACAACTTTCCACCGATGGTGAAACACATCCATCTCAATCAATTGAGATGTCCTGACTGGTTTATTCCGGCTTTTCGCGCCTCTTGCTAAAACACTCCCGGAAGGGAAACCAACCCCCCCTTCTCCTGTTTCCTGTTGCGACGTCCTGGGGCTCTGATGCTACACAGAGCCCTCCCTCCAACTCTTCTTCTCCGGAGCTTTCGCTGGAATCTGTCAGAATAAGGGGCGTGGGCTCTCGGTACTGCGTCAGCGCAGGGGAGGGTGTGAGGCTCCCCAGTCCTCTGACACATACACTCTAGGCCAATCACCTGATGAAAGAGGTCTTAGTAAGGTTGTCAAATGGAGATCGCAGGGACTGACCCTAGGATCTCCTGCATGCAAAACTCTCTCTCATAATTGACTCACCGAACTGAAAGGGTGAAGTCCCCAGGGTTGCTCTTGCTGGGCCGGGCCAGAAAGCTGCCGTCTACTCCTCGTGTCAGCAGGAGGTTCTCTGCCTCCACTCCGGTAATATTTGGGTGAAACCATCTAAAAAGAGAAAGAATTGGGGGGCCCCCAGCAAAAAAAACCATGTTTTAGAAATCTAAGCCATTAGCAAAACCAACCAAATCCTCATAAGCTACTAGTCCTCTTAAAACAGAAACATATTCTTTACACAATATGCTTGTGGCCCATCTGACTCAATATTGTCTACACTGACCGGCAGCAGTGCTTCAGCATTCCAGACCAGAGCCTTCCTCAGCCCTACCTGAGATGCCAGGGATTGAACCCAGGTGCTTCTACATGCAAAGCAGTGTGCTGCCACCGCAGCGTGGCCCTTCCTTTACTTTTGCGTCATCTATGGCACGCTGATAACCTGAAAGGAATGAGAACCAGCCCTCTTGCCATTTACAGATGCTCCTGTCTGCTTGCCTGCAGGCGGCACCTGATCACCACAGGTGAGCAGCTGTTTGCATGCCTGAGTAAAGTAAGTGAAATGGCAAGACTA
Organism: Darevskia mixta; assembly: GCA_034641385.1. NCBI lineage: Eukaryota > Metazoa > Chordata > Lepidosauria > Squamata > Lacertidae > Darevskia > Darevskia mixta. Next base: position 5,370,579 of record JAWWNH010000025.1, on the reverse strand, counting down.
TGCGGTTGTTCCACAAAGGGGGCAAAATCTCCCTTCTCTCTCTCTCTAAATTATAAGACTTTCATTTGTGGGAGGAATCCCATGAAAAGGATTTGCGCTGTCAACCAAGACTTCAAACAGAGTAAGACAAACCAATAGGGAAGGTACAACCTCATGGTTCACAAATGCAGCCGCGAAAGCTGATGGGGAATCCACTCCTGCCTTTAGAAGGTTCAACTCCGGAGGATTCCTCTGAAGCGTTGAGCTGGCAGACTTCGCAGAGACTCAACGCCATCCCAGCCTGGGAATACCTTGCAAATGCCCTCCATATATCCTCTTGGTCTTAGCCACCCACAACCATCCTTTCCCGTGACTAATATAGCACCTTGCCAGCGAAGGCCTCCACACAAACTGCACCTTTCACCCAGCATTTGCCGCCTATGCTGTCAGTGTTGTCTGACTTATTTTTAGAAATACGGCTAACTAAGCCAACGTTTTGGCTTAGGCTGCACTTCCCACCCTGGGGCAAAAACTCAAGATTCCGGAAAAGCCTAATGAGTTATTATCATTGGTAATTAAGATATTTATATACTGCCACCAAAGTATTTGTGCAGTGCTTAGAGCACGCTTCCTCAACCTCGGCCCTCCGGATGTTTTGAGACTACAGTTCCCATCATCCCTGACCACTAGTCCTGCTAGCTAAGGATCATTTGGAGGCCAAAAACATCCGGAGGGCCGAGGTTGAGGAAGCCTGGCTTAGAGCAAGAGAACAAAGCGCCAGGTCCCTGCCCTGATGAACTTACAATCTAGATTTAGACTTTGGGAGGGGGGGAGGCCAGCAAGAACCCTGGGTTTTTTAAAAAAAAATACTACCAAGAAATTAATGGAAATCGAATCACACAGGCTATGTGTGAACCCCGCCCCCCCCCCCCCCGTTCTTCTCTCTTCCTTTCTACCCCACTTGTCTTGGGCTTCCACCAGTTCAGTGGAATTGCTTCAGATTTAAAACCAAACCACGGTTTCTCTGATTTTTGAACCAGCACCATCGGGGGCGGGGGGAATGACTTGTAAGTGTATGCCAAACCAGGATCTGAAGCCACAGCCCCCGAAGTTGGCATGCACTCCTTTGGGCCAAGGGGTGGTTTAGCGTTAATCCAAACTGTCAATCCGTGGTTTGAGATGTTTCACCCTCAGCAGCTGATATTTGGAATAGGATCTAGGGATCCTTGACAGTGGATCTTGGACTTTTCATGGGGAAAAGAAATGAATGATTCTGAGACACCGTGACTTGAAGCAAATAACAGAAAGTGGAGAAGACAGATGTTAGCATGGACTGAATGATTTAAATACTCCTCTTTTTATGTAACTGGCAGATGTAAAATCAGAAGTTTTGTTTTTGTATCTTTCTCAAATGTTTCTTTTTCAGCTTATTTTATTTCTCTCTTTCTTCTCTTCTTATTATCCATTTCCTTCTTTGTTTTCTTCTTTCTTTGGAGTCCTATGTCTGAGGCCTTTATTAAGGTTCTAAGATTGTATACTCATGGGGGTGGCAGACAGCTGATGAAGGGCCCTGGGTGAGAGACAGGAAAATGACGGCCTCCCAGGGTGAGAGGCTGGGAGGAGAAAGGAAAGATTTCAGGTAAGAACTTCTGTGGGTGGTAAGGGCTAAGAATTACTTTTAAGAGAGGACTCCGTATTCTACTTTTTCAATTTGTATTTTCTGTAGCTGCTATTTTACTGTTTTATTGGGGGAGATAATAAAAACCTCATTAAAAAAGGATCCAGGGATCCTCGTGGAACGAAGAGCAAAACTATTCAAGCCATGTGGCCCACAAACCATAGCTTAGAATCAATCATTATTATTTATCTGTTTGTAAATTTATTTATAGCATTTCTATCCCACCCTTTAGGGAGAAACGTTCTCAGGGCGGCTTTCAAAAATCAAGTGCAAACCATGGGTAGCACAAACTGCAGTTGGAAATTAATCAGAACTGGTCAAAACCACGTTCCATAAAACCTCATCAGACATCCCTGGATGAAAAAAAGGAATCAGCAACAGCAGGCAAACTTCAGCTTGCCCATCACAACCAATCTATCAATGTTCAGCATCAGTCTTTGCCAACCTGGACTACAACTCCCACCAGGCTGACAGGAGGGCACCAGGTTGGCAAAGTCTTCTCTATATGAACCACTGAACATGCACCTCGGAAATTCCCCATCGTCCTCTGTGGCCTTCAAGACTTCTGATATACAAATGTTCTTCAGCAGGCAAGTTGATGCAAAATAGGGTTCCACTGCAGGTGGAGCATCACCACTCAAGACTAAGTGAGTCTTTGGCTTCAGGAAGGGAGGAGGCTAGAGCTGTGAGGGGCAGGGGACAGCTCGAAAATCACTTCTCACCATTCCCCACACTGCCCATTCTTTTTCAATACCTCTTTTCCTCTGACCTTCTACCACCCACCATCACAGCCCACCAGCAACATTTTTCCATTTCACAGATTTATGAAATGCAAGCTAACAGCACCTGGCAAAATCTTAATGGCTGTCACAGAATTTTGTGGAGGCTTGGCTGTGGGATTTAAAGGAGCCATTTTGAAAACCTGAAGCAGAGACCATAAAAAGCCCCAGACTCAACCCATCTAATAGAACCCAGAGGAAGAATGGGAGTTCCGGCAGCCACCGGCTGAGGTGGCTGCTCTATTTGTAACTTTTGTCCCGAGGCTATCTGGGGCTCCAGGTATATTTGGCTCAAAGTGGGAAGCGGCATTTTGTCACTGGCCAAAAATAGAAGGATTTGGGGGTGTATCAAGTCAGCCGTAGGCCAACAAGTTATGCCAAGTGGTTCCGGAAATGTGATCGGAACAACAGCACTCAGACGTCAGACACTCATTTAAGGCTGATATACCACCCTGATTCTAGGGTCTGAGGCGGGCTATGCCATTTTACAAATACAGAGGAGAAGAAAATGATGGTGGGCCTGCAGGAAGCATTTTTTGAAAGAATTTGCTAATGTAATCAAATATATGACAGGTTATACCTCGCCTATAATGGGGAATATAAGGAAATACAAAGGGCTCTTATCAATAAAATAAAATCAGGAATTAAAAATGAATATGCTTGGCACTGCTGGAGTAGAACTGGTTTTTAAAAGGAACTGAGATAACGTCCAATCAAAAAATGTGACCAGGAGGGTATGGAATACAAAACTGACAAATTATAGTAGAGGGAGATGTTTGAAACGAGCCAGACGTCAGGCACATTTTGCACCTGGCTTTCAACCACTTGTGACCAAGATGTCTGGGCACTGTTCTCATTTGCCCATAAGACTCTAATGGCAGCCCTGAAGGATCAGACCAAAGCCTTTCCTGGTCCATCAACCTACGGTACTTCTCTTAGGCAGAAAGATGACCACAAGACAAGGCAGGGCATGAGCACTCTCTCTGTTGCACCCCAACAACTGACATTCAGGGATAGTCTGCCTCTGAACCTGGAGATTTCACACAGCCATCACTAAAACAATGTGTGGAGAAAGTGTTTATCCAGCTCTCACAACATGAGAACTTAGGGCTGTCCAATGAGGTCAAAAGTAGGTGCTTCTTCACACATCACATAGTTAAAAAGATGAAATTCATTACAAGATGTAGTGATGGCTACCATCTTGTATGGCTTTAAAAAGGGTATAGAAAAATTCTTAGATCATAAGGATATCAAAGAACAGTCATAATAGCTATGTTCTAATTACACTGTTGGAGGCAGCATGCCTCTGAACACTAGTTGCTGAGAATCACAAGCTGGGAGAATGCTGTTGCGCTCAGGCTGTCCAGAAACATCTGGCTGGCCACTGCGAGAACAGGATACCTTTGTACAGTAGGCAACATTCCAGCAATACAAAAGTCTGAGTTTTCAACACTCCAATAACAGGCAAGCGAGAGGCACTATCACAGTTCAATGACACATTCCAAATTGTTCAAGGCATCTATTTGGCTGGTCATTATGAGAGTAGGATGCTAGCTAGACTAGGTGAGCTTTTGCAGGGTTCTTCTTCAGTTCTTAATTTGCCTAAAATCCCCTTCTACAGCTAGTGGTCACCACCCCATCTGGCAGTGGGAAATTTTATTAACACATTTCTACCCTACCTTTTAAGGCTTCTGGGAAATATTTAAAACAGAAGAAAACACCCAGCACAACAATACAGCAAGATACAGATTCAAAGTTTAAAATTCCACAAATTAGTAATGCATTGCACGAAGAAGGATCAAAAACAAAACAGCCAATCACATTGCGAAAACAAGAGAGCAAAGAACAGCCATAGACATTTAAAGTTAATAGTCACATCTTGCAGTGGGGAGCTTTTTTGTGAAGAAGCAGGGCAGATCTGCACCATGCGTCTAAAGCACATCCAACACACATTTAAAACACATGACTTTCCCCAAAGAATCATGGGAACTGTAGTTTGATAAGAGGGAAACTTTTGATGTATGGTGTAGTAGTGTCAGGTGAAGTGATAAGAGCACACTGAATTATGCAAAAGATGAGAGAGGGTGTAGATTCCCAAAGCCACCTTTCCTTGGAACATGGGTTGCTTGGCTGCCCGTGAACCTATAAGCCTTGTAAAGCCCCTGGCTTATATGTTCTGGGAACATCGGTGTTCCTGGCCTCCAAAGTCCTCTCCCTCCCCTACACACAGTCCAACGCAGTCCCCACAAATCTCTGCAGCGAGTCAAAGACTTGGCAAAGGGGTCTGGCTGCTGACCCACATCCAGCACACATTCAAAGCAAGCACACCATGACTTCCCCCGCCCCCAAAAGGAACCCTGGGAACTGTACGTCCAAACACACAGTGAGAGCTACAATTCCCAGCACCCTGGGTAACCTACAGTTCCCAGGGTACATTGGGACTCCCCCCCCCACCAGTCAGGGGCTTTAAATGTGGCGTTGCATGTGCTTTTAAATGCATGGTGTGGAGAGGCAGAGTAGGCCTGAACTGGGGGCTGTCTTCATTGCAGGGGGAAGGAGCCCCTCTGCTTCTCCGCCTCCCCCAGCCCCCGTATATCCTGTCCTGGGGCAAAGGAAAGGCCGCCCCCCACCTCACCCCACCCCACTAAAGACCTGAGGGGTCGGGGCTACCCCCACCTGTCCCCATGGCAACAGCAGTGGGGAGGGGCCAAGCACCCTTCCCCCACAGGAAGAGCGGAGGGGCGGGGCCTGCCGTTCTTCCCCGCTCACCTCCTCGAGGTCATCTTTTCGTCTCCGGCTTTCTCACATGGGGCCCCTTCGCCTCACGGGGAGCCCGGCCCGGGAGGTGGGGAGCAGAAACCAACCCGGGCCCGGCCGCATTCAGGGCCTGGGAGGGAGAGCCACACAGAGCAAAGCGTCGCAGCCACTAACGCGTCACACGCCCGCGACGCAGCGGCGGCGGCGGGTCCCGCCCACAGTGGAGGAAAAGGGACGCCTCCCATAATGACCATAGAGACAGCCGAGAGCAGAGGGGCACGCAGCCTCGAATTCTGGTATTCATTGGGAAGCCGCCGCTCTTGGCGGAAAGCCTCCACATGGCGCTCTAGACAGCAGCATTTCTATGGTTGGCACCCTTTCCATACAGTACTTGCATGTTGTTTTTCCTATTTTGCAAATCTGGGTGGTTCTAGTAGTAGGTAGCCGTGTTAGTCTGCCGTAGTAGAAACAAAATAAAAAATTTAAAAAATCCTTCCAGTAGCACCTTAGAGACCAACTAAGTTTGTTATTGGTATGAGCTTTCTTGTGCATGTACACTTCTTCAGGGTGGTTCTGTTACCAGCGCCTGATAAGGATGATTTCCAGACTTTATTCGCATGCATGAAAGTTGTAGCAGAATTGCTGCAGTCCGTGCTTTTTGCCATTTGGCTCCACTGCTTTAACTTGCCCTTACACCTGTATCTGACTAACTTTAACTTCGTATATCTGATAAAATCTACTCTCGATCATGAATACTCAGGCCAATAATAAGTGTACTAGTCTTTAATGTACTATTTTACAATGTAGGATATGAATATAGTATAAAATGTATTTTAATAAGTTTGATTTATTACGTATATTCCATAATGTACAAAAATAATATTCATCCATATATCTTCCAGTAATGAACAAAACACAGCTAGCTTTCAATAAACATGATATTCAGAGAACTGCCAATTTTATTACATTTACACCCCACCTTCCATCACGAAACCCAAAGCAGTGGTTCTCAGGCCATCAACTATCCAAAGCACCAACCATAAGCTCTCAGACCACACTCTCGGACCAAAAATTTTGTTATTTATATTGTGTTATGATAAGAGAAGGAAACGTATCATAAAGCATGTTTTATGGCACATGGCGCCTTTTGTAATGTTTTGTATTGCTGAATAGGAAAACAGCAAAGACTCTTGTGGAACCCTGAAAACAACCGTGTTATAGTTATAAGGTTTTCATGAACTGCCCATAGATCCCTGTGACCTGTGGGAGATTTTCTGCTGCTGCAAGTTCCAAAGATCTCAGAAACACGTTCTGTGGTAACTCGGAGCAGGTCTTTTAATGTGGCTGTCCCTGTTCTTTGGAAGAGCATCCCTGTTGAGATCGAAAGGCACCCATTATCTACACTTTCCAGAAACTGTTTTATTTATTTTTTGTTCCAACAGGCTTTGTCAGCTGAATAAATGGGTCTTTACCACGAGTGTCCACTTGTTTGGATTTTAATCTGGTTTTAAATGCATTAGCTGTATGTGTGTTTTTAACTGGTTTTATATGTAAATCTATCTTATGTGCAAATCGTCTAGAGACAGTGGTTTAGAAGGCAAGTAATAAACTAATTGTAATAATGAAGATGTCGATCCAGTGTACAGCAACCGGGGGAAAGGCAAATTATTTGCTAAGGATCATTAGGCAAGGAATTTATATCATGCCTATCACACTGCCGTCTATGCTCCTTTCGGAATAGCAGCTACGATCACAGTTAGTTGGCATCCGGCTGTCTCGGGAGACAATAGAGTGCGCCTTTGGGGGTGAAGTCAAACTGTTGGAAGGTTACAGCACAGTAAACTACATCCCCCAGAGTGCCCTGGGTCGCGCGCGGTGACGTCACTCCCGCTTTCTCTTTTGCGCCGAGGTCCCGGATATTGCCTCCTTTTCCCTTCTCCGAAGGTAAGTATGGCGTCGTGGTGGCGTTTCGCTCCTCAGGCCCGCCGTTATAATCCGCTGCCATCCGCCTTAAAGAGGCACCGAGCGAGGTGCGGATAGGAGCAGGCTCCTCGGTGGACGTGCGGCGGGCGCTGCGGGGCTGTTCTTTTGGACGGCGGGGCGGGATTCCCCGGCAGGGGCCCCCGGAGTTTTAGGCCGCCGCGGATTAACTCGCTTGGCAGGCCGGTTGCTTGCAGGGGGCTGCCGTATTGCACCGAAGAGGCGCGCGGCTCAGAGGAAGAACACGTGTTGTCACTGTTCTTGGGTGTCTGGCGACGGGGGTGGGGGGAAGCATCCCCGACCCAACAGGTCGCTTGAAAGGTTTTTCAACGAGAGGAGCTGTCGGCTTCTTACCCGCACGCTCTTGAGTCCTTCCACGATCTTGCAAATGGTTCTCGCCCTCTGGGGAGGGTCGTGGCTACGTGGGAAACACTTAATGCGCGTCTCAGGTGTTTCTCCTGGGTCGCGCTCGGCCCATCCTAATACTGTCTTTTCTAGGCCACGATTTCACCAGCCTCGATGTGTGGCATGTTTTGTGGATGGTCCTTTATTGGTGCATTGGGTTGAGTCTTTGAGCATGAGGAAAGGGTCGTGTGTTCAAGTCCGACTTGGGAATGTCTCTGTAGACCAGTGACTTTAGTCACCTCCTTACAGCTTCTTTTTAATAGTCAGCTGACCTCTGATGCCTTATTTATGAAAAGCATGAAAGTGCCTATAGGATGCCAGTCGTGAAGTGGACATTTTGTCTAAACATAATATTTTTTAACCTTTTGGACCACAGTGGGGAGAGTGTTGCTCTTATGCTTGGGTCCGGCTTGCGGGTTTCCCCGTCCAACATTTTATTCTTCTGCTCTTATAATTCATTGAGGAGAAGTCTATCAATGGCTACTAGCCATGATGGCTATGCTCTGCCTCCACAGTTGGAGGCAGCAGTGCTCCTAACGCATGAGAGGAGAGCGCTCTTGTGTTTTGGTCCTGCTTGCCGGCTTCCCACAGGAATGTGGTTGGCCACTTTGAGAACAGGATGGTTCCGGCACGCTCTGTTTATACCGGTATTAAAACAAGCCTGAAGTCTTCCCTCTCCTCTTCCAGGAGACTAGAGCTGTAATCCTACATAAGCTTGCTTGGGAAAGCTATCATCAATTACTTTGGCGTTGTTATAAGTAAGTATGTATTGGATCTGACTGTATAGTCAGATCCAATACATACTTATTTATAACATCAGCTCAGGGGGTAAGCTTCATGTACATAAGCTAACTGAAGTACAGAGTTAAAAGACCAAAGGGGAACTGTGCAACATATCTAGTGTAGCATAGACATCAGTGGTTCCATGGCCACTATATATTTAATGCACATGGCTTCCCCCCAAAAATTCTGGGAACTAAAGTTTACCCCACACACAGCAAAATTCCCAGCACCCTTAAACAACTACATTTCCCAGGGTTCTTTGGGGGAATTTGTGTGCTTTAAATGTGTGGTTGTGTACGCGTAGCCAATATTGCAACATAAGTTTTTATGGACTACAGTCTGCTTCATAATGGATAATTGCCATCACATATGTGTGTGTATGAGAGAGAGAATATATCTGAAAGTTAGGATATCATTAAGGAATGTGGTCTTTGTTTTAGTTCTGTTCTACTAGCTCATGTTTGAGATTTCAAAATTATTCTTTATCCCAATGAGGCAATGCTGTATTGATTGTAACTGTTGTGCGGTGTTGAGGGCTAGAAACTTTTTTAAAACAAAAAACAAGCTTAAATGTCTATTTCCATTGTGCGATGCTCCTTTCCTTTTTCTTGTTTACGTTCTGCAAATTGCTAATGTTGATTTCTCTGCTTTGTAGATGGCGGGCGAGAAGAAAGCAAAGAGGGTTCGGAAGGTTCATACCAGCCGCAACCCAGTGCTGGCCCGGGGAATCGGGAGGTATTCCCGGTCTGCCATGTATGCTCGGAAAGCCATGTACAAGCGCAAGTACAAAGCTCCAGAAACTAAGGTAGGGGGGAACTAGCAATCTTTCAGAGCTCATAGTAGGTAGAGCTGCATAACTTACAAGCTGCCACTTAACATACAGAACATTTGCTGGCATGCAGCTTGATGAGGAGGAATTAAAGAACCTTTTAATGAGGGTGAAAGAGGAGAGCGCAAAATATGGTCTGAAGCTCAACATAAAAAAAACTAAGATCATGGCCACTGGTCCCATCACCTCCTGGCAAATAGAAGGGGAAGAAATGGAGGCAGTGAGAGATTTCACTTTCTTGGGTTCCATGATCACTGCAGATGGTGACAGTCACAAAATTAGAAGATGCCTGCTTCTTGGGAGAAAAGCAATGATAAACCTAGACAGCATCTTAAAAAGCAAAGACATCACCTTGCCAACAAAGGTCCGTCTAGTTCAGTGATGGCTAACCTTGACACTCCAGATGTTTTGGAACTACAACTCCCATCATCCCTAGCTAACAGGACTAGTGGTCAGGGATGATGGGAGTTGTAGTCCTAAAACATCTGGAGTGTCAAGGTTAGCCATCACTGGTCTAGTTAAAGCTATGGTTTTCCCAGTAGTGATGTATGGAAGTGAGAGCTGGACCATCAAGAAGGCTGATCACCGAAGAATTGATGCTTTTGAATTATGGTGCTGGAGGAGACTCTTGAGAGTCCCATGGACTGCAAGAAGATCAAACCTATCCATTCTTAAAGAAATCAGCCCTGAGTGCTCACTAGAAGGACTGATCCTGAAGTTGAGGCTCCAGTACTTTGGCCACCTCATGAGAAGAGAAGACTCCCTAGAAAAGACCCTGATGTTGGGAAAGATTGAGGGCACAAGGAGAAGGGGATGACAGAGGATGAGATGGTTGGACAGTGTTCTCAAAGCTACTAACATGAGTTTGGCCAAACTGCGAGAGGCAGTGAAGGATAGGCATGCCTGGCGTGCTCTGGTCCATGGGGTCACGAAGAGTCGGACACGACTGAACGACTGAACAACAACAAGCTTGATGAAGGCTTTTTAAAAGGGCTAGATAAATTTCATTTTTACCCTGCTGTTCAGTGGAAAAGGAGAAGGAATGAGGAGTAAACCCAGCTCAGACACTGGTTCTTATAAGTGTTCTTCCTGGCGTGAAGAGGGGAGCAGGCCCTCTGTAGCATTCTCTTTTTTGACCAATTGATGGGGCCCTTACTGTGATGTACTTCCTGGGAGGCAGGGTGCACATCCTCCCAGTGGCTCTGGGTCTGATGGTAGATGCCAGAGTTTGCTTTCCTTTAATCCTGCAATTCCTGGGCAACTGATGAGGTTGAATGTTCTTCCGCCTGTGAAGGGAGGAAGAGAGCTTGAAGTTGCACCTCCTGTGGCTGTTAAATGACGTCAGGTTGGTCTGCCTGTAATAATAAATTCATATCTCAGCAGTTGTTGGCCATGCTGTTGACATTGAACCTCCATATTTAAAGGCAGTGTACCTCTGAATATCAGGTGCCTGGAACAAGCAAGAAGGGAGGGCTCTTGACTGGGCTCAGCTTTTGTGGGCTTATCAGAGGAATCTGGCTGAATCTCAGCCGAAGTATGAGGCAGCAGAGCTTCTCTTCTGCATTGTATTGAAAGCTAGTTTGCAAATATGTTTTTAAAGTAGTTTGTGTTTTGTTTTGTCTTCAGATAGAAAAGAAGAAAAGAGAGAAAGAGCCAGCTACTATCACGAAGCCTGTTGGAGGTGATAAGAATGGAGGCAACAGGGTGGTCAAACTTCGCAAAATGGTAAGAACTTGTCTGCAAGCTGGTGCACTGTAGCGGTTAAGGCTTTCAAGTTTGAATGTGCCAGGTCTGGTCTCAAATTACACCTTCGCTGTACACTTGCTGGCTGACCATTTTCCCTCTTCCTGTTACCACTGCCACATAGTAAATGGGGAATAAAAAGTAGGTTGCAGCAAAGTATTTTTGCAGGGGGAGGTGTCAAGCTACAGGTGCTTGCATGTCATCCATTAAATGCTGCAAATCCCTTATTGATAACTGAGCACAGCAAAAAATGAATCAGGCTTGAAAACAGCCACTCACTTTGGGGGAGTACATTCTGCCTAGTGGGGGCTGAGTGCAGGTGAGCAGCCAGGCTACAGATACAAAAGTTGGTTCTTTCATTCTTTTTAGGCATAACAGATGACTTAATCTGTGGGTAGGCTGACTAGCAAAACAAACAAAAAATTACTTTAGACTAGTGTGTTATCAGTGCTATAGTTCTCTTCTAATAGCTTAATGTCTTCTCAAAGAAATTTGGCTGCTTCAACAGTCTGTATGGCAGTACTGGGCCATGGGTAATTCAGGATCTATTGGTAGATCTGGAGAATTTGCAAAAGGGTGGCAAGGGCTTTAGGTTCCCAAGTGTCCTACTGGACAACAAAATCACTTTGGGGCTACTGAAGTGAAGTAAGTGAACCAGGAGTGGATTTTGCATAGAATCATTCTGAGCTCCGTTCCACCCTGTTAAAGGTGCTGAAAGCAAATTCTTTGGCTCAGAATGTGCTAAGAGGCACCCTGTTTTTAAATGATTATTAATATTATTTGTTTTATAAAACAAAGAACAAAGGCGAATCAAAGGGAGGAGGGATGCAGCAATGTGTATCCACACATAAACAACCATTTTCAGGCTCACAGTGCTGCTCCAGGCAGACAGATCTGGATACACAGCAATATACACCTGATTACAAAAAAAATGTCAGCTTAGGCATATACAGTTCAATAGATGCTCACTATCCAGAACTTGCTCTCTTGTGATAGGCTGCACATATAGATAGATACAAGTGCTTCAGCAAGGTTCTCACTCTATGTTACTTGCTTAACAGTTGGCAAGAGTTTGTCCATCTGGTGTTATAGGCTCAATCCCTTTGCAGTCATGAGGGCCCTTGGATTCCTTCGTATGTTGTCTTGTCTGTTAGCTTCCACGACGACAGAATGTAGTTCAAAGTCATATAGAGGGAACCATGCTTTCTATCCTGTACTACTGAACTATTATATTTATATAAGGCAGGCACCTTCAGTGGTATTCTTCAGCACCTGCTAAAGAGACATGTTTGTTTTTAAAGTTGATATGGGTTTTAATCTGTTTTTAGTCTGTTTGACTTTTTGAAGGTCTTAAATTATTGTTAATTCTTTTCTTATAATTTTATTTGCAAACTGCTTTGAAGTATTTTTTAAACAAGCAGTGTGTAAATTTTTATGAAATAAGATACATAAATACCATACATGCCTAAGATACTTCTTCATCCCTTCTATGTTTCCTGTTTTCGATTTTGTTGCTCACTTCGTTTTGTACCTGTTGAAAAACAATAAAATAGTTAACAGTAAAAAATAAATTATAGAGGTGTGCTTGAACCTTAAAGCAGTATTTAGTGCCATATTATTGAAACCTATAGCCTCTTCTCAAAAGAAAGCAATTACAGCAGGGATTAGCAAAGGTTTTCAGCAGGGGGCTGGCTGGTCCACTGTCCCTTAGACTTTGTGGGGGGGCGGACTATATTTTTTTGGGGGGGGATGAACTAATTCCTATGCCCCACAAATAACCCAGAGATGCATTTTAAATAAAAGGACACATTCTACTCATGTAAAAATACGCTGATTCCCGGACTGTCCGCGGGCTGGATTTAGAAGGCGATTGGGCCGGATCCGGCCCCTAGGCCTTAGTTTGCCTATCCATGAATTACAGGATATGACAAAATCGTATGTGCCAAATTTGCCTGATCTGTGCAGACTCGCCAGCTGATAGCCAACTTAGTAATATTGGATCAAGTGTAATTTAAGTCTGGCTGAAACCTTCATCTCAACTAGTGAACACAGTACTTGTGAAAACATCAGTAGAATAGTAGCATAGCCTCTGTTCTTTAATTCTACTTATGTGTCTTTTGTGCCTGAAAGGGGAAGAAGATCCCATGAGCCTGAAACCTACCCCCTCTTCCCGCTGTGTGCAGGAAGGAGAATAGCATGATACTACAAACACATCTGGACTTGACTAATTAGGAATGATACAGTGGCCTGCTGCTGTTGCAGTATGATTGTGTAAAATGTGTACTGATGATCACAGGTGGTCTGCATAAATGTTGCTACCTGTAGCAGGTGACACTTAAATCAAAACAACTGCCTGCTTATTCTCTTGTTTAAGCCACAGGGGGATGGGGGGGCAGGAAGATTTGTCCCTCTGGGTATTGTCAGACTCTATCTGCCATTAACCCCAAACTGCATGATCAGTGAGTGCTTGCAGTCCAACAGACAGGTGGCAGGCCACACCTGTTGTAAAGTATAAGTGAGAGTTGAATGTTTAGATCCTTGAAGTTAGGCCATACAGTGTGGTGAATGCTCACCTAATGTTATTCCTTTGTAATAAGATACATTCCTACCATGCAAATAAGCTCAAAAACAACTTGAGACTTGTGCAGAGTATTGCCATTAAACATTGCATTATCAATTTTCACCATTTTTGTGCAAAGTAGAAAAAGGCCCTTATCTGTGCAGGTGTCCACCTGTCTGATTTTGTGCTCTGTAGGGGTGCTTGTCTTTGCTTTAATATGCTTAAAGACGGATGAATGGAAAACTTCATCAGGAGCTTTCTTTAATTGCATCGGTGCTGTGATCTTTGCTGCACTAGAACACATTCAGATCTATAGATTTCAGAATTGGTTGCATACGTGCCAGCACTGTATGCTGGAGAGGCTGCTTTTGACTGTTGGGCAAACACATGTCTTGGATTTTTCCACGTCAAGCATTAAAAGTGGCAAGAATGAGTGCTTGGAAGAAAGGGGGTGCTGAAGTCAAAACTAGACTGCAAAAGCTAATAATTCCTCTCCTTTCAGCCAAGGTACTACCCAACAGAGGATGTTCCCCGCAAACTCCTGAGTCACGGCAAAAAGAATTTTGCCCTACACAAGAGGAAGCTGCGGGCTTCAATAACCCCAGGAACTGTTGTGATCCTTCTCACTGGTCGCCACCGAGGCAAGGTAAGGGGAACTCTGTGAATGACCCACAATGCTCTGGCCTATGCTGAGCCATTATCTGCTTCCCTAAAACAACCTGCAGTTCATAAACCATGGCTTCAGATTGTGGTTGTTAGCAGTGAGCGAGCCAAAGTTCAGCTATGGGCAGTTTTCAGACATAAGGTTAAACCATGGTTTAGCGTTATTTGCAGGTGATTCGTGTTCCTTCACCCTGCTTACAAACTTACAAACCTCCTCTGTCTTGTCTCTAGCGTGTGGTCTTTCTGAAGCAGCTCGGAAGCGGTCTGTTGCTTGTAACAGGTAAGCTAATCTTACATTGATAGCTTGGTCCTAGAACATTTGCTTTCCTATAATCTCTGCTCACTTAACTATAATCTCATTTAACTATTTGATGCATTTTGTATGTTGGGGCTCTTAAATAAATTTTATTTCCTTCATTAAAACAAATACAGTGGAGCCTCCGGTTATGTTACCTTCGGGTAACGTAACTTTCGGGTTGTGAACGCAGCAAACCCGGAAGTGTATACTTCCGGGTTTCGCCGCATGTGCAGAAGCGTTCTGTGCTAAGAATGGCGCCTCCGGTTACAAAGATTTCAGGATACAGCCAGGCCTCCGGAACAGATTCCATTCGTAACCAGAGGTACCACTGTACAGCCATTAAAGGGGTGGAAGTAATTAATATAGTAAGTACACCTCAAATATTACCACAATAGTACTTAACACATAGAGCTCTTTGACCTACTCAAAGAACTTAGTGCTAACTAGTTGTAACCCTTACACCAGGCGTGGGGGACCTGTCACCCTGCAGATGTTGATGAACTGTGATTCGCTGGTCATGGACCAAGCTGGCTGTGGCTAGTGGCGATTCAGAGTCCAGCAACATGCAACAGCCCCTAAAGGTGAATCACTATTATCCCACATGTTGTGAATGCAGGGGCTGAGTCTGAGAAATAGTTCCATCTGGTGACTTCGTGCCAGGGGCAAGGTTCAAACTGATTCATAGATATACACACACGGGAACAAATTCTGTTGAACTCAGTGGAATGGATATCTGAATAGATTTGTAGCAAATTAGTTAAATACATTTCTTATAGTAAACAAATCATGGAATCCCACTATTGTGTAGTGAATCTTAATGGATTTTACCCGTCATATCCCTTTTTTAGCATCAGTGTGCACTGCTTTAGAAAGTACTGTGCAAAAAGCAGTAAATGTTGCACCCAAACTTGACAAATGGCACTTCCAGAATTTCTTTCAAGTCCCAAAGAAACCACACCCCAACAATATCTTGTGCCTCTTCTGAGTTCTATTTCTGTTTCCTTTTTAACTCTGAAAGCCACTCTGGAAGCTCTTGAACCAAGGTGGAGTAGCAGGTACTTGGCAATAAATATGTACTTTTTAAAAAAGTATGTTTGCCTGCCATTCCCAGGTTGTTCTGCCAGTTTCCTGTGCTGGCTGCATTTTTCTTAAGAGTGTAGAATGGCTGAATTCGTTTGTTTTGTTTTTCTTGGGGGTGGGGCAGTCAGTTGATTGCTTTGAGCAGAACAGCAACACTGTGTCCACTTGAATGGCAGGAAAACTCATACCAGCCAGGCCTTTTCCTGGTGCCTCAAGGCCACCATATGTCATTCACGTGTCCTGTGTCTTGCCTGCAGGCCCCCTGACCATCAACCGGGTCCCCCTGCGCAGGGCTCACCAGAAGTTCGTCATTGCCACTTCAACCAAGGTTGACATCTCCAGTGTGAAACTTCCAAAGCACCTCAGCGATCTTTACTTCAAGAAGAAGAGGCTGCGTAAACCCAAACACCAGGAGGGGGAAATTTTTGACACTGAGAAAGAGGTGGGTGTGTTTTCTGGGTGAATGAGATGGGCCAGAGAGAGAGAGAGAGTCTTGAGCACCCACAATGAAATGCCCTCCAAGTTTGCAAATCTTGGAGAAAAAACATGAAGATTTGCAGGCCGCCAAATCTTAGTAGTGACTCTTGGGACTACTGAACAGGAGAAGTGAGTCAAGTGTTGTGCGTTTGACTGTTGTGATGGGGTTAGTGTGATATATACAGTTTTCTCCAACTTTTGGCCCTTTGCATGTTTTGGATTCCAGCTCCCACTGCCCTGGCCAGCAATGATGGGAGATGTAGTCCAGCAAAATATGGGCTGCCTACCTCCTTCAGAAAAATACTTGCCTTCCACAGAATGAATAGGACCAGATTTTAGGTGCAGATTTTATCCTAAGCTTGCAGTAAACAAAATACCTTCTATGGCAGGGGTCAGCAAACGTTTTTCAGCAGGGGACTGGTCCACTGTCCCTCAGACCTTGTGGGGGGCCGGACTATATTTGGGGGGGGGGAAATGAACGAATTCCTATGCCCCTCAAATAACCCAGAGATGCATTTTAAATAAAAGCACACATTCTACTCATGTAAAAACACGCTGATTCCCAGATCTGGCCCCCAAGCCTTAGTTTTCCTACCCATGTTCTATGGGGATTCATTGGCTTGCAGAGCTCATGCTCATCTGCTACATTTTTTTTTAACAGAAAAAATAGCCTTTAATCAGATAGCTTAGTTGGGAGGGAGGGCAGCCCAGCACACAAACACCGCTGCTGCCCGTTGTCCTGTGCCCAATTCTTTTTCCTAGACCACAACATAAACACATGTGTGCAGGTACAGGAAGTGAGTTTCCCACCATAGATGGGGAAATAGCAGCCTCTGTTGCTGCACCCCACCCCCAAAGGAGCTTTTGACAAACATGAGTTTCAGAAGCATTTTGTGAAATGACATTGGCAAGCGTGTAGAGAAGAGGGTTTGCTATTTAAAAAAAATTTAAATGTCACTGGGTATATCGAAGTACAGTGGTATCTCGGGTTAAGAACTTAATTCGTTCTGGAGGTCCGTTCTTAACCTGAAACTGTTCTTAACCCGAGGTACCACTTCATCTGTAACCCGAGGTACCACTGTAGTTCTTTGGATCCTAGTCCACAGCAGCAGCCAAGAGGAAGCGGGAGGTGTTGTAGACCCTGGGGAGGCTCCCTGTTAAAGCAAAGGGCACTGAAGGGTGAACAAATGATTGACGTGCTGTCCTGCTGTTTCAGAAATACGAGATAACGGAGCGACGCAAGGCGGACCAGAAGCACGTGGACTCCCAGATCTTGCCCATCATCAAGAAGGTGCCTCAGCTGCGAGGCTATTTGCGGTCAACATTTTCGCTTTCCAATGGCATTTATCCTCACAAATTGGTTTTCTAAATTGTCTGGAGACACCACAGTAAAGTTTGGAGAAAAAAGAACCCTACAAAATAGTTTTACTGGTCGTACTTCCTTTCTGTAGAGTTTAATTCTGCTTTATCTTGACTTAAACAGCTAACTATCTGAATACTCTTTTGCGGGGGCTGGATGGAGGGGGTGTGGCATTTCTTTTTGACAGTTGGTTAGCCGAGGGAGCTTTACCAGAAGTTATTTTCCTTAGGTTTTCCTTCTAAGTAGACGTACGCTGGGAACCAGCAGTCTCCTTACGGATGGCACTCTTCCCAAATGCCCTCCTTTCATTTTGAAACTCTGCAGGCCTTTTTCAAGTGGGCATGGTCAGAATTCTTACACTCTCATTTCAATAAACTGAAGGAAAGTCTGCATGGGTGATTCAATAAGGAGTGAGGGAGCTTTGGCCTTTGTGGGCTGTGTGCCTACATTTCTCCAAAATTGCAGTTTGAGACCTGACCCTGAGGGTTTTAGCATCACAACCACACACTGCATCCTTTGCTATTTATAAAAGGTAAAGGGACCCCTGACCATTAGGTCCAGTCGTGACCGACTGGGGTTGCGGCGCTCATCTCGCATTATTGGCCGAGGGAGCTGGCGTACAGATTCCGGGTCATGTGGCCAGCATGACAAAGCTGCTTCTGGCGAACCAGAGCAGCGCATGGAAACATCGTTTACCTTCCCGCTGCAGCGGTACCTATTTATCTACTTGCACTTTGACGTGCTTTCGAACTGCTAGGTTGGCAGGAGCAGGGACCGAGCAACGGGAGCTCACCCCGTCTCGGGGATTCGAACCGCCGACCTTCTGATCGGCAAGCCCTAGGCTCTGTGGTTAAACCCACAGCGCCACCCGCGTCTCTTACTTGCTATTTATACATACAGTATATTGTATGCATTGCATTAAATTCTCGGTTTTTCTTTTGTCTTAATACCTAAACATGATGTAGCATATTGCAGGTAGCTGTAGACAGTGAGATAACGGCTGGACATAGTTGTTGCAGAATCTTCCTTTGTTATCTATTTGTTCAATAAGATTTATATGCTGCTTAAAGGTAAAGGGACCCCTGACCGTTAAGTCCAGCCCCGGACAACTCTGGGGTTGCGGCGCTCATCTCGCTTTAATGGTCGAGGGAGCCGGCGTTTGTCCGCAGACAGTTTTTCCAGGTCATAACCAGAGCAGCACACAGAAACGCCGTTTACCTTCCCGCCGGAGCAGTACCTATTTATCTACATGCACTTTTGGGGGGTGCTTTTGAACTGCTAGGTTGGCAGGATCTGGGACTGAGAAACGGGAGTTCACCCTGTTGCGGGGTTTCGAACCACCGACCTCCAGATTGGCAAGCCCGAGGGGCTCAGTGGTTTAGACCACAGCGCCACCCGTTTAATTGTAGAAAAAAATCTCAAAGGGGAAAGACTCTGATTCCGTGTGATCTTGCTTAGTTTACAAGGCCAGCGGTGTCTTTGTAGCAGATCAAGAAGTGAAGGAGATAAGACTTCACAGCTGAAGTGGAAATCTCTGCACTTCTGTACACCAGGGGTCTGAATTGTGCAGAGGGAGGGGCTGTACCTGCGAGCTATTAAAATGAGGGCCTTGAGTGGTACACAGCGTTAGTCATACTCAGGGTAGACCCATTGCATTGGGCCTACTCAGGGTGTGGCTACCACTGAATACTGTCCATTGCTTTTTCTCTTACTTCAGATCAACTCTGCCTTCATGCTTTCACCGTGTTCCAGCAGTCCAGCTCTCCACCATAGAACAAGATTTAATTGCCAAAGTGTGGCTGGCCACAATTTGTCAATAGAGGGAGCTGGTGTGTGTAGTGTTTAGTTGCAGGTGCGCCTTCAAGAAGCAGTCTATTAAAACAGGGCAGTCCAACAGCTCACACCAAGCAGGCAGCAAGAATAATTTGACACGGAACCCACAGGCCACAAGGAATTAAATTTCCATATCATTAATTATAAAGTGTTTGCAGTATAGTTGATGTTATTTAATATACACAATATACTTATGTAGATATAATTACATAACTAATAGATTTAATATATTTATTAAACAAGTTTAATACACAAACACAGCGTGTGTCCCTGGCAGAAAGATGCACAGCACAGAAATAAAGAAGAACCCGGGACCAGGGTTTGTGAGAGAGACTCTTGAAATCCTACCTGAGGAAGATCTGAGGTCAGGTATAAAATGTAAAGGTGGTGTCTCCCCTTCTCATTAACACCCAGGCTCAATCAGCTTGATATTTACAGTCTTTATTACATATGTACAAGAAATAGCTACAGTTCAGGATTACGCGTCCGAACCCGTTGAGTCAGATTCGGGGAGTGGCTTCCTTTGATTCCTGTGAGACATCTTTGATCCTTACATTTAATTTCCCTCCTTGTCTGCTGATTTGAAAGCCCCCTCCCTTCCAGAGCCTGAGCTCCCTTCCAGAGCCTCTGGGCAGTTGAAGGGCTCTGCAGCATCCCTGAGCCCTTCCTCCTGGCTAATCTCCGCCCTCTCTTCCGCTTCCTCTGTCTCTGGGGATTGAAGGGCTCCACAGCATCCCTGAGCCCCTGCTCCGCCTCTTCTGTCACTTGCTCCTCCGAATTCTCCCTGACATAAAAGCAGCCCTGAAACAATCGCCACCATGTCCCATCTCTCCCACTCAGTTGCAGTCCAGACTACCTCTCTCCTTGCCCATCCTGGAGAGGATGGAGGAAAGAAGCAGAAAGTCACAGATCCAAGATCCCCTTTCCTTACCAATATATGTGTGGTTTGGATGTGAGACATTAGAATTGGGGATCTTAAAAATCTCCCCCTTGCCAATCTAAAAGCAGGAACCTGAGTTTGCTCTTCCCCACCAGCTGGTTTTTCTGTACAGCTGAGATCTATCTACCCTGACTGCCCCAACCTTCACTACTCCCCACCCCACTGGTCCTGCTTCTCTAGATCCCAGCCAGGCCCTTACCCTGCATGTACTGGAGACCATGAGGAGCGCCCCCAACACACCAGTAGCAGCAGCACCATCACCACCACATCTCTGCAGTATGGCCAAAGCTGAGAAAGTCCTTTTAAGAAAATCTTCCTCTGCACAGGGAACCTCTGACCCTGCAGATGTTGGCTCCATCAGCCCCAACCCGCATGGCTAATAGGGTGAATGGGATCGGGAGTTGAACAACAGCTGCAGCAGATGTTTCTTCAATTGCCCCTGCTGTGTTTTGCATTGTGGTTCTCCTGCCCGGTACTTTTGAGGGGAGAAGACTCCAGTTCTCCCTGATTCTGCACATTCTTTGGTAGGGACCGTGGCATTTATGGTTTTAGGCACACAGTTTTGGTTCCCGATATGAGGGTGGGACTCTGTAGCCTTCCACTTGAAGTACAACTCCCACTATCCCTAAACCTTGCTGTCTGGGGCTGATGTGACAGGGGTCCGACAGCATCCAGAGATAACTATCCTTTGACATTATGCTCTGCAAGAGATGGGCTTCCCGCCATTCAAAAACACTTCACTTTTTAGCAGTGTGGTTTAATCTGTAAAATTGTGAAGACATCCTCCAATTGGGATGATTGGCAAAATCAAGGTACGTAAACACTGCCAGAAATTGTGTGAATACATAGATGGCTCTACATGGACAATCATTTCAAGTCATCTGCTTTTTTTTTGAGTTTTGGCTGCTGCCCAGTTTAGCTGACTCATTGCTTTTCTCCAAGCACAGAATGGCTATGATCCTCCCCACCACTACCAGCCTTGGGACAGCTAATAGAAAATGTTAGAAAGGTATCTGCGTCCAAAAATAGATGCAAAAACTCCCTGATGTACTTCATTAGCATCAGATCTGCCTTTGGCAAAGCATCTCACTTAAAACGGCAATCGAGAGGGCAAAGGGATGGAGGAGGAAGGTTGGATTGCCTGAGGAAGCGGTGGGAGGAAAGCTTTGGGTCAGAGAGCACAGAAAAAGAGCAGCTAAATTATTTTTCTAGTTAGTGTAATTGGTTTTGGTAGTCAATAGGGAGGAAATGCATACCCTTGTGCTATGGAGCACTTCTATTTAATCATCGCCTGCAAGTAAAACAGTGGACATACTTCGGCTGGGAGCCCACTAAGCACAGTTTGGGTTCAAGAGTGGATTGCTGGGCAGGAAAGGATTGGATATGCCTACCACATCTTTAGACATGCACACTGGGTGATGGCCACTGTGAGTCACACTCAATCACCCAGTGGTTGCAAGGTGAGTATCTTGCATCTTTACAACAGGAGAAACAGGGCAAGTGCCAGAGCCTGAATACAACCCTTAAGTCATAAATAAAATGATGTAACAAGCTGATGTTGCCATGTTTGACGAGTCCGGAAAGTTACGCTATCATCCAACTACATATATAGCAACGAACATTAACAGGATTATTTGAATGAGGCCCTTGTTAGTCATCATTAGATGCACACATAACGCCTTTAATTTGAGAATTTCAAGGGCAAATAAGTTGAACCTCATAGGCTGCCTGTGTTGCTTTATACTCCAAGAGGGGCAGGGGCAGGAAAACTCAAAATATTCAAGCATGAATAAAGATTCAAATACTGTAGAACAATCATGTTTGATAAGAGTAAGAATTGAGAGCAGTAGAAGAGCCTGATGGATCAGGCTAGTGACCCATTTAGTCCAGCATCCTGTTCTCACAGTGGATGAACAAATGCCTATTATGGGAAACCAGCAAGCAGGACCCAAACACAATGACACTTCCCTCTTCTGTGACTTTCAGCCACTGATACTCAGAAGTATTGCTGCCTCTGACCATGAATGGATAGCACTGCTACCATGTCTAGAAGCCAGCAATAACCATCAATTTCTCAAACACTCTATAAAGTCATCCACGTCAGTGGGTCTCTTCCAAACCTGCAATCTTTTGTATGGGAGGCTAGAATCTATAGGAGGAAGCTTGTTCCTTTGCCTTAGCTGCTCAGCTAAGTACCTGCCATTCACATCTTTAAAGACTGCTCTGTTGCCATAGAGACATTGGTGGGCCCGCCTCAGCTGGCTGGATATGGCTTCCACAATTGGCCAAGGAGGGGCTGTGTATTAGAGTTTTGTGTGATGATGCTTAGAAGCTGGTGCTGGAAGCTGGAGACAAAAAGACATGTCTGCTCCGTGCTGGAGCCAAAGACACCAGAGTTTCCATTGACCTTCATTCCAAGGTAACTGAACCCTGGGCCAGTGATGGGGCCCCTGGAGTCCCTGGCCATTCAGATATTGGGCTTGCATGCTGCAACAGTGTATAGAGTCCTATAAAGGACGTGAAATTGCCAATCAACTTGGGAGTTATAGACTACTAGCACATAAGCTCTGTTACAGCAACAGTCACTGAAAACCTGTTCCCAGAAGTCAAAACCCATCCTGCAACTCTTCATGCCATACAAATGACACCAGTTAGGAACTCGGCTAAATAATAACAACAGAGGAAATGGCTCTTCCAAGGCTTGACACTCCTGTCAACACACAGGAAGTGCATGGGAATGAATCAGTGTGGAGCATCTTGGCTGAGTACCATGCTATACGCTATATATGAGTCATGACATAGGTTGTTGCTAACTACCGGTAAGGTTACCAGGTCAGGAGCATTCTAGACAGTGAGATTTCAGGTCCCAAACCAGAGACCTATTGGTGCCTCCTGGTGATATAATCGGGTTCATCCCTGGTTATTCTTCTTCTGTGCTCCCTCCCATTACTGAGCCCTGGAGACAGAGGTTGGGGGGGGGGCAGAAAAGTGCAGACACCCACCCACACTGAGAGCATATGCAATAATTTGCAGTCAACTCCTCCCAGACCAAAACTTGCAAGCTGCATGCAGTCGTTTAAGAAAAATTGTTTAATACACTCTCACCCACCTGGCAATGCAAGCCCTCTTCCTGACACCTGGAGGGATCAAGGAAAACCTGGATTCTTCATGTCACCCCTAGAGGTCTGGCAACCCTACTGACTATGCTGGCCCCAGTTTGGCATTTTAACCTTAGTAAACTAATAGTCAGCACTACTGCAAGGTAACCGTTTCTGGTCTTTATCTTTTTGTTTGTGCCTTGCAGACTACATCACTTAATGAGAAAGAGAAAGGGGTTGATAGGATTTATATAAAAAGGTCTATGGTTGTATAATAAATCTTATTGTTGCTGATTTGTATAAAACTTAACAATTTAATGCAATACCTCCCTTCCCCTGAAAGCCGCATCTGCAATAATAGATGGGGAAATGTGCTTTGAGGCATTTTGGGTAGCCACAGCCTTCTGTGAGATTAAAATAGAACAGGGGTGGGATCTGCCTGCCAATCTTAGCTGGACAGAGGGTCCAGGTTGGCCCACAAGGTCATTTTCCCCAAACCACGCCAACCTGCCCGTCAACTGACATCACTGTGGTGTCATCGGATGAGAAGGAGGGGGGGCGGGTTAAATCACGCATTAGTTGTGCACTCCTGTTCCTAGCAGGGAACAGCAGCATGCAGCCATAGCAGTAGGATTTAACCCCCCACTTATCGGCTGATGAATGGGGGTGAAATCTTGCTCAGTTCAGCAGGTTTCTATGCAAATCCCTTTTGTGATTCTTTATCTGTTCTGCCAGACCTATGCAGGCAATTAAGAACACATATTTCTACAATGGTTAACCAATATCTGTTTTTAAGATTTTCTATACTATTTTAACTATGGTTTTATGTATTTTTGTTGTAAACCACTTCAATATTTTTAATGAAATACTGGCATATAAATATTTTTATGAATAAATAAATAGTTAAGGAAACGTTGGGGAAATGGGGTGAACTG
Source organism: Darevskia mixta (assembly GCA_034641385.1). Lineage (NCBI taxonomy): Eukaryota > Metazoa > Chordata > Lepidosauria > Squamata > Lacertidae > Darevskia > Darevskia mixta. The sequence goes on along the minus strand of JAWWNH010000025.1, from coordinate 5,346,402 downwards.
TCTTGTGAACCCCCAAGAACATGCCATTATTTCTCGGTTTAGCTGCAACTTTGCTCGCTGGGGCTGATGGGAGTTGTGAGCCCAAAACATCTGGAGGGCACCAGATTGGCAAAGGCTGGTTTAACCCACTTGGCACCAGGGACAAAGGAAGGAATGCTGAGTGATTAACTTACACATTTTCAAAGGTTGGGCTCTGCCAAAATGCATCTCACCTTTCCGACTTGAGCACTAATTTGCACATTCTCATTAATAAAATGCCAATAACTATTACGTTTCCCTCTTGCTCCCCACTTTTCATTACTCAGGTACTGCTTGTCTTGCATTTATCTCAAATAACTTCACTCAGGTTTCTCTCATAATATGTATTGTGTATAGAAATACGTTGTAATATGACACCAGCTATTTTTTATTTTCCTGTATATTTCTGGCTTCTGATGATTGCCTTGAAAGACTGCATTGCCTCTGCCTCTGGGATAGAGTCTTGCAGAGCAATAAGCCTGTTATCAGATGACACTTTGGAGATTTGTAAAGCAATTTAAGCGAAGCAGGATGAGAAAACCATCTAAGGCACCTGATTCTATCGCAGGATCGGTTCGGCTGTGTATTGGATCTAGTGTTTTTTGAACCGCCCTGAGATCTACAGGTGAAGGGCGGTATAGAAATTTAACGAACAATACAAATAGTAAATTAAATTTAAAACAAAATAAAAAAATTCCTTCCAGTAGCACCTTAGAGACCAACTAAGTTTGTTCTTGGTAAGAACAAGTTTGTTCTTAGTTGGTCTCTAAGGTGCTACTGGAAGGAATTTTTTTATTTTGTTTTGACTATGACAGACCAACACGGCTATCTACCTGTAACTAAAATTTAAAAGTATGCCCACTTACACAAACAGGGGTGATTGGAACTTTGAAATACATAACTTATTTACAACCCGTTTGGCTGGGGAGAGCCGTTTTGTGGGTTATGAAACTCACTATGAACCCTGGTAGCATATACTGTAATAGTATTGTAATAAAAAATAATGTCCATGATGACAGCTAAGTGACAAAAGGACAAAAGTTTTATTTGCGCTGGGTGCACTCTGGGTGGTTTCCAACAGAACATTAAAATACAATAATCTATTAAACACTGTTTTAATAGATTATCAAATTGTTTATTATTATGATTATTGTTTAATAATCTATTAAACAATAATCTATTAAACATATTTGGAAGCTCCTTGAGGGCAGGGACCCTCTGCTCTTTGCTTATGAAGCTCTGCCACACGCCATGTACACACGGAATAGGTCGCTACTACAAACAGCGAGGACGACGGTCCGGTGGAGAGGGAGAGAGAAGGAGAGAGACAAAGAACTCTCCCCCTTGGGCCAAGCCGATTTTTTTTATTTTCTGAGGGAAATTAAAAAAGAAAAGAAGCGAAGCCGCCGGAGGGAGACCAGGCAGGAGGCGCCTGAGGGGAGAGGTGGGCGGAGCCAACCAGCTCGAAAGGGGGCGGGCTCCTTATTCCCTGGCGGCCAGTGAGCGGCCCGGTCGTCGACGTCGCCGCCGCCGCCGCCGCTCTCCCCCCTCCCTTTCGGAGCGCGCGCACCTGTCAGTCACTCCCGCCCGCTCGCTCTCCTGCCCGCGCGCCGCGGCCTCCGCTCCCCTCGCTCTCTATCACGGTTCGGAGCGCGCGGTGCATGCTGGTCCCTCCGCCTCAGCAGCCCTCCGCCTCCAACATGGCGTCGCGCTGTCACCTGTGTGTGTGAGGGAGAGGAGAGGGGAGAGGGGAGAGAGGCACCGCCTGACTGACTGGGCCCCCCCTCGACCCTCATCACCCACCCTACCTCCCCCCCAAAAATCCCTTCGCCCCCCGCTTTCCCCTTTCCCTTTCTCCTCCTCTCCCTCTTTCTCCTTGGCTCGGCTCCTCCCCGCCATGGCGGGGGGCTGAAGGGATCCGCCTCCCTCCCTCAGCAACAGCATCCCTTCCCCTCCCCTACGCTGAGGCAGGTGCTGTCAACGCCGCCTCGGCTTCACCCGCCGCCACCGCCGCCTCCTGATGGGGTCCCCGGCAGGGGCGTCGGGTTCGGCGGCTGCTGCGGCAGCGGCCGCCGCGGCAGACTCTGCGCAGTGGCTGTCGGTGAAGGAGGAGACCATCTTCCTCCACGACGGGCTGATCCGGGTCACGGACCTGGCCGAGCTGCCCAGCGAGATCATCGGCGTGGCCGAGCCGGGAGACACGGAGCTGGAGGTGAGGAGGAGAGGAACGGGATGCGGCGGGCGCAGGGGGAGGGAGACGGGGACTGGACCTGGGTGGCCTTCCTCCTCCTCCTCCTCCTCCTCTTTAACAATAAGGTGGGGCGGGAGGGGGGATCTGTTCTTCACCAGCGCCACAACTGTAAACACACACTTTCTCTCTCTTCCCCCCCCCCAAGTTTAGGCTTATAAATGGAGCGTGTATGGGGCTAGGAATCAGGTCAGCATCCTCATCCCTGCAATTTAGCGATGGCTTGTGTGGGTGGGGTGGAATTTGGCCTCCTGCTTCTTCTTCATCATCTTCAGGGCCTGCTCACCTCCGGAGAGTGGGCTTTTAACAATAAGATGCATCTGGCCTTCATCATCTACATCATTATATTCATACCTTCCCTGTGAAGTAGTTTTTAGCATTAAGATTGGGGGAGCATCTTATCATAATCATAATTGGGCTTTAACAATAAGATTGGTGGGTGGGTGGGTGGATCTGGCATTCATCAGCATTGGTTATCATCATCATCACCACCAACATCCGACCTCCTCAAAGGGGCTTTAACAATAACATTGGGGAGGGGATGTCAAGGTGAATGGGGTGGTAGAGAGGGGAGAGATGCTGAAGGGTCAAAATTAGGCAGAGGATAAAGAGGAATCTATCCCCCCTTGTATCGCTTTCCTCCTCTCAGTGGTGATGATGATGGTGGTGGTGGTGGTGGTGATGTTTTTAATCAACAATTTATTAAGATCTTTCAGAGTTAGGTATTAACTCAGGGGATGATTTTGACATCTTTTACAACCCCAAAGGATAGGGATGGCGGAGGAGTAAAAGATGAGATGTTCAAGGGATATGTGTATGCAGTACCCTAAATCAAGAGGTTAGAAAAGACAGGGTATCAATTCAGGGAGAAGAGGAGGGGAAGAGAGGTATATCCAGAATTTGTGGTGTTGGGAAGAAATGTTAACATTTAGGAGAAGTGTCAGAATCGGGTGTACCCCCAAATCAAGGCTTTGGAATAAGGTAGGATGTAAAAACTCTGATATGGAGGATCAAAAATGGTGGGTTACTGAAATGGCGAGATTTGAAAGAATGAAAGAGGACAGAAGAAATATGTGAAAGTGGGCATTAAGTTGGAAGGAATATGGGGAAGGGGAATAAAAGAAGTGGTGAGGGATCACAAAGAGCAATAATTGAAGGTGGGGTGCCAGTTAGTAAAAGATTGAAGAGAAGGCCAAGATTGAAGAGAAGATTGAAGAGAAGGCCAAAAGGGGAGTGGGGATAAGATGAAGAGTCAAAATGAGAAGGGTATAGGTATGCTGAGGGCACAGGAATGTTGGTTAGTGAGCAGACTGGATGTGGGGAGCAAGAAGAGTGAGGATGGGGTGAAGGGAGCTTAGGAGAAGCAAAGTGAAGGTGATGGAGGATATACTGTCAAGTAGTAGGGGATTGTGGTTACTAGATGGAGGATGGGGAGCTGTGAAATCTCAGATGCAAACTCAATAAGGGGTGGTGATGAATGGTTTTGGGTGGGGATAAGAGAGGAGCACCTGACTGTTCCAAATAAAGCCTTGATGCACTAGGATCATAATTAGGTTAGGGGAGAGATTGATAGATAATTAGGAGAGAATGAAGCAACAAGTCATACACATGCCTGCCAGGTCTGACACCCAAATTTGTTGAAATGATAATGCAAAGGTGATTCAGCACCAGGGAAGGTGCAGGATGTAAGATGATAAGGCTTTCAGAGCCTTGTTTTGAACCAGGAAGGGCAAAACCTCCCTGTCTTCATTGCCCAGAGAGCAGTCTCTTGAAAATTGATTTTATGGTGTTCTTAATTATTATTATTTTGTTATTTACCAATAATTATTTTCACAGTGAAATATCTGGGGTGTTCTTAAGTACTGAGTATCTAGACTAGAGGTTATAATGACTGTTGAAGGGCCGAGGGAAGTAGCTATGATTATTTTCCACTTCAGCCTCCTCTTCTCCTCCAGTAAATGTGGGCAGTTGAACTGTAGATAGAGAGCAATTGTGTGTTGTTTGAAATATGTACTTTGGGGGAATTGCTGTCAGTCATTTCTGCTTGCATCTCTTCCCTAGTCTGCATCTCTTTCTCATGCACCTCCCTCCATCACCCCGCCCTCTCCCCCAGCAGTGTGGCTTGCAGTGACACAGGTTCTTTGTCAGAAGCCGGGTGGCGTGAACCGAATGGGGATGGTTCAGCTAGCGCTGCATTGAATGCTTATATTTGATCACCTGCAGTTGTTTAGGGGCTCAACAGAAGGTTATTTCTTATTGCTAAAAAGAATCCTGAGCAGTAACAGGTTTAGTAGCGAGCAGCCTGGACAAAATTATTACTGTACTCTGATGATAGCAAGGTTAATTCCTTGTTCATGCCCTTCAGCTTAATGTGGAAAAGAGACTTCATATTTCCAAACATATTTTCTTTTACGGTTGTGCCCACCACCCATGTTATTAAAGTGAATTCTACTAGCTCTGCAGGGCTATGCTTTTGTTACTGACATCTGCTGTTTCTGGGGGAGTGAAGAATGCAATGATTAATTAGTCTTGTGGTCTGGGGTTCATTTTTTTTGTAACAGTGCAGCTTATTTGCAAAGATAGAGTTGAACCCATTAGTTAAGCAAACTTTAATAGTCAAATTGCATGTCTGGTAGTTGTTATCTGGGCTTATCCATGGCATTCCTATCCATAAGTTGATCAAATTTCAAGATTTGCTTGATTAAGCCTCCTGTTATCCAGGCTTGAAAATTTATGTAAAACTTGCTACAGAATCAAAATGGATATGTGAGGCCTTTTGGTAAAGTGAAAGAAATTGCAGCTGACAGACATTTCACTCTTGTACTGTATAGTATGGATTACGAATTTGACATGGGTTTGTTGGAATAACAACATTAAGGGTTATTATATTTATCTATCACCCCATGATTAAAGGAAGCCATGGAAGGAAGGAGGGAGTAAATTGGTACCAGATGGAAGAGGTAGCATGCAAGCCCACCAGACAGAGAACAGGAATATTGTTTCTAACCTGAGCCTAAGCCAGATAGTGCTAATTTTGGCACTAAGGTTTGCAAAGCCACTGACTGGAGGCTTGGGATAACTGACAAGGATGGGGGTGGAGCTGCCTTGGGTGGGGTTGGGGAGAGTTGACTCTTTTCAGCTCTGTGTTACAGACACTCCATTGACTGACTATGCCATTGGTTCAGCTTATCTAGAACCTGAGACACTCCAGTAGCTTTCCATTGTACACATGGTATAAACCCTTTGTTTTGCCGTTAAATGTGTTTGTTTAAAATAAGCCCCTTGCTTATTTATGTTGTATTGTTGGTCACTTCATCTTGTTTCTTTACTGCACATTTCATACATTGTTTCTGTAAATTTTGTTTGTGCTTGCCCCAGTACACCACTGACACACACTTTGGCAAGAACTTGGGAAAGTTGCCTCATTAGAGAGGTCACAGTTAATTAGAGCTCTTTGCAGCCTGTCTCAGTAATTGTGTCATGAAAAGTATTTAAATGGAATAACAAGAAGCTTCAGAAATTCATTCAGGCAAAGAAAGAGTTAGAAGTGATGGTGATGGAGCCAATTCAGGCTTTCACATATTGGGGGGAGGGGGAGAAAAGGGTTTGGGCACATATGGTTGCAAAGATAAAGCTTCCAAACATTGGCAGACTTGAAATTGGTGCAGCAGCATCTCACTGTCCTACTGTGGTGATATGGAGAGCCCTGGTGGCCTCCCATTTGTGTTATTCATATGCTATGAATTTCAGAAAGGGAGGAGGAGAGTAATGGGACTATTTTGAGGGCAGGGTGTTATAAAATGGAATAGAGATTACATGTTACCACAACAAGGAGTATGGAGAAATAACACACTTATAAATAAATAACAGGTTCACAGTCAGGAATAGATGTTCTCACTCGTAGTAGCAAGCAGTGTTGGAGTTTCATTTGAAATATGTTAGTTTCAGGGCTTCTTCAGAAGGATTGTAAACAATAGATTTAATGTGATTTTACCCTGCCATCTCAGGGAGGTCAAATGCACAGTAATAGTGTTTGCTCCAGGATCAGAAACATGGGAAATAATAGTAGGAGATGAATATTGTGCTCATGTCCTGCTTGTTGACTGCCCATAGGTGTCTGATTGCCCACTGTAGGATACAAGATGCTGGACTAGATAGGCCTTTGGTCTGATAGGCTAATAAAAATTGGTCCTTTTTTACTGTCTCAAGTGTCAGCTATGCCTTGTTATAGGTTCATAATCTAGAAGACCGCTCAGTTGCAGCCTTACTGAAAATAAAATAATTCTTGGCCAGTAGATATTTGTTTTTGACCCATCCATATATTAGCATATTTTTCCGTCTATAAGACGCCCCCACGTATAAGACGCACCCTATTTTGGGGGACTCAGATTTAAGAAAATGGGGGGAGATGGCCCAAAGTATAAGATGACCCCTAATTTTTGACATTATTTTAAAGGGGAGGGAATCTAGTCTTATACATGGAAAAATATGGTATATTTATGTGAGGCTGTTGGACTTGAAACAAATTTTGTCTATCCCAAACCCCTTAATGTGACTGTGGGGAACCTTTGGCCCTCCTGATGTTGCTGAACTCCAACTCACTTCGGCCCCAGCAAGCATAGCCAATGGCCATGGATGATGAGAACTATAGTTCAGCAATATCTGGAGGGCCAGAGGTGCCCCACTCCTGCCTAAACATCTCAGAAAATGTGCATAGCATATACTGGTAACTCCCACACCAAAGGGAAGAAGGTACATCACACTTTTGTTTAAATGTATGTTTATAGGAGCCTAGACATTTCTTAAGGCAGTACCTGTTTTCTGGACAGCTGCTAGGCAAGATCAGATTGACAGATACCAAGTGCACAACCTTTTCAGTGATGGATCCAGAACTGTAGTATAGCTTTCCTGCGGAACTCCTTTAAGTGGGCTTTGAAGCAAGACTTATTATGAATATTGGGCTTATATTTTTGTATTAACAGAATACCGTAAATAATACTGTTTTACTTTTTTGAATGGCACTTTAGAAAGACTTCTCTCTTTTAAAGGTAGGATTTCAATGATCATAATGAATAAATGCCTACTGCTTTTGGGTACCCCATCATTCATGGACCTGTCCCCAGTCATGTGTGTTCCTGAAAATTATGCAGTGATAGTAATTTTTCAGCAATGCACATAGAAGTATGAAGCCAAACTTGATAACTATGCCCTGGTATATTCTTCATTCAATAAATATTATGAACTTAGGTATATCAAAGATACATACTGTATAAAGTACTCTCAGGTCCCCTTCTGATATTTTACATTCTGTAGTTAGAGCAAATATTGAGTAGTAGTATCAGTTTATTGTGAGGACCATGCCTTTACACAAATATCTGCACAACAATATTAAAATTCATTACATACTGTCCCTGCAAGACCCTCACCCCACAAAACAGAAAGAGAAGTACAACAAGAATGAATTAGACTTAGAGCAAATAAGTTGAACAACAGCAGAGCTTGGCAGCTTGTTCTAATCAGGGTATTACTTGAGTTATCAGGTGGGCCAACCCCCTCTCTGACATGCTATCTGGGGGATATTGTCTGTCCTGCTAGGGTCTTGTTAATAGACATTCCCTGACTGACTACAATGTTGTGAGGAACAGGTTTAGACAGGCTTGGTGGGCCCAGTGGTAATCACAGCCCATCTGTCAAGGAGCAGGCCTCTGTCATCTTCTTGTTCTATACAGTGGTACTTCGGTTTACGAACTTAATCCGTTCCAGAGATCTGTTCTTAAACCGAAACAGTTCTTAAACCGAGGCGCTTTTTCCCTAATGAGGCCTCCTGCCGCCGGTGCCCTTCCACCGTTCGGCTTCCATTCTTAGACCGAGGTAAAGTTCACAAACCGGGACACTACTTCTGGTTTTGCGGAGTTTGTAAACCGAATAGTTAGTAAACAGGGCTGTTCTTAAACCGAGGTACCACTGTGTCGCGTCTTCGCTCTCACCCTTTTGTGCTTCTGCCATACTTGCACACATAATGGATAGTTTTTCAGTTCTGTGGAAAACTCTGGTGGAGTTCCAGTGTACACATGATGCCCCCATGCAAGTAAGGAAGAGCTACCCTGTTTATTTTGTAGAACTGTTGTCATGCACACAGAGCTGCTTCCCTTACAAGGGAGCCTTTGTTCACATGGACACATTTCCCATGCGATCAAGAAGCCTCTGGATTTGAGGATCTTAAACGCAAGGAAAAAGCTAAGTGACAGCGGCTACCACTCTGTACTTGGTGATCTTAAGCATCATTGAAGGGCAAAAAGCTACGGTAATTCAGAGGAGCCACCCTGCAAGTGTGTAAGATGGCCATTTTTAAAAACTGACCTAAACTTTGTTCTACTTCATTTAATCAAAATCAGTGGTGCATATTTACCTGGAGATGCTGTTAAGCCCCAGGAAGCTTTCATGTGCCTTAGAAATTACTTTTGCTACTAACTGGTGTGGCAACATTCTCCAGAGGTTCTCACCGGTGATTCACCTTGTCAGTAATGGAAGGCTGTACAGAGAGGAAATTATGATTTCTTAACTGGCCTCATTTGTATCTCTCTCTTTGGGTGGCAGCATGTCAACCCACCAATTATTTCATTAGGATTTAACTGATAGGTGTCTAATGACTAAGCAACCTGTGCAGACAGAAACATGCAGGAATGCTCTTGGGCAAACAAGGGAGTGATAGTTCAACTGGAAATAAAGTTGAAGATGCAAATGACTTTTTCATTGTGAAAGGTGTAAAGCAGTTTATGACCGATTTCTTAGCAAATATATTGTAATCTCTGACTTGAGGGAGTGGGTCAGATATTTGAGAAATGTTTAAAGTAGCCTGATGTTAATACAAAACATTTTAGTTTGTGTCTGTCATTCCAGAGGGAAAAGTAAATAGCCCTTTTGGTGCGTGTAAGCTCTTGGCCACGTCCAGCTCAGCTCTTTGGATCGCAGCCTTTGTTTTTCTCCAAAGAATTTCATCCCATGTATTCATGTCATTGTCCTTTTTAGCATGTGCTCCATTCAACTGCCAGCTTGTGCAGTGTAGGTTAACTGAAATGTATGAGCATAGACGAACCTTCTTGTTCAGTGCTGGGCTTGGGATGTTGCCAGAGCTCCACAGAGATTATTCTGGCACCTGAGAAGCATCCATGATGAATTAATTCTCAGGCAAAGGCTTCCAATTGCAAACTTCCAGCTGAATATTAAAAGGTGGCACCATTCAAATTAGTAAAACAATTGTTTTACTAATTGTTGAGAAGGCCAGTTCTGCTTCTTTGAACAGTGGTTCTCTAGGATTACCGGTAATACATTTCCTATTGGGGAGTGTTTCAGCACATAAAATGAACAAAATATGAAGAAATGGGAGGGGGGGTACCCTGTACCAGACAAGAAACTGTCAACTTGCCAGCTCCAGAAATCCTTTGAGCTGCCAATTGATGAATCCTGGTGAGCATTACCATTATCAAGGAGCTGTGATTCTTGCTTCCTAAGCACTGTGCTAAAAATACACCTCTCCGTAAATTGCTGTTTCTTTCCAGGTTGGGATGAGAGAAGCTTTAAGTTATTTTGCTTGTATTTTTTTAATACCCCGGCTTAGCATATGCTTATAATCAATTGCTGCCAAAGTGACTGCACATTGGGTTTCAGTATTTGTGACCTGCTGCCTTGCACTTTGTAAGTGGCACTTCTGAAAATACTGGTTAATACAGAAGCAAAAACCAGAATCTGCCTCTACATTTAAGACCAACCAGTCTACTGGTGTTCCAGGGGCAACACACTTCCATGCTTTGGGCTTACTGAAAAAGGCACAGGGTTGTAACAAGAGGAAAAACAATAAATAGGAAATGCAAGCTTTGTGCTAGACTTTTCTGCTAGGGAGCCTTGCTTGTTGTAGAAGTGTTCTAGGCTGCACAGTCTGTTCAAGCATAGTGCTGTCCGATCCTCTTGTCCCTTGCTGCAGTGCCATGTGAGTATTAGGGCTGTACTTATTGCAGGCAAATTTTAACAGTATGGTGAGTCTTCCAGGAAAGCTGTATACCATCTTAATATTGCATTGTGATGATATGCTAGCCTGCCTTGAGTAGTTAAAAAATGTGGGCTAAAATCCTTTGAAAATAAAATAAGAAATTTCGGATAATCACAGGACCCCAGGGTCCCCCAAAGAAGTTGCTGCTCCAGACCCTGAGACAATTTGGCGGTGTGTGTGTGAGAGAGCTGCTTTCTCTCAGCTTTGCAGATCTCTGAAATATGTTAAAATTATATCTTAAAATGTCCTGAGCTGCATTGGAATCACATGGTCGAAAAGTTGGAGCCATTGGGCATTGTAGTGTCTTGGCAATTTTGTCATGATGCAGAGCACAGTTTAATATATTTCAGTACAAAAGTCTCAGTTTCATGCATGTTTGATGTTTAAGTGACACAATACCTAATTATCCGTCCCCTTTTGTTTTGTGTCATGTCTTTAAATTGTAAGTTTGAGAGTAGGGACTGTCTTTTTTTATTGATCTGTAAGTTGCTCTGGGAGCCTTTTTGGCTGAAGAAAATGCTTTCAATCCATCCATCCATCCATCCATCCATCCATCAATCAATCAATCAATCATCAATCAAGGCTGCAGATTGCTTCCATAGTTTTTAGACAGATAGAGCTCTAGCCCCCCTATTTCACAGTTAATGAACTGAAGAAGTGAAACAAGTGCCTCTCAGTTCGTCCAGGGACAGGGATGGAAATTAAAACTGTCTATCCATTGAGCTGAACATCTAGAGAATCAAAGTGAATAAATCAAATGTGAAATGGGTGTTGAAATGTGTAGACCTCTGAAAACATTGACTGTTTGTCACTAACTCCATCTGTATTCAGCAGTGGTTCTTGAATTTCACTGGATCCAGGATGAGGAGGACCATTTGACATGCCTGAATGAGACCTGCCACCTCTGACATTCATAGAAGCATATTTAATAGCTTTAGAATTTGTGCAGATCCCTTTTGCTGAATTTGGCTAACAGCCCATGGGATGTGTAATCTTGGGAAAATATTATGACACCAGTGGTAGAAGCAGTCAGTTGCAGACCATTAGTACAAAGCCTCTTTCAGGAAAAAAGGTATCCCATGCAGGAAGAAAAACCTTGGTGATATTTTCACCATTGAGAGAGCTGGAAACTGTTACAATTTTGTTATTGCATTTCTTGATCATTTTTTCTGTGGTGTCTGCAACACATACATAGTTTCCTCATTTTGTTGCTGTCAAAAATGCAAAGTCTGCACTCATGGTATCAGTAAAGAAAAAGAACTATTTCCCCCTCCATTCTCACAAAATTCCTTGATGGCTTTTCAGCTCTCCCTTTTCTTTTATGGCAAAGTGGGTCATTGAAACTTTTATTCTCTCTTTTAGCCTAAAGCATTTTTATAAGCTGCACATAATATATGCCACTAATTGGGCCATGTTGCTGCCACCAGGGAATCTGTTTGCTATGGCCCAGTGATAGCAGAGTGGTAGCACCTGTTACTTTGTTAATTTCAGTGCGTGCAAAACTGTGGCTTATTTAGAGCATCATTCAAACCTGAACTGAAATATGTTTAACCATAACTTTAATTAAAACATGGAATGAAAATGAACCTTAATAATGTTGCTACCATATTTTCCCAGTGGACTATTCTTCATTTTCAGAAGGGGGCATGAAACCATTTAGTACTGTGCTTACCTGGTGCAGAACTTGGAAGGTTGCATACCCAATAAAATCTGGCAGAACAGATTTGTATTTAAAGAGTGCATTTTTGCAGGTTATCTGTCATTCATCATCTTGCCTATGTTCCATATATCTTTCTTTCCTGTGACACTGAAAAGTCATCAGGTTTTGGCAGGCTTGGAAAATCATTTGATTTAAGCCATTATCTCTCTATAAAGCCTCTCTTTTACCACTGTAGGCAGTATCATTTGTTTATTTAATATGCTGCCCTGCCTCTCCTGTGCTTGAAGCCCCTCAACAGAATGAAATAAAATGAAGTCCTAATTGGACAGTTTTAGCAGCAGCAACCATCATCTCCAATACAAATCCTTGCTGGCTTCGAAAGTCCTTTGTAGATGTTCCTAGGTGTTCGTAGATGGATCTTAGGAACATAAGAAGCTGCTTAATAATATTATTATTATTTCCCCAGCCACTCTGGGCAGCTCCCAACAGAATATTAAAAACACGATAAAACATCAAACATTAAAAACTTCCCTAAACATACTGTGCCAGACCATTGGTCCATTTAGCTCTACACTGACTGACAGCAGCTCTTCAGGGTATTAGACTGGGGTCCTAGCTCGAGATGCCAGAGATTGAAAGTGGACCTTCTGCATGCAAAGCATGCTCTATCACTGAGCTACAACCCTTCTCCTAAGTACCGGTATTGTAATCCCTTCTTGAAAGTGTGTGCTGTGGCGCACCTGCCTCTGGAAACATAAGTGGTTGGGAGAGACCTAAAGGCACTGAGTTTACCAATTAACTTTTACAAAATGATCAATGACTGAATCTGACCAGAGCAGTACTGGCCAATTTGCAGAAGTGACTAAAATGTAACTTGGGGTGGCAGCATATTTAGAAACAGCAAGAGGAAGACTTGAGATCCCTTACAGAAGCTATTGGGGCACAATCTTTGGGTCATGAGGTTGCAAGGAATCTTGGCAAGATTCTTGAAGCTGTGTTAGCATCTTAGGTCAGGTTCTGGATGAAACCTATTGGACCCATTTCAAGCTGGTCTGATTTTGAGACTGAGACACCTTTGGTCACCTTAGCAGGTAAACTGTGACAGGAATTAGATAGGGGCAGAATGTCTGCCGATTTTGCTTCTCGACTGGAGGGAATGGGCCTAGGTGGGTTTTGGTCCTTGCTTGGAGGCCAGTTTCAGAAGATGATGTGGGATTCACCTTGGCCATTGGAGCATAATATCCCACAGGATTGATTCTTTTCCCAAGTTTGAGGGGAAGAAAAGAAGCTGGAGTATATATATATATAGTATATATATATATATATATATATATAACTGGCTATATATATATAGCCAGTTGAAGCCATCTATCATCCCCTAACAACCCATACACCTCTTTGTCTGGATTAAGCTTTAGTTTACCTCTGGTGGGGGAAGTGCCATGCTCCTTCTGGGGTAGTTTGTCCACCTTTGGTTTCCACCCTGTTCTCATCTCTCACCTTCTGCTCCTATAAGCTATCAGCATGCAACAGCAGACACACCCTGAGAAACGGGTAGCGGTACAAACAGTGGATTCAAATAACAGAAGGAATCAAGAGAGAAGACTCAGAGAGGAATCCAGAAATGTCACAAGCTGGCTTTCTGTACCACCCATTTTCTAAATTACTTGTTGGAGTTGCAGTATTCACAGTCATCCTGTAAAATCTCTAGCCAGGTACCAGATTATATTGCGATCTATTTAGGTGGCACAGAGATGTTAAGTGGAATGTAACTGCACACAGTTGGAAGAGTTGGGCCTATTTGTCACCTTCTGGGATGTAAAATGAGAATCCCTTCTTGTTTTCTTTAACACAACCTTGTAAACAATATAGGCTGCTGTGTGCTTAAGACTACCTGACTTCTTATGGGACTACTGCTGAAACTTGCAGCTATGAGTTTATTGTGAAATCAGTGTTTCTGGTGCATGCAAGTTTTTCACAGCATCCATATGACTTCGTTGTCATCTACTTTTTCCATTTAATGTGGATTTCCCCTTACTGTGGAATATCCAATAAATAACTCATTATGCATCTGTAGCCACTGCTGGTGTGGAAGCTCTTTTGCACTTTTTTGGGGGGGGGGGTATTTTTCACGTGTGACACTTTAGTGAGTGACTTTTATTGCCACACCTTTGTGTCCATTTGCTGCTCAGCTGAGTACAACCTAGTCATTTTGTTTTTGGGAGTCCAAGCAGGTGATCCCATGCTCATTGTTGTCAGCTCATCAGCTGCTTGTTTGGTTATTCTTCACACTCATGGGCTTTAGCTGGTGTGGAGCCTCAGACACTCCAGTAATCATTAATTGAAATGCCGCTGCTTCAAGTATTGTCTGGTCCTTTTTTATATATATGGAAGCCATGGAAAAGGGGATGTAGAGGTGCCCTTGTCCTCTTGCCAGTCCCCCCAAAAGCACAACCATTGTGGTGTGGTGGTTAGAGTGTTGGACTAGGGCCTGGGAGACCAGGGTTCAAATCCACACATTGCCATGTGAAGCTCCCTTGAGAGACCTTGAGGCAGTTGCTGTCTCTCAGCCTAACCTACTTCACAGGGCTGTTGTGAGGATAAAATGGGGGTGGAGGAGCTCTTTGGATGAAATGTGAGATACAAATGTAAATACAAAGTATAAATATAAATGCAAAGTAAACCATCCATTTCCATCATTATGCAACATGCTTACAACATTTGTTCTTGCACTTGGACACTTATTGTAGGTCTTTTTTAAAGCTGCACTCACAACACAGGAACAGAAATACCTAAATGCCTGCCCAGAATGGAAAAGGTAGTGGAGTGCAAGAAAGGAGAGTGATTGAGGGGAGGGACACAAAACACAGCTTGGGGCCCTTCCCCCTTCATTTGATTTCAAAGTCACAGGTCTGAGAAGGGTTTTTCATGTCCCACTGCTTTCCCTGGGAAAACCAACTGCTGAATCGGAACTGGGGAAAGTGGCAGGACAAAAAAAAACCCTCTTGGACCCGTGACTTGAAATCATGGGATACATTCTGTCAAGCTCCTTCCACTGGTGTGGGTGGCAAGTAGCAGAATTGCAATGAATATAATGACTGGGAAAAGGGGGAGTGTGTAAATACTTGCATGACAAGTGTGCACACAGAAAAAATCAGATCTGAACAACTAATTACCGGGAAACAGGATCCATAGTGCAAATTCAACAGCACATAGTTACTTGGGCTATGTTTGGGCAACTCTGAGGAGGTGCAATTTTCTTGAAACTCCAGCATTTGCTTAGCAATGTTTGAGATTCAAAGAGCTATTTCAGTCATGCCTAAAGTCTTGTGCAGATCAGCTAGGCTCTCTGAACAGCAGGTCCCTATTCCTTTGGTTCTTCCTTCAGTTTCCGAAGTGGTTTAGCATATGGTGGGCTGCTGTTCAAGAAATAGATGTCCAAAGCCCTTTGGACTTAATCAGTTGCACAGTTCTTCATCTACCATCCTATCTTTTACTTGGCCAACAAATTAAACAGGCCTTGTTATTCTGCCATGGTATTGCCTCCAGTAGAGTTTGCTTTTGTCTCATTCATTTGTCTCTATGCACACAGAAAATTCCTAGGCTCCTTCCTCTCTTTGCATATTTAATTGTCCTTGGGATAGTTTTGGCTGAGGGGCTTCTGTCACTCTCTGTTCCAAGAGTTCTATCTTGATAAGATGACACTTTATCATCCAGCTGAGTATCTGGAGTATGTCCAGGCCCTTTGGTGTGTACAGAGTTCATTATCTGAATCAACCTATTATACTGGTTTTTTTCTCCCCTGA
Organism: Darevskia mixta; assembly: GCA_034641385.1. Lineage (NCBI taxonomy): Eukaryota > Metazoa > Chordata > Lepidosauria > Squamata > Lacertidae > Darevskia > Darevskia mixta. Next base: position 5,330,623 of record JAWWNH010000025.1, on the reverse strand, counting down.
CCCTGTACTCCTATGTAATTACTATTTTGATTTCTCCTCTTTGCTACTTAATCGCCATCCGCACCTTCATCAGCTTTCAGTTCTGGACCACTGCTTTCCTCTCCATTGCCATAACAATCTGGCAGGCATGGGTGGAAAAAGCGAAGATTGACGCCTGCCAGAATTTGCATTCCTCCACTTTTTCTGTACATCATAGCCTGGCTGTGACTCTAATTCTTTTCTTTTAATGGAATGGAGTTCTTTCAGGAATTGCAAGATTCCTAGATTTGAAAATGGGGTATAGGACCACCTTGGGGAGATTGAAGTGGGAAGTATTACTGTTTACCTCCAATAAAACTGGTTAGTTCTAGAACTGACAAGGTGCCACTGCAAATTAGTAACGCTTAGTACCGTAATGGATTTTTAAAAGCAGTTGTGAATTTTGGGCACTGCTAAATCAATACTTGCAGCAGTTGCTAAAGAGTGTACACCAGCTGATTTCATTTGGTTAATTATCCTTGAAATCCTTTCTAGATAATCCAATTTGTTGTTTGTTGAGTTTGTCCTTGAAAATTATTTAGAAATATCGCAAAATGCCATTTAAATTGTTCTGGGGAAAACCCTTGGTTTTGCATGTCATGTAATCTCACCTACAAAACCAAAAGAGCAGCTCTTAACGGCCAGAACGTTGTAAATTCAGAAGAGATAAGATAGCCCTTTAGATATTTGAAGATGACTGTCACATGAAAGATGGAGCAAGCTTGTTTTCTCCTACTCTGGAAGGTAGGACCTGAACCAATGGCTCCAAGTTACAAGAAAGGAGATTCCAACTAAACACCAGGAAGATCTTTCTACTGGTAAGAGCTGTTCAGTAGCAGAACTGACTTCCGTGAAATGTGGTGGACTTTCCTTCCTTGGAGGTATTTAAATAGAGGCTGGATGGTCATCTGTCATGGATGTTTTCGTTGAGATTCCTTCATTGCAGGGGGTCGGACTAGATGACCCTTGGGGGTCCTTCAGACTCTACAATTCTGTGGTTCTATTATTATGTTTGTGAGTATGGATCAGGAACATTAAAGAGGACAGGAGGGGAAATCAGCAGAAGGGTTCCCCCCACCCACCCAGCTCTGGCTTTAACTGCTTGGCTATTAAGGCACAGTGATGAAACTGGTGAGGTCAGGAAGTGAATTAAGCTTAGGTGCTTTTCCCAGGGTGGGAATAAGTGGTAGAGCATAAGCATAAGCAGTGGCCAATCAGTAGCAGGAAATTAGTGTGGTTTATGCAAAAGTTATCATTCGTTTTCTTAAAAAAATTAATTTCTACAGAAGAACAAGAAAAAGATACAGAAAGTGTCAATTTACACAAGTGGTGGGGAACCTCTAGCTTGTGGGTCTAATTAGCCTGCAAGATTTTGAGGGTTGGCCTGCCAAGTGGTTTCAGGCAAACCACGCTCACCTAAGAGGAAAATAGGAATCAATGGAAATGGTTTACTCATTATGTGAACACTCGTGTAACATACGATTTCCTGAAAACGCATTGTGTTCAGCTAGCGAGACCTGCAAGTACTATATTGATACCTCAGAACATTATGAGTGATTTTATCCTCTGTATTCAATAAATGGCTACCAATTTACCTTAAATCATTTTATTGTCTCCCCCTCCTTTAAAATAATGAATAATAATAATAATAATAATAATACCCTGCCCATCTGACTGAGTTGCCCCAGCCACTCTGGGTGACTTCCAACATGATAAAAACACAAACCTCAGTTCTATAAAGGGGTTTAAATGATACATATGACAACACATTGATACTATGTACATTGCACATTGTTCTGTTGGTCATGAGCTGTTTAATATAAAAAACATTTCAAGTAATATCACATTTTCTTAATGCTAAGAAATTCAAAGATGGGGATAAAGATAAAACACAGAGTTTTCTTTTCATTTGTTTGGGTTGGCAGAGTACATGTTTTTGTGACCAACATAATTCACTAAACCAGTATGTGTTGCATTGTATTAAGCTTATCTGATTTTATTTTTTACTTAAAATTTCTTCTTCGTATAGCAAATGAGAAAGCAAAACTGTCACTAAATTAAGTCTCATTAACCTATTGTCTATTTTCTTGGTGAGGTGTTTAGCTGAAGATTAGAAAAAAATAGAGAAATTCTGAGTCATCTTGCATGTCATGCTTCTGGTTGTTTTTACTCAACTGTAAAAAGCCACTTTGAAAAACTGTTGCCAGTTAATGAAATTTTGGAAAACTAAAATGATATACGTAGAACATGTTTATTATAGATGAAAAATGTAGTTTGACATACCCCACCATGTCATTATCTTGTAACCCTTTGTGTTCATACATAAAAATAAGATATGTATTTTTTCTATAGAGTTTCTTATGTCTCCTATAGAATATTTCCTCCTATATTTTACACCTGCTTAATCATGAATCCTTTTACTTGTTTAGTTTCTGTTCCATATTTTAGGAGTATTTTATGTATTTTTGATAATGTATATTTATTTTAGTGTTTAATTTCTCAACATCTGTTAATTCTCTTAATTTACTCTGTATTTGAGCCGGAGGAAAGACCTAAAATACAGTTTTGATACTTAGCAAAGCTAGCCTTTGTTCAGAGGTATAAGCATTTGCATCACTGTGCTGTTCCAACAAGACAGTTAGCTATGGCTTAATTTCTAAAAAAGAGAAACATGCTAATTAAAGAGGAAAGAACTGCCCATTTTGATTCTCTGTCATAATCTTCCATATCATTTTTCTTTGAAGTGGTGTTGCTTGTTCTCAGGAGGAGGGAGGTATGTCATAGCATCTTGTGTCTGATGGGAAGCTAGCTGAAGAGTGGGGCATAATGTACAGCTTCAGATCTTATAGCTGTATTTGTAGTGCACAAGGAGAGAAAGTTCTGTCCATGAGTTTTCTCCCAGTGCTAATTAACATGTAGGGTGCAAATTTCTTGGAGATTGTAGCTAGGGAGAAAAGACTAAAAACTTCCCTTCCTGCGTACTGTGATCTGGGTTGCAATCCCCCTTATCCTACATGCTCAAATTTATTTGATGTAAATTTAATTTAGTAGGCATCTTAAAAACATTTATTAAATGTGATTACAAATCATGTTGCAATTGTTACCTCCTAAAGTGCACAATTTGTTCAGTTACTCCTGAATTTAGATGACCTGATTGATCTGAAACATTTGGTTTTATTTCATTAGAACTTTCTGCCTTCGTGTCAGATTTATTTACACATTAGGTACTGAAAGCAAGTGCCTTGACTTGTGCAAAAGTTCTTCTAAAGGCAGGGGTAGGCAACCTAAGGTCCGTGGGTCAGATGCGGCCCAATCACCTTCTCAATCTGGCCCGTGGATGGTCCAGGAATCAGCGTGTTTTTACATGAGTAGAATGTGTCCTTTTATTTAAAATGCATCTCTGAGTTATTTGTGGGGCCTGCCTGGTGTTTTTACATGAGTAGAATGTGTGCTTTTATTTAAAATGCATCTCTGGGGTTATTTGTGGGGCATAGGAATTTGTTCATTCCCCTCCCCCCTCAAAAAATATAGTCCAGCCCACCACATGGTCTGAGGGACAGTAGACCAGCCCACGGCTGAAAAAGGTTGCTGACCCCTGTTCTAAAGGCATCCTGCCACATTAATTCATCAGCATGCACTTCTTTTCCCTGCCTAGATCTTAACATTTGAAACCAAGAATCCAACGGAGCTGTCTGAGCGCCTGCGTTCTGTCTGTGGAAATCAGAGCAACGCCTATGCCCGCCTGCTAGAATATCGCTTGAACGCTCTGCGTGGACTCTGGAATGCCCAGCGCCAGCTTGCCTTGGAGGAACAGCATGAACGGGAAAACTCTGGGGATGAGGAAGCCCTTGCCTTGCTCAAGAGGCAAGGCCTGTTACAGCAACCTGAACAAGCACCTTTCACTTCGCGGATGGGGCTACTCTTGGTCTTCCCTCTCATTGAATCCCAGAGCAGAACAGACCCTTCCCTTTGTAACATAACTGCTGAGGTGCTCTTGACTTGCCTTCGTGACTGTCAGCCCTTGAGCTTGACTAAGGAGCCTGTGGACTGTCTCAATGGCATTGAGTCCTTGCTATGCTCATGGCTGGAGGAGACGTCCACTTCAGGCCAACAGATTCCACAGAAGCAAAAAGAAAACGCTGCTGCTGCCCTTGTTGCCTTGGCTTGTGCAAGGTAGGAGAGCCGTAGGGTGGGAAATCTGGGCGTGCAGATCTTTTCATTGCTCACCTTTTGTATCCCCATGTTAAACTGTGGCGGAAATATTAAGATGTGCCCAGGGATTCAGGACTGTGCTCAGGGATGGGAATTTGGCCTTGTTATCCCATTGCCTCCTTTTCTCCTGTTCCACCTTGCCACAACTTTAAATTTCTAGCAGCAGAGGGAAGAATGTGTACTGGCATGGATTGAGGCATAGGTGGCAGTGGTGGGAAGTTGTTTGCTTCCAAGATTGGTCTAACACAGCCTTCCCATATCATAAAAGCAGGGGTTCTTCATTGGCTAAGTACTGCGGACCCTCTGTTTTTCAAAAGCCCCCTACTTTTGAAAATTTTGATATCTCTATGGTAGTTTTTGTTATGCGAATGGTGCTATGCGGTGCTTTTCCTCCCCTAAAAATGTTTAGGGGTACTCTCATTTTCCTACTCATATTGAAATCCTGCCCCTCAATGAGGCCAAACTTAGATTCACAAAATGTTTAGGGGTCTGCGTCCCCCCCAGAAAAAAAACACTGGTGCTATAGTCCTGCTGGGTGGGTTACATGAACCCTCATTTGGAAACCACTAATTTAAAGGAACCTGTACAGTGTGGTTTCTGTTGTTTTGTGGATCAAGGAATCCATTTGTGAATACTAAAGTACACTCAGGTCCCGCTTTCCAAACACAATGCATTCCCAGGAAATCATTTGTTAGGTGAGCATTCACATAATAAACCAATGAGTTCCATTATTTCCTATGGGAATTTTTGTAATCTGTGATATATCTCTCTCCCGTCTTGCCATGGTTTCGCCTAAAATGGCTGTAGCCAATCACCAAAAGAGAGACAAAAGAAAAAAGACTTGGGCATGTGAATGTTTTGTTGTAGAAGAGCTGTCTATAAGTAATGGCTGGGGAAACCCAGCCAGATGGGCGGGGTATAAATAATAAATTATTATTGTTGTTGTTGTTATTTTATAAGAATTACAAGTAAAATGTAGCTTCCCACATTAGTATACACTGTGCAAAAGCAATTAGCAAGTTTTAAAATATTTTGAAGACCAGATCAGTAGAATTATGTTTTCTTACATGTTTTATAATTAATATAGGCATGTTCTTTGCTCCAGCTCTTCTTTCTTTTATTCATTTTTATAATCCTTTTTGATTATGCTTTTGAGCAGCAGCAGGTTCTTTGGATGCAAATGCTAGTCTGACACTTACAGATAATGTGTCAGAAAGCTCAGGTATATGGGTGGACAGTTCTGAGAAATGGCACTTACTAATAATCTATTGAGTCCAGAAAATTCTGGTATTGGATATTCCTTAGCTGCCTTAGTGCCAGGGAAGGAGACTTTAGACCTTGGATTGTGATCGGTATTGACCTTGTTGCCCCTGTTGGGATTCCTTTATGTAGCATCACTGGATCTTGTTAAACTGATGGTTTGAACATTGGTTCAGAGAACATGAGATTTCCAACTATGCATACATGGGATTAATGTCATGTAATAATTCTGTGGTCTCATTTTTAATCGTTTTTCAGAAGTAGACTAGCAAAGTAGGTTTTTGTTTTTGTTGTGCTTCCAGCTCATTTATGACAGCAGAAAACAAAACCATAAAGCTATGATATTTAGAGAGCATGATGCCATCATTTTCCAACCGTGATCCATAAAGATCACAATAGATACACAATTTGTATTATACTCAAAATGTTTAAATAAAAACAAACTTGCAGAAAGGGTTACAGTGAGTTGTGCTGGCTTTTATTTGAGTTCTGAAAATTATTAGATAGAAATGGTTGAGAATCCCAGCACTTTTAATGGGCAAATTGAGAACAGCTGTCAAATTAAATTTCTCCCCCATGTTTGTCACACTGCCTTGCCAGTAGTATTTATTCATGGACTCTTCCTGGAATTTTCACTGTCATCTGAATAAAGCATGACAGAATCATTTGATGTACCTGGATGTATGCAGCTTCTTTGCACATTTTAAAAAGTAATTTTTGAGTATAATACAAACAATGCAATATGAGAGGACAGGTAAACCTCAAGACAATTACATAAAGAAAACAAGGGAGGAGAGAGAGAGAGAGAGAGAGAGGCCACAGGTCAGTTTCACAGTTGACTGATAACCTAAAGCAGAATTGGGGTAAAAGGAGGGGAGGGAGATCAGGAGAAGGATAACACAACAGTTCAAGTTCAATGAATTTTTCAGTGGCTCATCTGAAAAGATGGTGGAAGCTGTCCTCCTACAGAATCACTGATGAGGGAGACCAAGGGGAACCAAGCTGTAGCAAAAGCATCAGGTTTTACACAATTCATAGCAAGCTGGATGGCATGAGTCAGTTTCTCAGGTAAAGCTATGCAGCAAATGGGCCTATACATGCCCTCGAGGATAAAGTCTGAGGACATTTTCCAACTTCCTGCTACAAGGAGAAACATCAACAGATCCTTAGGGGGCAATTTAGGGCCAGTAAAAATGATAACGGGGGAGGCGGGTGGCACTGTGGTCTAGACCACTGAGCCTAGGGCTTGTCGATCAGGTTGGCGGTTCGAATCCCCACAACAGGGTGAGCTCCCATTGCTTGGTCCCAGCTCCTGCCAACCTAGCAGTTCGAAAGCACGGCAAGTGCAAGTAGATAAATAGGTACTGTACCGCTCCGGTGGGAAGGTAAATGGAGTTTCCGTGCGCTGCTCTGGTTCACTTAGAAGTGACTTAGTCATGCTGGCCACATGACTCGGAAGCTGTCTGCGGACAAACGCCAGCTCCCTCGGTCTATAGAGCGAGATGAGCGCGCAACCCCAGAGTCGTCTGTGACTGGACCTTACGGTCAGGGGTACCTTTACTTTTTACCTTTAAAAATGATAACAGAGCAAGTACAGGAGACTTAGGAACAGTTTGCTCATTATTATATTATATTATATTATATTATATTATATTATATTATATTGTTATAGTATAAGCTGGGATTAAATATATTATCCCAGAAATGCTCAACATAGGGAAAATCTACCACATATACAGTGCCTCAGTCCTCACATCCACTCCAACACTTAGGCGACTGTGCCATAATTTAAGCAGTGTGAAGTACCAACAATGAATTAGCTTAAGAGAAGCTTTTTTAATTCCTGCAGAAATTGCCCTAAAAGGGACATGAATTCACATGGCTGACTATGAGTCCTACATTCTGTGTGTCTTTACTAGAGCTCCTAAACAGTTGTACAATTTGTGCTATGTACATCTTATTAAGGTCTCCTGCTTTGAGGGTAACTTGCATATAATTTGCAAAAGCTCTCCTCACAAGGCTGTATTGTGCCAGTCTTTCTCAATGCATCATATAAACATAACTCACACTACTCTTTTCACATTATCTAATTGAGTCGAAACAATTAAGGACCAACATTTAGAACAGGAAATACAAACAGATCAGTTCTTATATACGTAATGTCCAAATAGAAGCTTTTGTGTACCACGTATGTACAAATGAATCAGTTTTTTTTTAACGTAATGTCCAAATAAAAGCTTTTTATGTTCCACGTATGTCTTAGCGAATACAGGTGTCAAACGTAACAACTTTAAGGAGCAGTACTTGCAAAAGATGAACTTTTCTTTGTAATGTTCCACATCTGCCTTTGCAAAGTATGATTGTTGTATGCAACTGTTGTATGCAGGTATCAGACGAAGGATGCGAATGGTCTTAACATGTGCCTTTGCAAAATATAGTTGTTGTATGCCGGTGTCAGACTATATTTTGCAAAGGCACATGTTAAGATCATTCGCATCCTTCGTCTGATACCTACGCCTATTTTTTCTGCCACTTAGATTTTCTTTGAGGATTATTTTTCATTCTGATGTGATCTTTTTAAAAGTTCCGAATATCACTGCCTGGTGGCTCATCTATTGTGGTTGTCTGTGGGAATGTAACCTGCATTATGTGATTCCTCATTAGTATTATTTGCAGGACAGCACAAAACATTGTGTCGTTTGAATACTGATAAAGAATGCACAATTATCAGTCCAGAGATGTATGCTGGATATTTCTCCCAATCATCACAGACCAGTTTAAGGTGTTGTAGTGTCTTCCATCAACTTTCACACACACACACACACACACACACACACACAGAGAGAGAGAGAGAGAGAGAGAGAGAGAGATTCTATGGATAAGATATTAAGGTGAAATGTTTATTTTAAAATTAATATTATAGTTATTTTAATGTTCACAGATGGATTCCTCAACTACAGAAATGACTCCATATGTGTTCTCATATGGAAAGGGTTACATGCAATAAACATTACCAAAATGTTCTTATCTGGCTGCCATATTGGAGACTGTGCATTTTCCAAGATGATTCTACATCTGATACTTTTTGTAAAAAGGATATTTGTACTTTTGCAGAAGTGAACAATCTTTATACAACTTAGGCTAATTATTGTCTACAGAAATGTTTTGGGGCAGTGTTAATTTCTGTGTACTTTTATGCTTCCTATCTTAATTATGTTTACAGTATGTGGTAGATCTTAACTGTATGGTAACTGCATTTGTATGATACAGAAACCATACAAATATTGTTGTAGTCTCAACGACTGAGACTGCCCTTCTGCTCCCCCCCCCCCAATTTCCTTACTTGAATGCAACTCAAGACATAAGGCAAGCCAACTCCTTCTAATTCAATTTTCTACAGTTTCATGCCCTGGAATTGATTTTGCTCTGAGTTTATGCTCTGGAAGAAAACTCCTTTGAGTAGGGCTGCACCTGCCTTCCATACTGAAATTCTGTGCTGTGGACATTCCTTTGAATTTCTGACTTCTGACTGCCCTCAGCCTTATAGGTGCTGCCGTATAAGGTAGCCAGTGTTGATACCTTCCCCTATGTCTTGTCTACCAGTGTCTTGCCTTCATTACTGGTTGTTCTTTTGTGATGAGTGGGAACTAAAGGAGTATCAGCCCTGTAGTATCCTTGTGTCTGTACATATGCAAATCTGCCAGTCAAGTTCACATCAACTCTTGTGTTGTTGCACACAAGAGTTTGCACAGTTCACACCATGCTGCTTTGCATCAGTTGCACACCCAATTTTTATCAGTGGTGGAATAGCTGCTGCAGGCCAGTTTGCTGATGTGATCACCGTACTGGTGGCTGCATGGGGTACAGAACTGTTGTTTTGATGGATCCTTCCACACCAACCATGATACTACTTTAACAGTTCCACTCACATCCTACCTTGACAGTTCAAGCAGTGATTTTGCATGGTAAAGAGGCAGCCTATGAGAAGAAAACTGATATGAGGATGGAGGTGTGTCCATTGTTATCATCCTTCCATCCCAAATTATAATAGAATCTCAAAGGCAGGTGAAAGCCTCCAGGATCTTCTGTGAAACCAGTAGGGTATCCTGAAGCTTTAGATAATAAAGATTTATGTAAAAAGGATCTCTGGTATATAAAATGGATATCTACCCCATGTCATTGGTGTTCAATGAAATTTGGTAAATGTTGAAACATACTCAGAGGAGGTGTGTTCTAAGTTGTATTTCAGGAAGATTTCTTGAGGCCTTGAACCAGTAAGAGTTTGCCTGACTTTTTAAGAGCATCTGTTGATCTCAGTTGGTGTCCTGCAGTTTCCAAGAGTGACTGCTGCTTTGTATTTTAACTCTTTCCTCAGGGGATCATTGAAAACGTTTGTTCACACAGTACACCTTTTACAGAAGCAAACAGAGTTGGGATCCCTGCCTGTAGCTGATGTGTTACACAGGTAGGAAGAAGGCTTCTGGGGGCAATCACATTGCTGTAGATCAAAGACTAATCTTAAATATACACTCATGCATCAATGTTGGATTTTTTTTTTAACTTAGAGTGAGCAATTAGAAAAGTTCATTCCCCACACTTACCCAGAGCTATTTACAAACCTGAACTACACTAATAGTCCTTGCTGTTCATATACAGGCCGTCCACCATTTAAGTATCGTATTTTTCCATGTATAAGACTAGGTTTTTTCCTAAAAAATAATGTCAAAAATTAGGGGGCGTCTTATACATGGAGCCATCTCACCCATTTTCTTAAATCTGAGTCTCCAAAAATAGGGGGAGTCTTATAGATGGAAAAATACAGTATATTTTAATGTGCACTGTATGTCTGTCTTTAGGTAATTATTTCCATTTCATAGAATTTCCATTTCATAGAAATTATTTCCATTTCTAAACTTTACTTTGTATTTATTCTCTAAAGGTTGTTGCTTTTGGAAGGGGGGCCTGGATCACCCTCTTGTTTGCTTGGGGGCAAACACATGGTGTCCTGGGGGTTTGAAGATATGTTGCCAGCACCTGATGCCAACACGGGCTCAGGCTCAGAAAATAAAGGTGAGATTTGTGAATGTAAAGAACAAGAACATTTCTGCATTGGGATTGCCTTGCCTTTTAAATAACCACAGTCTGAAGTTGTAAGGATAGATAGAAATCTTGTCCAGGTGACAGCTGGTGCTGCGCAGACAGTCAGAAGGTATTTATTTATTTGATTGATTGATTGCATTTGCACCCTGTTGTTCAGCCAAAAAGGCTCCCAGTGTAGCTTACGTGGAAAGCCCTTGAGCATGAGGGGAGTCCACTGCAGCAGACACACATGTTAAACTGTTGTTTGTACAAAGGTGGGATTTTACCAAGTAGACTGCTAGATATGGCAAAGTTGTTTTCCAGTCTGTATTATGAAAAATCATCTAACAAGTACCGTGTTTCCCCTATTTTAAGACACCGTCTTTTTTCCCCCCTCAAGAAAACGCACTATGGCTTATTTTGAGGGGATGTCTTATTTTTATTACATAAGCATGCCTTGGCAAGGCCACGCTCGAGTTCTGGGGCTGCGAAGGACGGGACGGGCGCGGAGCTCTTTGTTTGCTTGCTGACAGCGGGGGGGGGGGGGGAGAATCCAAGCTGAGCTTTGAGGAAACGGGCACCAGAGAGACCCGCTTTCGCTGGGCGCTCTCTCCTGCTCCTCCGCTGCTGCCTTCCCTCCTCGAAACTCGACAGAAGCCTTGTTTTCCAAGGGGCCTCTTGGGTGACGCGCGGGGCGGCTCGGGGGATTTCATCGTGGCGGCGAGCAGGGAAAGCCCGTGCCGCCTTCCCTCTCCGCCACGGTGGCTGCCCCGCGCACTCTGCGCTGAGTGGAGTTGGGCGAGTGTGCAGGCGAAGAGACCTTCGGAGTGCCTTTGTCGCGCCCGCTGCCCCTTCCTGTGTGCCCTGCTCTGCAGAGTTCCTGAGCGCTGCTTCTGGGGCTGACTGGTTTTGGTGACAGGACTGGACGCCCAGCCCTGTCTTTTCTTTGGCGCCCTCCAGAACTGCGCCTATCACTGTGGCTTATTTTCGGGGTACGGCTTATATTTCGCAAATGTGAAAAAATCCTGCTATGGCTTATTTTATGACTACGTCTTAAAATAGGGGAAACAGGGTAGGAGACAAATATTGTAGCACTCCTATTCAGGGTTCCAGCGAGCCAGCCATGCCCTCTTCAAGGGTTCACCATTCCATTTCCCTTCCCACCCCCTTCTTTTCTGTGTGTTTCCCCTCTGACAGTCAGCCAGCTTTCTGTGGTTACTGAGCATGTTCAGTCCTTAGAGAGCTGTTTTGGGAGAGGGGTCCCCTCAGGTCTGGTGTGGGGTTTTTTAATGTGTGTGTTTTGCTACTTCTGCAAATCTTGGGGTTCCACCGAGCCTGCTAATACCTCCTGTTGTGTGTAGATGATGCCATCTTGGCTGCCCAAGACTCAACTCTCTGAGGATGAGCTCACAGTTAATAGGATGATGAGTGTGTGTGACAGCAGGACCTTTGAATACCCTTGCAGTGTAATTTTCAAAACGGTTTGATGTATAATAATAATAATAATAACTTTTATTTATACCCTGCCCTTCCCAGCCGAGACCGGGCTCAGGGCGGCTAACAATAATAAAACCACACACATCACAAAACAAACAGTTAAAAATACAAATTAAAAACAATTTAAAACTTAAACGTTTAAAAGCCACCTCATTATAAGTAGCTCACCAACAACCAACGGAATAAAAAACATCAGGGATTACACTCCACCCTACCCAAAAGCCAGGCGAAACAGCTCCGTTTTACAGGCCCTGCGGAAGGGTACCAACTCCTGCAGGGCCCTCGTTTCCTGCGGCAGATCATTCCACCATCTCGGAGCCAGAACCGAGAAAGCCCTGGCCCTGGTAGCTGCCAGCCTAACATCCTTATGGCCAGGGATCTCTAGGATGTTATTATTTGAGGACCTCAAGGTCCTACCTGGGGCATACCAGGAGAGGCGGTCCCTTAAGTACGAGGGTCCTAAGCCACGTAGGGCTTTAAAGGTCAAAACCAGCACCTTAAACCTGATCCTGTACTCCACCGGGAGCCAGTGCAGCTGATAAAGCACTGGATGAATGTGATCTCGCGGCAAGGCCCCTGTAAGGAGCCCTGCCGCGGCATTCTGCACCCGCTGGAGTTTCTGGGTCAGCCTCAAGGGCAGCCCCGCATAGAGCGAGTTACAATAGTCTAGTCTGGAGGTGACCGTCGCATGGATCACTGTGGCCAGGTCGGGGCGAGAGAGATAGGGGACCAACTGCCTAATACGGCGGAGATGGAAAAATGCAACCTTTGCTGTGGCTGCAACCTGCGCCTCCATGGAAAGGGAGGCATCGAAGGTTACCCCCAAACTCTTGACAAAAGGCGCTGGCACTAATTGAGCGCCCGCAAGAGGTGGGAGTTGGCCTCCCAACCCCATATCGTCCCGACCTAGCCAGAGGACCTCTGTCTTCGAAGGATTTAACTTTAACCGGCTCCCACGCATCCAGCCAGCCACAGCTTCCAAACACCTGGCCAGTGTGTCTGGGACCAAGTCGGGGCGGCCGTCCATCAACAGATAAAGCTGGGTGTCATCAGCATATTGATGACAACCCAGCCCAAAGCTCCGGACAATCTGGGCGAGAGGGCGCATAAAGTATGAATGAAGTGTGTGTATGTGGTTTTTTGTCCTCTTTCATGGTCTAGGGCAGCTTTACGTATTGGTACTGAAACTGATACTCAGTCCAGAAGTTGTAAGTACAACACATCAAGGAGTCTTCTTCTAGCCAATAGTGTCTGTGTTGTCCCAATGGTTTGAATGGGAGGCTGCATCTCCCCCGCCACCCTCAAAATATTATGACTTTGGAAAAGGTTGTCTTCTAAAGGTTTGTTTCCAGTGTTCGAAATTCCTATTGTTCTAGGCGCATTTTGCAACAGGGAATTTCATTTGCGCGAGCAGTTTGAGCTCTGGGCGCAGTGCTGCGCCTAAGATTTCAGATTAAAACTGTGGAGTGGAAGGAAAAGAGGACTTTTTTCTGCCTCCCCACTTCCATTTACTCCCTGAAAATTGGAGAAGAGATGGGGGGGGCGCAGGGGAAGGACTAGACCATGTGAAAAATGAACATAATATTTTAGCTGCAGTCCATTCATTTTGAGCTTTGCATTCTTGTTTTTAAAAAAGCACGCCTAGACATTCCATTGTGGTGCCCATAACCTAGGTTTAAGGTGCCATTTAGCTCCTAACTTTCATATCTTAGTTTCTTTTTTTCTTTTTTGGATTTGTTATTATTTTAGTGGGTTTTATAAACAAGACTAATGTTATACAAACAAGTATACCAAGTTTTCTCATGTTTTTCTAACACTGTTTGTTTCCTCACACAGATGCAGATTTAGGACGCTGCCTTGCCACAGATGGGCTTTATCTTTATACAACAAACTCAGTTGGCAGAGGAATAAGCAAATTAGGATCTGGATTACATGGTACTTTACGGTAAGCTATGGCATCATTAAATGCTCAGTTTGTTTATATTGTCAATTACTGTATTTGTCATCCCAAACACAGGACAGCAAATGGTGTTGAGAGTCATGTCTGCAGCAGTCTTCTGTTGGGAGCCACCTAGAGTGGCTGGGGAAACCCAGCCGGATGGGTGGGGTATAAATAATAAATTATTATTATTATTATTATTATTATTATTATTATTATTATTATTATTCTGAACTGTAATAAATAAAGGTGCATCATAATTGAAGTGTAACGTCCCTTCTTTCCCCTTCAGAGGCTTTGTGTACTGCCGTAATGAAGAGTTGGAGCCAGGCTGGGTTGCTTTTGGCAATGGCAAGCTTCTTCACAGACCCGTCTCTTTTGATAACAAACCTCACTCCCTTTTCCAGGTTATTGACCAGAATACCCTGCAGGTAAAGTAGAAAACTGGAGCATCTTTAATTTCATATCCATGGCATAGTGTTTTTTTATAAAATGTTTATCAGAGATTTTATAGTCCATTCAGCCACTTTTCTCTGTAGCCACACTTTGCAGACAAACTCTCCTTGATAGCACAGTGTTTCAGGTTCACATCAAGACTCTGGAGACCTGCTGCTATTTCCCATTACCCTAGAGCGGAGCTTTCCAAACCGTGTGTCACGACACAATTAGTATGTCGGCTGCAGTGTGTAGATGTGTCGTGCAAATGCTGGAAAGGGGTTAGTTTAACCTTCGATTTGCTAGTAAAACTGAATTACTGTGTCAAGAAATGATGCATGACTAAAAAGTGTGTCACCAACATGGAAAGTTTGAAAAGCTCTGCCCTAGAGGGTGGCTTTGATAACTTGCAAGGCTGCCATTGGCGTAGGAGTGTACAGGTATTCCACTGATAAATAAAGAAGATGCAGGGCATGCCTACTTCCAGAAACCATTTTCCCTTGTTACTTCATCTTTCTGTCAGTGTCCTCTGGAGACCGTTTGCAGTTTCCAAAAAGAAAAAAAAGAAAAAGAAAAGGGCCAGTGTATGTGTTATCTTTTCCTGTAGAACTTCTTAATCTAGCGATTTAAAAGCTTTATTAACTTTTGCCTTGAAGTGAAAAAATATGACTTGGATCTTGATAATTTCCCCCCACTGTGTGTATTTCAGAGATTACTGTAGCAGTTTCTCTTTGAAGGGTAGGAATCCAATATCAAGAACATCTGTGGCTCAGCAAAATATTGCATGCTAGCTATATCAGTGACTCATGGTCCTGATCCTAAGTCTTGATGTATCAGCAAACAAGTCACTAGCATGTGGTATATAAACTGCTGTTCCTGCATAATGCCTTCGAACAAGATGTTATGCCAGAGGTGCAGAGGAGAAATTAAGCTGGTTTTGCAGGCTGGTGTGCCTGTACCAGAGTTGGGACGCGGGTAGCGCTGTGATGTAAACCACTGCAACCTCTTGGGAAGGTCGGCGGTTCGAATTCGCACGATGGTGATGAGTTCCTGTTGCTGTGTCCCAACTCCTGCCAACCTAACAGTTCGAAAGCACACCAGTGCAAGTAAATAAATAGGTACTGCTGCAGCGGGAAGGTAAACAGTGTTTCCGTGCACTCTGGCACTTGTCACAATGTCCCGTTGCACCAGAAGCGGTTTAGTCATGCTGGCCACATGAGCAGAAAAGCTGTCTGTGGACAAACGCTGGCTCCCTTGGCCTGAAAAGCAAGATGAGCGGCATACCCCATAGTCACCTTAGACTGAACTTAACCATCCAGGGGTCCTTTATCTTTATCTTTTTTTACCTTAGTCTAGGATGAGGGGATAAATGATTCTGGAGGTTGGGGGTCCTCTGTTGTTGCTGCTTTTTGTGTCATGTTAGTTCTGTGCTTGAATCTTACTTAGAACTTGTAGCCACACATCTCTCTGGCTGTCACCTGCAAATCTAATTTGAAAACATATAAAGCATTTTAAATCATATTAGTTATGCTCACAGTCAGTCTATTTATATACCTCATTTTGCACAAATGCATCAATGAAGAACCAATCTGATTATACAGTGGTATGAAATACAGTGGTACCCCGGGTTACGCACCCCCCATGTTGCGGATGTTCGAGTTGAGAACGCCCGCAACCCGGAAGCGTTTCCGGAGTGCGCGCGACCCCCGGATGTGCAGAAGTGTTCTGCGCACTTCGCGCATGTGCAGAAGCGCTCAAATCACGCCTCCAGGTTTGTTTGTTTTTGGGTGCGTTCGTGATACACATGCTCGCATTATGTACCGCGACCTGGAACAGATCGCGTACGTAATGTGGGGTACCACTGTACTGATATTTACACTCCAGCTACCAAATGTTAACATCTTCAGTTGATGGAAATAATTTTCTCCAGTTTGTCCAGTAACAATCAATCCAACTTTAAACTATCAGTCATGGGCTCTTCATTTTTGTTTGCTCCTTTTTTTGTGAGGGTGGGGCTGGGCCAGTGAAGCAGAAATGAAGCAGTTGGGCCTTTGGCCTGATCCAGCAGGGCTCTTCTTATGTTCTGGTTGATTAAATAGGATTGTACTATTGTACTTGCAAACTGTAATTGCTGTTGGTCATATAAGAATATGTTAGATACCTCATATATGTTAAAGATACTCCTTTTCCAGTTAAAATAGAAATCATGCAAAATGTATACAGTGTGATGTGAGATTTGGTTGTAAAAAATGAAGCAATAGTGTAAATAATCTATTTAGTTGTAAAACAACATGATTTGGCTGTCGGATTTGCACCATTTTCTTAGTAAACATATGAAGTATCAAAGGGAGACTGATTTAAATAAAATCTTTTTCTTGCTTATTTAAATCATCAAGTCTTTCCCTGTTGTTCCTGGAGATGCTGGGAGCTGAACCTGGGATTTTCTGTTTGTAAAGTAGCTGCTTCACATATAGGCCCTCCCAAGTTCAAGGAAGTCAAGTAAAATTGAACATTGTGAGGAATTGGTGGGAGTGCATATTTTGTTATTGAGTGAAGTATGTTTTTAAAAAACAGTAACAACATTTCAGTGTGCTTGATTGGCAAATGTAAGTTTGCAAAATGTGAGTGCTTTTGTTTTTTAACAATTTTAACAAGGTATCCAAACAAAGCAAGTTTGGTTTCCAGTAGTTTCCTTTTTAAAAAGCTAACCCTATATAGGTAGGTATGTTCAACAGTCCTACAAAGCATAAAAATTGGCGTTAATTATAAAATGAGACAGTGAGCTAGTCTTTTGCAGAATTGCTCAGTGGTAATGGCTTGGCATTGGGACACGGGTGGCGCTGTGGGTTAAACCACAGAGCCTAGGGCTTGCCGATCGGAAGGTCGGTGGTTCGAATCCCCGCAATGGGGTGAGCTCCTGTTGCTCGGTCCCAGCTCCTGCCAACCTAGCAGTTCGAAAGCACGTCAAAGTGCAAGTAGATAAATAGGTACCGCTCCGGCAGGAAGGTAAACGGTGTTTCCGTGCGCTGCTCTGGTTCGCCAGAAGCAGCTTAGTCTTGCTGGCCACATGACCCGGAAGCTGTACGCCGGCTCCCTCGGCCAATAAAGCGAGATGAGCGCCCCAACCCCAGAGTCGTCCACAACTAGACCTAATGGTCAGGGGTCCCTTTACCTTTACTTTTAATGGCTTGGCATATCATCTGGGCTCAAGCCCATGTTTTAAATCTCTCTGGATTAATCACAAGATGGTAACCATGAGATTGTACAGTTGATGGCTCATGGTTTGTCCATGAGAGCTAAACCATGAGCCAAGGTTTGGATGACATATTAAGCCAACCTATGGCTTGGTTCAGGACAGCACTGCAACAAATTGACCAGGAAGGAGTAAAGCATCTTAGCATTACACATAAACCAGGCCAGTTTATCATGTCAGTGTTCATGAGAGTTAGTACAACATAATTTTTATCCCTTCTCCCGTCCTTTCTCTCACCTTCCTGTCCCCTTTGCTTTTATGCGATGCTACAGGTATGTCAGCTTCTCCCAATGCCAGGAGATCACTTTCCAGTTGGCAGCACTATGACCACTGTGCATCTTTCTTCGGATGGCACCTACTTCTATTGGATTTGGTCTCCTGCAAGCTTGAATGAAAAAACACCAAAGGGACACTCTGTCTTCATGGATGTTTTTGAGCTCACAGTGAGTGCTGTTACAAAATGTGTTTTTTGGGGGGAGTGGCATTAGGAATTGGGCTCAGTGCTATTGCTTTTCTCTGTAACTAAAGTTAGTGCCTGAGCTTCCTTTCCCCCTCCTCCCTCCTGGTCCCTTTTCCATTTGTGTCGTCTTAGATTGTGAGGGTAAGGGACCATATTGTAAGCTGCTTTTTTGGCTAAGGAGCAGGATGCAAATGCCTTTAATGCTTAAATTGTTTGCTGTATTGTTTTTAACACTTGATTGGGAGCCGCCCAGAGTGGCTGGGGAAACCCAGCCAGATGGGCGGGGTATAAATAATAAATTATTATTATTATTATTATTATTATTATTATTATTAAAGCTACAGTAGTTAATGCTTGTTGTTTACAGAGTACTTTCAGTTTGCAAAATATTTTCCCTTCTACGCCTTGTAGCTGTGACTACTCCATCTCTGTCTTCCACTTCTCCATTTGCATTTACTTGCTGCTGAATGTGTGTCCTGTGTACCATTTGATATTTTATTTCTCATGTGTTCATCCCTTTGTTTCATAATTATAAAATGCCCAAAGCCAATATCTTTCTCATTGCATTGTGATCAACGCTGATGCTGCTCAGGATGGGCAGTCTGCGTCGTATTATGAATTAAGGTTCATCCCTCCCCCATTTGAGCCTGTGCTCGGGGACTAGAGTTTGGGGTGCATTTCCTCCCCCAGACAGGTAATGCTCTGTGTTGTCTTGGCTCATTGGACTAGGTGGAAAATGGCGCCTGTGTGGCCAATCCCCTCCAAGAGCGGATAATACTCATGAGGAAAGAGGGGGATTCAGCAAAAAGCATCAATGAGATGCTTCTGAGCAGGCTTTCAAGGTACAGAGCCTCTCCCTCAGCAACCTTGGCTGCCCTGACTGGCTCCACCATCTCCAATACACTGAAAGAGGACCAAGCAGGTGAGGAGGGGGTTTGTTTTAATGATTTTGCACCTTGATTTGCTTTGATAAGCAGAGTCCAGTATTAAGGATAATTTTACTTCTCATGCCCTATGTGTCAGAGCACACCAGGAGCATCTCCTGCACAGTCTCTGCTGGAAGTGTGGGGTCCTCTTGTTTCAGATGAAGGCATTATCTTGGTAGATGGTGTCTCTTCTCAAGATCCTACATTGTTTTAACACAAGTAATTGTAGGCTTCTCTTTGGGGTTTGAATCTCGCTTGTCCATCCATCCAGCTTTCATCCCAGAATCTAGCCCCCACCTTTTCTGCCTTTTTCATGGGCAACAGCATTTTTTATTTATTTTTTGCTTCTCATGATGTTCATCTGATCTTTTCAGCTGCTAACACTAGTTGTGGTCTGCCTCTAAAAATGCTACGAAAGACTCCAATATACACATGTGGGACTTATTTGGTGATGTTAGTCCCACCCCCGGGTGGCTCTGGCAGCTCTGCCACACGGTCGCTCTTTGGTGGAACAAGTGGCTTGTCATCTTTGAAAAGTAAGTCCTCCCCAGCCTGCCTTCTTGCTCCCTCTGAGTTGGTTTGATTTTTTTAAAACCTAGCAAACTGATTTGCCATGCATCTTGCTCTGCCTTGCCGCTTGGTCCCTAGATAATTCTCTTAATGTATCCAGTGCCATTATATTTATTTATTGTAAATCATTATTTTGCTCCATCTGTCCACCTTAAATAAGGCACTTCTTCCAAGCTTATTTCTCAGTCGTTGATTTGAGCTAGTTGGGTATAGCTCTGAAACCTATTTCCAGCATAGGGTTTAGTGTTCAAATTTGATGAAAATATCTGCCCAGTTGACATATGAAATGGGGATAAGGGTATGCTTTGATGCAGCTTTGATGCAGCAGAGTTCCTTTTCTTTCAGACAGTTTTCTTTTAGCCCCACTCTGATACTGAAAGATTGTGGGGGAGCGGTAATTGCTTGAGGCAGTGAGCATAGCAGAGGGAAAGAGGGGTTGATTTCATTCCTCTCATCTCCTTTTCATGTAAGACTAGACACTCCTCCACCCTTGCTTTACATGTGAATGTGACAGTCACATGACTAAAATACACACGACTGCCCTGCCCCTGTTGAGAGCATAGAATCATAGAATTGTAGCGTTAGAAGGGACCACAGTGGCCATCGAGTCTAACCCTCTGCAATGGTGGTGCTACTGTTACTGGACAGCATGCTTATATACGGTAGTACCCACATTTTCCAGGCCAAGGGGCACCTTCCAGAAGCTGCATATCAGTAGTGGGTGTAGCCAGAGGCAAAAGTGGGTAGTACAGTGGATGTGACTCTTACTGTTGTATAGCAGGCTACATTCCAGCAATACAAAAAGCCAGGGGTTTCTATGCGTATACTCCTCTCTGTTCACGCAAACAAGAGGGAGACATTATCACAGCTCAAGGAGACATTCCAGCCAGGCAAAAGCATTCAAGGAGGTTGCAGAGCTAGTCTGGGCAGAGGGCTTGGCCTGGGGAGAGTCCCAAGGGTGGACTCTTTTGGCCCCTGGGTCTGAGGTTCCATACCCCTGACCTGCAACATATGGAGGGAGGCTTGGGGTTGCCAGCAACCTGTGGGGCTTCAGCTGAAGTTTGGGGAAAGCAGGTAGAGTTTCCAGGGCAAAAGGCTTCCAGTTAAGTACAAGCCTCAGTATCTTGATTCTCTCACTGTAGAAATTAAATAACTGTCTGTGTTTAACATTTAAGCTCCTGTGCATAATGCACAGTTCAGATAAACATGTGAGCTTTCAAGGGATTGATTGTAGGCTCTCTGTTTAAAGTTCTGGCTTCGAGTTTGGTGTACAGTATCTCAGATGGACAGTTTGCAAGCCGAGCGGATCTCATTGATGCTGCTGGGAGCTCACTTGGACGCGGTGCTCTTGTTCCTGGTCTTGGTAAGGAATTGATATGCAGCTTTAGATGCAACTTGGTAATGGCAATAATGGCGTTTGATGCCCTTGATTACAGGTTTCTCTGAGCAGAATCTGGCTTGCTTTAAACAGCTAATCCGTTCAGGCACACCTCTTTTTTATTTTTTAAAGTAACAGAAATAACCTGCCAAAGTAAAAGAAGGCTAATAAAGTTTATAATAAGAGGCAATTACCAATATATATGTACAGGAGAACTGCTTAAAACGGTATATTTGCTCTAAACCTTGGCTGACCTAAGGTGCCATTGGCAATGTAATGGTGGTGGGTTTTTTTAAGTTAGCATTTGTGGGTCATGGCAGAGGGGAGTTCAGACAGTTGTTTCTTGCTTTATTTTGTACCATTGATAGCAATATATATAAATCTATTTGCAAAGTAAACACCAGCCTTGGAGTGGTAAACACTGGAGTGCTTGCTGTGGTTGAATGAAGGCAAGCAAATCCATTAAAGCAAGCAAATCTGCAGGGGGGGAAGTGGTTTTATCAGCTTCTCCCCCAAATCAGGTAAACTAGAAAACGTGTAAAAATCTGAGTTGCAAATAAGCTGCAATCTTGGAAACATCTCTTATTAGATGTAAGATTCATTGCAAGAAGACCTCCCTAGCCATTGACTTAGCTGCTGTTATGGAATGCTTACAAACAGTCTTGATTTCTGAGAAATAAAAAGAAAGGAAGTCCTTTAGGACCAAATGAAGCTGTAAGTGAGAAGGGGTGCAGAGGAGGGAGGAGGTGTATGTGTATGTTAAGAGACAGAGGAATTGTTACCAACCAAAAAGGCATCTGTCTGGACCTGTTTTGCATTATAAGCCACTTTTGATAAAGAGAGCTATTGATTGTTTTTGTTCAGGAGCGTGCTATGATGCTATGAATAACATGATCTGGACATGCTCAAACGACTATATTGATCAATGGTGCAATCCAGGGAACCAAGCCTTCCATTACGTTTGCCAGAGGCTAGGAGTCAGCCATATAATTATGGAACCAAAAGGTGAGGGGGAAATCAGCAGTCAGCACTCTGTACAATGTCATTGTTAGTGAAATGTGAGATGGACAGCCTAGATCAGTGGGCATTGCCTTTGAGCCATACTGCACCTGACTGAGAAACCAGCAGGGCAGAACAGCTCTTTCATACAAGGTTGGTGAGGGTATATATAGAACAGAACTTCCTTTGATCAGAACCAAAATAATAATCAGGGTGTTTGAAGTTCTCCTGCTTTTGAAGTTACAAACTACAAGACGCTGGGATCTTTCCTTTGAATTTCTGTGGAATTCTGCTGAAGGAAGGCAATTGACTATTACAGCTGCAGGAGAAAGGCACAAAACTGTGCTTCTCTGAATGCAAACATTAGCAGTGAAATAATCAGATATTGATACCACATCATCAGCTATATAGCACAAATCGTAGTGTGGGGCAAACTTCAACATGTTTACGCTGTCAAGAGTCTCATGAAGTAGTTTGTTAATTGTCTTCCATTTGTAAAAACAAAACTGGGTTTGAGAGGTGGTGGCTTGCAAAGGCCAAACCAACAAATCCATGTTAGAGGGATCCAAGCTGTGCAAAATACCCTTGCTTCAGCACTGCATGTATGGTTGCTATTCCCAGTTATTTGAAACTTGTGGGCAGCTACACTCAATCCCCATGCCCTTCTCTTGCTTCCCTTCCATCCATATAAATATATGAAGATGCCTTATACTGTCAGACCATTGGCCCACCAAGATGTCTACCTAGTGTTGCTTATTCCAACTGAGAGTGCCTCCTCGAGATAGCAAGCACCAAACTTCACCATTCTACTTATAACCAGGAAACACGGAGGATCAAACCTGGGAATTCTCTGTTTGAATTCCACACAGTTATTTGAATATTTGGGGGTGGGGAACCTTATGTTTTAGACTAGGCATAGTTGAAAGGCACAGAATGAATAAACCTTGGCGATACCTTGAAATGCACACTGCCGATTTATAAAATGTTTCTTACTGCTTTAGGAGATGCCATAACCACAAATGAGGTTATCAATCAATTACTGCACCATGTTGGTGCTATGTGTATCCATCAACTCAACCTGCTGGCAGCGAGTAACAACCTTCCAATCACAAACTTTCTGGGCAAGCAACACCCAATCGAGGGCCATCATCTTAGCAGCATTTGCGACATTATGGAGAAAGCTATGGTTAATGGGGACACCTGCATTATACGCTGCATCTTGGTTGTCTTCCAGGTGCGTGCTATCCTAGTGTAATTGTGCTAACCTGATGTAATTGTTTGCTTTTGGATTGGGGGTGTGGGATACTCAGGCAAAGTACACTTAGTGGGGTTCCCTTAACCTGGGAGTGGTGGGATATGTAAGGATTTGCTCACGCTTCCTGTGAGCAGAGTCAGAGGTGCTGGAACTGAATTGGAGCATTGGTGGGTTCTTTGTCAGTCATGGAAGCTTTATCCAAGAAAGGTGTTCTTGATGGTATTCTCCAGCAATTGTTGGAAGCATTATCAGACCCACCTGTTTCAGCTAACTTGTGTGGTTAAGTCAGTAGAGGGCAGAGGAAATGTTCACGCTTTATTCTGTTTTTTCTTGAGGGTCTTTTGCTTTTTGTTCCTCACCTTTGGCCACTGGAATGAAGCTGGTGAGAGGGGTTTTCCACCTTTTTCGGGTGCATGGTCACATCTGCAAACTGAAGCAATTGTTATAGGCATCACACATGCACTCTGCTGCCAACCACACACTGCAAACTAATATGTTGGCTCCAACACAGTTCTTCTTTTAAGTCTCCTTTCAGTGAGAGCTGGGACCCTGTGGGCATGGCAGAGACTGCAATAAATTATATTAATATAAATAAGTAAACAATCAGATTCCATGTTCTCTTTTTATGGTACTCACTCATATGTGACAATTCAACACGAGCAATTTGTGCATACTGTATAGCCCCATGTTTGTCCTTGCAGGTGGTTTTTAAATTTTTCTTCAGTCCTCAAACCGAGAAGAATCGTGACATCGTAAGACGATCTGGCCTCTTGCTTTGGCAGTTACTGATGGCACCAGTGGACCAGATCAGCCCTGAGATTCAGAAGGAGGTCTGCCTGGCAATCAGGTATGTCCTCTTAGCTCACTACAATCAATCAAATTCCACAAATGCTGTAGTCCTTGTGGGGATAATACTTCCAAGGCCTGAGTTGGTAAAAACCACAAAGCAGCCATTCTAAGCTTCGTTATAGTAAAGTGTGAATTTTCTGTGCTTTACACTAGGGCTTGGCTGAACCTAGCCCAAAGGAAGGCAGCTAGTTTGGTCTCCAGTATATGCTAGGCTTCCTCCAGGTCACTGGGTGTTTTTTTGGGAAGGAACTGCTACTGTCACTTTCCAGCCTGCCTCTTGCTAGCTGAGGTTAGAAATCTTAAAATGAGAGGAGGTTGTGGGTGGGGTGGATATTTGCCAAACAACATCCAAGCTCTGTCATTGGGTTCTGTCTTATACAGGACGCTTGCAGCACACAGTGGTGGAGAATATAAACCTGTCGTTTAAATGCATAACTTATAAATTAACCAGCTGGCCAGCCTATTTCCCAGCTTTGGGCATTGTTAAAATGTTCAGAAAGTCCTAGATAGTTGGTATCAGCTATATAGAAGAAAGAAAGCATTTCTACCATCTACTTTAGGGTGACTTTGAAGTTCTGTTGTGAGAGCTACTGCTGCTGGTGCTGGTTGGGCATAATTCTTTTGGGTAGTTGCAGTTACAAAGTTGAAGATGGTCCCCACTCTTCTATCTGTTACTTCTTTCATCTTTTGGCCAAAGCAGGGGGAGCATCACAGTCCTGCATTAAGATAACCAGATAATGTACATCTAAAGGGCAAAGGGCATTCATCTTGGGCAGGCATAGGCAAACTCAGCCCTCCAGATGTTTTGGGACTACAATTCCCATCATCCCTGACCACTGGTCCTGTTAGCTAGGGATGATGGGAGTTGTAGTCCCAAAACACCTGGAGGGCCAAGTTTGCCCATGCCTGATCTTGGGTGTCACATTTTCCTGTATATGGGACAGACTCCAAAACTTGAGAACAAAATCTTCTAGAGTAGTTTGCATATGTATATTTATGAGCTGCCGTGTTCTCAGTTCTGGAATAATAACAGCGTATTTTGAATCCAAAGCCTGTTTTTTCCAGCTATGTTGATTAATATTAGAGAATTATTAACTGGTTGCTGCACTGTATGACCAGATAATGTTGCTGAAGAAGCTTGGTTTAATTCTACACTGGTGAAGTGTAGAATTAAATTTGCAGAGTGTAGAATTAAATTAATAGCCAGCCGGCATGCTCCTGCAGCTGAGTGCTGGACTTTGATCTGGCAAACTTGAGTTCAAATTCCTCCTGAGCCACAGGCTGACTGCATAGCCTTGGATGAGTTGCAGTTACTTAGCCTCAGATCCTCTTCTATGAAATAAGAGTATATTTAATTTACTTCACTGGGTACTGGATGCAATAGAGCAGTGGTGGCTAACCTTGACACTCCAGATGTTTTGGAACTACAACTCCCATCATCCCTGACCACTGGTCCTGTTAGCTAGGGATGATGGGAGTTGTAGTTCCAAAACATCTGGAGTGTCAAGGTTAGCCATCACTGCAATAGAGATTGTACATTGTGTAAGTTGCTAGCAAACATTTCAATAAATGACACAGGTAAGACTTAAGGTAAAATATATTTGCTTCTGTAGTATGCTTTCCTTGCTCTCTGTGGCACAAGCAGCAGCAGCAACAGACAATTAAATAAAGAGGAAAAAGCATGTGTGTTTTCATCCTTTAACTGTAGAAGCAATTGCTTGTTTGAACCTTCTTGCCCATAAAATAATTCTTAGTTTGAGTCTGGTTACATAACAGGGTGGAAAAGGCTTCCTTTTGGTATCCAAAGAGGCCCCTTTTAACTTAATGGTTTTCTTTGTATATATTATTATTACATTTATGCCCCACCTTTCCTTCAAGGAGCTCAAGGTAGCATACATAGTTTTCTTCCTTGTTTTATCCTCGCAACATCCCTGTGAGGTAGCTTAGTCTGAGATAGTGCAACTGGAAGATTACCCAGTGAGCTTCATGGCTGAGTGGAAATTTGAACCCTGGTCTCCCAGGTCTTAGTCCAGCCTACTCACCACTTCCCCAAACTGTCTGTTGATGGCCTTCTTGCTTAACCATAAACAGTGTTCAAAAAACCCAACATTCCTGACTTTTCTTTTATACTCAGGAAGCAAATGCTAAAAAAAATCAGAAAGGTAGTCTCAGTAGTCTAAAGAAAGAAAGAAAGAAAGAAAGAAGAAAAGAAAGAAAGAGAAAGACAATGTTTATGCTACAATTAATCTGTTTGATTTTAAGGTACCCCAATACTCTGTTGCTGCTGTCTTTGCAGATACTAAATGTTACCTTTCCTTTTCTTTAAGCTCTGGTCTAAATAACCTGTATCCTGGAGAAGTGGAACTTAATAACTTGCTTAAGTTGGTTTTAACAGAAGGTAAGTGTTTTCACTAAGACTGTAATGAAAATTCATTGTAGGCAGCTTCCACACTGATCTTTTGCTCTAGAGTAGCCATGTTTTCCTGACGTTGTCAACAAATATCTCCCTATCATGCCTTTCCTGTTCAGCTTATACTGTATTTCAGAGTGCCAAAAATCCAGCTCTTTCCCCCCTGCAGATGCCCCAGATGTAGGTGGCCCATTGTGCTGCCATTCTGGCTGGTTGTGACCTGTATAGATTATGCTAGCCATTTCATTCTATGGAAATCAGATCTGTCAATGTTACCCTTCCCTTTCCAAATCCATGATTAGGAGTGCAGTGAGGGGAGGAGGGAGTATTTAACCAATAATAATAATAATAATAATAATAATAATAATAATAATTAATAATTTATTATTTATACCCCGCCCATCTGGCTGGGTTTCCCCAGCCACTCTGGGCGGCTCCCAACAGAATATTAAAAGCACGATAAAACACCAAATGTTTAAAGCTTCTTTAAACAGGACTGCCTTCAGATGTCTTCTAAAAGTCAGATAGTTGTTTATTTCCTTGACACCTGGTGGGAGGGCGCTCCACAGGGCGGGTGCCACTACCGAGAAGGCCCTCTGCCTGGTTCCCTGTAAGCTCACTTCTCGCAGGGAGGGAACCGCCAGAAGGCCCTTGGAGCTGGACCTCAGTGTCTGGGCTGACCGATGGGGGTGGAGACGCTCCTTCAGATATACCAGGCCGATGCTATTTCACAATAGACTCAGTGAAAACCAGCATTTAGGGTTGGAAAAAGTGGACTGCACACTTGGCTGCAGAGTGTTAGAAGTCTGGAAGCAGAATTTGTATTCCATTTCCAGTTTACAGCACAGCAGCAATGCTTGGTAGCTGCTAAATCATCCACATCTAGAAGCATCTACCGGCTAAAAGTATATGATCCAGAAAGCATAGTCTGCTGCCCATTTAATAGGAAATATTTTCATCTAGCATGAATTTACAGCTGAGGCCAACATCTATATATAGCCAGTTTCCCGCATGAATTATTCCCTTGTAGGAGACAGAAACAGTGGGCTTGCCCAGCTTCGAAATGTGATCATGACTAACCTGGCTGAGCAGCTTCAGAACAACAGATTTGGCAGTGAAGATGATGAGCATTACAGGTAAGTGACATGGGTCTTCCTGCATGTAAGGGATGTAATTTGTCAAGTGCACATGCTGAAAGCTCTGGATCCTATCCAATGAAGACTTCTCTCAGAGTTGCTACTTCTGTCGTACAGCTTCCAAATGTTTCATCACAGCTTGCTTGGGGCAAGTGGCCCCTTTAAAAAGGAATGGAGATGGCACAAATCCTGTGTCTAGTTCACTGTGTCTTACTAAGCAGCAGAACAATTAGTAACGATTTCAAGAAACAATCATCACAACAACAGAAGCCTACAAGAAATCGTTTTTTTGTAGCTTCAGGCCAGTTGATTTACCCCTCAAGAAGAGTGTCTAAAAATTTAGTTCAAATCACAGAGAAGATTTGGCAGTAAGATAAATAATATGGTACATCCTCCACAGAGCCAGTGCTACAAGGGCAGAATCTCAGACTCTCAGATCATAATATATGTTTTTATTATTTATTTATTTACTGCTTATCCTTCACCCTGAGGTCCTAGGACGGTTTACAGCATTACAATACAATATTAGAAACAGATTAAAACAATCCTAAAAATATACACCCCAAGTGTCAAAGCCATGGTAAAGAGTTGCATCTTCAGCCTTCTCTGGAAGCTGTATAATGAAGGTGCTAGACACGCCTCTATGGGGAAGGAGGTCCCCAGAATGCCCTGTCCCGGGTCCCCAGGGAAGAGGAACTACTAAGATGGCCCCCTCTACCAAGAGGGTATGTAGGAAAGGAGGCGGTCTTTCAGATATTTCAGGTCTGCGTCGTTCAGGGCAACTTATTTTGAAAGTACTCCAGATCAAAAGAGATACTCAAGCCCTAGATCTTTACTTGCTATACTTACTCTCCATGGACATAACATGAAAACATGTGACTGAAAAACTATGTGTAGTATATTAAACAAACAAACAAACAAACATTAGATGATAGGATTGCAAGACAGATAAAGGAAACCATTTGTTGCAGTTTTAGGAAAGCGCATTTGGAATAACCAAACAGAAGCTTGAAAGTGTGAATTTGCAGTCCTCAGCAATTAAATGATGACATAAAATGATCTGTTTTATATTTCCCCAACCACCTCCACACAACTCTCTTGTGCACAGCAATTATTTGCAGTGAGATCCCCTTTGGATCTTTATGGGCAGTGCAAACTGTCAGAAGGCCCAATCCACAGGGAGTTTCCTCTGCTCAGGCATTTGCTAGGTACGTGTTCGCCTGCATCAGAAAGCTTCTCATAAATTTGTGCTCCCGTTTCTGGAATCTAAAGAGCTGCTTCAAGCACTTCTGAGTGCTAGAGTGCACCAGTGGAGTTTTGAGCTTGGAAGCACAGACCCCCATACCACAGCTAGGGGAAGCCCACCCATGAAGTGGGGTGAAGCAGCTGCCTTGGGTGGCAGAAGCTCCCAAAGCAGCCTCGCCTGTGCCTCTGCCACTGGCATTGGCGCTGAGAGATCTTATGAGATCTCTTGCCTAAAACCAGTTTTGATGCTGGCGCCACTTCTCTGACAGCAGAGGCAGCGGCACGGAGGTGGTGCTGGCAGAGGTGGGTGGCGTGGCAGAGCAAGGTGGCACAGCACTTTCTGGTTTGCCTCACATGTTGCAATGGGACATGCCGCCATGACCCCAGCAGTATCAAAAACTTTTGAAACCCCCCTTTTTAAGGAGTTTGTTGTAAGGCATAGGGTACTGCTTTTAGATGTGTGGAACTGTCCTGTAGCTGGAGACAGATGTAAGTTAAGTAAATAAAAACATGGTTGTGTCTTTTATAGTAGCTACTGGTTCACCATTACCAAAATACTTAATATGCTTGCACATGAGTTTTTTTGTTTCCAGTACTGAACCCTCACCATTTTACCATGTATTTCCTACATTTTTAAAGACTAAACGATGAACTTTTGCACTACATTCTCAAGATCGTTGTCCGAGAATCATGTATCTTAATCACCAAGTGCCAAACTGTATCCAGAGATGAATTTCAAAGGCTCCTCTCAACTGTGCCTGTGAGTAACACCTCCTAGCTTGCTCTTTTTTCAAAAGGGCCCCTTGTTTTGTGGGAACAGTCAGGATAGGGGCAGTGCAGCAGTCTGCAAGGTTTAAGGGGAGCATTTGGATTCTCAAATGTTATAGATGAGCCTGCAAACCTCTCTGATTGTCTTCTGGATGCCACCTGCATGCCAATGTATTGACACTCTCCTACACAGGAGAAACAAGAACTTACGTACCTAGGAGAGGTCGGAACTTGTGATTCAGATTGTACTAACAGGCAGCAGCTGCTGATGCTGCTCTTCCAGTTTCTTTCCCAGCCTCACCTAGGAAGAGCAGTCTTATACTTTGTCCTGCCATGAAATTGAGCACCTGGCTAAACTGGCACGAACCTTTCCATGCTGTCTGCTGTGAGTGTTTGGCCAGATGTCTGATAATGCCTTGCATCCACATGTTGCCCTGCTCTGTCTCCCCGCCACTTATTTTAAACATCAGCCACACACACACACAAAATAATCATCATAATTTAGAGCTAATGTTAGCATGGTAGTTAAAAGTGAGTGGCTTGATGGGAAATCCGGTTTAAGTCTTGGCATTAGTAGTAAAACTCAATGAGCAAACCAGTGTTGATTGCTTTTAACGTGATATTTTATTTTAGATTGTATTTGAATCACTTGCAAGCTGCTTTTGGTTCTATCTGTAGAAAACGGGTATAATAATAATAATAATAATTAATAATAATTAATAATAATTAATAATAATTAATAATAATTAATAATACAATAATAATAATACCTTTATTGTCAATGTACAACCTGTGTACAATGAAATTAACCGAGCCTCCCCCCCCAACAAACACTCAATGTCATTGCACTCTGTGTGCTTGTCACACAACACACCAACCCCAAAAGTCAGTTGCACTATATTATTTTCCGTTCAGCAGCCTAACAGCCCACGGATAGAAACGGTTTTTTAGCCTGTTGGTACGACTGATTATACTTCTATATCTCCTGCCCGAGGGTAGAAGATTAAAGAGGTGTGAATCGTCCCTGACAATTTTTCTCGCTCTCCTAAGGCAACAATCCCTTGCAATGTCATCTAGCGGGCTCAGGGGCAGCCCATGATATAAATAAAAACAAATGAATGGATCAGAATCAAACCAAGCCACTCTGTTTATCCTCCGCCCTCATTGTAATAGTGTTTATCTTGCTAAGTTTTTATCCTGCCTCATTTGCTTAGAACTGCAGTCTTCCTGTTCTTTTATCTTTGTAACAGTCATGAGAGGTAGGTGAGTGTGAGTAAATGACCCAGTGAGTTTTGCACCTAGATGGGAGACTGAACCTAGTTATTCCCATTGTTTTCTGGCACAGTTTTGCCACTATACAATACTGGCTGCATAATGAACATAACAATCCTGACCTGCTTTACAGGAAAGTCATGGGGTTAGGAAGAAGCAGCCTGAATATTTGGGTTATGACTATTTTGGAAGAATTGCAGGAAATGCTAAACAAATGGGTATTGGTGTGGGAAGTAGTAGGTGGGATCAGATTTAGACCAGTGTACTGTGCTAGTTGAAATGCTGGGCCCAAGCCATCCAAAGTCTGCACCAAGAATAGCGGAATTCTGTGTCCTCTCTAGGTATGCAGATTTGCATAACTGCTTCTATTTTGTATCATTGTGGTTTTGCCAGTTGTGGAGTTAGGCAGAGTATTTGAGCTCTCCTGCCCTGTTACTTTCTAGTTGCCTCCACTCCTGAGATTTCAGCAGACATTTCCTCACACTTTGAAGCATATCTGAAAAGCCAATAAGGGCTAGCAACTTGCTTTAAGTAAAAAAAAAATGAAAGCATGAGGTTTTCAGGAAGCTGAATTCAATTTAGGTTTTCTGTGTCCCCATGGAATCAAAGCATAAACTGTACAGCATTGTTTGAAACTTACAGTTACACTGTGTACTGCAATAAATATGATGAGATCCCATTCCCACTTTGTTGACCTTTCTAGAATGTATCCATTGATCCCTGTGAATTCAGCTTTGTTTTAATAATTAATTTGACTGTTACTTGCCTATGTGTCAACTAAGCAAAATCCAGCAATTTGTGACACATCTATCAAATTTTAGCTTGAGTTAGTGACTCTTTTGTTACATTCTTGTAATGCATTGCAGAGTGGTGACAGTCTAGCAGGAGAATGATTTGACATTTCCCTGTTCGTTTTCTTCCTCTGTGTTTCAAAAATAGCACACAGCCTTTTTCTGTGCTGATTTTCTAGTTGAAGTGTTAAGATGATAATGCAAATGGTGCTCATTTATATTAAAGGCTGCCTCTCCTTGCCTGCGGTATCTGATGGCCGTACAGAACCATCTTCTGAGTAATACAATTTTGATTAAGCCTGACGAAAACGATGACAGTGACAGCTCCTTGCAGGGAGAGACATTGAAGGTACAGGTAAACACCAATATTAAATTCCAGTTCTGATTTCAACAGCCCATGCTCTCTTCCGGCCCTTGTATCTCTGCAGTTCAGCTGATGGGTATACCCTCTC
This sequence comes from Darevskia mixta, assembly GCA_034641385.1. Taxonomy (NCBI): domain Eukaryota; kingdom Metazoa; phylum Chordata; class Lepidosauria; order Squamata; family Lacertidae; genus Darevskia; species Darevskia mixta. Next base: position 5,298,419 of record JAWWNH010000025.1, on the reverse strand, counting down.
TGTGCTGTCTTGTCCCTTCTTGTTGTCTCAATGTAATTTTGTGACAGCTTCAGCTAGAATTCTCAACAGTGACCTCTTCAGGAGGGAAGGTGCTGTTGAAGCTATGTGTGCCCTAATTTAGGAACTCTTGTGCTTTGCAATGCATGGCTAGCCCCCCCCCCCCCGTTGACCTCCACCAGAGTGGCATTCAGGAAGACCAACAGAGATCATTGTGTGCTGCTGCTGCCGCCGCCACCGCTCTCCACCAACTGCAAGTTCAGTCCAGAGGTGGCTGTTCCTCAACAGGGCCTCTATTTTGAACCAGCAAATTAGTCTGCACTGAAAGACTATCATTACCAGTAATTCATTGGCTGTGGAACTTTCTTCCATAGGATGCAGTCATGGCCTCCAACACGGATGGCTTTAAAAGAGGATTAGACAAATGAATGGAGGTACATAAGGCCATCACTGGCTACTAGCCACAATGGCTGTGCTCTGCCTCCACAGTTGGAGGCATCAGTGCTTTTGAATACCTGCTGCTAGAAACAATAGGAGAGGAGGGTGCTTTTGTGCTCGAATCCTGCTTGCTGGTTTCCCACAGGCAACTATTTGGCCATTGTGAGAACTGGATGCTGGACTAGATGGGCCATTGGGCTTACCTAGCAGGCTTTTCTTATGCCAGTCTCCTTGTCTATGGCAGTCTATGACAGATAGTTCTGTATTCCAGGCCTTGCTACAGATTTTTTTTATTAATCTATGAAATTATATTTTATTCCCATTCATTTTAGAATATATCCATCTATGGGCCTTTAAAACTTCCAGAGTGTTTACCTGTCCCCACCACAAATGAAATATCTATTTCTTAACCATATGAAATCTAAAAAGGCTCTCTGGATGTTAGCTCAGAGCAGACCTGAGGAACCTGTGGCCTCCAAGATATTACTGGACTCCAACTTCCATGGTTCCTAAGCATTGGCAATGCTGGCTAGGGCTGATCTAGAGGCCTGCAAGTTCCCCATCCCTGGCATGGAGGGTAGCTTTGCATTTCCATCGCTTTTTATTCCTGGAGCTGCCCTACCCCCTCCATGGAACCCCAGAGGGAGCCTTTGTCTTGTATGGTTCTACACAGACTTAAACAGGTTTATATAACGGTCATGACTTTTCTCACACCTCAGACCTTGGTGGTTACAATTTCGTGAGGGAGCTAAGAACCTCTAAATGGAGAATCCTCTGCAGCTTCAGAAACGCTCAGGGTTTCCTGAAAGAAGCTGTGCTGCCTAGGCCCAAACTACACATTCTGATAAAATACTCTTTTTTTTAAAGCATGCCTCTTTTAAGTTTGAAGAAACAGCAGCTGTGGGGCCCGGTTCTGGAATTTGCTCCCACTCCATACTGGTGTTCTGCTGACCCCTGAGGAGCAAAGAAGCTGGGGGGATTTTTGACAGGAAACCTGCACAGGACTCTGAGCACTAGTATATTGTGTGATCCAAATTGAGACCCTTTTTCTCAAAACAAAAGTAAAAATGTGAGGGAGGTTGATTTAAGCACCCTTTCCCTAAAAGTATGTTTATCGTAGCATATGGTTTGGCCCTTAAGTAGGTTTCAAACCTGTTTATGTCTGTGGTACAGATGCCCCCATCAGCAACTCTTTCGCCTTTTGACTTATACTAAGTCAGTGTGATAACCTCTAAAAACTTTGATCCTAAGTGGTTGCTGCCTCAATGCCATTCTAGATGGACCTCTTTGCAAACGTGTTGCGCAGGCCGGGTGACTGTCCTAGAGCTAATGCTTTAACTGAATCACTGAGTATTCCTGATAAGGGAAAGCTATCCCTACACTTTCCAGTACTTTAAAATTTAAACATGTTGCTAGTTGTACCACTCAGGGGGAATCTGTGTTCAGCAAAGCAGTGCTGTAGAATTTCTGAAAACATCATCCCCCCATCAACTCCACCACCACTCTCTAGGGAATATTAGTTGCTTATCTGAAGAAATGGGGCAAAATATGCTTTTATGCAGGGCCTGTGCTACTTTTCCAGTTGGTTTTGCATTTATTATCTCAGCTGCTTAAGCGAGGAGCAGAGAGGGAAAGGCAGCCCACAGCCCACTACTCAAGGCTGAGCCCTTGGGCTGGTAGATAAGAGCAGCTTCCACTTCTTTCTGTAGGGCCCACACAGGAGGCCCATGTTTAGTTTGGCCCTTTATTTTCAATTCTGTCAGTCTCCTTTTTGCTATTCTTTGGCATTCTTGTGTACTTGTATGAAGTAAATGCTAACAGTGTCCATGCCGTCTTTCATCCTACAAACACGTTTTTATTTTTTCCAGTTCTTCTCTGCAGTTCGTATCATCCTCTCTTCCCTTCTAAGACTGTCTGTTTCGTTCCTTGTCTGGCCAGCAGACAGGGCTGGATTAACCATTCTGATAAGTACTGTATGCAGTCGGGGCCTAGCCCACTAGAGTCCCTTGTCTACAGTTAACTAGCTGGAGTTTCCCAAATGCAACATACATGTTTTATTCCCCCCCCCCACTTAAAAAAAGAATCCGGGGGGGGGGGGGATGACTGTTTCAGTCAGCCACAGGAAAATATCAAACAACATTGTTTTTCTGCAGTATAAATAGCATCATCAGATCTGCAGAAGATTTGCCAATTGGGCAGGATGGTGAGGACAGAAGAAGGGGAAATGTGTGTGTGTGTGTGTGTGTGTGTGTGTGTGTGTGTGTGTGTGCTCCTGTGCCCAATAAGGTTGCTGCAAAAAGAAAAAAAAACCCTGTATCTAGCTGTTGTAAAAGGTTTAATGGATTAAATCCATGTCATTTTGCATATGAGGAAGAGCAATCATTCTGAGGGAGGTATTATTTTATTTGGTTTTGGAAGTAAACAGCATCTTAGAAGAGGAATTTCACCACCCCTGTGTGTGTGTGTGTGTGTGTGTGTGTGTGTGTGTGTGTGACAGAGACAGAGACAGAGACAGAGACAGAGAGATATACAAATATAATCCTTCTGTTATGGGTGCCTACTACTTGTTTTTTTTTAGTACTTATATTAAAGAAAAAAGTTAACCTTTTTTCCACAGTCTGCTGCCGAATGACTTTGGCACTTCAAAAAAATCAGTTAATCAAACTTGATTCCTCACTAGAAATTGTGGCCCTTGTGCTCACCTTCATACATAGACATTGGAAGACACGTTGTGTGTCCGAGAAGGAACCTTCCCTATTTAAAAAATGACCCAATAGGGCTTCCATATTGTTTTTATCAGGCCTTATTGACAGGGAGCCCTCCTAGTCAAAATCTGTACATTTCCTGCATAGTGCATCTTGCATTCTAATTAATTAAATTATTCCTAGTACTTTGGAGTTAAACTTCCAGCTGACACAGGAAAAGAGAGATTGTTTCCCTGCAGAGTCAGAGGTGGAGCAATAGCAGCATCTGTTTTCATGGTGTGTCCACCCATTTCTTGTGTCCCACTTACATCTCTGATCAAGGTGGATGTGGGGATTCTAAAACACAGCAAAAGACCTCTGGATGGAGATGGGGACCAAATGAATGTATCTGCCACAGGCAGTGGTGCCTCTCTGACCACCTTCAGTTGTTTGAAGGAAACTATTGTCTGTCTCCAGTCTCAGTCCTGGAGAGATCTGTTGGTGCCGGCTTCATTGTCATGATCATCACATAAACCTCGGAAGCCCATGCTTATTTTTTTTTTCTGTTTGCTTGATTGTTTGTTTTTAAGACCAGCTGTTCCTTGGTCATGTAAACACAAGTTTCTTTTTAACGTTTTTGTGCCTAGGAGCTTAAAGCTAGTATCTTGGCTCTGGCTACTCAGATCCTTACGGGATGCGATGAAGTTCTAGAAATGCTACAGCAAGTCACCACTGCTCTGATAAACAGCGATATTCCAGACAGGGAACAGCGGTAAGTTTGTGTACTTCATTTGCTTTGGAGATTCATGCCCCACCTTTATTTTGAAAGGTCCTCAAGGCAGTTTACAGCATAAAACAAAAAGACACACAACCTGATATCCCTCAGCTGTCTGGATGAAGGATGGGATCGATATGTGCTTCCATTCTGGCCTGCAGTCCCAGGACACCAGCAGTTGGTGCAGAGTGATCTTTCTGGGGGAGGGAGGGAGGGAAGCTATCTGCAGCTGTCCTTTCTCTGGATGAGAGAAGTGGCCATGCTGCTATTCCCTTTTCCTGGGTGAGAGAGGGAGGTGCAATAGTCCAATGGCCCTTGATACTCTGCCTAATAGATGGCACTAGAATGTGCTTCCTTTCAGTTCTGCAAGTTTCTGTTTGCTTCCTTGGCAAAGGGCATTCACCAGAACTTGCACCATTTTGCTGTTTCTCTCTTTATAGTTGCCCAAATATTATACATTAAATAAATTGGAGTTCTTGTTACCCTGTTTCCCCTATTTTAAGACGTAGTCATAAAATAAGCCATAGCAGGCTTTTTTCGCATTTGCGAAATATAAGCCGTACCCCGAAAATAAGCCATAGTGATAGGCGCAGTTCTGGAGGGCGCCAAGGAAAAGGCTGGGCTGGGCTTACGTAATAAAAATAAGACATCCCCTCAAAATAAGCCATAGTGCGTTTTCTTGAGGGGGAAAAAATATAAGACGGTGTCTTAAAATAGGGGAAACACGGTATTAGTTATACTGAAAGGAAATACACACCAAGAGCTCTGGCCAGAAATTTCAATACTAGGAATAAATCCTACTCGTGATTTACGCACAGAAAAACTCAGATACATGTTGATCTCTTCATTCTCAGACACTACATTTGAAAAACATAGAGTTACATGATACTTCCAAATGCACTCTACAAACTAACACGAACTCAAAAATTAGCTAAAACAAAATAAAAAAATTCCTTCCAGTAGCACCTTAGAGACCAACTAAGTTTGTTCTTGGTATGAGCTTCCGTGTACATGCACACTTCTTCAGATCTACCTGTAACTCAAAAATTAGCTGACGAAGACATCCATATCGAAACAGGGCCCTGTCCTGGTTGCTTTTCCTGAATCGACTCTTCACTCCGGCTTTACTTATAAAATGATCCTTTTGAATACTTTTGAATACTTTTCAATATGAACTGATATACATTTATTGTTACTTGAAATTTCTTATGTTCTTATACTGTAACGAATTATTGTTTACTCATACTACTGTGAATTTGAAGTTGTATTTTTCCTTTGAAGCTACACATATTATTGTGAACTTGAAACTATTTTTCTTATTTGAACTGACATTCTCTGCCTAAGACTATAATTCTTAACAGAATACATACTTTTATTTGACTATAACTCACGAGTAGGATTTATTCCTAATATTGAAATTTCTGGCCAGAGCTCTTGGTGTGTATTTCCTTTCAGTACAAATATTATACATTGCAGGTGACGTTCAGGGTCGGTGGTTGTACGGACAGCACATAGAGTGTAACAAGGACTGAGAGATTGTGGGGGGAGGGGGGGCTCGTTTAATCTCACTGTAAACATGTGGTACAGTGACAATAAAGTATTTCTTTTCTATTCTATTCTATTCTATTCTATTCTATTCTATTCTATTCTATTCTATTCCAAATCAGGAGATTTGGGGAACTGTCATGCAGTTTTTGTGTGTGCTTGAGGCTATTTGGTTGGCAGGATGCAAGTTAAGGCAGGGTCTGAGTCTCAAACTAAAATGTGCAGGGCATAAGAAAAGTCTGAACCAGGAGCATTATGAGCAAGTGTTCATTCTTCAGAGGGTGGGAGAGACCTAAATATGAGCTGTGTCAGAAGGAGAAGTTTGACAACAGCAGCAACAAGGGCAGGCTTCAGGAGGCCCAGAAGAGATGATGGAAAGTTGGGAGATGTCAGGGAACTGGGGAACAGCACCTAAAGAGAGAGCTTGTTGCACTGTTGAAGATGGAGGAGATAGGATGTATTTGGGAGGTTAAGGCAGGCATAGGCAAACTCGGCCCTCCAGATGTTTTGGGACTACAACTCCCATCATCCCTAGCTAACAGGACCAGTGGCTAGGGATGATGGGAGTTGTAGACCCAAAACATCTGGAGGGCCGAGTTTGCCTATGCCTGGGTTAAGGCAACCTGGGGTGGGACATTCACAGTAAGCCAGTTGGGTGTGCCAAAGCAGGACTGGTAAGTGAGCATGGCAGCAAGATGCTCTAAATCCAGAGGGCCTCTCATTGCAGGTTAAAAGGCCTGGAGCAGGTGACCAAAGCCACAATGCTGGGCCATTTGCTTCCGGTTTTGCTGACCTCTCTGATGCACCCCAATCTCCAAACATTGACCATGGCCGATGCTCTGATGCCTCAGCTGGTGCAGCTGGTCCTCTACACAAGTCAGGTATGGCCTCCTTTTCTTCTGCTGGTGGTTTTCCCCTCCTCCAAATGGTTTTGTGTTTCTTTTCCTTCCCTTGGAATGATCTTTGCTACTGAAACCCTTGTGCAGAATAGCAATATTGTTGCATTCTACCTTGTAACAAACTTTTTATAATGCTTATTGTCCCACTGGGTTTGCCATAGGGGTTGCATTCATCCTTTTATGGCAGACAGTATTACATTATTTTCTTAATGGTCATCCCTGTCAAATTTGAGCTCCCACAATGCATTTAGGATACTGAATTGCCTTGTCACAAAGACTTACACATAGCCATAATACGGCGCTATGTGGAGCACAGTTCAAAATCTGCCAATAAGCATCCTAGCATGACCCAATTATTGCTTTTCTTTTGTAAGATATAAGTGAAATTGCAGCTGACTTTCCACCCTGTTGAGTATGTTGTGCATTTTCTGTGTGCACATTCCACTGTGTTCTGCCCATACCACACCTTCACTAAACCCCTTGTGGTATGTTATAACCGCTGTTTGTTTTCTGACCCCTGTTTATTTCCTTTTGAAATTAATATTTTAGTTATCACTGAAACACTTTTCTGACTATTTTTAAACAAAACATAGCCAAAGCATTATAACACTGTAAGCTATAATATAATTTATCATGATGCTATGGTGCTGTAACACTATACTAAAATAATGCTTTAGCTGTGGAGTGTTGTAGTGCTTTGCATCTTTCATTAAAACAATATAGATGGGAAAACATTTAAATCAGTACAAAAATAGCGATTAAAAAAGCTCGTAAAACAACATTCCCCACAAGTCTTATAATGAATGTGTGTTGAGCTGTGAGACTGCACCGTTGCTTTGTTCTTCCTAAAGAAGTTGGACTTTTTGTGGTCTAAGAAAAGGTGGGAGAACCAGAGGGTGACAATGTTTAGGTGATAGAGTTGTGTGGGTGCCCTGTAAAAAGTGAGTGAAGGAATCGTGTTGATGCCATGCTAAATGCCTACTGAGGAAATATCCTCATTCTCCTTCCAGGTGATAATCTGGACCAGGGGAGCTGTGCTATATTTGAGGGCAATAGAGAGGATTGACAGGGCATCAGTACCAATAGCAAGTCATAGAATTGTAGAGTTGCAAGGGACTCAAAGAGTCTTTTAGTCCAACCCCTTGCAAAGACAGTCTGTCTCTTTCTCACCTGCCTCTCCAGTTTTTTCCCCTTCCATATTTGAGAAATAGCATTATATACTATTTTACTAATCACAAGCAAACAATATTCATTTTGCTACAGACAGCCTTGCTGCTGAAAACCCAGTCTCCTGTTTTCTCTGAAGCGGGCTGTTCTCCTGGAGGGGCATCAGAGCAGAGGAGCAAGCTATTCCCTGATGAGAGGTAATCAACGTAACATCATCCGACTGCCCTTTGACCCCCATCCTTCACTACTTTTAATACGTTGAATGCACTCTCTCATATGCTTCCTGGCAATGTTGCTTCTGGACATAAATCATTATGGAAGAATGATTCAGAGGCAAGGAACCCCACAGGGTCCGCGTTGGATTGCTCTGTAAAATTGCTTTGTAGGCTCATGTGGGGGGGGGGGGAATTCTCATAAAGAGCTGAAAGTTATAGATCCAACTGAAGGTTTTTCTGGAGAGCAAATGACAGCTTTTCCTTCTCCTCCCTTTCCCTGCCACCTTAAGGGTTCTAGAGGAACAGAATAAAAATTAAAAGGTTGAGATTGTTTCAAGAGCTTTATGTTTTAATTCATATTCATAGCTGTCAACTTTCGGATTTGAAAATAAGGGATTTTTCCAAACTTTCGGATTTGAAAATAAGGGATGCCGCGAGGGCGGTGCAATGGCACCAAGTAGCCTTGCCACCCTGCGCTCCAGAGGCTGCGCACGAACGGGTGAGCGAAAGAGCGAGCGCGTAGACGGCAGGCTGTCTGGTTGGGCATGAGGGTCTGGCTGCACAAGGCATGCAAGCTCCGCCCCCAGTCGGTCTCAAACTCCTTATTGGCAGCCGAGCAATGCAGCTGAGGAGCCTCCCTGGCCGGCAGGGAGGGAGAGGAGCTGCTTCCTTTGAAATCCGGGAAATTTAAGGGATATCAACAATCCGGGATAGCAGTGGACCAGCATTGGAATAAGGGAGTTTCCCGCAAAAAAAGGGAGGGTTGACAGCTATGTTCATATTGGGCACAATGTATATGATCCTGCTTTTAACAACTTACCGGTATGTCACAAGTAGGTGGGATGTTGTGAGATCTGTTACTGAATCTTGTGTGGTTTTGTAAAACTGAACAGCAGCCATGGTTAACTCTCCTCACTTTCCCTATTTTCCCAATGGCAAGCACCCTCAAATGTGCTCTTTGTCCTTCAGGAAAAGTTTGTATGTGCCTGTATGAAACCTGTGTGGTTCCTCTGCATGGTAAATATCAGCTTGGAAGTAGATTTCAGCAATATCAAGGGTGCATTGTTCGAACTGCCTTCCTCATCAATGGAAGTGGCATTTTATTTGTACCCACAGGCTTTGAGTTCCTTCTTGGGTCTGTACCCCCACTAGATGGGAATTCAGTAAGTTGAAAAACCTGCCAAGCCTCTTGAGCAGAGCTGAAAGTCAGATGAATGTAACCCACATGAGCAGCGATTCCTCTTTCAAACTGCCTTCAATTCTCACAATTGTCTTAAACACAAGGCCCTTCTTCACATACCATGTGTTTGCTGTTGTGATAGGTTTGTTGTGCAAATTCGAGGTTTTCTCTGCTAATGTTTGTGCTTTTTCGCTCTTTTCTTAAATGCTAGAATGCTAGAAGAAAAAGAAGAGCCAGGTTTCCTTACTGGCTTAAAGATTCCAGCTCCTTGGGCTGCTGGGAAGACAGTAGAGACAGTCCATCCTGTCAGAGACAATTACAAATTTAAGGAGACGGTGCATATTCCGGGAGCCCGTTGTTTGTACCTGAGGTTTGATAGCCGCTGCTCTTCACAGTATGATTATGATAAGGTTAGTAGAATGCTAGAAAGATCTTCCCACTGGAACACAACAAGTCAGTGCTGTGGTGCAATTTCCATTTCCTTCAGTAGAGTTTGCACAGGAGCAGCTTCTGTCCCTTAATGCTCTCTATCTTTATCATGGACAATATGATTATTGTTATTTATTAATTGCCTTCCACATATGTCCAAAATATAATAAAAGCAGCTTAAAAAAAACAACAGTTGAAAGCAGCACAAAAAAAAAAATGAATTTTAAAACAATACAAAATGGACACCCATGGCCGAGACCTACCCGGTATTTATCCAGCTGGGAAAGCTGTTTTTTTTTAAGGAAGAAAATGGCTTCAGTTGTTTCCAGGAAGTGCAGATTGTGCCTATCAGACATATCTATAGCACCGTTTTTTGCCATGAAGAAAAAAATGGGGAAGGTTTTGATCTCAGCCTCTGTGTGGGATCACAGAAGCTGGGTATGTGTGAAGAGGAGATCCCTCGCAATTAATGTATTCATTGCTGAATGGTGACCGCTAGCTGAGGGCCAAACTAGATGTGACACCATACATGTCATTAGCCAGTAGCTTTTTTAAAAAAAAATGTAAACACCTGCAAAAGTAGGATGGAGTGGGCTATGATCTGGATCAAAATCTGAACTGGGTGGGGCAGGTCGTCTCTTGCTGTGACCCTGATTGGGACCGAAGTGCCTGCGCCTGATGTTTGCATTGGAAGGAAAACTTCAGTTGCCAAGGATCAGATCTTTCTCTTGCATACAAACAGCAGGCCAGGAGCTCTGATCCTGATCAGGATAATGGGGAGTGGGGTTCAAAAAGGAAAGTGGCCTTTCCTGCCAGGCTCCTGATCCAGATCAGAAGCCCTGCACCTGCTATTTACTTCTAAAAAGCCATTCGTATCATTGCTTCAGTGTTTTGTGTGTAAAACCAGGAAGCCACCTGCTTGTCTCCTTCACAGCAATTTGGAATTAACTTTAAATATTCAAATTGCCATAAGTCTGCACGTTGTATTTGTCTTTATCCCACCTAACAGTTTATTTCATGTTCTTGAAGTTGGTGATCTACGCAGGCCCCAACACAAATAGCCGGAAGGTTGCTGAATATGGGGGCAACACCCTAGGATATGGCAGCCGGAGTGTCTTAGGAACTGGTTGGCCCAAAGACTTAGTAAAGGTACAGAGTAAAGATTTCTCCATTTTTTAAAATAACAGCAATAAGATTTCAACCAAATTTGAATGTTGTTTGGGAACTACTTTATAGAAAAATGGTTTGTGTTTTGTTGTAGACCCATAAAAAACCATGCAAGGAGGACTGTAGCAGCTGAGTTCAGTATTTATTTTGTAGTGTTAAACGAGGAGTGGCAGGAGGAGAAGGGAAAAGCAAATGAACAGCTCCAGGACTATAATTGTTGCTGATCTGATCTTCTGATACAGTTATAACTTGAAATGTACAGGGAAAGGCTGGCTATTGTCTTTGTGTTTTTTTTAAAAAGCACTTTTAAAAAAAAGCTAGTGGTCATTTTTAAAAACAAAATTATGAAATAATAGTGTCATTGTAGTTAGGCTTAAGGGTAATCTCTTGTAAGAGAGATGGATTCATAGTTACTTCCTTGTCACCTCCAATCCTTGTATTTTCCACATCTGTCATGGTTCCACGGTCAAGGACCTCTACCAGTTGCAACCTCTGAAATCAGATTATGTATGCGAGTATTATTTGGGTTTTCCATCTCATGTCTGGTGAACTGAAAGAAGGGTGGTTGGCTTTTATATCCAAAGCCAATTCTTGCCCAAGAATGTCCAAGTTAGCTTTTTTCCTAGATGCTATAACTCTGCAAAGTTACAGATTTGGGCCTGGTGGAATTTGTTTGCCGTTTTCCTAATTTCTGTTCAAAACACACACACACACACACACACACACACACACCAGAGTTCCTGACATTTATCAAGAACAATGTATGCACATCTCTGTGCTTTGGCAAAGTCTCTTAAAACACACATCCATTTATCTAATGTTCTGCATTTGCCTCCTACCTTTCCAGGGAGCTCTGAATAGCATCAATTCTTCTTTTCCCTACCCTCCCTCCCAATTATATTTTCACAATCCTGTTAGATTGTGCTGGGTAGGGAGACTAGCCAAAAGTTACTGGTACCCAGTAAGATGCATGACTGATTGGGGATTTGAACCTGAGTCTGTCCAATGTGACTTTCTGTGATTTTTAGAGCCATTTCAGTTGTTGCAACGCCTTGCTACCCCATCATACTCCTGAGACCCCCACGGAAAGTCTGTGAAGGCAGCAGTGCATGAAAGAGGGATTACACCCTATCTTTAGCTGCTTGCTTAACTGTTTCTCCTTTGCCCTTTCAATACATAAGGTGGAAGGGGACACCGTTACTTTCTCCTTTGAAATGCGGAGTGGCCGAGAACACAACACCCCAGACAAAGCAATGTGGGGCTTTGCTTGTACAGTTCGAGCGCAGGTAGGCTTGTGTTAGGTTTGTATATGGGACATTAATGGGAATTTGCTACAATAAGTCCAAATATGCTGGATTTGAGGGGAGAGGAAGGAGGACAGGCATGTAATGGTACTGCCTAACATATTGTGGGCCCGAACTATGTTGTCTGAACCTTGACTACACATTCATATGTCACTCTAACACTCTTATAAGTATATAAAAACCAATAGCATTAATTGTTGTGTGTGCATTTTTGCCTTTCTGTGCTGAAGGAGTCATCAGAAGATGTGTCAGGGGGATTGCCATTCTTGGTAGACCTTGCTTTAGGCTTGTCTGTGCTGGCTTGCTCTATGCTGAGGATTCTGTACAATGGACCAGAAATAACCAAAGAGGAGGAAACGTGCCAAGATCTTCTGAGATCTAAACTTTTACAGAGGTAAATAATATATGGCTGAATGCAAGGGGACAGGGTGTTAATTCCTTGTCAGATTCCAGAAGCCTCCTAAGCTTTTCCCCCCCTTGTGTGCAGGTAGCTTAGGACCAAAGCCCATATGAAGTGGTACTCCTGTGCTTAGGAATCTCCCATGTCTTCTTCTCTGTTGAAAAGCAGCTGCTGGGGAGGGGGATTGTGGGAGAAGAATAATAAAATCATACAATTGTAGAGTTGGAAGGTTAACATTTCTCGCCTGCACCTTTTACCCAAGTGAAATCGCACCTAATGGCAGCTTCGGTATGTGGCTGATTGTGTCAGGACCAGTCCAGCAGGAAAGGGTTAACATACACACACCCCTTCAGTGCCACCACTGAAAAAGGCATTGGGAGATTGGGTGAGAGACCTCCCAAGTCACATCCAGATTGGCTCTGAGTTACATTAAGGTTGTTGAAATTTGTGGAAGATGGTTGTTTTTCCTAAATTCCTAAATTGGATGAATACAGTGGTCCCTCGACTTACGAAGTACTCGACATCCGTATTTTTCGACTTACGAATGAAAAAAAGTGGCCGCACGCCTACGAATTTTTCGACATCCGAATGGAAATTGTTGCCGGTTTAGATGCGGTTTCCTCGACGTACGAATTTTAGATGCGGTTTTTTCGACTTACGAATTTTTCCGAATATTTTTCTCCCAATGCATTCCTATGGGAAATCGACTTACGATTTTTTTCGACCTACGAATGTCCATTCGGAATGGATTAAATTCATAAGTCGAGGGACCACTGTAGCTGAATTGCAAACAAAATCGGAGTAACAACTAAGAGATTCTACAGTGTGCAAGAGGGCCCTCATAAGAGATGTCAGAAAGACTCTTAAACTGAAGGCCCAGTTGGTGTTTGTCAGACAGCTTCATGGTGAAGCTGTTTTAAGGTCTTTAGAGTTGTTTTGAGGAATAAGTGTGTTTCTCTGCTAGGAATGCACACTTCAGCTACACTGTCTTCTAATCTGCTTTACTTTGGAAATGATAGATCTTGTTTTGAGGCCTCTTAGGTCAGGTTGATGTGATGAAAGGAAAAGAAGACTTCTTCCCTCTCTTTCATTTTCCAGGTGCCAATGGCAAGTGGAAGCCAATGGCGTCATCTCTCCCGCCCTCACCCCAAGCCCCTCCCCACTGCCTCTCACCATTGATGAAGACCGAGAGTTCACTTATCCCTCCGATATTCTTGTGCCTCCTGTTGGTCACTACTTTGACTTGCCAAGGATCAGGCTCCCTCCTGGAATCATGATCAAACTCAGGGAAATATCCGGTCGAGCTCGGCCTCAGTTCAGACCCAGCATCAGGTGTGTAACAGCTTTTCTTCCTCCTTCCCCCCCCCTTTCCTCCCTTCCTTCCTCCCCCCCCTTTGTTCATTTTGGGTCATATGCACTTGTAGCTTCAACAGATGCATATGCTTAAAATAATCTCATTTTAAGTAAACTGAAGGGTGGGTTTATTTAATTCTTCAATAGCTGTCATTTCATAATATGTCTATAATATTAAGTACTGTATGTTTAGTAGTTGGATTTCTGAGTTTAAATGTGATTTTTAAATAAATGGTTATGGTATGTAGGTAGATGCTACTTGAGACCGTTTTAGGCCCCAGAGCAAGTGTGAATCGTCCCCTTCCCCCACCACACACTAATATTATTAAAAACTGACCCATGTTGTTGATAGATTACTGGTCCTTTATACAACTTTCCCCTTTGCTCCCCTCACAGTGGACCCACACTCTCAGCTCAAACGCATCTACAGAATTGTCATGCCCATTTGCCAAAAAACCTTTTTACCAACTTTTCGTTTTTGATTCTTACCTTCAACAGAGAGGTCATCCAGCCGGACATAATGGAAGAAATGGTAGTTTCGTGTGTGATCAAACATTTGAACCTGGTTGATGCACTCCAGTCCCTCATAAACTTCCAGTATCAAGAGGAGCATGCAGAAGAATATGACTTGCTTTGTAAAATTATGGGAGAAACTTTTAAGAAACTAAATGCCATGGAAAGACAGTTGCAGGTAAAAATGCTACAAAAAACTAATTTCCTTGTGTAGAGAAAGAAGATGGCGGGCCCTTTATAATTAAGATGTATATCTCCAGGGGGACCCTTATATTCTTAGCACACTGAGCACATTTCCTCTTACCTTTGGGTAGGCTAATGATGCTCCAACACTTTCACATCCCCCCACTTTTACTTTTTCTTTTTTTCTTTTTGCTCAGAGTGTCGCCGAATTAGAACAGAAATGGCAAAGTGAAGTGGAAGATGCCATGCATGGGAAATTGGAGAACAATGTGCCCTTCTTTTATGATTATCATTTTAACGAGGTGAGTACCATATGTCGATCCCCTTCAATGCAATGCTTTCTCTAAATTGCTGTACTCTTTCCCTCTCCCTATAAAACGTTGCGCTGGCTTTATTAGTGCCCAAGAACAAATCATGGGCACTTTGAAGCAGACTGACTGATCGACCCTGTGCTGGAAATTAAGCTGCAAATGCTGATTGCTGTTTCTTCCAGGAACAGCTGGGTTTTGCAGGCATAGATGTAAGGGAAAGGCATCTCCGAAGGATCTGAGGGTTTCCTCAGTATGTCAGGGTAATAAAATAGAGCAACTGGAAGCGAGCAGTTTGAGGGAATTGTAAAAATAGTTGCCAGTGTTCTACTCCTGCCAGATAATTTAGAAAATGGGTCTGGTTCTGGGTAATTGTTTCAGTATAATTCAAATTCTTTAGACTGAAGGGGGAAGGGAACCTGCAGGTTGTGGGAGATGAGTGGGAATATGGATGAGGGAATATTGTTTAATATTTCCTATCCCAGCTTGTGTTAACAAGCTCCAAACTAGCAGAGATTCTCATCCCCAATTAAACGCAGCAAAATGTGGCGATTAAGTTCATTTGAACTACTATAACAAGGCAGATTCCTGGCATTTATCCCCTGGTTTCCCCTTAAAAGTAAATACACGACACATAGCTCATTAAAAGTAAAAAGGTTTACTCACAGACATTTCCAAGGTTCTACAAGTCTCAGAAAGGCAGGCTAGCTTAGATTAAATATGTACACGTGGAGACTCTCCTTAAGGGAGGAGGCTCCATCTGGGCCCCCTTGGCTGGAAGCCAAGAGTGCATCTTCTCTTGAGATGTTGCATGCTCGAAGATCCGATGAGGAAGAGGGAGAATGGCAGCTGACCTGTGACTTTGAGTAACTGCAGGTAAGGCCACTCCCACCTCTGGTCACACAGAGGAAGTGGTCTCAGTCCAGGTACAGGAAACTCTAACTGGAGGACTGAGACCCTTTGTGTACATTCTAGGAATGTTGTGATTGACTGCACCAGTGTTATACATCCCACACAGGTTTGGTGAAGGCAGAGCCATTTGCCTTGCATGCAAAAAGCCTGGGTATCTTTAGAAAGGCTGGGAAAGACTCCTGCCTGAAACAGTAGAGCTGGGGTTTCCTCAGGGGCCCTTAGACATCCCCATTGAAGTTGTTTTGACTTTGGGTTTTGTTGTTTGGATGCAGGTGTTTGCCTGTTTGGGGATGGGTTCCTGCTTTTTTGTCTGCATTTTGTTTCAATGGGATGTAGAGGGATGCTGAAGTCAATTAGAGGTCTGGTGGTAAGGAGAAGGTGCTTTGCAGACAAAGGCATTGCCTGAGCATTTAGGGCCTAACTAATGTCTGCAGATATATATTTCCTTTCCAGCTAATATTTGGTGGGAGTTTCATCCCTTTAACTACCTGAAGAGTCTTTACCCTTTTGGAACTAGATTCTGTTCCTGATATATGCTAATCTAGCCTTCCCCAACCTGTCGCCCTTTAGATGTTGTGGACTCCAGCTCCCATTAGCCCCAGCCATGATGGGAGATGAGGTCCAAAACAGCTGGAGGAAGGGGCAGAGGAGAAAATTGTGTTGGTCCACTTTTAAAGTCAACCTTCCTAATTCATACATCCTGGAACAATATTTTGAACCGTAGTGCAGCTGTCTTTCAAAATTCACACTTCTTCAGATTTTGTGATGGAGTTCTTCAACGAAAGAATGTGTATAAAAACATGTGATATAGAGGAAAACATGCATTAAAATGCATATATTGATGAAAATAGCATTCAAAATATAGTATATTTTGGGAAATGTGTATATTAGGAGAAATTCACACTAAAATGCTGGGGAATTTTTGCGAGGATTTTTAAAAATTGTACACTGACGCAGAAAGTATCAAACTGAATTTAAGACTAAAAATGTGAGAAATTGGAATTGACTGAATTTGTCCATCCCTATTTGAAGGCCACCTAGTTGGGGAAGGCTGGGCTAATCAGTCAGGTTGATTCTTAGCTTGGAAATGAAAGGAACTGAATCTTGATGCGTTCTTTGCTTCCTAATGCATCCGGTGCAACTAGCTCAAAGCACCAATGCTGTGCTGGATCTGTCCACTGAAGAGGAAAGATGGATTTTATTTCACAGATGGAAGTGGACATTTCCTGTCCATGTAATCAACAAAAACTCCACATTATCTCCAGATATATTCTGTTCTGTTCTATTCTATTTATTCATTAAAAAATAATAACCATGCTTTCCTATAAAATATCGCAAGGCACTATACAACCTAAAAACGCAATATCTGGCCTCCCTTCTCAGTATATTTTCCCCTTCTCTCTAGAGCAAAATGAAAGAATTGGAACTTTTGTGTTCAATGAAAGAGATTTCTTTTGATGGAAGTGATCTCGAGAATATGGTTATCTCACTCAGGTTAGTGTGGCTGCTGAATTCAGTAGAAATTCTGTTCTCTTTATTTGGATGGTTTATTTGATTGGTATGTGTGAGCTGGTACATTTGTAAGTTCCAGTCTGAGGTTCCCAATACCCAGATTTTCTCCTAATGCAATCTCAGATTTGAATAGCATTGCATGTTCTCTTCCAACGTGTTTCTGAAGATCTAATGGACATCTGACCTGTGTGGGATTTTCTTTCACTGCTTTTTAGGGAGAAATTCTTCCAAGAAGTGAACTCTCTGCTTCAGAAGCCTTTGCATCCCATGGGTAAAACAAAAACACTGGTCAAGAGCCTGATGAACCGAGCAGAGCTGCTCTTGCATGTCACCATTGCTGCACAGTCTGGGCTTACCAGAAGTATATCCGGCACACCTGCAGAGACACCAGGTAAGGATAGTGGCCAAAGAAAAGAATCTGATGTCTTAAAGCGAAAGATGCTCTCAGTGCAGTCAGAGGCGTAGGAAGGTCAGGTGGTACCCGGTGCGGAAAATTTCTTGTCACCCCCCCCCATTGATTATTATTTTTTGCCTGCAAAAATGGTTTTACGTTATTTCATATTTTCTTACAAAGGAATAATAATAAGTAAAAATAAAATTTTATTTATCTCCCGCCCTCCCTGGCTGAAGTCGGGCTCAGGGCGGCTAACATCAGATACATAACATTGATATAAAATCAAACAATAATTAAATTACCTCCTAAAAACATGTCAAAATCAAATTAAAGTCTAATTAGATGGCTTTCCGCAGGGTTAGGGTTGGGAACAGTAAGTGCTCCGCTAAATTGAAATTTCAGCCTTCACGACATAGGAAAACAGCCAAGTAAACAGCTATTTTCGTGGAGGAGGGTCAAGATATTAACTGATATGCATGAAATTTCATATATAGCTATATAATCTCTAGTGTAGTAAGATGAGACCTTTGGAGCAGGCATTTTCAAAAGAAAAAAAGTTTTTTATGAACCACCCTGGTAGGGCAGTAATTGTTCCTTGATAATTTGTTACCCCCTCCATGATGGAACCTGGGGCGGACCGCCGCCCACTTCCTACGCCCCTGAGTTCAGTGTTTCCTGCAATTTGCAAGCTGCTTCAGAGTAGAAACTCAGGCAATGAAAGTAGGAAGCAAGAGAAGGAGAAAGCAGCAGCAATGTTTTTATGGGGTAGGAGGAAAGTGTTTTGGATCCCCCCCTTTTCTTACTCCATTTAATTCTGCTTCATCTCCTAAATGTAAATATAACATGCCACAATAAAAAGAAAATCGAATTTACAAAGGACAAAGAGGGGTATAACATATTAACAGTAGCCTTGCCGATATAAGCTTTTATTAATCAACCTGTCTTTTTTTCTGTTAATCTTATGTCACCTCATTTAGAGCGGGGGAGGGGTTGGAGGGGTTGTATACAGCAGGTACATAGCTTGTGGGTGCTCCTGGATCCATCACTGTTGCTTGAGACCCAGGTGGTCTCAGTGGTGATGAGTGCTTTCCATCAGCTTCAGCTGGTGGCCCGGCTATGCCCCTATCTGTACAGGGATAGCCCTAACTTTCTGGCAACCTCTATGTTGGCTTACTGCAATTCTTATACATGGGGCTGGAAACTTCAGCTGGTGCAAAATTTGACAGCCAGGTTGCTCACCAGAATGAAGCTGTTTTAGTATATAACGCCGATCCTGGCCCAGCTGCACTGGCTGCCAATTCGAAGTGCTGGTGCTGACCTGTAAAGGGACCCTGACCGTTAGGTCCAGTCGCGGACAACTCTGGGGTTGCGGCGCTCATCTCACTTTACTGGCCGAGGGAGCCGGCGTACAGCTTCCGGGTCATGTGGCCAGCATGACTAAGCTGCTTCTGGCGAACCAGAGCAGCGCATGGAAACGGCGTTTACCTTCCCGCCGAAGCGGTACCTATTTATCTACTTGCACTGCATGCTTTCGAACTGCTAGGTGGGCAGGAAACCTTACCTCTCTGCATATAAACTGACACGGAACCTGTGTTTGTCATCCGAGGCTCTTCTCTATGTCCCCACTCTCTTGAGAGGTTCAGCACAGGATCGGGCCTTTTCTGTGGTGGCACCATTATTACATGTCTTTACGTGCCAGGCAAAAGCATTCCTCTTTAAATGTGGGGATGGGGTAGGGACTGTTATTATGATTATTTATTATTATGCTGCGTAAATGATGTTCTTAATGTTGTACACAGCCCTGGGATCTTTGGATAAAGAGAAGTATAGAAATAGTAGTAGTAGCAGCAATAATAATAAACCAAAGCTTCTTTCTGTTCCCGTAACACTACAGCTTGCAAGTCAGCGTCAGAAACAAAGGTGATATCCCATGCTGTTCGCCAGCCTGTTTTCCTCCGCAGTATGTCAGCCCCATCTGACCTTGAAATGATTGCAAATGATGACCTAGAGTTCACGAGGTCAAGCCAGAGGTATATGTTGACTCTCACTTCCTTTGAGTTCAGTCAGTGTTTCGTTACCCTCTCAGTGTAATTGGAGGTGACTGAATCTCCCTAATAAGATCTGTTTTTCCTCTCTGTAGGCGTCGCCATGTGACCAGTCACAGAAGCAGCTCTTTTACTCTTCTTCAGTCTCTCACTATTGAGGACAGCCGAGACAAGCCCACCTATAGTGTCTTGCTGGGGCAGCTGTTTGCTTTCATCGGGACCAATCCTGATCAAGCAGTAAGTCATGCCAGTGACAGAAGTTAGTGTGCCTATCAGACTGTTGCAGTCAAAGAGCATTAATTCTCATACCTGTGCGTGCTCTGCAACAAAACAATGTCTCCCAGGGCTGTATAGAACAGAAGCAACAAACACATTACAATAGAACACTAGGTAAAAGCAATACCAGCGAAGAATCAACAAATCTTCAAAATCCAGCAAGCCATGAAAAGCACGCTTGACCAGCTACATAATGTGTTGGGATGACCAAGACTATTCCATAAATGGGACATCATGACCAAGGGACCCCTTTCCTCATCCACCACCTGCTGAACTTCAGATCACGGGGTTTGTAGAAACCTTGTAGAAAGGCTCACATTGTCTAAAGTCATTATATATCTGAAGCTGCATTATACTAAGGCCATTGGTCTACTTTCAGCTGGGAATGACTCAGATCTGCTGCCTGAGATCCTCTTAGCTGGAGATACCAGAGACTGAGACCTGATTTCAGAAGTGTGTAGGACTACAGTATGTAGCGATTAACCCTAAATCCTGTTCAGAATGGAAGGAGTGGCAGGGGTCTAATTTTGGCATCCAGTGAACTGTGAGCATGTTTAAGGGGACATAGTGCAAGCCAGGAATTGATCAGGAAGAGTAAACGGTCACTTGTGCATTGTGGCTTTTTGAAGGGATATTTACTGAGACTTGTGGGCACCATAGGGGACACTGATGAGCACGCTGGCATCCACAGGCGCTACATTGGCAACCCCTGCACTACATGCAACTTTTTATTAGTAACCCTCACTTTGCATGCTTCAAGGAAGATGGTACACTCTGAACCAGTCAGCCATCACAAACAGAAACATTGCTGATGTCTCCAGCGGCAGTGGCACAGGATTCACCCATCCCTTTCTCATAGGTATCGAGCAGCAGTTTCCTATTAGCTGCTCAGACTCGGTGGCGCCGTGGAAACACCAGAAAACAGGCCCTGGTGCACATGCGAGAGCTCCTGACAGCAGCTGTTCGTGTTGGTGGTGTGACGCATCTTGTGGGTCCAGTCACAATGGTGCTTCAAGGAGGCCCCCGGTAAGTTCCCTTCAGAGACTCACATCTGGAGAAGGCTGGAGGGAAGTGTGGATTGTTTGGGGGGGGGGAGTAAGCCTTATCTTCAGAAACAGACTTGATGAAGAAACACTGGAGATGGCCCAAATAGCACTGCTCGTGGCATGAGACCGTATCACAGGGACACCTTTGAGTGGTGGTTGGTTAGACTGCCTTGAAATTCATTGCTAAAGCCAAGGTTCTGACAAATTTGAAAGCTGAACAAATTATTTAGGCAATTGTGTAATAATTGACACCCTCTTATTGAATGCATTGAGCAGAACATGTCACAGTAAGTCCAACTTGCCAATCTGCAGGGTTCCCTAAGGAAAGACCATTGCTGTTTAAAAACCAGCATAAGCCTGTAATTTAACATGCCTCTGACTCCCTGCCTCTTCCCTTCACAAAAAAAAATAAAATTCTTCCATCTCTCAGATTGGATTTTGTTTTGCTCTTTTCAAGGGTGTGGGTATTAATTGCAGCAAGCTGCTAAAATGCATGGCTGGTTCAATGCAAAAAAGTCCCTTCTGTCTTACATCGCACCTCACACTTGCATCCTCCAGGGATTTGGGCGCAGTTTATGTTTTTAAAAAGTATATTTCAATAGGGCCTGACTGTTTAACTTCCCACAGAATTGAAGAACTCACCTGCGGTGGGATGGTGGAGCAAGTTCAGGAAGCCTTTGGGGAGACCATGACCTCTGTGGTGGCACTCTGCGCTCGGTACCCCATTGCATGTGCAAACAGCATTGGCCTGCTGTGCACGATACCATACACCAGGTAGGCATGTCCCACCGTGGGAGAGCTTGTGAGCAGAGTATCCTGTTACATGAGGAAATGTATCCAAAATTAAGCTTTACCAATAACCTGCAATTGTTCATGAGAAGCATTTTAAAAAGTGATTGGTGATGCCTCCCTCACCTTTCTGTGTTCCTTTTCTGGTTGCACTGCTGCCATTGGAATGTTCTGTTATGCCACCCCTTCCTCCACTGCTGGAATTTTGTCTTCACAAACTGAGTTTCCCCCCATCTCATTTTGAAGTACTGGTAATATTTTTATCAGGTGCAGTTGTGCCGATAAAAAGTTAGACAAGTAAATACAAATTGATTTCACCAGTGCTGCTGAGCAGGAGGGAATGAGTATAGGAAATGATTAAAGGGCCAATTTCAGTAATATCTCTCTCTATCTCTCTGAAACCAGCCCTTTAATTGGTTATTATGGGAAGGGTGTATAATTCAGTGGTAGAACACATGCTTCACACACAAAAGGTCCCAGATTCAATCACCAACGTATTCAGGTAGGGCTGGGAAAGAATCCTGTTTCGAAGTGGCTCCCCAGGTTTCCAATCAGTGTCGACGTAACTGAGCTGGACGGAACAATTGTCTGACTACTGGTATATGGCATAAAGGTCTCCCCATTTTGATGCAGTTTAGAGCAGTTCCTGATTCTTCTTTAGTTCTTTCCCCCCTAAACTAGTTCTTTTCTGACCTGGTTGAAGAAGAAACTACTGTAATCAAGGGGGACTGGGAGAAATAGGAGCTGCTTTAAACCACACCAAACAGGGAGACACTGACACTTTTTTAAAGCACCAAGTCCCACTGAACTGAAAGGAATTTACCTCTGAATAAACATATTAGAATCTTGCCTGTGAGAATAGGCATACTGGGATTATTATGGGGAATGTGAGAGCATACATTAAATGCTATGTATAACTGTAGCAGTAATTCAATTTCTAGATGCTTGTGGAAGAGCAATGCCTTAGTAGCTCTAAAGAACCCTAGTGTGAAAAGGGCTAGAGTAACTCCACATTGTATTGAGAATGCCAAGGCAGACCGTATCAGTTCTTATGTCCGAATTTGCCTATACTGTAGATAGTTAAAGATCTTGCTCTTCTTTCTGGCCATAGCTTTACCATGGGACTCAGCATTCAGAATATAAGTAGAACAATGAAAATAGTTAAGCACAAGACACCATGGTATTATATACAGCAGCAAAGCAGGAAATGAGATTGACAGACTCTGTATAATTGTTGTGTGGTTTCAACTTGGGCGTGTATTAAGAGGGCTAAAATGTTACTGTCACCCCACTATTGTGGTTCATGTTTCTGGGCAGGAGTGAAGAGAAGTGCCTGGTGCGGAGTGGCCTCGTCCAGCTGATGGATCGGTTGTGCAGTTTAAGCAGCCAGACCGAATCCAGCTCCAATGAGAAGCAAACAAAGAAGCAGAAAGTGGCCACCATGGCTTGGGCTGCATTCCAAGTGCTAGCCAACCGTTGTGTCGAATGGGAAAAAGAGGAAGGTAGGAGGGGCTTGCAAGCCTGGCCCTGCTTATGTGAACTAAGATGCTCGACAACATATTTGTGCAGTAAAGAGATATGGAAGGTTTTGGTTGAAATGAGTGTTCAGTGGCAATAACTTAGTGTAAAACTCTCCTGGCTCCCTTTTGCTTCATTGTCCATCTACACTCTCATTTTACAATGTTGCAGCTCTCTTAAAGCATCTCATCCCCTTTTTCCTCTTTGGCAGCTCTTCACTTTTTCAAGTTTCTGACTCCTCGACTTTTTCAGACTAGTTTCTAGACTGACTTGTCTACAGCATTATCACTTTCCCACCTCAGCCCCTTTTAGCTAATCAAGAGATAGACTCTTGGAGATGCTTATTTTTCTCCTTGGCTGCCAGACTCTGAACTTTTGACACTCCTGTGCACAACTTCCTGAGCAAAACATCCTATTATACTTCTAATTCTCCTGTGGACTTTTGACTTTCCTATGCAGGAGAGCATCTAAATCAAAAGCAACCATCTTATAACTCAAGTTTTACAACCCCAAACCCAACAAGAATGTCTAAAAGGCCCACTCAGGACCATACTGCTTTTAATGTTTTTTGTTGTTTTTATGTTGCTGTACACCACCTGATATTTTATGAGTGGGTGGTATTTAAATACTTTTATAAATCAATAAATGTTTCTACATGTACACCAACCTCCAATCTATATTTTTCATTATGGATGTTCTCCTGTTTCTAATAGCTTCTCAGTGTGTTATAGCTGGATCTCATCAACTATGATCCCATTTATATTCCTTTTGCAGGTGGATCAACTGAGGCTGTGCACTCAGGTTTGGCTCGCCAGGTCTCCAGTCTCTTAACCAACCACCTGGCACGTGCCACAGAGTGCTGTGGCAACCAGGCAGCTGGGAATGATGCCCTGCAGGATGTGCTCAGTCTCCTGAATGATCTGTCTAGGTACGGCCGAATTCTTGGTCTCTGGATCATACTTTAGACTAGAATGAACTCATTTTAGTAATGTTGGTGGCAGAGCTTTGGAGTAAAAAAAAAAAAAAGAACTCTTGAAATTTTTGTGTGAATCATAAATCAAGTATATTTGAGCAGCTTGATATGCTATGCTACTGGACCAAAATCCATTTGGGTGGCAGAATCTAACACCCACAGTTTCCTGTAGCACATTTTCTTCTTAGTATGTTGTGTCATTAATGTAATTAGGAAGATTAATTTGAGATGACTCCGCAATCTTGTTGTGTCCCTTGAATTTTGTGGGAAGTCATAGGGAAGGTTTTGTTGCTTAAAATGACTCAGCCAATTTCAGTGCCTTTTATTTTGTCCAAAGCTGTATTGTTGTGAGAGCTGCTGTCCTGCCTTTTTCCATGGAAAGTGGAAAAGGTTGCCTTGTAATTTGGCTCCCAAAGGGTCATTTTAAACAAAAAGCCAAACAAACCCACTGTTAATCCCAGCAAAAGCTGAAACACATCCCAAATAAATGGTTACAGTTCACAATCGTTCCCTGATTGAAGATGCATTGCTTCTAGTCTTTTTAGCTCTGTTTCTGCTCTCCAGTTGAGAAATCTTAGAACAATTTTGCCAGGCCTGTTTTCACCTGATTTTGTTTCAAGACTATATATATATGAATGAATCTTTATTTGCGTCAGCCATCGGCCATAGCAATAAAACAACAATATGATATACAAAGAATAGAAATAAAAAGTCAATTATATAAAATACATTTTAGGGTTTTGAATCAATAGTCAAATAGTGGATCTTATTCTAATTGCCCCAGCTAAAAACCTTGCAACCTTTGCTGTCACCTGCTCATCTTGATCTGCCAAGAGAAAGGACACTGTGGCAGTGGCTGGGTGACCTGGAATGGACAATAAAAGAGGGGTGATAACCTCACTCCTCAAGTCTTTATAAAGAGTGCAAGCCAGAAGGGCATGCGCCACCGATTCGGTACTGCCATCTCCACAGGGACATAAGCGTTTTTCGTGTGGAATCTGTTGGAATCGTCCCTCAAGTACAGCCGAGGGCAATACATTCAATCTTGCGAGAGTAAAAGCGCGTCTATATTTTAGAATTACTAGATTATGCAAATAGGGTGCCAGAGAGTCGAAATGGGTAGGAGAGATAGAGGTAGGTAGGTAGGTAGGTAGGTAGGTAGATAGATAGATAGATAGATAGATAGATAGATAGATAGATAGACAGACAGACAGATAGATCTTTTTTAAAAAATGCATTCAAAGCTGTTGGTGTTTGTCCTCTTTCAGGAGTCACATTGGCAAAGCAATCCTAAGCCAACCAGCCTGTGTATCCAAACTTCTCTCTCTGCTCTTGGACCAGCGCCCCTCTCCAAAGCTGGTCCTCATCATCCTTCAACTCTGTCGTGCTGCTCTACCACTCATGAGTGTTGAGGACTGCGGGAATGTCGAATTGCCACCCTGGAGTTACTCTGTGCCCTCCCTAAACAGTGAGCAGGATGACCCCAGTGACCCAGCTTCTAAAATTGCCTCCCTGCTCTTAGCAAAACTGGCTGATTACGTGGTACCAGGTAGGGAATGCACAAGATCTTGAGAAACTAATCATTGCTGCATGAGAATTGAAGGAGCAGCTTTCACTTTTGTGATTCTCCTTTTATAACAGCTTGGAAACCTCCACAAAACGTTTCAGGGGTGGGTCACAGGAGCACGTTGCCTCAGTGCTTCCATTGTCTGCCCTGATCTCCCATAGCCTTTGGGGGTTTCCAGACAAGCAGATGCTACAGGCCACTTCCACCCCTATGTTCCAGCTCAGCCTTTAAGGTTGGCTTGGAGTCTTGTCTCAAGCCTCCCATATATGTGCTTAGCCTGGACCTCAAGGCTTTTCAGAGAGATGCTCCCAGTGGCTGGACCACAAGTCTGGACTTTTCTTCCCCAGAGAACCTCTATTGCTCAAATTGTAAGTCTCAGTCTGCACATGCAATATCCTCAGGACAGGACAGGACCATTTCATGCTGCAAGTTTGTTCTCCAGTGCAGTGGATCTTAAGACGCCACCATTAAATGATTTTTTTTGCAGACAGAAATGTCATTTTTGAATGTTCTTTGAAGTAAAAACCATGTGCTAGGAAAAACTAGCAAGGCTTTCTTTTCCCTCTTACATTGCTCTGTGGTTCTAACTTAGCAAAAGATCAGAACTGGGAAAGGAGTTTCAGGAGCTGGATAAACTTCTCAAAACTTAGATGTTTTTGCCTGACCTAGGCGATTGTGGGGAGGTGGTGTTAACCTGTTGGTGTCTCAATATTCCTGTTTGCAGTTTAAAGTATTACAGTCCAAGCAGGACTCTACCATCACATTTTGCTGCATATACGTATCTATAGACCAAGCCTACACCCATTGGTGTAGAGACATTTTATTTCAAACTGACCTTTGGAAGCCTGAGATACTTCAGGATTAGGACAATAGATGGTCTCATCATTGTAGCTAGGAGTTATGTGATTAGCTTGCCCATTCCTGTAGCTTGGTATGGGACAAACTATAAATGGAATTAAATATCTTAATATACCAGAAAAGGTATAGAATGTGTTTACAGTTATTTCTTAAAGCTTGTTTTCCTCCTTGCTTGTAGGATGTCAGACTGTTCTTTCTCCGACTGCTTCTGAACCTGATACTTCACTGACAAAAGCCAGCCCAAAAGGTTCCCTTAAAGGAGACAAAGATCCAGGAGAAGAGAGTGAGGCTGTGGATGGCAAACTTTCCATTTTTATACATAAGCGGGAAGACCAGTCATCTCACGAAGTACTTCAGCCGTTGCTGAGGTAATTTGAACTCTGTGGAACGCAGTTAGGAAATCTGGACACCGCAGCCACATTTATTCTGTTTTTTATCCTTCCCTTTGTAGTAGCTCAGAAGGTCGACCTTTTCGCCTTGGAACAGGTGCCAATATGGAGAAGGTGGTTAAGATGGACCGAGATATGACCAAAGTAAGGGCAAAATAAATTAATTGTGTGAACAGCTTAATCCGCTTTGCAAGAGTGAAAATAATAATTACAATTTCCCCCCAGCAAAAATAATAATAATAATAATTTATTATTTGTACCCCGCCCATCTGGCTGGGTCTCCCCAGCCACTCTGGGCAGCTTCCAACAACATTAAAATACATTAACACATCACAGATTAAAAACTTCCCTGAACAGGGCTGCCTTCAGGTGTTTTCTAAATGTCATGTAGTTGTTGATCCCTTTAACCTCTGATGGGAGGGCGTTCCACAGGGCGGGCGCCACTACCGAGAAGGCCCTCTGCCTGGTTCCCTGTAGCTTAACTTCTTGCAGTGAGGGAACCGCCAGAAGGCCCTCGGTGGTGGACCTCAGTGTCCGGGCTGAACGGTGGGGGTGGAGACGCTCCTTCAGGTATATAGGACCGAGGCCATTTAGGGCTTTAAAGGTCAGCACCAACACTTTGAATTGTGCTCGGAAACGTACTGGGAGCCAATGTAGATCTCTCAGGACCGGTGTTATGTGGTCCCGGCGGCCACTCCCAGTCACCAGTCTAGCTGCTGCATTCTGGATTAATTGCAGTTTCCGGGTCACCTTCAAAGGTAGCCCCACGTAGAGCGCATTGCAGAAGATGTGGCTTGCGCATTGCAGAAGATGTGGCTTGCCAGTTGATGCTTTTGTAGTTAGCCTGCAGGACTAGAAAAAGAGGGATTTCTAGTGATAGTTAGCCTTAGGGTAAATGGCATTGGCCTGTGCATTCTAAATACTGTGTGAGTTGTAAAAGAGCTGTTTGTTTTTCAGAGTGGTTGCTGCGAAGTGATCACGGAGGAAGCAGCTGCCGCTTTGCGGAAGGCTACCAAGTGGGCACAGTCCGGATTGATTGTGAGCGTGGGGCCACCGGTAGAAACAGTCAGTCCTGAAAGCACCAGTGGCCTGTCAACTGGGGACAAAAAGAAAACAGCACAAATCTCCATTTGCAGGGAGCGGAACTCAGAGCTTGCCAGGTACAGAATCTTTGCTGGTGTCCAGAATACCCTGATGTAGAGTGGAAGTGGAATTGTACTCTTCTACCCTAGGCTTAAGTGGGGACAGGCATATATCTACGTTGCTTAGAGATGGTCACAAAGAGGTGGGCATAGGACTTTTCTACTCTCCCTGTTTACTCAAACTCTGCTAGGGAGAAACTTAAATATTCTTGTAAGTTCTCCAAACTGGTTGTAAGCACATCCCATTTCAGCATTTTCTCAAAAGCGCATGCCATTGCTGCTTTCGTCTTATGGCTTTATCAGCTGCTGAGTCACTAAACAAGGTATTTCTCACCTTCTTTATCCACTAATGAGACCTTTCCCATCCTTTTTATCACCTTACAAGGCTTTTCTCCTCTTCATTTTTTCCCAAGCACCAAGGTCTCATACACAGTCATCTTTTTTGTAAGTCAAAGGTCTTAACAGCCATAATCTCGGCCACACAATTGGTTTGTCTAATCAAAGGTCACTCTGACCCCTAGTTAGCTTCCCTGTAGACCAGAGGTAGGGAACCTCTTTCAGGCTGTTGTGGGCAACCTTCCAGAGGCTGCATCCCAGTGGTGGTCGGGGCCACAGGCAAGAGTGGATGGTCTTACCTTTGCACAGTGCATCATATTCTACCCATGCAAAAGTTGAAGGTTTCTGACTTGCTTCATGTTTCTGACATGCATACCCATGTCTCCATCCTGTATCCAGGCAAGCATTATCACAGTTCAAGGATACCTTCCTGCCAGAAAAAGGCAATGGAGGGGGTAATGGAGTAGGGCTGGTAAAACATGAGGCCAGGCAGAGAAGCCTTGAGGACCTTGTTTGTCCTGCAGAACTGAGGTTCTGCTGCAGGCCAAGATGACACGGAGCCAGATCTTTCCACTGCTGTCATCCACTTGGTTTCACCCACACTTGATAATCAAAGAATTGTTTGGGCCTGGCAGGGGTGGATTAGCAACTCACAGCCCACCATTCATTTTTCTCAACAGAACCGACCCTGTGAGGCCCTTCATCAGTGGCCATGTAGCAAACAGCATGGCGGCAGAGGTGATTGCTTTGCTTCACAGCTTGCTCATGGCACCAGAATCCAATGCAGCTCAGATATGGACAACCACAGCTGAAAAAGTAAGTCAGGGAAGGATCCTTAGCTTCTTGGGTGTGAACATGAAAGCTGGGGAGTCACTTGCCCAAACTGCAACATGAGCTTCTTCTGTAAGCATAAAAAGTCACCTAGAATTCAGTCAAAAGACAGCAATTATGCAAAGGTAGGGCCTACCATAAAATATTGGGGTGAATCCAGTATCAAGGATACAACAAGTTGTCAAAGGCTGAAATTGGCCAGTTCTCCACATCCCTATTCCTGTCCTTGTTTTCCTTTTCCTTTTCCTAGCCAAGCCCCTTTATAGAAAAATAAAAGCTTAGACACGAAAGCGTATACCAAGAACAAACTTAGTTGGTCTCTAAGGTGCTACTGGACAATATATATATAAAGTTTGTGTGTATTTTCCCCATACCTCCTCAGGTCCTTTCGCGTGCTCTGATGTATATTCCTCAGCTGGGAAAATATGCAGAAAGCATCCTGGAGAATGGCAGCAGCAGCGGAAGGAAACTCGCCAAGCTTCAAAG
This sequence comes from Darevskia mixta, assembly GCA_034641385.1. NCBI lineage: Eukaryota > Metazoa > Chordata > Lepidosauria > Squamata > Lacertidae > Darevskia > Darevskia mixta. The sequence goes on along the minus strand of JAWWNH010000025.1, from coordinate 5,268,788 downwards.
GATCGCTCGCCAGGCAGTCGCTGCTCTTTGCGCTCTTGGTGGCTTCAAAGAGACGATCAAAATTGGCTCTGAAGTGCAGGTGACTGGCCATGCGCCCTTTAATTCCCCACCCTCTGTTCTGCAAATCAGTGGCAAAGCTTCTGTTTGAGGATATAAAACACTGCCATTCTTTCTGTTATGGCTGCCATGTTTCTCTGTGCAGTGTGCTACGTTTGTTACTTCATCCATAGCAGTGAATTATTTGTAGCCCCAGATAAATCTAACCTCCATTCCTGACTGTTCCCTCTTTCTCTTTTCAATAGGTTTTGGGTAGGGGAATAGCAGGAAGCATTGGAGTGGTGGCATCTATTAATGAACAGGAAGGTATAGCAACGGTCAAATTTCCGCCTACCAGTATAGACTGTAGAAAGACCTCCCAAGCATCAGACATTTTAACTATTCCATTATCTAGGCTCTGTGTTCCAAGATCAGAGGTAAGGTCATTTTAAAATCCAACGCTGAGCGTAATACTTCAACCGTGTAAATAAGCCGACAAAAGTTGCTGGCCTGCAGTTTTATTTTACTACCCTGCTATAGAGACCAGTAGCCTGCATTTCAAGAGAAGCCTTCTCATCTGTGGCCACCATGGGAACATAGGAAACTAGCCTCAGTTAGCTGTGGTTTTGTAATTGCCTCATACCAAGTGGGCTGGGAGAGAAAGGAGAGGCTTCCCTTCCTCTGTGGTCATCCCACCCGTGTGGGATGCTGGAGATGGGACAGAGACACATTGGTTTTCTGCTAGCCCTCTTACTTCCCTGCATGAGATTAATTGTCACATATAGCTACTGGGTGAGTTGTTGCATGCAAGGCTATAGGACTGAATTGTCAAATTCCAGCTGCAGTTTAAAATCTGAGCAGCTTTTTAGAGGGGGCACTTCATGAGCGGGTTGTTGTTGTTGTTTTGACAAGCTGACGTGGGGCAGTTTGGGCATCCTGTAAGGAAGGCAGTTTGAAAGTTTTATTCCAGTGATATGTAATGTAAATCATTGAGATTTTGTGGCTATCTTGTCATTTTCTTCTTGGCTGGTAACTTTTTTAACCGTGCAATGTGTTTTTGTGATGATGTAATAATGAGGCTATATAACTCCAGGTAATTCCCTCATTTCCCAGAAACTAACAACTTGAATTTAACTTTTTACCGTGCCCCCTCCTCCACCACCACCAGGCATTGCCTCTCCATAAACTGTCCATTACTGAGAAGGTAGTACAGGCAGTCCAGTCCATGTTGCTTCCTCAGGAGGGAAGTCTCTCTATTCATACCTCACTTCCTGCAACAGGAGATGGCTCAACTCCAGTAATGGCAGTGGTCCGACTCCTTGCTGAAATTAGAACCAGGTGAGTGGTGGCGGTTCTGGCAGTGGTTGAGCTATGGCTGGGAGGCAGGTGCCACGGAGGGCTGGGTGCTTTGCTAGGTGGGTTGAAACGGTAGGGTTGCCATATTTTGAAGAGCAGAAAAGAGGACACAAATGGCGACTTCTACTTTTAACTATGGATCGCTGTGACGCCTCTACCCATGAAAAAGAGGACATGTCCTGGAAAAAGAGGGCTTATGGCACCTTAGAAGTGAAGTGGATACGGGGTGAAGACAGATAGAGAAGACAGAGCTCATGGTGAATCCCTCAGTTGTGGGACGAGCTCACCTTCCTCCAGACTCAGCAAATGAAAGGCCAGGCATGCTGTCTACCAGTGCATGCTGTCTCAGCTGTCACTCGGGCTGCATCTGATGAGCTTCACTCTGCCTGTGTGGTATAGTGGTTAAGAGCGGTAGACTCGTAATCTGGTGAACCGGGTTCGCGTCTCCGCTCCTCCACATGCACCTTGGGCTAGTCACACTTCTTTGAAGTCTCTCAGCCCCACTCACCTCACAGAGTGTTTGTTGTGGGGGAGGAAGGGAAAGGAGAATGTTAGCCGCTTTGAGACTCCTTCGGGTAGTGATAAAGCGGGATATCAAATCCAAACTCTTCTTCTTCTTCTTCTTCTTCTTCTTCTTCTTCTTCTTCTTCTTCTTCTGTTTATTATTAAAAGTGTAAAATGAACACTTAGTAATTGATTCATTACTTTATTAATTGTAAGTTCCTTGGGATAGACATTTGCCTGGCAAGCAGCCTAAAATATTTTAAATTTTATATAGAATATTATAGCAAAAAAGGGCAAAACTGCTCCATTCAAGAGAAATCTTTGGTGACATTGCAGAGGGCAGCCAGTCAGTATCATGGATAGGAGGCTTCTGCTTCAAACTTGTAGAACCAGATTTTTTGGAGCTCTGGCCTAGAGAGGAAAAGTGCACCTCAACTGTGCACCGCAAGTGCACCTCCAGATCACACACTGCTCTACGTTATGTCTGTCTTTACCCTTAATTCAGCAAACAGTAAACATAGCCTCTGGATACAGTGTGTGGCTATGCTGAAAGGACTTGTGCCACTTTCAGACAACCTGTTTGTTGAACATTTATCCTGATTTGTTTGCATAAAGTTTGCAAGGAGAGTATATGATAACAACTGTATGCAGGCAACGACAGATTTACGTGCGTCCAATTGACGTTCAACAGCGCACGCTCGCAACGTGGCAACCCAAAGGTTGCTGAAAAAGGGGGCAGGGCATATCAGGGTGGAGTAGGCTTATGTTCCCTCCACTGATGTACGTGGGGGTCAGGAATATTTTCCCCGGCCTAATCGGTTGTTGCCTGTGTTGAGCATTCGTTCTGATTTGTTTGCAGGAAGGTTTTATTACGTTGTGTCAACGACTGATATCTCATGCTTTCTATTGCCTTTTCCCATCACTTCCTTTATCACAAAAAGCCCAGTGAGACCTAATGAACAACTAAAACCAGTAGCCCTAACTAGCAGGCAAGGGATTATTTTCCTCAAGACACTTGTTTCTGCCAGCAATACAGAAGGGATCTGCCAGCAATGCAATATGTGTAATCTCGTGTATCTTCTGGCAGGATTTTTCAATCCTTGTCCTTTTTGTCTCCTCCTTTGCCCTGTCTCCCAAGAGCATGCCTGGTGATGGCACAGTTGCTGGAGGATAGCTCCTTCTGTGAAGAATTCATCCAGCAGTGTCCAGCTGCTGTGGAAGTCCTTAACCTCGTTGCCCAGGAATGCAGCCCTGGTAGGAACTCAGTCTTAATTTGCAGAACTTAATGCAGCAATGAGCTTGGCCCATATTTAAGATACAGTGTGTGTTTTTGCTGTGGCTTGCATTTGCAGTTTGATTGAAATAAGGTTGGCAACTAGGTTTGACCCGTCTGGAGCAGGGCTAGTGGCTACATCCTCACCCCAGAAGTGGTCCTACTTACTTACTTACTTACTTACTGACAGCTACTGACAGCTGTGCGGTCTGTTCTGAAGGGAGCTTAAAGGGTTCACTTTACCCCCCTGAAGAGCATGATAGCCCAACCAGCTGCCATCTGGAAGCCAGTTTGAGTCCATAAGCTACCAGTACCTCACTGCTGAAATAAGATATCAGTCATCAACGGCGAAAGGGGCAGAGGTATAATCTAACTGGGGAGTCCATGTTGTATATTGGCTAGAGTATCAGCCTTGAAGCTCACTGGGTGGTCTCGGCTCAGTTTCTTACTCAGAGGTTGTGAAGGTGAAATGGAGTTTAGGTACAACCCACGTTTGCCATCCTGAGCTCCTTGAAAGAAGGACAGGATTAAACTAATATGAATAAACAGCTGAAACAACATGTCACACTCTGACTTTGCTAGTTAGCAAGTCTTTTGCTAATTCTACCTTGGAGTTCTTTGAGATCACACCCAGAGATTAAAAATACAGTCTAGGAGGACTCAGTGAAGTGAATGGCCCCATTCTCATCTTAAGGTCTGACAGGCACATTGTTGCTGGCTTTGTTTGTAATCTTCTAGGGGAGCGGCTCCTTGTTGTAGAAGTGCAGTGTGAAAGGTTAAGGATGCTGTATCGTGACAGCGCTCGCCCCCCACCGCCACCTCTCCAGGCAGACCGAAGGCAGGTAAATATATAAGCAGAGGCTTAGCCTGTCTCTTCCTTGAACTGCTGTTTTGGTGCCTGAAGAAGGCAGATGAGGAGGTAGTATTACAGCATAAAAAAGGGTAAAGGACCCCTGACAGTCCAGTCGCGAACGACTCTGGGGTTGTGGCGCTCATCTCGCTTTACTGGCCGAGGGAGCCGACGTTTGTCCGCAGACAGTTTTTCTGGGTCATGGGGCCAGGATGACTAAGCCGCTTCTGGCGAAACCAGAGCAGCGCACGGAAACGACGTTTACCTTCCCGCCAGAGCGGTACCTATTTATCTGCTTGCACTTTTGGGCATGCTTTCAAGCTGCTAGGTGGGCAGGAGCTGGGACCGAGCAACGGGAGCTCACCCCGTCATGGGGATTCGAACCGCTGACCTTCTGATCAGCAAGCCCTAGGCTCAGTGGTTTAGACCACAGCGCCACCCGCGTCCCACCGTATTACAGCATAAAATGTCCAATTGTGTATCTTTTCATGATTGTCTCCTACTAAGTGTACTTTGGAGTTTGCAGCCAAAAAAAACAGTTTACACATTGCAGTTATGTATAATTTAATGCAGGCCCTTCTCTTCTTGGTTCAGCCCAAGGAAGTCACCTGGAATCCTTCTAGGGTCTTCCCACCTGTGCGAGCCTGTATGTTCTCCTCACATCTTACAGCCGTGACTTTCCTTGCGGATCCCAGTGCCGGTGGAGGGCTGCCTCGTGGCACCTTCATTTACGCCACATCGCCAGTTCCGGTACAGGTGAGAATTCGTGATGGGTATAGTTGCCTCTTTAGCTGTGTTCAATCATGCACAAATACTGATTCAGAAGGTGCTGGGAAGTGCCTTTTATTCTGGGTTAATCCGTGGATGGTCTTTTGTGTGCTTTGTTCCTTTCTGCAGGCACCATCTTTCTATTGGGAGATTGAGATAGTGTCCTACGGAGATACAGATGATGACACAGGGCCAATTGTTTCGTTTGGCTTTGCCACGGAAGCAGAAAAGCGTGATGGAGCGTGGACCAACCCCGTGGGCACCTGCCTCTTCCACAAGTAGGTTGCAAACAAATCTACTGTGAAGCTGTATCAGTATCTGGTGTAGGAAATCTTAAGGAACTCATGATCAGACAACCTTTATTTCTGTTATGAGGGTCCCAGAATGAGACCAGTGGGTGCCGATGTTCTGTGTAACTTCCTTCTATAATCTGCCCCAGGTATTGAGCACAAGCCCATTTACATATAAGCGCGTTTGTATGCCCTTTGGGGCTTTGCAAAAGGTCAATGTTTTTTGCTATCTCAGTATGATAACAATTGAGCATGGACTTGTTGACGTTTACTTTTAGGGACTTAATACTCCTAGTGCTCAAGTGAAATATTAAGTGAATTGTTTCTCCAACTAATGCTTCACCCCTTTCTTCACATGGTTTCAGCAATGGAAGGGCTGTTCATTACAACGGTTCCAGTTTGCTGCAGTGGAAAAGTGTGAGACTGGATGTGACCCTCTCTCCTGGTATGTCGGCTATGCGAGCATCTTATGAGAGCCCCATCAGGAGTAGCAGAGAGATACAACCTTTTCCCTTTTAATCCTTTTCTTTCCCCCTAGGTGATGTTGCAGGCATTGGCTGGGAAAGGGCAGAAGGCACCCCTCCTCCTCCAGGGCAGCCAGCCAAAGGCCGGGTGTATTTTACATACTGTGGACTGCGGTTGGGGCCATATCTAGAGGATGTGTCTGGGGGAATGTGGCCTGTCGTCCATATCCAGAAGAAGGCAGGTTAAACACCCTCTGCATCTCCCAGCTAGAGTTCACCAGAGCTTGGCCCCAGATCCTATTCTTAAATCCAGGCCTTTGAACATGTGGAGCAAAAATTATGGCAAAAACCCCTGTTCTTGTGGAGAGTACCTTTCTCTGTTTCTCTGTTATGTAATCATAACCAGCCCACACACATCTAAGGGAAGAAATGAAATGTTTTTATACATCTTGTTGTATTTTAGGTTGTTTTCGCCTTGTTTTTGATGTTCACTTTTGAAAGTTGCTTTTAGTTCGGTTTTGAAATAATATACTAATAACAATAATAATAATATAACAATAACAACAGCAATAATGAAAAAATAATCCAATTCCCCATACTCTCTGACAATTGCTCATGCTTGCTGGGGTTGATGGGAGTTGGAGTCAGGTAACATCTGAATGGCACCACATTGGCTACCCCTATCCTGGCACTGATGTGTTTGTTCTATAGAGAAAAATTATTTCTGTGGTTAGAGAGATCTATAAATAAGTTTCCATAAGGCTTGGCGTTGGATTCCCAGCAACAGATTCAGGAGCTTGCCCCTTTTAACCTGGCTGTTCAGATCTTCCTTTCTTAGACAGACTACTGCTTTAGTTGCCTGCTTTAGTTGCTCTTGGCTTCATTTGGTTCTCTTCTTGTTACTTTATATGCATTATTAAAATTATTTAATTGTATCCTGATTTAGGGGTCCAGCAGAATTGAGAAGCTGGCTGAAAATAACCCAAATAATTAGATATAGAGTTCAATATTCAATATTATTAATAGCACAGTGGAGTATCTTTTCATGTTTCCTTTTTCTAATACTAATTTCCTTTTTGGACAACAACTGCATTATTAGTAGTACCATTTTTTTTAAAAATGCTTCTTGGGTTATTGTGCAACAGAAACTGTAGTTCTCAGAAGTATTTAGTAAGACAAACACAACCCTCTGTTGCCAGAGTACAGCAAAGAGCATAAGACTGAAAGAGGTCACAAGCTGACCCCTTCTGCTTTGCTTCCATCCCCTTGCAGAACACCAAAGTCCGAGCCAATTTTGGGTCTCGTCAGTTTGCCTATGCAGAAGGCCAAGCTCACCGAAACGCCGCCGACCTCTGCATCGACCTCGCAGAAGAAATAAGTGCCAACTTTGAAGCATTGCCTTTTGCCATGGCTTCGGATAGCGATAACGATGCAGGCACCAGCACCGCCTCCGACCCAGGGACTCATGGGCCGCCTTGCCGGATTGCCGCTCTGGCCACAGCTCAGCAACGTAAGGAAATCAGCTCCCCTCTAGTAGCAAAACAGACTTACTCTAGTAGACGTACCAGTGGAGGGTGACTGGAGCTCTGACAGCAACTGACATTTAAGTGCATGCAATTCTAGTATTATTATTACTACTACCTCTTGAATACCTTAATTTGGAAAGGAATCAAAAACTTTTTCTTGTTAGTTTTTATGATGGCCCTAGGAGGTAGGCCATGAACTCTCTGCCTTTGCAAATGAGGGTCTGAAATGCAGGGTGTAACTACATTGTAGACCTGACCTAGTTTAAGTGTCATGACTGTCTTGATGTTTTTCCTCTCAAAGCTTTGCTGTTGGCAGCCTGCAGAATGCTACCTTCCAGGTGGCTTTTGTCTCCTATCGTGGTTCTTACCCACCTTTTGAGAATCACTTAGATCATTGGCAATCAAAATGATATTTCCCCCCTCAACCAGTAGGGAGAAGCTGTAGTTCAGTGACAGAGCACACACTATGCATGCAGAATGTCTCAGATTTCTGGTAAAATAGGGCCGCCATATGTCTGGATTTTCCTGGATTTCAAAGGCAGTAATGAATGTCTGGGGGGAATTTCCAAAATGTGGCGCTTTGTCATTGAAAAGTCACATTTTTGGAGGTGTTTCCTTAAAAAAAAAATCAACAACTTTTGGGGTGTTTTGACTTTTTGAAATATGGCAACCCTAGGTAAGAAAAGAGACTAGTTGGATCAGACCAAAGGCCTATCTTGTCCATCATCCTATTTTCCAAAGGAGATGCTTCTAAGTCCACAAGCAAGGCTTCCTGGCTTCCCAAGGGCATCTGGTTGGTCACTGTGAGAACAAGATGCCTGATGCAGCATCAGGGCAATAGTCCTCTCCCGCTGCTGCTGCTGCCGCCGCCGCCTAATGCTTGGTGTTCACAGGTTTGCTACCTCTGCTCCTGGAGGTAACTTCTAGCTTGGTGGCGTTAGCAAGACTGGGAAGTCTTTTCCTTCCCCTAGAACCTGGAGAGATGCTGTCAGCCAGAGTCAGCAACACTGGGGCAGATAGGCCAATTAGCCTGATTCCACATAGGGCAGCTTCATATGTTTGTGCCCATTTGCAGCCTCCCATTGTTGCGACAAAAGCATTATCAGGAAGCTTTCCTCCAAACTAAGGGTCATGTTGCGCAAATTCATCAGATTTGTTGGTTGACACAACTTTCTCTCTCTCTCTCTCTCTCTCCCCACCCCTCGCCCCCGACTTCTTGCTTGATTACAGAATATGACAGTGACACTTCTTGCCATTATAAGATGGAACTCAGCTATGAAAACTTCATCACATCGGGCCCTGAGCCTCACCCTCCTCCCATTGCAGATGATGAAAGTGATGATGAAGACGATGATGACATCCCAAGGGTAAGCAGAATGAAGCACCTCCATGCTGGGGTTCTTACATGCTCAGTTGCTTTTTATTTCAGACTTTCAACATTAACAATAACAAATTTCAACTCACTTCAGATGCTTGCTTCTGGGTGTTCTGGCATCTGATGTATAAAGTCACAGAGCTTCTACATTGCCCCTTTTGTAGACCTCTCAAGCTGGTTTTCCGTATCCATGCAACCCGTAGTGGATCTCATATGCGCATCTCCCTTGACAGCATCACATGGTGGTTCCATGCTAAGCAGGTTCCAGATTCTACCCAAATTATGAATTGAAAATAACACGAACAAACGTAGTAGCTTGGGAAGGAAGAGTTTGTCAGGGCAGTCTCCACCTGGTACTTTGTTTGCCCGCCAGTTCCCACATTTACAGATTATCATCAGTATAGCTGCCAGCTGCCTCACTAAGTGGATTCCCTCAGCGCCTCAGCTTCAATTAGTATCGCCTTTCTTTCATTGTTTGCCTTCTTATGGATGCTTCCTGCACTCACCCCAGAACAGAATTCTGTATTTTTCTGCAAATCTGTAGACCCCCGCCCTTTTCTAAATGCCATGATTCACACAAGTAGGGATCAGATCAAAACTTGAATATACTGTAGATACTCTTGTTTTTCAACACTGCAGTTTGCATAATGTGCATTTTCTTGGATTTTTGTCTGTGCGTTGAGGTGGGAGGCATACCTCTGGGTTAATTAAGATGTTTTGCATTTAGAAGCTCTCAGTCTTAGACCTCTTTGAGAGCTGCTGCTTGTCAGGATAAATATTCCGTGGCTGGATGGACCGATGTCCCTCCCTTGATCTGACATGGACATGCTTGGCTTCCCTTGGCAGGAGGATCACTATGCCTTGCTAGTGAAAGCCTGGGAGACCAAAGTATTCCCTACAATTAGAAGGCGGTTCCGCAATGAAGCAGAGAGGAAGTCTGGCTTGGATCAAATTAAAGGAGCTTTGCAGCTGGGTAAGTCCACCAGAAGCATTTCTCTTCTGAATTTAGCACCAATTTCCCACACTGGCAAACCTTTGCTCTTGTGCTTTATTCCTCTGTTTCAATACAGAGCTAAATACTCATAAAAGGTTTTCCATGTTTGGTAGAGATTCTGGCCTATAGTGACCTGCTCATTCAGCCATTGCCTGAGAAGTCTCGCTCCCAGTAATCCAAACTGCTAGCCTTCAAGCTGTTCCATAGACTTACTTAATTGAAGGCTGGTCTTTGTTTCAGGAATGGTTGATATAGCCCGGCAAACAGTGGAATTCCTCTATGAGGAAAACGGGGGCATCCCTCGAGACCTGTACCTTCCCACAATTGAGGATATCAAAGACGAAGCCAATAAGTTCACCATTGATAAAGTTCGGAAAGGTACGTTTTGGGAGGGGGTCGGTCTTTGACCTTGGTTCTCCTTGGTTTAGATTAAGGGTGGATTCAGGGCCTTGCCTTGGATGGCTCCAAACAGAATGAGTGAGCCACCTCTACTGAGAAGCAGGCGAAGGTCTGCTTGGGGTGGGTGTGCTGCAGTTACTCATTCACTCACTCGCATCAGCACAACCACCGTTTTGAGGCTGCAGCCATGAAATGTCGGGTTTGGATGTGTGAACACCCACACTCTGTTCCTATAGGCCAGGCACATCCAACAGGTAGATCGTGATCTACCGATAGATCACTGGACGTCTGTGGTAGATCACTGGCTCCCCCAAAGAAGCTCAACAACTTTGGCTCCCCTAAAAAAAGCTCATTTGTTTTGCCCTGCACCCCTAAAAAACAGGGCTTTCCTCCTCCCCAAAAAAGCTCAACAACTTTGACCTGAACCCCCCAAAAAGGGGGTAGATCAGTGCCAGTTTTTAACTCTGTAAGTTAAAGATCACACCGGTAGTTGGCCACCCCTGAGTATAGGCTAATGAAGCAGAAGGAATTTAGCTGCCATCATAGTTCGAGCTAAGTCAGAGGCCCTGCTTCTCATCACCGTGATCCCGTGCTGCTTTCCTGTAGGCCTTGATGCCTTACAACCACAATATGACAAGGAGACATGGCAGCCAGAGCTGACTTGCTTATGATAAGCGCAAACAACATGCCACAGATTGGGATAGTCTGTATAGGCCGGACTTAGGAGCAGCTGCTAGCTTTAGCAAGAGGGCCTCCTCCTTGAGAAGGCCCAGCTTCATCTTACCAAAGACCACAATGTCAAACCACCTTTCTCTTGGTTTCAGGTCTCACCGTCGTCACCCGCTGCCCAGATAGTAACAACGTGGCCACCAATGCCGTAGGAACAGCCCTGCCTAAGTTTGCTATCCGTGGGATGTTGAAGACATTTGGGCTCCACGGAGTTGTTCTGGACGTTGATTCGGCAAGTGGAAGCTATGTTTAAGCTTGGGTGGGGTGGCTCTGGCGTTTTGGCTACTGTAGCCTGTCACAGAGGCACAGAGTTGACAGGTGAAAAACGTTTTGTCATTTCAGGTGAACGAGCTTGTCCAGGTAGAGACTTATCTCAGGAGCGAAGGTGTCTTGGTCAGATACTGGTACCCTATTGATATGCTTGAACGACCACCTGCTGGCTATAGGAGGACTGCAACAAATGGCCTGGTCTCTCTGGACAATACAAACATTCAGATTCACAGGTAAATTAAAATCAAAACATTGGGGAGGGAGCCTGTGCCTGAGACCATTATCCTGGGAGCTACATCCAAGGTCTCTGGTGCTGTCCAAGAGGTGTAGCTTTGTGTAATAAAATATATTCTGACATCTAAAAGGAAACCTGACAGTGTTTATGAAGGACCTTCTCCACCAAAGTCCAACTAACATTCTGATAATGGTTATTTTCAATTTTTATAGAATCTATGTGATTCTTTTTAAATTTAGCCACTTAACACTTGTTAATTTCTGTTCATTATTTTATTAATTCAGGGTTGGTTAATTGGTAGTTTTACTCACAAGTCTTTCTGTAAGCTGTCCTATTCAGCTGGAGAGGTTTGCCCTTCACTGCCACAGATAGTAAAGGAACAACTATTTCTCAGGAATGAATGCTGTGCTTTGTCCCTAGATGCTGCTGTAAGTGCTGTTTGCTGTCTCTTGGCGCATGCCAAAGCAAGCTGTGTTGCAGTGCCATCTAGTGAAAGAATATAAGCGGTACCACACATATTTAGAATACAGTTGAAGGGAAGAGGGGGAAAGTACACACATTTTTCAATCCTAAGGGATTGCTAATGCCTAAATACAGCTGATCAGATACAGAGAGGTGGAAGTGACAGCTGGCAACCACTAGACCTGGTGGGACTGCTGGGGGGCCCAATGAACCCCACAGGGGTGGCCAAGTTCTGTTTTTCTCCCATTCTTGCAAAGCTATTATAGGAACTTAAGCACTGCAGTTTTACAAATAGGACCCAACTAAACTGAAAAACATCTTACTTTGGTTCAGAAGGTTCAGGGACAAAATATTGTGTGTATACAGAGTTTTTTTTAAAAAAGACCCTTGAAATATGTGTTTTCTTTATCTCTCTTTTTACAGAGAACTTTTACGATGTGAAGCTGCACTCGCTAGGCTGTACTGCCGCATGGCTCTTCTAAACATTTTTGCCCCTAAATCTCCTCACATGTTTACTCACCTGTTTCACATCCCTGCCATTCGGGACATCACTCTAGAACACCTCCAGCTGCTATCCAATCAGCTTCTTGCACCACCTCTTCCAGGTAAAATGGGACTTTTAAAAGCAAATAATACAGTAGTTTTAACCATATCCATGAATGAGATAGTGTGCACATTTGTTTATCTGTTTAATCAATTCAGTCTTTGTAGCTGTTGAGATCAGTTTGTTCTTGTAATATGATGAAGAGAAAATGGATATCCAAAGATGAGTGAGTTGAGCCATGTCTCCTTTTTCACTTGACAGATGGAACGATCAGCTCCAGCTCTATCCTCCTGGCCCAGTCCCTCCAGCACTGCATACATTCCCAGAACTGCTCAGCCACAGATCTCTTCTACCAAGGCAGTTCCCAAACAGTCCAGGAGTGGCTCACAGTTGCCATTGCTCGGACCCTCCATCAGGGAGAGGAGAGTCTGCTCGATCTGACAAAACAGATCTGTTCCTTCTTGCAGGTAAGTTCCCCCCCCCCCCCATATCACATTTTAATTTACAGTCGTACCTTGGATCTCGAACGCCTTGGCTCCCGAACAAATAGACTCCCGAACGATCGAAACCCGGAAGTGAGTGTTTCGGTTTTCGAACGATTTTCAGAAGCTGAACGTCCGGCGTGGCTTCTGCTGCTTTCGATTGGCTGCAGGAGATTCCTGCAACCAATCAGAAGCCGCACTTTGGTTTCTGAATGTTTTGGAAGGCGAACGGACTTCCAGAACAGATTCTGATTGACTTCCAAGATACGTTTGTATTATAGTTTCATAAAAAAGCATTCTCAAAGCTATTCAGGCTTTTCTTTCTTTGATTAAAATGCCATATTGAAATAAATTATATGTTGCATTTATAGTAGATCAGAGAAGGCTCTGAAGTAGGTCAGAGCACAAACGACTGCTAGCTATGCTCTCCCTCCAGTGCTGGAGGCACTGGGCCTCTGAATACCAGCTGCTTGACATCACAAATGAGGAGAGCGGTACTGCACTCAGGTGCTGCTTGCAGGATTCACATACGCATCTGTTTGGCCACTGTGAGAACAAGGTGCGGGACTAGAAGGGCTTTCTTAGACTCCTTCCTTGTCCATAGGAGAAAAGAGCTGCTGGAGAGGAAAACACCTTCATCCAGCCCCTGTTCAAAAGAAAGCCAGCCCCTTCCCTTTGAGAAAAGGTCGGGTGATGCTGGAGTCCCTGGCAGGATTGCGCTTTCTGGCTCTTGCCTGTTCCCCTTGTTGGTGAACTGTAAGGAAGGGACTGCCTTTTCAGCTCCTTTGTAGCTTAAGAAGGTGGCATATTCTGACTCCATAAGTTTTTGAGATGTAGGGGCTCTCCAGATCAGCTCCAAGCTAACTAGTCTAGCTCAGCATCAATTTAATTTAGAAATGGTAGAATGGATGGCTGTGTCTCCAACCTCTGGTTTATAACTGTTTTAAAAACTCGGCTTTTCAGAATGCTCCCGAACAGTTCCCATCTGAAGAGTTCCCCATTTCTGAATCCAAAGTCAACATGGACGTGAACTTCCCTGGTGCAGCCTTTATAGTTGTGTCCTGTAAGGAAAGTCAGTCTGGATTCCGCAAAGAGTAAGTCGCTGCGAGCAAAGAGAATGAGGGTGGAGGGAAACCGGCTTTAAAAATCTACCTGCCCACCAAAGAATTCTAAAATACTGATTTTTCCCTCCCCCAAGCCACACCATGGTTACAGAAAGGGAGAAGTGTATGTCATGATGATGACAGTATCTTGTACAATGTCACTAGTGATACAGTCCTGTTGCCTTACAGAGTAACGCAGGTGACATGATAAATCCCTGACCCCAAGGAGCTTTCAGAGCAATTGAAGATGAGTCTCCTGGGTCTGATTTCTTAAAAGTTTCTTGTGATGCACCGTTAGCAAACCTTCCTTTTTGTTTTGTAGCTCCTCGCTTTATAAGGCTCCCTGGGCTCGGATTCTTGTTTATGGCCTTGGTCACAAAGTGAAGAGGAGCGGCCAGTTGAACCTCATTGAGGCTGTTTGCTACCCTCGAGATGCTTCTCCAACCAACACAGGCTTGACGCCACCCCCCACAACCAATCAGTATCCTTCCGTCATCATATCCACAGACAAGGTCCACATCAAACTTGGTAAGATTTAAAATGCACACACAAAAACGTCTTTGGGATATGGATTGATAACTGCGGCAGGAGATCTTAACTGCATGTCACGAATAGAGGCTGGAGCACTATTGTTCAGAATCTGAGATACTAGCTTGAGAGATCTTAATTTACCCCAGTGCTATTCTCATCATGTTATAATTGATTTTTAAACCCCCACTCTTTAAACCTTGCCTTTCAGAATTCTGGAGGTACACATTGCTCAAGGATTTTTCCTTGGGGAAGCTAAAGGGGTGGGGGCTGATTTTTCTTTACCACAAGTCTCCTTTTTAATAATGCATATAACACCATTGCTGAAAGCGAACTCCAGCGGCTACTCTTATTTCTGTGGGTCTCATTCAAGGAGTGTCACCGCCTCCTGGAGCTGTGCTCATCCTGCACTCCCTTCCCCTGGAATTTCCCCTGGCGATGGCGTTTGCAGAGCAGCTGCTGACCTGGAAACTCGAGAATGGTGACGAAAAATCTGAAGAGGAGCTGGACACAATCCCTGCCTCAGTTCTCTTGCAAGTGGTGGAAATCCTTGGTGAGAATGGAGCTCCTTGTTGTACACAAACAACCATGTCTTGGAAACTACAGTGACAAAACGGCCCCAATGCCATGAGCTTAAAAAAACATTAGGACAGCCCTTCCAATGAGCCACCCTGTGGCCACCTCCCTGCTGGGCTGCCCAGAGTTAAAAGCCCCAGCTGGATGCAACAGATCTGATATGTACATTGCTGGTGGATTTTCCTTCCTTCCTTCCTTCCTTCCTTCCTTCCTTCCTTCCCTCCCTCCCTCCCTCCGTCCCTCCGTTTCTTTCTTTCTTTCTTTCTTTCTTTCTTTCTTTCTTTCTTTCTTTCTTTCTTTCTTTCTTTCTTTCTTTCTTTCTCTCTCTCTCTCTCTCTCTCTCTCTCTCTCTTCCCCCACTCCTTTGCCCTCTTTTTGGTAATGATGAATGGCGAATAAGGCGAATTAGCAGCTCGTAGGATTTAGGATTCCAGTTCTGGTGAATAGGCTTTGGTCAATTTCAGTGCCCTGTTAAAGAGACCCAATTCCTGCCACCCAGAAACCTACTCTGTGCAGCAGACGTCCATGGCTCTGGGGAGGCACAACACCAGCTATGTCCTCTAATATGGCATCTTTTGAGCTCTGGGGAGGCCCAGAGTCTCTGCTCCTGCTTTTCCTTGGTAACAATAAGACTCTTGGTTTTTTAACGTATGCAGGTTGGAGGCAAGCACTCTCGACCTGGCTAGCTAAGGATGGGGTGCTGTCTTCACAGCTTCCGCACAGGCTGGAGCAAAAGAGCATATTCCATTTTAGGCTGCTAATCTCTAGACTTACTTATAAATAGGAGTACATTCTGCTGTAAATGCCGTAGCCCCCATTGAGTTTTCTTTTTTTACAATCAAGTTGTGTATAAATTTTAGGAAATAAGTAAATAAATAATAAATAAAAACCTGACTCCCCATCCTGTTTGCACATTTCTAGGGAATTTCCTGTGGACAATCAACATGGCAGCCTGTGTGAAGGAACTGCTCTTCCATCTCCTAGCCGAATTGCTTCGCAAAATTCATGGCCTAGAGCAGAAGAAGAACCCAGCAGGGTTGTCCTCCTCCATTGCGCTTCAGCTCAACCCTTGCCTGGCCATGCTGATGGCTCTCCAGTCAGAACTGCACAGGCTGTACGATGAAGAAACCCAAAACTGGGCAACTGGAAATGCTTGTGGTGGGTCTGGGGTTGGAGGAGCTGACCAGGGGAGATTTTCCACTTATTTTCATGCTCTGATGGAGGTCTGCCTGGCCGTAGCAGAAGTAACCTTGCCGATCAACATGAGCATCACAGCCAATGTGATGTCATCGACCAGTGGCCCAAATCTAAGCGATTCTTCCTCCTCCTCTTCATCATCTCCTGGGCAGACCCCGCAGAGCCCAAGCCTCCTGTCAAAGCGGAAAAAGGTTAAAATGAAGCGAGAGAAGACAACATCTTCAGGGAAGCGAACTTCATCCCGAGCCGCCGAAACGGACACCGCTCTGTTGAGCATCGGTGGGAGCAAGCCAGAGGACATGTTGTGGTTCCATCGGGCGCTCACCTTGCTAATAATCCTCAGGCATCTAACAAAGAAGGATCCCCAGGGGCTGGGCGTGACAAACGATGCCGTGGCCGATGCTTGCCAGGCCTTGGTTGGGACAACTGCTCATAGCCGCTTACTGGTGATTTCGGGGATCCCCACCCACTTGGAGGAAGGTACTGTGCGGAGCGCCATCCGCAAGGCCTGCAATGCCCACGGCGGTGTCTTCAAAGATGAGATCTACATTCCAGTTCAGGAAGAGGAGCCTAAGAAAACCAAGGACAAAGCGGAGGGAGGGGAATGTAAGACTGAGATGGACAAGCCTGTGGTCTCCAGCAGCGTCGACAGCTTGGACATCAGCAGCTCCAGCAGCGTCACGCCTGCCATGAGCATCAGTGCCTCTGCTTCCACCAGCCAAGCCTCTCTTTGTAGTTCCCAGGGGATCTCACGGACCATCAGCGATATCTCTGTAGACCAGTTTCAAGCTAGCCTGGAGATGGTCATTCCGCCTGGGTTGCTGGAACCGCATGTGGTTTCCAGCCAGGAGAGTTTAGACCTTTCACTCTGCAGCACTGGGAGTCTGGGCAGCCTGGGGAGTCTTGGGGAGCAGCTTGACAATGTGGAAACTGCATCGGTGTCAGATGTCGGATCTATGTACACTGTTACATCTCTGGACAGCCAGCCGGTCCCCTCAAGGCCCATCAAGGGCTTTGCAGTTGTGGAGGTAATTGTTTTCCGCAGAAGAGGGTGGAGCGGTAGGGGAGCCAACCCTTTAGGGTAGCCTTACTAGCCCTGGGGGGCCTGCCCTATTCCTCTTTCTCAGCAACAATGAAGACAACACAATGACCAATAAGTGTTACTGGCACTCTAATTATACAAGCATAGCATACATAACGTAATACATAAGTGCCCAAAGTACATTCTCGTGAATCTAAAATGAAACAAACAAAAGTCTCTGGAAGCAAAGCAAGTCTCTAGATGAGACGATGTAACAATGTTCGTTTGGGTACTTATGTATTACGTTATGCATGCTATGTATAATTAGAGTGCCAGTAACACTTATTGGTCATTGCGTTGCCTTCATTGTTGCTGATTCCTGTTTGCAACACAGTGGTTATCTATTCCTCTTTCTCAGCTTCCACCACCCTCTTATGTGTCACCTAGGGCAAGGGGGCAGGATTCCCACTTTTTTAAAGGTGGTCTCCATGAGAGTGAGGAAACAGCCAGCCGAATTCCATCTATATTGGTGTTATCACCAGGTTCCGCCCTGTCACTGCAAGATAGATCTTGGCAGGAAGGATGTGCCTCCTCTGCTTATACATGATGGGGAGGGCCTGGATATTCTTAAAATGACAGACAAGGGATAGCATAATTGCACCACAACAGGTGGATCAGGATAGGACAGGTTGATTGTACAATTAGTTGTAACTTTGGTACCTCTTAGTGTGGAGTGCAAGTTACCTCTTAGTGTGGAGAGCTGACAAGTATGTGCTTGAGGCAGCTTGAATTAAAAGATTGTTGGTAAATCTGTTTGCTTCCTATGATGAACCTGCTTCCTGCGCTCTGCAGTTGTCAAGATTGTTCCAGGCAGCAGGGAGGGAAAGGAGACATATATCCATTTCTCTTGAGTCGCAACAAACTGCATCACATTTGGAGGCTTTGCATGTATGTCAGACAAGACAGTAAAGAGACTCTATGATTCCGTAAAGTTTAATTTGTTGTACTATGAAAAAGCTGAGGATAGAAGAGCCTGCAGTTCATGAGTGTATCTGTTGAACTAAGCTTCTGCCTTACGGAAGAAGCTCAGGCTACAATGAATTAGCCTGTAAGGTGCCACAGACCTCTTTGCTGTGTTTTCATGCAGCCATCTAACATCATGTGAGGATGGGCCATGGTCAGTTCATCTCAGTGGATCCTAGGCCTGGCTAAAAAGTAATAATGGTGGCTCTCCTGGCTTGTAAGATGAGGTATATTTCAATGCAAACGAAATTACTATTTTGGTACCTAGCCATCTTAAAATGGATTGTGGTGATGCAGCAGTTTAATTTCATTTGCATAGTATTCTTATTTATTATTAACAAATTTCTTACCAGCACTTCACCATAAAGTCAAAGAGCAGATTACAGCACTGTAAAAATACAACATTAAATTAGATTAAAACAATTTGCAGTTGGGTGAGTCCTAAAATATATAATAGGTTCTTCATCTTGTGTGTGTTTTGCAGAAATTGGGATTTGGAGGAGGCAAAGCAACTTGATTATGTCAGAAGGGAATGGGAAAGGGTAGGGGTGAATGTAATGCAGGTCAAGGATTCAGAGTCATAAGATCAAAAGAAGCATTAGCCATTGATTGAAAAGAACTCATTTACCTTCATAAATTTACCTTCATTTACCTTCATAAATTTACCTAGATGTGTGTGTTTGTTGAAAATAGATACGATCCCGGGCCAAGATAGAAAAGATCCGAGCCAGCTTATTTAACAGCAGCGATTTGATTGGCTTGTCGAGTCTGGATGGAGAGGATGAGCTCATGGAAATGTCGACGGAGGAGATTTTAACTGTCTCAACTGTGAATCAGAGTTTGTTTGATACACAAGGGAGTCCTGCACTTGAAGACTATTTCAATGACAAGACCATCAAAGGTGTGTGTTCAGTTATGTTTTGAAAGCACTTTGCACTCATGCTTTATGTGTCTTATGTGTGTTTGAGAAACAGACTTCATTTCATTTCACTGGGGTTTGTGCAAGAGAAGATGCCAAGAGGTTTTGCTGCCATTGTGAGCTGAGCCACGTTCATGGCACTGCCGGAGTTCAGTTATCCAGACCTTTAAGCTGCGGCCTGATGTTAGACTACAAGTCCTCCCTTCCCTAACCTTTGCCTACGCTGGCCAAGACTGAACTGAAATCCAATGCCACAGCCTTTCACAAGGGATTCAAGAAGCACACATTTTCTGGCAGCGATTAACGAATTGAACACCCATTAAATAGTCTTCAGGCCTAGTTCTAAAAAGATGGGTTTAAGTGTTGGATAAACAAGAAGAAAGCTGTTTTGTGCTGGCTTTTGTTTTATTTATTTTTAAGAAAAATATTTATTGCAGCACATTACAAAC
Source organism: Darevskia mixta (assembly GCA_034641385.1). Lineage (NCBI taxonomy): Eukaryota > Metazoa > Chordata > Lepidosauria > Squamata > Lacertidae > Darevskia > Darevskia mixta. The sequence goes on along the minus strand of JAWWNH010000025.1, from coordinate 5,249,415 downwards.
TTGTGTATCAACAAATAAACATGAACCATAATGCAATACAAAAGCTAATTGTTCATTCTGTTGTGAAAATGACAATAGACAGCCTGGCCTCTGCACAGAAATGTGAAAAACCGACACAATAGTAACTTGAGTCCTTAATGCAGTGGGTCTTTCCACAAGTTTCCATGTGTTTGGTCTTGTACTGGCTTTGTCCCATGGCCGTTCTTAATATTTTGACTTCCTTCAGGTGACAAACTTGTGCCAGGTGCCCGCGAAGTCCTCACGGAAATATTTAAAAGCTGCCTCCATTCTGAGCAAATGCTGAGCTTGACACCTGCAAAACCAACCAAAGTGGCAGAGATTTACCTCAGCAAAGAGCAGATTAACGCCCAGACACCAGGAAACCTGCTGCACACCTTCTTCACCAATGTCCGCCCCCCAAAGAAAGTTCTTGAGGATCAGCTCACCCAGGTTGGCATTAAATGATTCACTGCTCTACTCTGTGCTAAAGATAGTGGCAGTTGTGCCCAAAAGAGAAGCTCTGCGACTAGGGAAAATATTTGTTTTCTGTTTCCTTGTATGAACCCTTTCCTTCCTGCTCTCAAGTGGGCTCCTTTTTGGCAAATGTTCTCAGCCTTGCCTTATAAGTTGCAGCCCTTCCCGTCAGAGGCGTAGGAAGGTCAGGTGGTACCCGGTGCGAAAAATTTCTTGTCCCCCCCCCCACACACACACATTGATTTTTTTTATTGACTTTTTTGCCTGCAAAAATGGTTTTACGTTATTTCATATTTTCTTACAAAGGAATAATAATAAGTAAAAATAAACTTTTATTTATATCCTGCCCTCGCCGGCCGAAGTCGGGCTCAGGGCGGCTAACATCAGATATATAACATTGATATAAAATCAAACAATAATTAAATTACCTCCTAAAAACATATCAAAATCAAATTAAAGTCTAATTAGATAGCTTTCCGCAGGGTTAGGTTTGGGAACAGTAAGTGCTCCACTGAATTGAAATTTCAGCCTTCACGACATAGGAAAACAGTCAAGTAAACAGCTATTTTCATGCAGGAGGGTCAAGATATTAACTGATATGCATGAAATTTCATATATACCTATATAATCCCTAGTGTAGTAAGATAAGACCTTTGGAGCAGGCATTTTCAAAAAAAGAAAAAGTTTTTTTATGAACCACCCTAGTAGGGCAGTAATTGTTCCTTGATAATTTGTCACGCCCTCCATGATGGAACCTGGGGTGTGCCCCCCCCGCCCCCCACTTCCTACACCCCTGCTCACCGTTCTTTCCTTCTGTGCTTTGAAGATCCTGAGAAAATACGGGGCTCCCAAGCCAAAGTTTGACAAGAGCAAGTACAACAAGGCCGGCAAAGAGCAGCACCCGGTGAAAGTTGTGAGCACCAAGCGGCCCGTCACAAAGCCCCCCGCCAAGGAGAAGGCAGTGCTCAACAGTGTCAGGTGAGATCCTTTGACCACTCTGGCTCCGCTCCCAACACGTTTCACGCAGCTGCCCTTTGAAGCGCCTCTCAGTATGGCACTTCAGCCCCCAGCTGGAAACGCAGGAAGTGGCTTAAGGGGAAGCGGGCGCGGGGAGGCGCACTAAAAGTCATGCACGGTGTGAAAGCCATCCACTGAGTCAAAGCCTCTTTCTGGATTTGGTCCGGCACTCCTTGCAGTGGGTACCCGGTTCATCTCTTTTTTGTAAACTGCTTTGAATCATAGAATCATCAAATCATAGAGTTGAAAGAGACCACAAGGGCCATCCAGTCCAACCCCCTGCCAAGCAGGAACACCATCAAAGCATTCCTGACAGATGGCTGTCAAGCCTCTGCTTAAAGACCTCCAAAGAAGGAGACTCCACCACACTCCTTGGCAGCAAATTCCACTGTCAAACAGCTCTTACTATCAGGAAGTTCTTCCTAATGTTTAGGTGGAATCTTCTTTCTTGTAGTTTGAATCCATTGCTCCGTGTCCGCTTCTCTGGAGCAGCAGAAAACAACCTTTCTCCCTCCTCTATATGACATCCTTTGAGGGCTTTTGTTTACAATTTGGTGAATGCTGAAGGTGCACGTCTTTGTCCTGGCCTTTGACCCCTGAGCATAGCTGTCAACCCTCCCTTTTTTTGAGGGAAACTCCCTTATTCCAATGCCGTTTCCCGCTGCTATCCCGGATTGTTGATACCCCTTAAATTTCCCGGATTTCAAAGGAAGCAGCTCCTCTCCCTCCCTGCCGGCCAGGGAGGCTCCTCAGCTGCGTTGCTCGGCTGCTAATAAGGAGTCTGAGACCGACTGGGGGCGGAGCTTGCATGCCTTGTGCAGCCAGACCCTCACGCCCAACCAGACAGCCAGCCTGCCTGCCGTCTATGCGCTCACTCTTTCGCTCTCCCGTTCGTGCGCAGCCTCTGGAGCGCAGGGTGGCGAGGCTACTTGGTGCCATTGCACTGCCCTCGCGGCATCCCTTATTTTCAAATCCGAAAATTTGAAAAAATCCCTTATTTTCAAATCTGAAAGTTGACAGCTATGCCTCTGAGGTGTGTGCTTTCAGGACCCATCCTATCCCTGTGACGGTTTTCACTGTTTTTAATCCTGAATCTTAAATTGACATACGGTAACCCTCCCTGGGACCCGCTAGAGACCGGCGAGTAATAAATTGGATTATGATGATACAGTGGTACCTTGGTTTTCGAACAGAATCCCTTCCGAAACGTTCGAAAACCGAGGTGCGGCTTCCCATTGGTTGCATGAGCTTCTTGCACTCAGCGGAAGCTGCATCACATGCTCGGGTTCTGAGAAACATTCAAAGCCGGAAGCATTGACTTCAGGTTTTTGGCGTTTGAGAACCGAAACGTACGACAACAGAGGTGTTCGGGAACCAAGGTACCACTGTACTTTAATAACAACAACAACAATTATTATTCATTCTGGGTATTTTCTGGGACTTAAAAAACATTATGAATTATCTCTGTGTTCTATATACAACTGCTTTGCACAAGTACAGTGCAAACACACTTATCTGACACGAAGGTTTTCCTCACATTAGCAGGACAGCTTTGAGTGAGAAGAAGCCGACTGTGAAGCCCAAATCCCCAGAGAAAAGCAAGCCTGAGGAAAAGGACCCTGACAAGTCTCCCACAAAGAAACAGGAGGGTAGCTACTCGCTTTCTCTTTTAGGCCTCTGCAGAAACACTCTGCCCCGTTGCTTCACTAGGCGAGATAAGTGAAAAATACTTTCCAGGCAACACATTTGCAGCATCTAAAGTGCCCCTTTGTGCAAAAGATGGAAATTTCAGCCAGCACTGGCTTACATTCTGGGTACTATAAGCAGGGGTAGAGGAAGGGGGGGTGCTGGCCACCCCGGGTGTCACCAAACGGTCTGCCTGCTGCCTCCGCCCCCAGCTGTAGGGCAGTTGAGTGGGAGGAGGCAGGCAGACTCCAGAGGCCCCATAGAGCACCCCACCCTTATGGACGGCTTGCGCCACCCCAGGCGCCTGAGCGGCTTCCTGCACCGCTGACTATAAGCTCATCTGGGTTCCTACGCGTTCATTCAGAAGAGAGTTCCTCCAGCACCACTGTATATTTGCAACAAGTCAATGTACTTAGGAAGCATGTAACGTCCCAGTCCTTACCTCGGATGGCTTTACAACAAGCCCACTTGAGAGACTTCATAGCCATTCCCCATTTTCCAGGGTGAGAGCAAGTGGCTTGCTCAAGGTCAAGCCAAGGAATTGGTGGCTGAGCCATGAGTTGGTGTCTGTTTGCTGGCCCTGTCATAGAGGGGCCAGAATGCTCCAGTGCTGAGCACCTTAGGAGCAGGGTTTTACAGAAGTTGTGCCTGTGCTTATTTCACAACCCATAAATGTTTGTTTGTTTTTTATTTAAATAGTTATAAATACATTATTGCAAAACAGTAATGATTGCAAATTATCAGAAAAGGAGGAGTAAAATGTATGCAGGAATCAACTGTTAGTTTGATCAGAGGCAAGGTCCCTTTAACCAGGGTAAACCTTCCCTTTGGACGTCTAGGAGTATTTAAAAAATAAATAAATACAAAAATAGCTAAGAGAGGCTGTTGCAGTGGTGTGACCTGGGTCCAAGAATCTTGAACAGTCACACCTTCTATTTTCTACCACACAGGATTGCCTCAATGCCCTAAGATGGTCAGAAAAGGTCTTGCTTTTGAGTGTTCTCACCACCAGTTTGAGTGGCCCCCTCTGTATAAAATTGTCTAATAAGTCCTGTCACTTGCAGTTGCCTGGAGAGCCTTTGCAGCATAGCATGTCCTGCAATCTTTATTTTCAACATCTGGACTAGATTTATTCCTTCGGCTTTGGTGTGGCCCTTATGCTTTACTGCCTTGAAATTATTTCATTGCATATTTTTAAAAAAACTCGCATGAGAGCTTGTGTTACAAGCTAGAATAGAAGTAGAGGTGTTTTAACTTGAATAACTAGATACTGAGTGGGGGAAATGATATGTTAGGGCAGTGGGGAGTCTGCATCCCACCCCCACACTCACTGAATACTTTCTTTCCCTTTCACACCCATTTCAGTTCCTGAAGAGAAGTACCTGACACTAGATGGATTTCACAGATTTGTCATTGACCGGGCAAAACAGGACATCCGTAGCGTGTGGCGAGCCATTTTGTCATGTGGTTATGACCTTCATTTTGAAAGGTAAAGAATTGGATTTCTTTTCCACACTCCCCCCTGTTAGCGTTTACCCCGCCTGGGGCAGGTTGTGAGACTGCCCCAAAGTCAGAGCAAAGCCGTGCACCCATCCCCGGCTACAGGGAGTCCGGTGACGCAGTCATATGTGATTGTTCCCCAGCTGAAGAACAACACACACAAGCCATGATTAAAGGCTAAACTATTTATTGTAGGGAAAGTGCAGAGAGAATCTCTGCTGTCAGCTCAGTAAGTCAGAGCTGGCATAAAGCGTCCATCCGGCATCAGGTCTAGCCAGAAGAAGAGTGCAAAAGTATTGAGTACAATAGTACCGTGAAACATAAACATCACATTGTGCAGAAAGCAGATAAGCTAGCTTTCTCACGGGTACAGGCACAAGTCATACCAGCCTTGCTGCAGCTGTTTGCCGCTCGGCTTGGACAAATATCATAACATCCCCCCCCCCAAGTTTCTTTTACAAAAGAGGAGCTTAACTCACATCTGCCCCATCAGGAGGTAATAATAATAATAATAATATTTATTATTTGTACCCCACCCATCTGGCTGGGTCTCCCCAGCCACTCTGGGCGGCTTCCAGCAAACATTAAAATACATTAACACATCACAGATTAAAAACTTCCCTGAACAGGGCTGCCTTCAGGTGTTTTCTAAATGTCATGTGGTTGTTGATCCTTTTAACCTCTGATGGGAGGGCGTTCCACAGGGTGGGCGACACTACCGAGAAGGCCCTCTGCCTGGTTCCCTGTAACTTGGCTTCTCGCAGTGAGGGAACCGCCAGAAGGCCCTCGGCGCTGGACCTCAGTGTCCAGGCAGAATGATGGGGGTGGAGACGCTCCTTCAGGTATACTGGGCTGAGGCTGTTGAGGGCTTTAAAGGTCAGCACCAACACTTTGAATTGTGCTCGGAAACGTACTGGGAGCCAATGTAGATCTCTCAGGACCGGTGTTATGTGGTCCCAGCGGCCACTCCCAGTCACCAGACCAGTCTAGCTGCCGCATTCTGGATTAATTGCAGTTTCCGGGTCACCTTCAAAGGTAGCCCCACAGAGAGCGCATTGCAGTAGTCCAAGCGGGAGATAACTAGAGCATGCACCACTCTGGCGAGACAGTCTGCGGGCAGGTAGGGTCTCAGCCTGCGTACCAGATGGAGCTGGTAGACAGCCGCCCTGGACACAGAATTAACCTGCACCTCCATGGACAGCTGTGAGTCCAAAATGACTCCCAGGCTGCGCACCTGGTCCTTCTGGGGCACAGTTACCCCATTCAGGACCAGGGAATCCCCCACACAATTTTGGCAAGTGGCTGGTTGAAAACATTTGTTATGATGCAAGTGCCCAACGGCTGTGCAGGGTTCAGTCTGCCCCTGTTCCTCCAGGTGTGCCTGCATCGATGCCAGACATGCCCAGAAAGCTTCCCGCAAGTGGTCCTTGGAAATGGACGTCGCCCTGGTTCAATACATCAACCGGCTCTGCCGCCATCTGGCAATTACACCGGCTCGGCTCCACCCACACGAAGTGTACTTGGACCCTGGTGACACTGCTGACCCGCGCATTTCCTGCCTGTTGAGTATGTGTGAAGTTCTGAGCTGTGGGACCTTCTTCCTCCCAGATATACTGGGTGCCTGGACCACTTTTGGGGGCAGGTGTGCTGAGGAGTTCATGGCCTGGCTGGGAATGCGTTTATGCTTTGTCTCACCCCCTTCCTCTCAGTTCCTGACACCTCTGTTCAATTGCAGACGTCCCTATTGAAAGCCTCCGCCTGCGCTTTGCTCTACTCCAGTCCCTCAACACCACTTTGGAGACGTTCTTCCTACCGCTAGTGGAGCTCCGGCAAACGGAAATGTACACCAACAGCATTGCAGCGCTTCTCCAAGAGGCCAAAGGTCAGGGCTTTGCATGGACTAGGTGGCCGGGTGATCCTTGGAGGGTTATAATAATAATCCTATTGCTAACGCAGGAAACTAAAATCATGTCACTCCCATCACTACAAAGACCAATGTCATTCACATATCAAACTTTTCAGAAGCTGCTTTAGTTAGCTACTCCCATCTTTCCTGTCAGTTCTGCCACTTTTCCATCACAAGGTTTTGGTGCTTCAGAGGAGTCATGTTTAATTTTCCTTTTGAGATGTGATCTTAGAAGCTTTTGGCTGTTTTCTGTGTTTCCGGTGCCTTTGTTAGGTTGCTGTGAAATCTTAATGTGAGTGAGTCAGAGCCTATCTATTCTTCAAAATACGTATCCAGGGCTTCTTTCTTTAACATTTAAATGAGTACTGCTTGTTTTTGTTCTGTTTTCTTTCGGTTAAGGTAGTTTTGTTTCATTACTCTGCTGGAACAGAAGCTAAGGAACTAAACTGCCATCTTGGTCAGTGTCTGCTTCTCTGGCCCCCCCCCCCCCAGGCTGTCTGTTAACAAAGAACTGTTGTGCCTTTTCCTTTAGGATTCATCTTTTATGATACAAAAGTGGCTGTCATGAACAGAGTGCTAAATGCCACTGTACAAAGGACGGCGGATCATGCAGCCCCCGAGATCACCCTGGACCCACTTGAAATTGTTGGAGGTACGGTAGCCCTTCTTTGCTTATATCTGTAGATATATATATATATATTTTTAATAAAAATATGGCACTTGCCGAACTGACCGGGAAACTACGCGACCAGAGGGAAAAGGCGGTGGAACAAGACTGGAAGAAATTTAAACTATATTTAAAAGACTATTGTAAGATTGAAAGATTGAAAAAAGTTGGAAGAAACAATAGCGTACAGACTAGATAAATAGGATTAAGTAATATAGATGTATGATTTTTGGTTAAGACTTATATAAGAAGAGAATATAAGTTATAATAACAAATAATATTTAAAGATGAGAAGAAATTACTAAAGATGTTTGACAATGAAACGCAGCCGGGGAGACGTGAGGAAGTCACCCCAACATGATTAGATAAGATGAAAGGGAAAATCTGATGTATGTTGTGTTATTGTTTAAAATAGTTTTGTATTGTGTTATGTTTTTGTATTTAGTGTATGTTGTTTATTTGATTTTGTTAAAAATCCAATAAATATTTTTAAGCAAAGGAGGAGGAGGAGGAAGGAAGCGTGCCTTTGGAGCTGATGGAATTCAAATTCCTGCCCACACCAAGCTCATTTCTTTTCCTCTCCCTGCTTTCGCACAGGAGAGATTCGTTCTTCAGAGAACTCCTACTTCTGCCAGGCCGCCCGGCAGCTGGCCTGCGTGCCGTCCTCACAGCTCTGTGTGAAATTGGCCAGCGGGGGAGACCCAACTTATGCCTTCAACATTCGCTTCACAGGCGAGGAAGTCCATGGCACAAGTAAGCAGCTTCTACTTTTCATCATGGGCTGCCAGAAATTTTAGTTGCAGCAACTATTTTCAGAAGTAATAAGCCACCAGCACTTAAGTAAGCTAGTGGGGAGTATTTAATATGAAAACTCATCCGGATCTTTTTCAGCAAGAAGGTATCAATGTATATCTCCTGCAACCCTTAATTTATGAGCTTCTCAGAAATGAAACAAATACAACCCACTCAGGAAAACGGTGCCTTACTCCCCCTTTTAGATCCGTCTCCACAAATATCTGAGAAGACACCTTAAAAATAACCTATTGATGGTTCTTGACCCCAGTCCACCTTACACATATAACTAGAATCGACACCCCTGTGCATTGGAGGGGATATAGCAAAAGAGAGACCTGTTGGCGCAGGCCTTGCAAATGTGCACACATTTTAGGAAGAGGCAATGAAAGAAATTTCTGAAATATTAGTTGGCACCAGTGCCTTTATACCCCAAACTGTGTCTTCTATCACTTTTTGATGCGTCAAATACAGGTAAACCATAGTAGCTGCCCATTCAATCATATCACAGGGCTGGAAGGAGGTTTTTTCTTTAAATACTTGGTTCAATACTTGGTATCTGAAGAAGTGTGCATGCACACGAAAGCTCATACCAAGAACAAACTTAGTTGGTCTCTAAGGTGCTACTGGAAGGAATTTTTTTATTTTTTATTTTGTTTTGACTATGACAGACCAACACGGCTATCTACCTGTAATTGGTTCAATAAATTAATGTTTGTTTCATTTCTGAGAAGCTAATAAATTAAGGGTTGCTAAACCTATGGATTTTGCCTTCATTTGGCAGCCTTTGGAAAACTGATTTGCATTCATGACATTTGCTTTGTGTTATCTCTGCATCAGGTTGTTTTTGGTTGCAACATCTACAGTAATTTATTGTGTAGTCTCTTGAGAAGGAACTTTCTTTTGTAAGGTGATAGCTGTGAACCCTGTTTTTTAAATTTTGTACAGGGTTTCTCTCTCTCTCTCTCTAACAAATGGCTGTTGGCTCCAGCAGCACAAATTGAGTTGGCTGGTTAAGAGGACTCCTTTCCGGGGGGGGGGGGCTGTTACCCCAAGCACCACAACTGGCTGTGGCCGCGCAGCTCTCAAAGCTTCATCTTCCTTCCTTGCAGGTGGTTCCTTCCGCCACTTCTTGTGGCAGGTCTGCAAGGAGCTCCAGAGTACACTGCTCTCCCTCCTCTTGCTCTGCCCCAGCTCAGCAGTCAATAAGAACAAGGTATGCTAAGCCAGTGCAGAAGAAGGGGGGGCTGCCTACCAGCACCCTTGTGAAGCTACAGCTGATTGACCGAAACCAAAGGGTGCTCATCAATGGCTCCTCTTCATCCTGGAGAGAAGTGACTAGTGGGGTGCCACAGGGTTCTGTCTTGGGCCCAGTCTTATTCAACATCTTTATCAATGACTTGGATGATGGGCTTGAGGGCACCCTGATCAAGTTTGCAGATGACACCAAATTGGGAGGGAGTGGCTCATACCCCAGAGGACAGGATCACACTTCAAAATGACCTTAACAGATTAGAGAATTGGGCCAAAGCAAACAAGATCATAGAATCATAGAGTTGGAAGAGACTGGGTATGTTTAGCCTGGAGAAGAGAAGGTTAAGGGGTGATATGATAGCCATGTTCAAATATATAAAAGGATGTCATATAGAGGAGGGAGAAAAGTTGTTTTCTGCTCCTGAGAAGCGGACACGGAGCAATGGATTCAAACTACAAGAAAGAAGATTCCACCTAAACATTAGAAAGAACTTCCTGACAGTAAGAGCTGTTCGACAGTGGGATTTGCTGCCAAGGAGTGTGGTGGAGTCTCCTTCTTTGGAGGTCTTTAAGCAGAGGCTTGACAGCCACCTGTCAGGAATGCTTTGATGGTGTTTCCTGCTTGGCAGGGGGTTGGACTGGATGGCCCTTGTGGTCTCTTCCAACTCTATGATTCTATGATTTGCGCTCTTGCTGCCGCTGCTGCTGGCCACAGGGAGGCGCCATACGTTTTGTTGTGATACGGCCCGGGCCGGCCCACTCATGAGGCAAGGTGAGGCGACCACCTCATGCAGCAGGATCACAGGGGCAGCAGATCCGGGCTCCAGGGAATGCATCACTTCTACTGCCGCTGCAGTGGCATCAATGGCTGCAGCACACTTATTGGGGGCTGGATCTTCCACCTCTGTGGAAGGCCCACCCCCTCCTTGCCCTGCCTCTGCAGCGGTCTCTCAGTGAATAGGAGGCCCTGTTGGTCTCCTTCCATGCCTAAGGAGGAAACGGCATGAACTGCCCTCTGGGGTCTCCTGGGCTCGGCAGCTGCTCAGCATGATTCAGATTGGGCCCCTCCCCACCCCCTGCCCCCATGATAGCCTTGGATTCCTATTTCAACTGACAAAGTTGGTTCTCCCCCCCCCCTTGTTTCCAGTGTGGATCTTCACTCACCCCTTCTTCCCTGGTGGTGGAAACCTCCATTTTGTGGTTTGTCTCCGATGCCAAAATGTCTTGGGCCAGCTCTGGATAGGACATCATTGAAACCCTTCCTTTTTTAGTGGAAAAGAGGAATACAGTGGAACCTCGGTTTTTTAGTGTCTCAGAAGCCGAACGTTTCGGCTTTCGAACGCCGAAAACCCGGAAGTAATTGCTTCCGTTTTCGGACACACCTCGGAAGTCGAACAGCTTCCAAGGTGCGTTTCTCCATTTCCTCAATGGATTCCACAGACCATCCATTGAGCCTCGGTTGTTGAACATTTCGGAAGTCCAACGGTCTTCCGGAATGGATTACATTCGACAACCGAGGTACCACTGTACATCTTTAATGAATAAATACTATTCCTGGGTAGATTCTGCCTTCCTGCCTAATGCTGTTCTCCACCATCAGGGCAAATACATCCTGACACCCAGTCCCATCAGCTATGGGGAGGAGCAGCTGCTGCATTTCTTCGGGCAACTGCTGGGCATTGCCATCCGGGCAGACGTCCCCTTGCCCCTGGATCTCTTGCCCTCCTTCTGGAAGACTTTAGTTGGAGAATCACTAGATCCAGATGTTGACCTCCAGGAGGCTGACATACTGACCTACAACTACATCAAGAAATTTGAAAATGTAAGTGATGCTTCCTCCCCTTCCCCTGCTTTTTAGTCACCTGTAGAAGCTGCTGGATGACAGACTATAAAAAGGGAGTCCTGATTGTTTCAGCCAAGCTCTATCTTGGATCGATTGGGGGTCTCCATCTACTTTGGTGGCATCCTGGGAAAATCCAGTGGGGCTGAGTGTGGGTCAGACTGCAGGTTGAGAATCAGGAGGGCCAAGCAGCCTGGAGATGTTGTGCTTTAAAGGTAAAGGGTAAAGGGACCCCTGACCATTAGGTCCAGTCGCGGACGACTCTGGGGTTGCGGTGCTCATCTCGCTTTATTGGCCGAGGGAGCCGGCATACAGCTTCCGGGTCATGTGGCCAGCATGACTAAGCCGCTTCTGGTGAACCAGAGCAGCGCACGGAAACGCTGTTTACCTTCCCGCTGGAGTGGTACCTATTTATCTACTTGCACTTTGACGTGCTTTCGAACTGCTAGGTTGGCAGGAGCAGGGACCAAGCAACGGGAGCTCACCCCGTCGCGGGGATTCGAACCGCCGACCTTCCGATCAGCAAGCCCTAGGCTCTGTGGTTTAACCCACAGCGCCACCCGCATAAAGCGTTGTGCTTTACAGTGCACCAAAAAGTGAGGCTGGAAATTTTCAACATTCTTTTATGACAGGTTTTCCCCGCCAAAAGTCTCTGTGCATCTACAGCCCCTCTTGTGTTAACCACCCTTTTAAATAATCCACAAATTCACAGTGTGAATCTCAAGGCCTCTAAGTGCTCAGATCAGAAAGTGCATGCACCCAAATGATAGACATGCCCCATTTCTCGACTGGTCTGTCTTTAGAGTTTTTAATTTGCGATTTAATATTTTATTGTTTTGCAATGCTCAGAGTGCTTTATATGGGCTGAAAGTTGTATAAATAATACATTTCCAAATATATACACAACGTGCTTGACCAGTAGACAGCAAAGAACTCCCAACCGTCAAAGCAGAATCCACCAGCAAAAGCCTCTCTGGAATGAATGGAACTTTGGCAAGAGCCCCTGCAATGCTGGTGGGACTTGGGTGGGAGAGGCTTCCAGGGAACTGTGCTGTCAAAAGTTCTGCTTGGTTTTAACCAGCTATTTGTTATGTGCGCACTCCCTGTCTCTCTCAGAAATGCCAAAATCAAGATTGCTGCTCCATTTCGCAGCATTTCCAAAAAGCATCTGTCTCTTGGCTCACAACTTAGGCAGAGTGCTGTATCTTAAAGGAGCAGTTTTTTCTTACAACATGTGTCATAGTTCTGACTCAGCAATTGAGGAGCACCTCCTTAATGACATCACAGATAGATACATGCCAAAGTTATGTCTGTTGTTGTTTAGTTGTTTAGTCGTGTTCGACTCTTCATGACCCCATGGACGAGAGCACGCCAGGCACTCCTGTCTTCCACTGCCTCCCGCAGTTTGGTCAGACTCATGTTGGTGGCTTCGAGAACACTGTCCAACCATCTCGTCCTCTGTCGTCCCCTTCTCCTTGTGCCCTCCATCTTTCCCAACATCAGGGTCTTTTCCAGGGAGTCTTTTCTTCTCATGAGGTGGCCAAAGTATTGGAGCTAGTGTGTCTGAAAGAGAATGAGTGCTCCTGAATGCGACCCAGCTGTCCTTAATGCCTGCCCATCCTCATGGGCCCAAGGCAAGTGGGGCAGGAAGAGATCTGTACAACTCTTACTGGCTACCTCAGTGTTTCTGGAAAGGCCCAGAACAGGTTTAGGAAAAATGGATGGACCCTGTTGTCTGTCCCTTCTGGCTTCAGCACTCTGGAGGTGCCACTCATCAGGGCCTTGGTCTCCCCCAGCTAGTAGCTGCCTGATTCTGCTGCTTGCTCCATAAATCCTCTTGCCCTTCTTCTCAGCACCTTTTCCAGTCTTCACAATGCCCTAGCAATTTTCTCCTTTCTGCAAGTCTTCCTTCAGTGAGCCAAGGCCAGCTGTCCCCCCACAGTGCCTGTTGGCTGTTGTCCTTCTGCATGTACTCCTGTGTAACATGAACCTGCTCCTCCCGTTTAAAGTGAATTGGGAGCCCCATCCATCGGCACTCCAGCTGCACTTTGCAGATCATGTAGGCCCAGGGCATTGAGGCATTTGCTTTGTCTGGGAAGGCTGAGCCAAGCCAGATCCTGTCACATTCCTCTCTGGTGTTGTCCTAGCTGAACGACGAGTCGGAGCTGGAGGCCCTGTGTGCTGAAATTGCTTCCCAGCACCTTGCGATGGAGAGCCCCGACTGCCCCAACAAACCGAGCTGCAAGTTCACATACCTGACAATGACGGGGGAAGAAGTGGAGCTGTGCACCAGAGGCAGGCACATCCCGGTTGTGTGAGTAGCAGGGGTCTTTGGGACAAAAGGATTTGTGTGTGGGCAGTAGTGGGGGAGGCTGCATCATGGGAGTGTGGCGAGAGTTTCACCCTGGAGACCTGACTGACTGCCTCTTTCCATAGCTGTCAATCCTCCCTTTTTTTGGTGGGAAACTCCCTTATTCCAATACCATTTCCCGCTGCTATCCCGGATTGTTGATATCCCTTAAATTTCCTGGATTTCAAAGGAAGCAGCTCCTCTCCCTCCCTGTCAGCCAGGGAGGCTCCTCAGCTACGTTGCTCGGCTGCCAATAAGGAGTCTGAGACCGACTGGGGGTGGAGCTTGCATGCCTTGTGCAGCCAGACCCTCACGCCCAACCAGACAGACAGCCTGCCTGCCGTCTACGCGCTCGCTCTTTCGCTCACCCGTTCGCGCGCAGCCTCTGGAGCGCAAGGTGGCGAGGCTACTTGGTGCCATTGCACCGCCCTCGCGGCATCCCTTATTTTCAAATCCGAAAGTTTGGAAAAATCCCTTATTTTCAAATCTGAAAGTTGACAGCTATGCCTCTTTCCCATCAGGTGGGAGAACAAGGACGTCTATGCAACAGCCATCCGGAACCTGAGGTTACGCGAGCTGCACAATCCAGAGTGTGCGACGGCCGTGAGGGCTGGCCTGGGCTCCATTATCCCTTTGCAGCTTCTGACCATGTTGACTCCCCTGGAAATGGAGCTGAGGACCTGCGGCCTCCCCTACATCAACCTGGAGTTCCTCAAGGTGCGTTGCTGCTTCCCAGGCTGCGGAGTAGAACCTTCCCCGGCCAAAGGTTATGCAAACCTTAAACTGCATCCAGAGGGTTGGAAGAATCTGGTAGCATGGAGCCTTTATTTATTAGATATCGGATCCCGTTTAAAACGTGACTCTAGTCCAACAATACAATGCTATGTTTAGGGGAGCTTTTAATGTTTAACAGACTATTGTATTTTAATATTTTGTTGGAAGCCGCCCAGAGTGGCTGGGGAAACCCAGCCAGATGGGCAGGGTATAAATAATCAATTATTATTATATTATTATTCTAATAGCAGAGTGGGGAAATGAGCCAGAATCATCCCGAAAGCTTGGTGGGGGGAATGATCCATAAGGTTTGGGGTCCTCAGGAACTTCTCCCCCTTGGGTTGTAACAGTTCTCCCTCTCCCCCTTTGTCTCTTGCGGTGGGCAGGCACATACCATGTACCAAGTGGGACTGATGGAGACCGACCAGCACATTGAGTTTTTCTGGGGGGCGCTAGAGATGTTCACACAGGAGGAGCTCTGCAAGTTCATCAAATTTGCCTGCAACCAGGAGCGCATCCCCTTCACCTGCCCCTGCAAAGATGGCGGACCAGACACTGCGCATGTCCCTCCGTACCCCATGAAAATTGCACCTCCGGATGGCACTGCAGGTGAATGGGCCACTGGGCTCTGAAAGAGCTTTGTTTGCGCCTTTGGGGAAATGAGTATTTTTACCGAATCGCACCAAGCTGAGGACTTAAGTTGACAGACAAGCGAACATCCCAAAATGTTGTGATGAGATCAGATTATGTTTCTCACATCACTTTGACTTTCAAAGCAGCTGAACCAAATGGGAGTGAAACCCTTCTTGACTTTTGGGGACATTGGTTTACTTTGCTGTGTTTGTAAACTTCCTTGATGTTTCATCAGGAAAGTGGTATATAATTTGATAGAAAGGCTTACTGTGTAAGACACACAATGCAAAAGAAAGGGGTAGAGGGAGGGAAGAAGAGAATAAGCAAATACACAAAGTTCTTCTCCAGCTCAGGTGTTGAAGCATCATTTACCGTATTTTTTGCTCCATAACGCGCACTTTTTTCCTTCTAAAAAGGAAGGGGGAAAGTCTGTGCGCGTTATGGAGCGAATGCATGGTCACTGGAGCTGAATTGCCCAGGGACCAAAAGAAGATCGAGCTTTTTCTTTTGCAAAGAGAGAAGGGGGTGTTGAAAGGCTGCCGCTTTACAGCTGATCAGCAAGAGATCGGGAAGAGAGATAAGGTCGCTGGCCTTCTTCCTGCAGAGGAGGCTGTTGGTTTCCCCAGCGACATGTGACTGGCTGATTAGATTATCTGTTTGGAAACTGTAGAAAGGGCTTTGAGCTGATCCTTTTGCAACTGGGGCTTTTCTTTGCAAAAGCAGCAGCACAACTTTGAGCTGCTCCTTTTGCAAATATGTCTTTTCTCCTTTGCAGAAGCAGCAGCACAACAACAATTTTGGGCTGATCCTTTTGCAAATGGGGCTTTTCTTTGCAAAAAGCAGCAGCACAACTTTGGGCTGATGCTTTTGCAAATATGTCTTTTCTCCTTTGCAGAAGCAGCAGCACAACAACTTTGGGCTGCTTCTTTTGCAAATGGGTCTTTTCTCCTTTGCAAAGGCAGCAGCACAACTTTGAGCTGCTCCTTTTGCAGATGGGTCTTTTCTCCTTTGCAAAAGAAGATGCACAACTTTGAACTGATCCTCAAAAAGGGGGGCTTTCCCCCTTTCCTCCTCAAAAAACTAAGTGTGCGTTATGGTCCGGTGCGCGTTATGGAGCGAAAAATACGGTATATATGGGAGTTGCCATATATTTGCCCTGGTTTCCCTCCAAATCTCTCAGTTGTCTGGTTTCAGAGTTTAGAATCAATGTCTTAAAGGTACCAAGAGCTACTAAGAAGGGAAAAAAAGCTTTTGCCTACAGAGCAGATTTAACCGCCTCTCTTCTTTTCTGCGGTTCTTTGTAGGTTCCCCAGACTCGCGCTACATTCGTGTTGAGACCTGCATGTTCATGATCAAACTTCCTCAATACTCCTCCCTGGAGATAATGCTGGATAAACTCCGGTACGCCATCCACTACCGCGAAGACCCTCTCAGCGGCTGAGCTGCTGCACATCTTTAGGCAACGGACGTCTCTGCGGAAGTCCTTGGAAGAGGCTCCTGCCCAGCTGAAAATTGACACCGAACGGCGACGAGGCGAGAGTTGAAGGCTGATTCTTTCCTCCAAACCTTTGCCTCTGCAATGGCACTTGTGGGGAGGCTTCCATTTCATACTTGTAGGCTTTTGTGGTGGATGGGTTGTCTTGTTTGTGAAATATTTCTAGGGTAAGTTTAGTACACAGACTGATGTTCACAAACCTTGAGATCCTTACCTTTCTTTCATAATTAGAAGAGTGCTAATCACTGAATGGGAAGTTAATGAAGCTTCCAACGCAGAGTTCTCCCCGCTATCATTTCTGAGTGCAAAAATGGAGCGGCTGCCACTACAGAAGCCATTGACACACAACAGAATCCTCACTGGGACAATGACTGAAAACCTTCCCTTCTTGCCAGTGATGCAGGTGGCAACTTCACAGCATTCCACACCTCCAGGTTTTGGTGGCGAGGATCCTGTCAATTCACGCGTTTCATTAAAGAGAGGCTCTGTAGAAACAAGTTTCTGGGTTCCATCACACCACAAGCATGAGTACTCTTTTGCACACACACACACACACACACACACACGGTTCAGTGGCTAAAATCCACCGGCCCTGCCTCTTGGCTCTCCACAGTCAGCAAAGCCGGTGGACGCACTGCAACGTTTTTGTACTCAGAAATGATCACTCGGAAATTATTATTACTAAAATGTTGCATCCAGAAAGTGGGGGAGATGAGAAACGTCCGATTTCCGAGGTAATGTTTTACTCTTTCTTGGGAAAGCTGCAGGCACGATCCACTCTGCCTTGCTGTTTTGTGGCTTTCTTTTTTGCTTCATTGGGCTTTCCACTGGGTTCCTACACAAAGGGAGCTACACATGAGCAGAGCTGGGTGGATTGGGCCTGTTGCAAGGTGCACCCTGCCTCAAGACCCATCAAGCAGACACATTCCCCCCCCTTTACTAATATGAAGTGTTGTGGGTCCTGCTGGATTGATCCATTTCCGGGTTGCCTTCAAACCCAAGATGCAGTGCTATGTAGGAGTTTAAGTGCCAGTACTTGGTTCTAAATCTTGTTTTTTTTTTGGCCTGCGAAAGCCTCCCCCACAATTTTGCAAGCTGTAAGCTAGGGCTGGCAGGAGACAAGAGTCAGAATAGTTTTGCTTGCCTGTAGCAACAGAACAGCTGTATTTATTGTATATAACTGTGAATACTGGTAATTATTTGGGCTGCATGGTGTGTGGAAGGAGCTCGGGGAGAGTGTGAAAGGAAGAGTGTGACTGTTTTTAGAGTTAGATCTTGGCGTGAAAAAAGATCCAACTTCCATTGTCAGAGAAGAACTCGCACCTGTTTAGGTATCACTTTCAGCCCTCGAGCCTTGCCCATTTTCTGGCCAAAGTGGGCACAATGCGTTCAGATGAAAAACCAATGTCGTGTGAAGGACATGCTGGGCTGAGCTTCACCAAAATCTGGCTGGTTTTGTTTTGTTTTTGAATTGCCCAGCTTTCTCTTAAGGGAACTTCTCGCTCAGTCAAATACCTCACAGGCCTTTCTGTTGCCAGCTGTGAATATGAGGAAGCTGTTGTTGCTGCTGCCGTTCCTGCTGCTTCCTCCTAGAGGACGTAGGGACGTTGGGAGTCTCCACCCCTCGGCCCAGAAGCATGTGTGCTGTAAAGTGACTTGATGTATATTTATTCCAACTATTTATGGTTGCATTTAACAAAACAAAATGTCCTCCATGGTGTTTACACCCCCGCCCGGCGTAAATGGAGTTTCTGTTTGGGAACATTTTGTATCCAAATCTTAAGCCCTTCATCTGCGTTGTGGATTCCTATTTTGGAAGAGCAGGTAGGGACAAGTTAAAGGGTGCTGCTAAGACTGAGCAAGTGGCAAAGAAATCTGCCCTGGACTTCCTGAACCCATCAAATTGGTTCTTGTTCACTGTATGAACATTGACTATATAGTCTGCAGTAAGAGTGTCTCTCACTAAATACTCTGGGTTGTGACTTTTTATTTTTAACTTGAATATTCATTCCGAATGTAAAGCTGTCCTAACAACAGCAGAGAATATGGATGTTGAGGCATTTAAGCTTATGTTGAGGCATCTGTTTTGCTATTTATTACACACTGTTAACCTGTTTTAAGTGCTCTTGGTCAGGTAGGAAATATCCAGGCTAAAAGGGAAATCTTACTACTTGTCGGCTCCTTAATCTTTTGCCTGGAAACAGAAACCCTGTGACCTCCAAGCTGCGTTCACCTACAGAAAGTTAAAACTACTTGAGATGACAAATTGCAGGCTGCCTGATCTCTGGCTCATTTTGAGATGGGTTTAAAGCACTGTAGTTTTTAATTTGTATTTAATTATAGCAAACGTGTAAATATTTTGTACAAAAGGGAAAAGTGAGCCAAGGGCTGCCATTCCTCTTGTGCAGAAGGGGCTCCAAGTTCCTTCTTCTGCCCAAGGGAGACGAGCTACCAAGCTGACAAGTGTGTTTTGTTTGCCTTTTTCTTTTCTTTTCGTTAATTTATTCTCTGCTTTCCACACCTCGATTCTACTGCGAAGGTCTCCCCTTAGAACTGTTGTCCCTTCTCAACTATATCAGATACAACCTTAGCTTTCCTCCGTAAACCCACCACAGTGCTTTGCCCCTGGAAATAACATTGCAAGGTTAGTTGCCACTTGTTTTTCAGAAGTCTCTTTGGCTTTTCTTGTATTTAATAAATGCTTACTTTTGGTGGAAGTGTCCTTAAAGCTGCTTTATATTTGATCAGCTGGGCCTGGAGCATGTTTGTGTGACACAG
Organism: Darevskia mixta; assembly: GCA_034641385.1. Taxonomy (NCBI): domain Eukaryota; kingdom Metazoa; phylum Chordata; class Lepidosauria; order Squamata; family Lacertidae; genus Darevskia; species Darevskia mixta. The sequence goes on along the minus strand of JAWWNH010000025.1, from coordinate 5,230,249 downwards.
GCTCCCTCTGACCTTCACCAGGCACTAGGAATCACTGGAACCAGAATGCCTCAAGGGGCAGAACGACAAACTTCCCACCCAGTTCTTTTGTGCAGGCTTTCAAAGCAGCATTGTTGATTGTGATAACTGTTTATGTATCTGTACAAACTTAACTGGACCAGTCCCTATGAAGTCAAGAAAGGAGAGGCCGGGCATTTGCTAAATCCACCTTGAAGCTCTTTGCAACACATAATATGTGCCAAAATGGCAAGCTAGTTGCTGAGAGCAGAGACTAGAGCTGGGATGCCTTTTCTCATCTGGCTACTGAAAATAATTACAAAGTGCGCTAAGACCTGTAACTAACTGCTGCCAAGGCTCTGTCATACTTTGCATTCTGTTACTAGACTTTTCATGTACCTACCGAGTTCTTCCAGAGGGAGTTCAGGGTGATCTTTAGCTGCATTAATAGAGCAGTATAAGCAGTGAGCAGAGCTACTATTTTAGCCTTCAGTGCTAGCAGGAGCAGCTCTTCTGTTTTTCTACCGTCCTTTTTGCATCCTCCACTATCTCACAGCCAGGGCTCTGTAGATGAGGGGATTTTGGCAGTTCTCATAGAATTGTAAGATCAGAAGGGATTCGGAGGGTCATCTAGTCCAAACCCCTGCAATGCAGGAATATCATTGCCCAATTTTCTGTGGGTTTTTTTTACCAAGATCAAGGAGTGAGTTTGGGGCTCTGTTTGGAGACCATTTTGAAACATGGCAGCTGATGCCACCACCTCCCCAAACTGACTTCTGCAAGTGAGGTGCATGTGGCTCAGGCCACTACTTCCCATAATGCAGTAGAGGCAGCAGCAGCAGCAGCTGTGGTGTAGGAGGTGACGGCAGGGGCCTAACCACCACTGAGCTCTGGTGTACTAAAGTAGAACAGGAGAGGTGAGGACAAGTAGCCCTGGCACAGCAGCACCCAACATGACCCTTCCTGCAATGTGGCTGGATGTGTGTGCAAGGGGAGAGGCAGTCTCCCCCCCCCCCGCCAGACACCCACCCACTTTTTAATTTTTTTGCCAAGTGTGTAAATCTGAATGCTCACAAGTTAGACATGCGTAAGTTGTGGGCTTACTGTAAAGAGAACAAAATAAAAAAATTCCTTCCAGTAGCACCTTAGAGACCAACTAAGTGCTACTGGAAGGAATTGTTTTATTTTGTTTCGACTACGGCAGACCAGCATGGCTACCTACCTGTAAAGAGAACAGTGGTGATTTTCCCTTCCCAAACTTCCGACAGCAGGAAGTTAGAGGCACTTTTAAACATGAGAAATTTTCAAGTGCACAATGGTAAGGAGCCCAGCCCACCATTTCAAGGGTGCTTGTTAAATGAAGTAACTCGGGCAGAGACCATACACCCCTTTGGAGGGCAAGTGATGGAGCAGTGGGTCACATGAGGACACAGCAGCGACTGCTGCAGTTTGAGAAACTGCTCCTCTGGTTTATATTTTCATATGTGGCAACTAACAAAATGGTACTGGGGGGGGATTGGTTTTGATTTCAAATCTCAATCTATTCAGTAAATTTTGAAGCAGAGTTAAAACAGGTGGAGGATGACAAAAACTGCTACTTCACAGGACGCAAGAACGAGATACAAAGTTTATTACAAGAAATTTGAGACAGTCTCCAATATAGCAGAATAATCAGCATAAAGAGAATGAACAGAAGCCTGTCTTGGTTTTTTTTTTTGTTTTTACAGAAATGAAACTGGGCACTTCTGGTATTACAAGATAGGCTATATACACACACACACAGAGGCAGAACAATGAAATGCTATGGCTTTTCCCTGTGGTGGTTCTTCCTCCCATTTGGTTACACACTCCTGACTGGGGAAATAAGATTGCCAAGTGCAGTTAGAGCACCAAAAGAACAGGTTAAGAAGCCCAATAAGTTGAGCTTAAGCCAAAGCAGCAACCAACCCAGGCTTCCTCACGAGGCCTTGCCTGGTAGCTGCTAGGCCAGTCACAAGTCTAAACACACAATCCCGTGGACAACGCCTCAAGACTGAGCGTTTTAAGCAGAACTTCTACGAGACTCTCAGCTCAGTTGTTTTGACTATAGGACACATTTGAATCTGATCTCCCCCCCGACAGACACACACCCTGGTCCTTACCTCAGAGCACAAGGACATTTTAAAAAAAAGCAGCCCTAAATCAGGAGAGAAGGGTTCCTGCCACCACTTCTCTGGCCTGCAGCTGTGGTATGATCACCCACCTCCCTATCCCTCTCCCCCCCCCCCCCGCTGCTAAATCAGTGTCACACTGAAACCAGCCCTACTGCAGCCAGACCTTATGAGGGAAACCCACTTGCCCTGGGAAGGCCCTTCCCCTATTGCTCTTTGTCTGGGTAGTCCGATTCAGCTTGCCACGGTTTCACCTGCGAAAGAGAATGGCAGGAATTGATGGAGGGCAGTATCTGGGCAGCAAGAAGGAGACAGAGCAATCTGCAATCAAAGTAGAATTTCCCCCGCCCCCATTCAGAAGTTCTGTAGCATTGCCTTGTCAGAACTACAGCTCAAACTTCAAAGCACATGCATAGCCATGTCCTGGTTCTAAGTAGATGGCACAGATCTCAACTTGCATTTTAAAAATGAGCAAGCTATTGACCCTCATAGTTGCAAAGGTATGATTGAGTGCATAGGTCCAGTGTTGGACAGCCTACATAAGCCAGATGATTGAAAGACAAGATAGCTTCAGTGCCCACTTCAAGACTTCCAGAAGCAGAATATGTGGCTGCAGACTTTGATAGAAAAAGCTTTAACACACTAAAAGGGCACTTTCATTCCTTTTTGCTTAAGAGAGGCACTCTTCACATTCACACAGAAAGGAATGCCTCTAAAATGGCACACAGTATTCAAAAATCTAACATCTGAAACAATCAATGCTTTTTTCTTGTCCTACTTGTATGTGCATTTATGTAGAAACAAGCAATTGATTTTAATGAATTTGATCAACTAGGACTGCAATGATACGGCCCCTAGGATACGTTGGGTCTTCTTCACTGATGTTGAATCTCTCCTCTCAGCCCCTATAGAAACCCCAAACGCTTCCAACTGGTCTCAGAACTGATGCAGACAGGACCAAGGAGAAGGACAACTAGGGAAGAGCTTGGATCCAAAGCTAACTCAATAGTCCAACACACTCCCAACCCAGGCAGAGATTTAGAGCAGCTCAGGAGCTGGCCTCCATCTCTCCCTCTGATTTCCCTCCCATAATTCCCAATGGGAGGGAAATGGCCTCTCATCAAAGGGCAGAAAATTGTTGCAAACGGGCCTTTGGGATGAGGCAGCTGAAGCACCTCTGGTTTTTGCTTCCACCTTAGGAATGCAACCTATGATTTCTTTGGGGTTAGGGTTACAGCCCTAAAAATGTATGTGCGTCAGGGCAGGAGTTTTGATTATTTGAACTCTGGCAGAGAACCATGAGCCTGAAGAGAGAACTAGAGCCCGCCGCAGCTCTTACCTTGGTGTTGTTGTAATGGGGAGGGCTAGCAGGACTCCTGACACCTTCTCTTCTCAGGCTGTGGGAGAAGGGGGGGAGGGGGAGAGAGAGGTAAGACAACATTTGCCATTGGAATCTAAAACTTCCTTCACTTCAACATTATTAAGCAACTTTATTAAAAGGTTTCTAACATGCCTTTCAGGACCCAACCCTCCCAAGGTAGTTCAAGATTTGTAGTTTGGTAGATTTGTTTTAGGATTTTGTAACAAAACAAAACAGTCCTTTAATTAGTGGTCAAGAGCAGCACATCAAAGAAGTGCAGACTGTAAGAAGGAAGTCTTTAAAACTCTTAAGAACCAGCATCCTCTTCAAGAGATCACAGAGGAGCTGCTACTGCCTCCAGTCAAAAACCACCTGAGCAAAAGCCCCCACGAAGTATTTTCAGAGGAAGCCCGGGATGCTGCACAGAAGTTAGAGCACAGCTCCTCTCAAGACCAGTTAGTGGGGAACAGGCAGGACTCAAACACCACCACGTCCACATGGTCCTGCCAATGGGAGGAAGTGGGAGGAGATTCACACCAGGAAGTTCTGTACTACAGAGGATTTGGTTCTGCCATTAACCTACAGGCAAGAAACAGATTTGTAGCTTGATAACAAGATAAACAGCCCCTTCCTCAAGCAACCAGCATCTACCTGGGCCGAGCTGGAACTGTGACAGGGAAGCTGGGCACATAGCCACTAGGACAGTCAGTGAAGGGACAGCGCCTGGTGGGGAGGGGGGCGGCTGCATGGTCACTCAGCACTCTTCCACGACCACCACCGATACCCAGCTCCTTGGGTTTGCCTCGTTCTGAAGGCCCAAGATTGTCGTCTCTTGTGTTGTTGGGAGGGGCCTGCTGAATGTGTCTGGCAGCCACCAGATTGTTGCGGGAGGGATTCCCTCTGATGGGGTGGGGAGGCTTCTGCTGCCTGAACTCCTCAAGGTACTGAGGTGAGATTTCCCCTGAAGCAGGAAAAAAGAAAGTGAGGAACTGCGCTGGAGAGAAATGGCCACAGATATGGAGCAGGCCGGATCTGGCCCGAAGAGATGACCTGAACTAGCTGCACAGGCTGGTTGATGTTAAAACTGCCCCAGGGACTACAGCCAACAAACAGTTCACCTTCGAAGAGGATGAACAGCAACACTGTCCAGCCACTGAGAATTTTATTTAGAAAGAATGATAAAGCACTTAATTGAAGAGTCATCTAGGTGGTGCATAATTAAAAACAAAAACAAACTGTAGATAAAAACAGCTAAAATCCACAAAGCTTTTGAAAAACTTACATAAAACAATAAATTAAAACAGATTAAAAAATCAGTAAAACTTTTAGAACAAATCTACATAACAAATTCATATGTTTGGGTAGACTTGCTGAAATAAATGCTTTTAGCAGGCATCCAAAACAATACGGTGAGGGCACCTGCCTAATGTCAATTAGGCAGGATGTTCCAAAGCACAGGTGCTGCCACACTATACAAGATCAACTCCTTGAAAATTCAATCCTCTGGGCTTTAATCCAAAGGGTTGCATGTCCACTGGCTGCAAGTATAGAGATACACCAAGCACTACAGTAAGCAGGAATGGAAACAATCTTGCATATTACTCTACCGCAGTGCAATGAAACGGCAAGTCTCTGCAAATGAGGTGCACAGATGCCCTTTGGAAAACATGAGTCGGATCATCCCCCATTTCCAGAACTGTCCTGCTGTGGGCAGCAAAGCAGGCTCTCCTCCTGAGCTCTGCTTGGCTTGCCAATGACAATACCTTGATGCCGGATCCGTCTTCTAGGCAGATCTGGCGAGCTTGTTCTCTCCAAGTTATCCACAGCCAGAGTCCCTTGCTGTGATGGGGCTCTTCCTATTGAGGGTGCAGTGGCTGGACGCAGGTCACACTGGTCCTGGATCAATAAACAAAGCCGGTTATTTGTATATTTGTATATATCTTTATTGTCATTGTACAAGTACAACGAAATTGGATTTAAAATAATAATAATAATAATAGTAATAATAATTAAATAATTTTTTAAAAAGTTCATTTAACAGCAATAAAAGCCATACGAAACACTTAAAAATAAGGGAGAGCACTGAGCAGCCGCTGCGTCTATGCGCGCCGCCATCTTAGAACTCTTATTAGAAATAACAGAAATTTAAACAATAATCAAAAACAAAACAAAACAGGCCTCTCTGCCAAGCGGTGGTAGCAGCCTCAGCAGTTCTTGTAGGCCTGTCAGGCCCCCCTAGGCCAGATGGTGAGTGGCAGGACTGGGGCCCTCAGGCGCTGGGCAGGGGAGTCCTCCCTGGTGGTAGCAGCCTCAGCAGTTCTTGTAGGCCTGTCAGGCCCCCCTAGGCCAGATGGTGAGTGGCAGGACTGGGGCCCTCAGGCGCTGGGCAGGGGAGTCCTCCCTGGTGGTAGCAGCCTCAGCAGTTCTTGTAGGCCTGTCAGGCCCCCCTAGGCCAGATGGTGAGTGGCAGGACTGGGGCCCTCAGGCGCTGGGCAGGGGAGTCCTCCCTGGTGGTAGCAGCCTCAGCAGTTCTTGTAGGCCTGTCAGGCCCCCCTAGGCCAGATGGTGAGTGGCAGGACTGGGGCCCTCAGGCGCTGGGCAGGGGGCTCTTCCCAAAGAAGGAGTGGGTTGGCTTGCTTGCAGCGCACCTGCCACAAGCGACAAACTCAAGGCAAGCTCTCTGTACCTGGTGATGGAAGAGGATCTCTTCTTCCAGCTGGACGCCACAGAATTCGCAAGGGAGCATGAGGCTGCTGGAGGAGTCATGCTGCAGAGGAACCGTTTCCCTGCTGCCAGCAGACTGACTGCTCTGCAGCTGTTCCCAGAGATCCTGAAGACGCTCAGACTGAGGGACAAAAGAGCTTCTCTTGCTGAAGGATGCTAAAGCGCTGACAGGGTTGCAGCCAGTCTGTTATATAGAAAATGGAAGGGGGGGGGGACTTACATTAGTTTCCTTCTTCTAGAGATCCCCACAACACAAGGCAAGCAAGCATATCAGACACAGCCAGCAAAGCTGTAACAGGACAGGTGACTCCCATGAACAGACACTGCTTTTCAGTTACTATCAGAAATATCTGCTTTTAAAGATGAGATTATACACACCCCTGTTGCTTCCAATCATAACAAGAGAGTTTGCTATTTCAATTTTGTATCATCATCTACTAATCTAGATAATTTGGGGAGAAAGCCTCACAGAATGCTTTTTGAAAGACTCAGATTTGTTTCATGAAGTGTCTCTGAAGGTGATAATTTAGACACTTCAGTTGACAACTAAAAACACTCAGTCATTATAATACAATACTTTATATTTTGAAAAGAGGTTTGTCTGACTGTTCTCTATGTGTTAGGACGCCTCTTGCGATATTGTCGCCAACATTTTCAACCCTATATGGCTGGGAGGAGGAAGGAGAGACTGCATCTCTTCCCCAAACCACACTGTAGGAGGGTTTAATCCTGCTGGGTGCTACTTTGCCAGTATGTTCCCTGCAGCCGGAAAACTGTACCCTTGGTGGACAACTGTTGGTATCCAAACATAGACCAAAATCTGGTCCCCAAGCTCAGGAACCATCGTGCCAAAATGGGCAACAGTATCTTCAGAGTTGTCCAAATCAGTGCAGCTTGGAATGGTTCAGTCCACCAACTGGATTTAAAATGGTGTCCAACAGTATCCAAACACAAGACGAAAACTGGCTCCTCCATCTCGTGAACCGTTGCACCAACGCTATCACAAGAGGCATCTGAACACAAGGGGAACAGATAGACAAACCTCTTTCCAAACCAGATAGTAGATGACAGCTATAGCTTTGGCCCAGTTGTCATGAACTACCCAACTTAGCCTTCAGTGCACTGGGGAAGCCATAAGAAAGGACCACCTGCCCCATTTCCATATCTGCTAATTTCCCCCTTCTAACAGCATGGAAAAAATATGATATATACAAAACCTGATGAAGGATTAGGTCTTCCTCAGGGAACAGCTTCTCACAAAACTCACAAGGCAGCAGTGTTTCAGCTGCAAAGCAAGGAAGGACAAGGTTATGTAACTCATCTAGCTGCCTCCTCTTTGGAATTTCTATCAGTCACACTCACATGCAAGGCACTGTACAAACACAACCCTCTGTTGAACAACCGAGGAGGCAGGTGACTGTTCCTCCCATTTTATAAAGTCCACTGGCTGATAATGAGTTACCTTGTGTCAGCCAGCAAATCTGTAGCAGAGAATAGACCTCAGCCCAGCTCTACAGAGCTAAAGTCCAAACATTTAGCCACATTAGTAAATTAACTCTCTGATGCAAAAAATTAACTTCACGGCATTTCAGTAAAAAAAAAGGAGAAGGAAGGAAGGAAGGATCAGAATACTCAGAGCATTCTTCAGGTTGGGGGATTTCACAAGAGTCTTCAACAATCTCAAGCTCCCTCTGCTCAAGGTCAAGAAGTTCCATCTCATTCCAGAAAAAAAGTGATTCTCAGTACTTCTCCACTAATCCCACCCTCCACCCCCCATTACTTAAGGCCCTATTTTCATTATCTGTGCAGAAATCAAGAGATTTCTCACACAGTAATTTTCACAATGCTGAAGATTGGGCAAGTCGGTAAAAAATCTCAACTTTAAGTCCTACCTGCACCTCTACAAAATCCATTTTTAATAAATAAATAACTTATGCATGCCATTTTTCAAGACAAGTCTGAGAGCAGTTTAGAACCACATCAGCACACAACAAATACTTTTTTGGGGGGGAGGGAATGTTATATAAAAATATATATTACAAGCAGCACTAAAAGACAAAATTATGCCAATGAAACACAGGCAATCTCGCCTCTCCCTTCTGAGAACACAGAGCCCCTCCTGCCCTCGGGTCCTCACCTTCCAACCTTGGCAGCACTTTTGCACCCCTCACAGAAGCCAAAGCCTTTACAACATTCTCCTAATGGTTTCGGCCTGCAACCATTTCATGACATCACAGCACCTCAACCAATGACTGAGCAACAGCAAATGTTTACTTACCTTTGGGCCCGTTTAAAGCATGGTTAGCAGGTGCCAGCAAACCCTGAGAGAAGATATCGGGGTCATTTGCGTCAACAAAGTCCTCAGCTGCTTTAGCTCTGGCGGGGCAGATATTTTTCCAGAGATCCCTCTGGGTCTGTGTGCCACTGTGCTCATGAGAGCTGTTTTCCTGCTGCAAGCTAAGAGCCAGCAGGTAATCCAGGTTGCAATCTGGATCTCCACCGAAAGGCATGGGGGCTGTCATCTTTTCCAGGTGGACTTCATGGGATGAAATATAACCAAATATTAGAAACAAAGGCAGCGCTGCCTTGATCTTTACCATCATCATGATCATTGTCTGACCTTCCATTTGTAAAAAGAAGAGCAGCACAACACACCCAAAGATGGGCTTACATTTTTCAGAACATGCAAAAAGGTTGCTGGAAACTGTATTTCAAGAAAGCAAGGCAGAGAAGGAGAGCCAATACCCCCTGAAGAGAGGTGATTCGAGCATCTGCAATACACCAATTGTGCTGTGCCAGCAAGGGGGGAGGGAACCTTAGGCCTGGGGGACATATGTAGCCCTCCAAGTCTCCCTAGCTCATCCTCTGGTTTCTCCCTACACACCACATCCCCTCTGCACTCTCCTGAAGTCGTTGTCCCTGGCTGGAATGTGTACTTGAACTATGATGAAGCGACCCAACAGAGTTTCTGCCCCAGAGGGCTGAAGTCATTACACCTCAGAACTGCCAGCATGGCCAACTTTTCTCCCTCCTAGCTGCCAGGAAATAGCAGCAGGATCTTCCAGCAGTAATAAAATGACTGCTGGTTGAATACAAACAAGCCCAAGATCATAGCTGTCAACCCTCCCTTTTTTTGCAGGAAACTCCCTTATTCCAATGCTGTTTCCTGCTGCTATCCTGGATTGTTGATATCCCTTAAATTTCCCAGATTTCAAAGGAAGCAGCTCCTCTCCCTCCCTGCTGGCCAGAGAGGCTCCTCAGCTGCGTTGCTCAGCTGCCAATAAGGAGTCTGAGACTGACTGGGGGCGGAGCTTGCATGCCTTGTGCATCCAGACCCTCATGCCCAACCAGCCAGCCAGCCTGCCTGCTGTCTACGCGCTCGCTCTTTCGCTCACCCGTTTGCGCGCAGCCTCTGGAGCGCAGGGTGGCGAGGCTACTTGGGGCCATTGCACCGCCCTCGCAGCATCCCTTATTTTCAAATCCGATAGTTTGGGAAAAATCCCTTATTTTCAAATCTGAAAGTTGACAGCTATGCCCAAGATCCATCCACCAACTGCCCATGTAAACATACCCAGAGAGGATAAAATTTAGGACACAGCATGAAAATTTGGGAAAGGTGTGTGCCACTGGGAAGAGGGGCACAAAAAGGTTAGATTCAATTAACCGAGAATGCACTCTTGAACACTAACGTGTGAGGGAGAGGGGGCACATTGTAAAATGCCAAGTATTCTTTTTAAAAGTGATCATTTGCTGCCATTACCTTGATTCTGATCTGGCTGCGATAGAGCAATGTTCCTTCTGTTGCGCTCACTGGGCAGCTGGTCACCCGAGAGACAGTTATAAAGTCTACTTTCAGGAAACCGGCTCAACCTTGGCAGGGATCGTGCAGAGTTGTCTGGATGGAGGACATTCCTGACTGTCTGAACGCTATGCAAAACTGGATCGGAGTTCAAGCAGGGCCGGGCTTGGCTGACTCTTGCTTCCTCAGCCTCCCTCTTGCAGTCCTCAGGGTGCTCCTTCAGATCTCTGAGCAGAATGTTGCGGCTGCACCTGCTACATCGCTCAGTTCGAGAGCCACAGTAGTCCTCATGGTCCTGGAGTTTGTTGAATGCAAGCTCAATGTCACAGTGCTGGCAGGCCACTGGGCGCAAGGGACACTCTGCAGCCTATGGTAAGACAGCAAGGAAACTGTGCATAAGGTCGTCGTCTGAGCAACCTCTTTGCATTTGTCTGGCCATCAGCCTCAGCCAGCACAGGCCGAAGGAACAAGCATGGAGTTTTAACATCCTGAAGCCAGCTCGCCTGCACAATTAGGATGATGTAAAGGAGCTGCATTTGCTGTTGTGAATACCAGTATCAGTTTACCAAGGGCACTGAATCAGACTTGCAAGGGGCCAGTGACCATTAGGGTGAATGCTTGGCAAAATAAATCCCAAGAGCGAGCTGCAATCTCACCCCTTGGCTGTAGTGCGCCACACTAGTGTAATACCTAACCCACAACACATGGCTGCTTTACAACCTCCATTTTAGAAATGGGTTTTTAATATTGAGTTAGGTGGGACCAGTGATTTTTTTCTGGGGGGATGCAGGGGTTCACATACCCCTAAACATTTTGTGAATCTTTGTCCATTTGTCCTTTTACTGTATTTATTTTTCCCAATTTGAGCTGTAAAATGGTGATTTTCTTGAGTCAAAATGAGAGTACCTAAACATTTTTTTAAAGAAAAAAAGCACTGGGTGGGGCCATAGTGCAGGTTGGTAAAAATGCCAACCCAGAGAAGCAGCCCTTAATAGGCCCATAAGAAGCTGCCTTATACCAGCAGCTAGCCCTGAAGCCCATCTCTGGATCCCTCTCCTCTGTAGGAAAGAGCCTAGATCCTGCACTATGCCATCAACTCTCTTCCAGTTACAAAAAGATACCCTGCTTGTGATTGTTACCCTCTACAAGGAACCATGTGCAAGTGCCTTTAAAAAATCTTACTAGCCTGAAGGCTCTCACACACAATCCACTCCTTGCAATTTTTGTTAGTCCCACCCTGCATCATCAGGTAAAGACGAGTCAATGATATGCTTACTAACCACATGCTCCTGCAAAAGACCACTGTCCATCTTCATGCTGCACTTACAGACAACCTAAGATTGAAAAACAAACAGACACACAAACCAGTACAGGGTTTGTGATTAAACCAGTCTACCAGGGAGAAGCCGTTGCATAAAGGGGGAAAGGGGCTACTTGTCACCTGCGTGTGCTCCAGCTCCTGGTGGCTCCTCATTTCCGATTTTGGGAAAGACTCCTTGCAGATGTGACATACCCCTATGTTTCGACTGCAATGGATCTCATGGATGGTGAAGTTTGCCGCAGGAATGTCTTTTTTGCTGGAAACAAAATAGACAAGGTGCAAAAGATAACAGGGACTTGCGGTTTAGAACACTGATTTGGAGTAGAGCTGCTGGGTGAGGAAGGTGCAAAAGAAATGATTTTTTAAAAGAAAGCTAACCCAAGCAAACCCTGCAAGGTCAGCCAGTATTACTTCATATTGCCATCTGCATGGCAATGAAGCTGCAGCCACAGTCCACAGAGTGAGCATATGGCAGTAAGGGATTTTGCAGTCCTCAGCTCTGTCTTTTGGGCACTATTCAATTCATTCCCCCTTTCATGGACCAGCAGGGATGTTCTCTTAGGAGACAAAGCTCACATCTCCAGAGTGAAGGAGAGAAAAGCCACTATTACACACCAGCTCCTGAGTCAGCTGCACTGATCCCATCCTCCACCATAACCAGTCTCTCCGCCGCTGCCCCCATCCGCATCAGCACTCACACAACCATAAGCCAGGGTTTCTGGCTTCTTGTGGTTTACCATGAAGGAGCAGCATGTGTAGGCATACTGCACAATCACTCCAGTATGAAAATAAGAAAGCCATGATTTGTTGTTATTTCCAAACCAGGGATCAGTTTGTTTCTCCCTAGCCAGCTACAATCCATAAACCAATATGAATATTTGCTTAAGATGGGCTAGCAATCGTGGCTTGTTGAGGAGAAACAAACAACAACCCCAGATTAGGACACAATATTTCTTAAATGATTTTTCCTGCTGAAAATTTTCCATTTCACATGTTCATTAGCAGCAGTGAATGGATGCCAATTGCAAATAAATATTAAGCAAGGATGACAACTTCCAAGTTCTTAGCTTTGTTTACTAAAAACAAGTAAAATAAACATGATAAATTAGAGCAATGGTTCTGAAACAGAGCTAATCAACCAACCCAATTGCATACACACAGAGTAGGCAGTTACTGAAACAAACTAGTTTCCTTTCTTACCAATTGTTGCACAGTTGGGTTTCACTTTCCTGTTCCACCACGGCAGCCATCGCCCTGCTGTTCAAGGAACTAAGGAGGGGAGAAAAAAGGGCACTACTTTTTGTTTCCCAAGCATGCTTACTCATTCCCTTCCTACTCAGAATCCCTTTCACAGAGGGCTCCCCTAGTGCTTATCAGCAGGCTCCCTTCTTGTCCCAAGAGTTTAAGCAGCAGTCAAACAGCCCTTTTGACAGCATAATTGCCCTGAAACCAATTTCATCTCATTGAAGCCCACAAGCTTAAAGGAAAGACAGACACGCTTACAGAGCTGTGAGTCTCATCAGTGCTTGCCAATTTATGCTTTCACACAGAGTTAGAAGGAAAGCGGCAACATTTCTTTTTTTAGAAATAGCACAAACATTGACAAATCCATCGTTCTTTTCCATAGACTCGACATAGTCCTGCATGGACCATTGTCACTGAACCTTCTAGAACTCTATGAGGTGCATGAGGAATTCTCTCTCCCCTCAGCTAGGCCTCCTCCTCCATGCCTAGCCTTGTGTTTATGCTGAAGGATGAGGAGACTGTGTCATATGGCACTCTGTCCTCTTTTGTGAAATATGAAGCACAAGATACTTCCAGAAGTAGCATGCATTTTAAAACACACCAATTTGAAAGGAAACCCTCAGGCAGCTTACCTGAGATGAGCTGACTAAAAAGAGAAGTACTGTACAGAACTCTAGAGTGAAGGCAACTGATCAGATCCTCAGTGACTCTAAAAGGGTAGGGGAAAGCAAAATGTACTTTTGTGACACTTTCCTGTACATTTTAAAAGAAATTATTGGGAATGCAAATATTTTAAGTTAGGAGACTACAACAGACCCACCCTCAACAAGGAACCATAATCCCCATACCTACTTTCAGAGATGGGTATCTCAAACCATTGTGAAAAGAGAGGGGATGTGTGCTCAAGGGCTAAATATGCTCAGGATCTTTGGTAGGTGTGCATTATGTATGGGTGGAATCAATATTCACCCCATGCAGCTCTTCTGCCAGAGAGGATGACCAAATGCGAACCCTCTCTCACAGACCCAACTTCCTCCCCAAATACATCATCTCCTGTTTAGCCACTAGCTGTCACAGGGCAGAAATCTGTCACCATCACCACCCTGTACTTACAAGAGTTGGAGGTGAGAAACCTGGACATCATCTTTGTTTCTTTGGTGACAAGTAATAATAATAATAATAATAATAATAGCCTACTGCCTTGTTGTACAATACACTGAGTGCTATATAAACACTTAATATTTTTCATTACAGCAACACTTCACAGCAGTTAAGAGTGCTTTGCACACACTATATAGTTACAGGAGAAAGAATCTGTTCTTATCTTTTAACAACATACAGGATGCTGCCTTCCACAGTTTAATGCCGCAATCCTACACATGCTTACTAGAGAGCAACTCCCTCTGAATACAATGGGACTTCCTTCTTAGTAAACATGCTTAGGATTGTTCAGCGACAGGTACCTAACAGAAATAAAGCTTTTAAATAAAATTAACAAAGAATACACACCCAATTTGTGTGTGGTGAGCCGAGAAATATGAGAAGCAGAAAACATTTTTTAGAAAAATCACACACAGAGCGTAGTATCAAAACTCCCTTGCCTTACAGAAGGGCTTCTCCTCATCACCCCTTTTAGATTAGTTTGGGGGTGGGGGTGGGGGAGGCAACCTTAGACTCACCCAAGTTGAAAGCAGGGCATGGTGGACATCCCCACTCCAACACACTCATCCCAACTCTTTTCTTCCTCCCTCCGTAAAGGAGTCCCAATACACAATACAGCTTGCACAACTAGCAATCCCAGCCTCAGCCAGGAAGGGCACCCGGGTGACCTTATATCAGTCACTTCTTCTCAACCTAGCCTACCCCACGGGGTTGTTCCGAGCATAAAGAGAACGTAACCATATCTGCCTCTGAGTGGAATGTAAATGAGACAAACTTACAACAGCAACACTACACAGGTGTCAAACCAAGGAGAGGGCCAGCCGGGGCCAGATCCCTACCTAGGGACAAGCAGCTCACTCAGCAGCCTCTGGCGGGTCAGCAACCCCATAGCCTAGCGTCCCTCCACATACGGAGGTCGTATTTTTTAATTTTATTATGTTGTAGTAATGGGTGGAAAACACTCTCCCCGTTTATTATGGGCTGGAGCAAAGACTCCACCCGCTTTTTAGCCGGAGCTTGTAGCTTTCCTATGCACAGTTGCTTTGCCAACCGGTTCTCCAATAAGCAGCCTCTTGTTCTGGTCCTTCGAGGGGGAGAGAGAGGCTGTCATGCACTAAGTAGGAAAATAAGAGAGACCTTGCGAGAGTCAAAGGAGGTGACCCTAAGACCCCTCTGAAGAAGGGCAAGAGGATGAGGGTGATTACAGATACCTATTGTATTTATAACCCGCCTTTTTCTCCAAGGAAATTAAAAATGGTGTTAAAGTGGTTGGGGTTTTTCTTTGGGGGGGGAGGGGAGGCAGAAGGATGTCCTCAAATAATGAAATAATGCTGAATATTTTAATTATTGAATAAAGTTTATACACCGCCTGATGTAAAGCGCTTTGCCAAAAGAACAAAATAATGGGGTTGCGGTAAAAAAAAACCCCACAATTAAAACATTCGGGAAATGTTATTAAAATGATATGAATAGGTATAATAGCAATAGCACGGCCCGCCCTTCGTCCTTAAGGTCCCGGGGCAGGTGAAAACATTAGAGAACAAAACTGAAAGGGAGTTTGAACAATTAAGAGGGTCCTAAAACCGCACAAACACCGGCGCCCCTGCCCACATTTCCTCGCAGAGGGGCCCCGTTTCCAGCCCCGGGGGGAGGGAGATACCCACCAAAGCTTCCCTCACGGGCTTCGGCCGCTCCTTCCACTTCTTCTCCGCCTCAACCCGCTTCCCTCACAAAACGCAGGCAGGATACCGAAGCCGCCTCAGCGCTTCCTAACCCGCCTCCCGGATCGCGATTGGACGGCGTCGCCTCGCCGGTTGGCCTGCCCCGAGCTCTTATTGGCCGGCGGACCTGCCAAACGGGCCCGCTTCATCCTACCGCTCTTCCGATTGGCCCCCAAGGGTGCTCATTAATCGCGTGGAGCGGGGAAGCGGGTGTCCCGCCTCCCAGCTTCTTCTCTTTGCTCCTCCCCCCTCCCCACCCTCAGTCGCCGCTCTCGGCTCCGGCCGGGTGACGTCACAGCGCGCGCGCGCGCCGTGCCCCTTTCCTCTCGCCCTGACTCCTGATTGGCCGGCGGCAGGGAGAGTCGCCGGAGGGGAATCCCAAGGCGCCGGTGCGCAGCTACCGCCTCTCCCGCTGAGCGGCGCCCTTTCGCAGGCAGGCTTGGAAATCGCACTGTTCGAGCAGGGCAGAATGCGGAGCAGTCGCGTGTCGGGGAGCGCTGTTCGGGAAGATGGTTTGCGCCTCTTCCCCTTGATTTCCTACCTGGGGAAGTGAAAGCGTCTGCTCCTGTTCCTGGTTCCAACTGCCTCTGCCCTTGACCGGGATATTCTTCTCGTTCCCACTTCCTCACCCCCGTTCTGTTCCCGGCAGAGGCTTGGTTGGCCGCTGCGAGAACAGGACGCTGGACTGGACGGGGCGCTGGTCAAACCCAGCAGAGTCTGGAAGAGACCCCGAGGGTCATCTAGTCCAACCCCCCTGCAATGCAGGAATCTCAACAGGCAGTTTCCCCTCCAATTGGAAACCATGCCGGACCCTGCTTAGCTTTGCAAATGTGCTAGCAGATTTATTGCTGCACCACTAGCATGCTGACAGCTTCTACTGGTGAGAGCTGAAACAAAATAAAATAAAATAAATTCCTTCCAGTAGCACCTTAGAGACCAACTAAGTTTGTTCTTGGTATGAGCTTTCGTGTGCATGCACACTTCTTCAGATACGAATCGTATCTGAAGAAGTGTGCATGCACACGAAAGCTCATACCAAGAACAAACTTAGTTGGTCTCTAAGGTGCTACTGGAAGGAATTTTTTTTATTTTATTTTGTTTTGACTATGACAGACCAACACGGCTATCTACCTTTAACTGGTGAGAGCCGAGTTCAGAATGGACAAACTACCCCAAAAGGAGCATGATGTGTACCCCACCAGAGGCAATATCCCTCTCTTAATACAATGCATAACATAGTAAAAAGCAATACCCTCCCACAGTTTAAAAGGCCATAGATTGTTTAATTAACGCAAAAGGAATGTTTTTTGCCTGGCACCCAAAGATATGTAATAAAGGCGTCAGGCGAACATCCCTTCTACGAATTGTAATGGACTGTGGTAGGTATTGTACGAATTTTAATAGCATTTTTATTGCTGCTGTACTTTATTATTTTACAACTTGAATTCCATAGAAAACAAAGCTTAAAGAATGAGAAAGCTAAAACAAAGACCTACAAAAAGTAACTGTTCCAGAAAAAGAAACTATGAAGCTAACAGAAACAATTATTTTCTGTTTTTGAACCAAATAGTCCAGGGGAAAGCGCGAACGCAGTCCCCCACTACCACAAATTATGCAGTCGAGTTTCCCGCATTTGGGGAAATCGCAGGGGTCAGCACACCCGAAGTGCAATGGATGAGCCTCACCCTGGGAAAACCACCTTTGTGATCATGGTGTCTCCCCTGCCAGGTAAGTATGAGGTGAAATGGCAAGCGTGCTTCCTGGCCCTCATTCTCTCTGCTACTTAGGACACAGCGACCTCCATTCTGCAGTCCCAGTAAGGTCGATCCTGCAAAACAGCTGTGCTCCCAGGGCCCCATTAGGCAGTCTAGCATTTCGGGGTGCCCTGTAACCCCCGGTCTGCACCCTGACTGTTTCTCCCACAATGCTGTAGGGCATGCATATTTGCATACGTGATTTGCGTATCTCCGTTGCCTCCTCCACAGGTTGGGCGTCCCTGCCACTGAGAGTCCACGAGGTGGAGCTAAGGCATCTCTTTCTGCTCACATCCTGGAGAAAGCGATCTGTCCCTATATCCACCCGCGTTGCTATCACTACGAAACAGGACTGGCTTTGCTTTCTACAGTGTGAGTGAGGAACCTGTGTCTATCCTGATGCTGCTGGACTTACGTTTCCATCATCCCTGGTGGCTGGGAGCCTGGGGCTGATGGGTGTTGAAGTTCAACAGCGCTGGAAGGGACGCGGGTTGCTCAACCCTAGGATACAATCATTTGGTGCATGCCTTTTTTTGGACATTGCTGGATTTGTTGCACCTTAGGGCTTTATGATGGGGAGGGGATGTCTGACTTTGTTTAATTTCCCTTCTGACAGCTCAATTTCTGACTTTAAACTTTTACAGTACCACTGAATTCTTTATTGCAGAGCAGAGAAGTAACAAAGAGCTGCCACCAAGAGCTTCTCATTCCCTGTTCAATCACCCACCCTCATTACAAAAACCACCGGTGGGAGATCCAACACCAGACAGGCCACTCACCTTCCATGCCTTTTTGGTGGATGTGCAGATGTTCTGAAGGGCCTTAGAGGAATAGCATACAGGATAAGGTCAAAGCAACAGGCACTTGAACTCATCCATCCTGCTAATTAATGATATTCCCCAAATCACTCATACCCTCTCCTTTTTGGAAGATCCCTGGTATGAGAAAATGCTAGCATAATTCAAAGTGCTGTTTCAACCTATGAAGTGCAAAACAGCTTGGGACCAAGCTACCCATTTCCGCCATATAATCCTTTATTTATTTTGTGGGTTTTTTATGTTGTAAACCACTACATGATCTTCATGTGAAGGGTTTTTTTTTTACTAAATAAATAAATGTTGGTTTGGTTGTCCTCATTGCATCGCCACAGGAATGAGCTGCAGCAAGTGCAAGGCTCTTGCATTCTCCTCTTCTGCCAATGTAACTTCAAGGTGATGATCAGAATCTTTCACTTCTATTTTTGGTTATCAATGAAATGACATACACAATGTGAAGAAAATGGAAAGACGGCATGGGGAAAGAGGCTCCCTATCCTCTTTCATAATACAAGAACCAGAGGTGGAAGAACTAAATGGTGGAAGGACTAGCACAGACAAAATGAAGCATTAATTTGCTCAGCACATAGTTTACACTATAGAATTAGCGACCAATACAAGCCTGGATGGCTTTAACTTGGGATTTGACAAATTCACAGAAAGCTGTCAATGGCTACTAGTCCATATGGCCACAGTCCATATCAGAGGCAATATGCACCCACGTTGTGAAATTAACTCGCCCCAGCAATATAGCAACTACTAACGAGCATGTTTCCATTGTCTGCTAAAAATGTTTCTCTTTGCTCAGGTGCTCCCAGACCATTGACGCCCGTTTCCAGCTGACACTTATGCTGTAATGTTGGTGCTTTATTGTTTTCCTGTAAACCACCTTGGTTTTAGAAAAGCTTTTGACTTAATAAATAACCATTAAGGATTTCCCTTTGACTCAAGCTGAAGAAAAAAGCAATAAGCTGCAGCAGGAAATTCCAGCTGTAATTTAATACCCAACTGCTGCTGATTAAGCGCCACATGGTAGTAGGACTGCATCCAGCAGTAAACCACAGGTGCTAACAATGCACCCTCAGTTTTCATTCTGTGCAAGATGCAAACTGAGATCCAAGACCCAGTGGTGTAAGAGGAGGGGTTAATCAGCCCCTTAGAAACCCCAGCTCAGACACAAAGCACCCCGTGCCAGTCCCCCCACAATACTTAAGGGTGTGCATGCAATACCATTTACTGAAGCTCTACTGCGTTCGTTCCCACCATAGAATTTGAAGGGACCCCGAGGGTCTATTCCAACCCCCTGCAAGGCAGGAATCTTAACTAAAGCATCCATGACAGATGGCCACCCAACCTCTGCTTAAAAACCTCCAAAGAAGAAAAGTCCAGCATCTCTCGTGGAAGTCTATTCCAGTCAAACAGCTCTTATGGTCAGAAAGTTATTACAGTACTGATGTTGCTTGCTCCATCTTCCATGTGATAGCCCATTAAATATTTGGAGATGGCTATCATACCTCCTCTCAGTCTCCTCTTTTCCAGATTAAGCATACCCACTGCCCTCAACCATTCCTCATAAATCTTGTTCTGCAGACCCTTGATCATCTTGGTTGCTCTCCTCTGCACATGTTCCAGCCTGTCAATATCCTTCTTAAATTGTGGTGCCAAGAACTGGACAGAGGACTCCAGGCAAGGTCTGACCAAGGTGGTATAGAGCAGGACTATTATTTCCCTTGATTGGGACACTATACTTCTGTTGTCTTTGAGAAACACCACTGGTGTCTGAAGCCATAATCTGATGTTGGATGCTAGCCACAACCCATGTGTTTCATGTAGTTTCTTGAGAAATACTGCTGATTGATGAGTTTACTCTCCAACCAGCTTCCATCCGATTCAAACTCATATGCTGGGGTTAAGCTGAAGTGTGTACATTTCGAGACAACTGTTACACATGCACAGATAATTGTGCATGCGCAGACAGCAGCTTCATTGAATAGAGTTTGGGGAGATGCAAGTGCAGCAAACCAATCAGGTAATGGGGTGCACAGGAACATGAAACACATCTTGAAACATAGTGGGAGGTTGACAATCACCTCCTCGTTTTTTAAGCTACTAAAGTGAGCACTCTTACCTCACAGTGCCGTTGTAAGGGTCTGCATATGCTACCCTGAGATCATTGGGGGGAGAAAAATCTGATTGAAAGGCCAAGGAAGGAAAACATGGCTTAGAATCATAGAATCATAGAGTTGGAAGAGACCACAAGGGCCATCCAGTCCAACCCCCTGCCAAGCAGGAAACACCATCAAAGCATTCCTGACAGGTGGCTGTCAAGCCTCTGCTTAAAGACCTCCAAAGAAGGAGACTCCACCACACTCCTTGCAAGCAAATTCCACTGTCGAACAGCTCTTACTGTCAAGAAATTCTTCCTAATGTTTAGGTGGAATCTTCTTTCTTGTAGTTTGAATCCATTGCTCCGTGTCCTCTTCTCTGGAGCAGCAGAAAACAACCTTTCTCCCTCCTCTATATGACATCCTTTTATATATTTGAACATGGCTATCATATCACCCCTTAACCTTCTCTTCTCCAGGCTAAACATACCCAGCTCCCTAAGCCGTTCCTCATAAGGCATCGTTTCCAGGCCTTTGACCATTTTGGTTGCCCTCCTCTGGACACGTTCCAGCTTGTCAATATCCTTCTTGAACTGTGGTGCCCAGAACTGGACACAGTATTGTCAGTATTGAAACAGTCATCACCACCATAGGAGCCAACTCATAGGGGCAAAGGAACCTCCATAAAATATTTGAAGGGGCTGGGTCCCCCCCCCAAGTTGATGGACATTGCCATTCAAATGGTGTTTACCGCATCTTGTGATTGATTACCTGCCCCCTGCCCCAATATTTTATTCAAGTTGGCACCCTTGATCACCACTATCTTAACAATCCTCACAACTACCCTGAAGAATTTAAGATTTCTTTATTGTCATTGTACAAGTACAATGAAACTGGATCCCAGTACAGTAGGGTATATGATTATCCTCCTGTAATAGCTGTGAATGAGGGACAACCCCTCCAGGTATTTGTTTAGCCACAAAGCCCCATGGGTGACCCTGACAATTCACAGGGCTGTTGCAAGGATAAAAGAGTGGGGGGATACACACATCCCCTTGGGTTTCCCAGCTGAAGGAGGTTGGTGAGTAGAATCTGATAGATAAACCAACCAGCGTTCGAAACTCCCATTGTTCTAGGCAATCGTTTTGCGATAAGGAATTTCATTAGTTTCAGATTTCAGATTAAAACTGCAGAGTGGAAGGAAAGGAGGACCTTTATTCTGCCTCCCTACTTCCAGCGACTCTCTGAAGACTGGAGAAGGGACCCTCTTAAGAATATTATGGGGTGTGGGGGTGGGCAGGGGAAGCACAACTTTGGTGGGGGGTTTTTTGCAGTCTTCAGAGGAGGACTAGACCATGTGAATAGTGAACATAAGGTTTTAGCTGTGTTTCATTCATTTTCAGCTTTGCATTCTTGCTACAAAAAAGGCGAGTCTAGACACTCCATTGCAGCGCCCATAACCTAGGTTTAAGGTGCCATTTAGCTCCTAGCTTTCCTACCTCAAGTTTCTAACACGAGAATGCTCGCCGCCTGGGTCAACAGCACCAAATAACTTTCTGCCATTGCTGCAACAACCGCGCCTGGCAAGCTGTTCCTTAGTCAAGGGGCGGCAGGGAAGGCTAAGAGGGGGCTGCTGCTGCCTCCTCTTTGCCTGCCTCACACCTGGGTTCAAATCCACTCTCATCTCCCTGAAAGACCTACCTCCAGTGCCGGATTTACATATAAACTAAGCAAGCTATAGCTGAGGGCCCAACTCTCTTGGGGCCCCCCCAAAAAAATGTAAGGAAAAAAACTGGATGTACATTTCCAAAATATAAGATAAAAACCAAATAAAATAAAACCTACATACATCAACAGTGTTGTGTTGTGTAGGCTCCTATGATCTAAGTAATGGGCCCTGCCTGCTAGCCTGCTCCCTAAAATATCACTGGTTTGCTCATTTCTATATACAGTGATCCCTCGACTTATGAATGCCCCGACTTCTGTATTTTTCGAGTTACGAGGGATCAAAGGGGCCGCGCGCTTCCGAATTTTTTCGACTTCCAAAAGGAAGTCGCGGCCATTTTAGATAGGGTTTTTTCGAGTTACGATGTTTAGATAGGGTTTTTTTCGACCTAGGAATTTTTTCTCCCCAATGCATTCCTATGGGCACTCGACTTACGATTTTTTCGAGTTCCGACGCTCCTGTCGGAACGGATTACATGCGTAAGTCGAGGGTCCACTGTACAGTGGTACCTTGGTTCTCAAACTTAATCCGTTCCGGATTAATCTGTTCCAAAACCAAAGTGTTCCAAAACCAAGGCGTGCTTTCCCATAGAAAGTTATTGCCAAATGCCAATGTATTCACATTATTAAGTTTGTTATGAATAAAAAATCATTTTAATTTAGAGCTTAATAATTATTTCACTATTAATATACTTCTTCTTAATTGTATTTCAGTTCTGTTATGTGCAAATGCCTTTAGATACCTATTAGGTCCATAAATTACCATATAGCATATATTCGACACAAAAAACGGCGACAATTTGTTGTTGATAAAGGACAGCTGGGCATATAAAGGGCCCCATTACCTTCAGTAGCTTAGGGCCTCATCAAGCCTAAATCCGGCCCTGCCTACCTCGCCCGGCTGCTTGTGAGGGGCCAGGAACCAACCCACCCCCCTCAATACAGCCCACCTCACAGGGTCGTTGTGAGGAGAGTTGCCCCTAAACGAGGCCCTTCAGGCAACAGCGATGCCAATGACGCGGCTCGCTGAAGGGAGCTCGCTTACCCGCCTCACAGGCTGAGGCGGCGGCGGCAGCGCCTCAAGGCCCACGAGGGAGGCCGGCGGGGGAGCGAGGACGCCCGCTAAGCGCCGCCTCCTGCTCGCCGGTCTTGGCCCCCTCGGAGCGCCTCGCCTCAGCCTCAGCCCGGCCCCTTTCCCCCACACGGGCCCGCCCAGGCCGGGCCGGCTGGCTGGCTGGCTGTGGCGGCGGCTGCGCGCTGCGGTTCTGCGCTCTCATCATGGCGGCGGCGCGGGGCCATGTGCAGGACCCCAACGACCGGCGCCTCCGGCCCATTTACGGTACCGACGCCGCGGGCGTGGGGGGTCCCCCTTCCCCCCTCTTCTCCCTCCCTTCCCCTTTCCCTAGCGTGCGCGCGGCCCCGTCCTAAGCGCGGGGCCGCGCGTGCCCTTTCTCCCTCAGCCGAGGCCGGCCCCCGCCCCGCCAAAAGACGTTCCTACCCTTCGCCGCCCCCTCATCTCATCTCCCATCCCGAACCAGCGTTCCCCCTCCCCCACATGCTTGAACCTTCCCGCCTTTTTCACCTGCTCCCCCCTCTCCCCTCAGAGACCCTAGTTTAAGGCGGGGGGGGGCGGGCGGGAGGAAAAGAGCCTAAACAGGCGAGTGGCCTCCCCCACAAAAAATCGTTATTATTGTGGTACGGGGCGGGGGGGGGGAGGTTAAGCAGGGACATCCCCCCCCCCAATGTCCATCGTTGTTGTGGGTATTGGAGGGTGGGAAGGAATGCCGTCCCCTCGTGTTCACCTCTATTGTGGCATTTTGGGGGGCGCGTTCATCAGGCACCCCCCATGTTTGGGCTTCTGTGTGGTATTGTGGGCTCAAGCAGGCATCACCATGTTTGTCATTGTGGGATTTGGCGGGTGGGTGCCTCGTGTTCATCTTTAGTGTGGCATTTGCAGCGGGTGGGGGTGGGGAGAGGCTGAGCAGAAACACCCCCCCCCAATATTTGTCCCGGCCTTCGTGTGGATTGTAGTGGAATAGGAGCTGCCAAGTTCATTACAAACCCTGTGAGGAAGAAAAGGGAGATTTTGGGGTCTTGCACACGTGTTCAGAAGTTCACCATATCCTGACCATTCCCTTCTCCAGGAGGAGATGGTGGGTTTGGGACCCTCTTCCCCCCCCCCAACTCCCTATTCTGGACTCAGCGGGGTCGCAGGTTATGTTCTAAAACCATTTCTTAATACAGTACTGTATATCATTAGCAGATAGTCTGGGGCTTCATACATTTATGCTTTTAAAGAGACAGGTGGTGCTGTGGGTGAACAAGGGGGTTTCAGTACTGCACGAATCCTTATTATAGAATTCATGGAGCCAAGATGGAGAAGCTGGAGCTTATGGACTTGTTTTTCCTAACAGTAGATTTGCTAGGCTGGACTGAGAAGGGGGCAAGGATTGCATGACATTCATGCGACCGGTTGCCACAAACTTCATATCCTTGTTAAACCAGAGGAGGGAGATATGAATTGTAAAGTCTTGCCTGCTTGTGTGGCTTACTTAATGTGGCTTGGTGGTGGTGGTAGCAATGGCTTTGTCGTTGCTGTTAATTTAGAGGGGTGTGTGATGCTGGCATCTTTGATCTCATTGAGTAGTATGGGTGTAGCAGCTTTTTTGGGGGGGGGGCAAAACTTTAGAGTATTGGACCAGATGACACTTCCAAGCCCCCTCAGTATTGCCTTTGATGTAGTTGTGAGAAACGATCTGAAAATGGGCATCACTGTCCAACCCTCACTAGTGCCCTGCTACAGTCCATGAAAGGTTTGATATGTCTGGATTACAAGTCCGCAAGAATAGTTTATTGATCAGGATAACTCCACATCATATTTAAACAACACTTAACATGCAAGCCTCTCTTTTGCTGTGTCTAAAACTTGATCCAGCTTTTACAGGCAGTAACCTTTTTAGGTGCGTCTGACCACGCTTATTGCGCTGAACCCAGACATGACCTGAAAACGTCACAAAAGGGGGCAGAGCGGGATGTTTGCAGGCTTTTCCCAATGGTGTTTCGACTATACACAATTGAACTTAAACGTACCGGTACCTTGGAACGTAATCCCTACATAAATTGGGAGTCGCCTGCAGTTACTTCCTTGCTGCAGGATATACATATGTTATATTCCTTATGAAATCTACTGCTACTTTTTACATATTTTCCCTTATGCTGAATGAAACTTTTACATTATCTGCATCTCTTAGTAAGGCAGGTGAAAACACTTGGAGAACAGTTGGAAATTAGTCAGGCGCCAGAAATCTCCACATTAGTATTAGTCCATTGTTAATTCCATTTCCAGTGTGTGTTTCTCCTTCTTGCACTGAGACAAATGAATAGTTGTAAGAGCAAGCTACAGTCAAGCAATGCAGTTCAGATCGTAGAATTGTAGCGTTGGAAGGGATCCCAAGGGTCATTTAGTCCAACTCCCTAGTGAATAGGCATTCCGTTGCGACTGCAACCTAGATTCACGGTGGCATTTGGCGCCTAGTTTATACAGTATACCCAAGTTTCTAACAGTGTATGGAGAAACTTAACTTGCATTAGGCAGTGACCACATTAATTTGGTCGCCCCTACTCCCCCATTGTAAACTTAAAAAGTTGGTTGTCTGGGTAGGATCCAACTGCTTAAGGAAGCTACTTTGTAATACTGTATTCCAATATTTTTTGTTAACTCTGCTGAGTTAAATATGCATTCTGCTTGTCAAAAGCTGACCTTCTTTGTAATGCTTCAGGATAATATTTTAGTTTCCTGTTAATTATGTTGCTTTGAATGTATACTTTTATATTTGACTTCCTTCAGTAATGATTTATTCTGGATTGTTTTATTTGGTGTTTTAATGTAGGTTGTAAACTGCTTTGAGATAGTCTTCTTAAAAATATACAACAGCATAAAAATGAAATGAATAATAATTTTTAAAAAATGTTGGATGCTGTTCCTTTTCAACCTGTCTTAGGAATACAGTATTGGCTAGGAACTCAGGTTGCTTTGTTGTACATGGTACTTGGCAAATGCTGGAAAAGGAAGATAAAATGCTGTACTTGGTTTGAGAGTTCTTTGGGGCAGAACCCGTGCAAACTTCATGGTTAAGATGTGACTCTAGAGACACAAATGTCTGTGACATTTCTGCACTTTGAATGAATTCAATGGAATGGTGTGTCACCAAAAGGTTCTATTAGTACCAGGTCTGAACCCAATTCTGCTTGGTTTCAAAACTGAAGAGCTGCCTCTACCTTTCAAAAGAAAAATTCCTTCCACTTCAGCTTGTGCAAATCTGTTTCAGAGATGTGGACTGAAGTTCTGTGTGTTAAGTTCTTTTGAGTGTGTGCATATGCATGAAGTTGTGCCTCAGTATAGGATGTGTTTTTGAGTTGGAACCTTGATCAGTTATGATGGGAAACTAAGTTTGAAAACTGGGTTTGAAAACTAAGAAGGAGAGGTAGTTTTTTATTTCTTAAATGATGTATTTTTAGTGTCTTGATTTTCCATAAGTAGTTTCTGGTAATACTCCTTAAAACAAACAAGTCACATACAAAAATATATATATATTGACAAGCAACAATCTGCATTGTATTTGGACCTTATAAAGACCTACTGGGCTTATTAGAAGCACTGATAAGTATTTAATTTATTTGTTATTACATTTAAATCCCACCTTTCCTCCAAGGAGCTCAAGGCAATATACATGGTTCTGCTCCCCATTGTACCCTTACAACAACCCTGTGAGCAGTATTCAAAATCTGCCAGGCGCCAGGTGCGTTTTGTTACTGGCGCTGGTCTGATTGCAACTACGTGGAGGTTTCTGAGCGCCAGGTTGGCGACTGACATCTCCATTGAGACAGGTGACTTATGTGCAGCAAAAGATGTGTGTCTTGATCTTCTACACTGCTGCACAAATCATGGACCCCTTGCTGGGCATTGTTGTAAGAGCAAGCTACAGTCAAGCAATGTAGAATTGTAGTGTTTGAAGGGACCATGGGTGTCATCTAGTCCAACCCTCTGGCAAATAAGACATTCCAGTTGTGGTGACAACTGTGCCATTTGGAGCCTAGCTTATATATTTGAGTTTCTAATGCTGCTTGTTAGGTAGGCCGCTAGGCTAAGAGCAGGCAATGAATGGTCCAAGTAAGCTTAATATTTGAGTGGGAATTTGAATGCTGGTCCCCTACTTCTTGGCCCTACACCCTAACTCCACTGCTCTGTAATAATAGAATTTGTGTCTCTTATCTGAGTTCCTTAAGGCAGCTTAGAGATAAACAAAACATACAATATCACAGTACAGGTTTTTTTATTGCATAAATTAAATCTCACAGACACCCACCAAGAAAACTCCTTTGAACACAAGTCTGGGTAAAACACAGAACAGTCCCATTCAAAGATGTGGTAGCTTCAGTAAAAA
Source organism: Darevskia mixta (assembly GCA_034641385.1). Lineage (NCBI taxonomy): Eukaryota > Metazoa > Chordata > Lepidosauria > Squamata > Lacertidae > Darevskia > Darevskia mixta. The sequence goes on along the minus strand of JAWWNH010000025.1, from coordinate 5,202,928 downwards.
TGTCAACTAGCTACTGGCTGACGAAAAACACGTTAATTATAAAATACTAAAAACTTACCTTTAAAAAAAAAAAACGGAGAAAAGTTTTTACGGAGAAAACGGAGAAAAAAAATGTAAAGTGAGTAGCGAGCTCCTCGGAGAGAGCATTCCAGAGGTGGGATGGAAGGCACCATCTAGAAGGCTCCATCTCTTGCTGCCACCCTCAAAATTTTAACAAGAGGGAGCACTTTCAGAATGTCTCTTTGTAGATGACTTCAGGCCCCATGTAAGCTTTCTTCAAGTCCTAGGGTCTCAAGCTGTGTAAGGCTTTGTAGGTTAGAGCCAGCATCCTAAATTGAGCCCAGGAGCACAGTGACAACCAGTGTAATATCCTGATGACAATAGGTCCAGTTACAGGTAGGTAGCCGTGTTGGTCTGCCATAGTCAAAACAAAATAAAAAATAAAAAAATTCCTTCCAGTAGCACCTTAGAGACCAACTAAGTTTGTTCTTGGCATGAGCTTTCGTGTGCATGCACACTTCTTCAGATACATGTGTATCTGAAGAAGTGTGCATGCACACGAAAGCTCCTACTAAGAACAAGCTTAGTTGGTCTCTAAGGTGCTACTGGAAGGAATTTTTTTATTTTGTTTTGATGACAATAGGGTTACTGTGGACTGGGTAGCCTGGATAGACTTTATATTCTAAGTCACAAGTATGGTACCTGTAAGTCCCATTCATTTCAACTGGATGAGCTCAAGTTTGTTTACAGTTTTTATTTATAGATCTTTGAAAGTTGGACCATAGTTTTTAGTTATGTACAATCAGGAGTACTTTGAATCAAATTCTGCTTCCATTGTGTAAAGATTTTCGTGTCTTATCTACATGAAACAGCTAGCTTGTAATCAAACATATAGAGATATGTAAATGCTGTTGGTTAGAATAAGATGTTGCCCTCTGACTTTGAAGTGGACATGTGAACATAGTTGCAGAGTTTGCAAAGGCAATTATCTCAGGGGAAAACTAATGTAAATGTTTGAACATGTTCTTATTTTTTTCACTTTTCAGCAACAGTCAGCTTATTTGATGACAGTTAAGCATCTTTTACATTTGCTGTTTGCCTTTTATCTTAATTGCTTATATGTTGTACAGAAGCTTAATAAAGTTGTAGTACTGTATTCCCCGAAGTCCTCCACCCTTAGGATGATGTCTAATATTCTGTTCTCAACAATTTGCCATTCTGGTAGCTGAGCTAATTCTGTTAGAACAGAGGGTGTTGGCAACGTTTTAGAGAAACCTGGTGAGGTTGTCTAATCATACTCTATGCATCCATTTATATGTCTTGTGAACTGCCACTTTCCCAATTGCTCCATAAAGTTTTTGTTATTAAAAATATACTGGGGCTTCAGTCATTCAGTGATGTCCACACTGTGTAATCTCGGGTAAACCGATGCCGAGCACCACAACTTTAAGCCAGTGCTACCACGACAACACAGTGCCTATTTTAATGTTTCTGCATGATGCTCTCTATGTGGGCTTGGAGCTAAGAGTAAGAACCAGAATACAATATGCAACCTGAGCCACATGCTCCCCTGTTCTTTCAGGTGAGAGACAAAGGGGTGCAGGAGGCTGCTATGATCCATCTGTGGACCCTCCAGGCTAGTCTCTTTCCTGTTGGGTGTCCATCGCCTTCTCCCATTTCTGTTTACCCGCATGTATGTTTGTGGAGAAAAATTGCCTTAGGTCAATCCTTTGCCTGCTTTTAAAAATGGAGCAATATTTCATTCGTGCTCCTCCTGAATGTTAGCAAGACTGCTGTTAATTATTTGCTTGTCCATTACCATCTTGTTTTGCTCCTCTTTGGGTCACTCCTGAAGTACTCATTTATGAACTTCTATTGAGGGCTATTTTTTTGGACCCAGCTCCTATATATACCGGTAGTCAGTGGATAGAGAGGAGTTGAGTTCTCCTCAGCCATACTTGGGCAAGTCCCTGTCCATCCCAGCTCTAAAGCTGCAGTAATAGTCTGTGTTACTGAGTAGTTGTGATGATGAACCAAATAAAGGTGGCAAATCCCATTTGATGTATACATAAGAGATGGCAGTAAGGCTAACACCCCTCTGTGTAATAACCCTTTAAAAAGCATCTGTAAGGTTCTTCATGAGATTGCCTTGCTGGGACAGATTAAGGTTGATCCAGTTCAGCACTGTGACTTTATAATGACCAGGAAGATGACATGGGAACCTTCAGTAACTGCTGTTCCCTCTTCTCCCCCCCCCCCCCGCCCCTGCATCCAGAAGTCAGAGAAACACTGCCATTGATCATAGAGGCTTGTCATCACTATTACCAATTCAAAGAATTATCTTCCCATAATTTTTCTATTCCTTTATTTTAAAAAACCCAACATAAGCTGGTGGTTGTCGCCATGCACTGCTATAATAGCTTTCACAAGTTGATTTTTATGTTGTGTGTAGAGCTACCTTTGTTGGTTTTCTCATCACCTTTGGAATTGATTGGGTAGATTCTGACATGTAGTTGTTGTGCAAGAAAGTCAGGAAGAGGGGGCAGATAAGTTATCCGTTCCCTTTACAGCAGTTATAATCTTAAATACCTCTATCATATTATTCTTTTCTCATCTTTCCCCCCTTGTTTTCCTCTAAACTACCAGTAACCTAAACGTGAAGACTACCCCCTCAGAAAATCAGTCTGCAGTATATATGTATTTTATTTAGTTCCTAAAATTTATACACTGCTTGATTGTAAAAAAAGTGGTTTACAAAAAAATTAAACAATAAAATTATCACTAAGAGTAACCATAAGAATAATGTTTGTGGTTTCCTCTTTCCTACATTAGATTACCTTGACAATGGCAATAATAAAATGGCAATCCAGCAGGCAGACAAGTTGCTGAAGAAACACAAAGACCTTCACTGTGCTAAGGTAAGCTCAGGGTTTATTTGTTTTAACATGCTAAAAAGTCAGTGTGTTGAGTCTTGAATAAACAAGGCAAGGCTCTTCTCTTTAGTTGTTGCATTGCTAGTATAGGGTGGGGAATTTCAAGCCCTGGGAATTGAAGACAGCTCTCTGACCTCTCTGTCTCACACTTGGGACTCTCCCAGGGCCATATTCCTCATTGGCACTGCTCTGTGCCTTCCTCGGGTGCTTTTGCCTGACTGGAATATGTCCTTGAACTGTGATAATGCCTCTTGGTTGTCTGTAGAAAGCTTTGACTTCTGCATGACTGGAATGTAGTGTGAATGATGCAAAGGTAAGAGTCAAATCCACTGCTCCACCCACTTTTGGATCTGGCCCCACCCACTTTTAAATCTGGCCCTATCCATCACTGGCACGCGGCTCCTGTAAGGTTGCCTATGTGGGAATGTGATTGTCTCAAAAGTCAGAGCTTACTTAGATTTCTAAGTCTTCTGTTAAGTTAACCAGGTGTCCAGTGAACTAAGGCTGGGGTGGGGAACCTGTGGTCCTCCAGAGGTTGCTGGAACACACCTCCCATCTCCTTGACTGTTGGCCATACTGGCTGGGTGCGATGGGGTCCCAACAACATTTGGAGGGCCATGGGCTCTTCATCCCTGAACTAAGGCTGGCAGGAGGTGCAGAAGAGAGCATAAGAAGTTGCATTACATATACTAAGACCATTGGTTCATCTAGCTCAATATTATCGACTGGCAGCAGTTGTTCAGCGCTTCAAACAGGCTTTTCCCAAGCCCACCTGGAGACATCAGAGGTTGAATCTCAGGCCACTTGCATTCAGAGCATGTGCTCTGCCCGTGGGCTGCAGCTCCTTCCTTTGGTACGTGCTCCATTGTTACCACCTGCCAAAACAATTCTGCCCCATTCACTGTGCAGCTGGATTTCCCCACCCCGCCCCCCACTTATAGTGCTTCCTTTATATCGCTGCTGGGAAACCCTTTAAAAAGTTGCTTCTTTGATCCATGTGCAGGTTTTGAAAGCAATCGGCCTGCAAAGAACCGGGAAGCAAGATGAAGCATTCACTTTAGCACAAGAAGTAGCTGCTCTTGAACCCACGGACGATAATTCGTTACAAGCTCTGACTATCCTATACCGGGAAATGCATCGGCGTGAGTTTTTTTTGTTTTCCTTCCTATTTCAGACATTTCAGAGACTGCCGTTGCCAGTGTCCTGCTTACAACAGCAGTCCTGATTTAAAAGCACTAGTGTGGCAGCCAGTCGGCAGCTAATTGATGGGGAGGGGTGGAGAGGTGGCCAGTTAAGCTGCGTTGTTCTCTAGACATAGTGTTTCCCACAGTATTTAATTCTGGGTTGTAGAAATTAGGAGGAGTGATGGGACCAGGGTGGATTTGATTTAAATCATGATTTAAATCACGATTTAAATCACTAGTCAGTAAGGCTCGATTTAAATCACTAGTCAGTAAGACTTGATTTAAATTTTTTTTTTACAGAAAGACTCATTCTTGCTGGTATAATCTTAATATTTACAACCATATGAAGGTTTCATTTTTGGAATAATACATTTTCAGAGTAGTTTTTACAGTTATATAAAAGATACTGATTTGGTTATACTATTAGAAATACATAGACAGATAATTATGAAATTATGGTGAGGTTTAATAAGTTAACTGTTTATATTTGGACAACTTTTCTGCTGTACTTTATTGGAAGGAGAAAAATAATCATTTCCTTAATAACCATTTAAACAATTTATTTAACTAAAACAATAACATGATAGCATATGTATCCATGTTTGTTAACTGATGTGGTTAAACATTAAAAAAAAAACCTCAGACTGAGTTTTAGCACACTTGATAAACTTAAAACAAATCCTTATTTCCTGATGAATAGCCTTTGGACTACAATGTAACTTAAATAGAAGACTATATTTAGAAAGATTTTTCCTCCAAAAGCATTTTATTTTAAAAATCCAATTTAAATCAAAAAAATCCAATTTAAATAAAAAAAACACCGATTTTTTTGATTTTTTTAAAAAAATCATTGATTTTTATCCACCCTGGATGGGACAGGGCCCAGCTTTGATGGTGGGGAGCTCACCTAACAGTAGACACAGCACTAGATTGCTGGGTCTTGCTGCCATTTTAATACTTTTACAATGTTTCAGACATAGCATTGCTCCAGGAGAAATTGGGGTGCAGCTAAACCAAGCAGCTTAGAGTGCTGGCTCAGTGGTTTTGGTTTTGTAAGGGGGGACCCAAGGCAGATATTGGGGCCACAGCAGCTTCCCATGGGAGCAAAATGCTGACACCAGTGCTAGGGAAAGGATAAAGGTACTCAACACACATTCTGTGACACAAGGCATGCAGAATGCTTTGTACATGCAAGTCTGGAAAAATCACAAAAATCTGAAGACTTCCTGCCCCTTACTGAGGCTGAAGCTTCATTTAAATAAAAAAAAACTTTGTGAAGGCTGTTTTGAGTTCTGTGCTCTATACAATCACTTAGGGTTTGGGAGAAGTCTAGAGGTCCTAACCAAACACACAACCTGTTTCTTAAAATGTCTCATTTAGCGGAGCTGGTCACAAAACTCTACGAGGCAGCTGTGAAGAAAGTTCCCAGCAGCGAAGAGTATCATTCCCACCTCTTCATGGCCTATGCAAGGGTTGGGGAATACAAGAAGATGCAACAGGTAATTTACCTGAATCGGAGCTAGGTCAATTTAGCTTGAGAGTGAATACACCCCTCAGAGAGGCAACTCAACCTAAAATCAGCCTAAAGATCTGTTGATATTCCATGATGTGTATATGTAAACCTATTAGTAATCTGTTATGGATAAAGTCTCATATATAAGTTGTGTTTACATAGAATTGTAGAGTTGGAAGGGACCACGAGGGTCATCTAGTCCAACCCGCTGCAATGCAGGAATCTTTTGCCCAACGTGGGACTCAAACCCACAACCCTGAGCTTAAAAGTCTCATGCTCTACCTACTGGCCATGTCCTCCACTCATAGAAAACACTCCGAAACCTTTTTGAAAATTTGACTTCTTTGCTTTAAAATACTCATGATTTGTGGTGCCTTTAAGTGCTTCGCATTCGCATTTAACCTTGTAATATTTGAAAAATGTGTAGAGACAGTTTCATTAATGTGATGGACCCATGAAATTAATTTATGGACCTAGTCTAGCAAATCCTTTATTCTGTGAGCAGCACTACTTAAAAGCATCAACTTGCTATGTGCATTGATAACAGATGCATTCCTATCAATATATGCACACTTAACTCAAAGGGTATAATCATCTTGTAATATCAGGCTTTACAAATGTGCAAAATGCAAGTAAGCAGGTCTCTGTTGACTTTAGTGTATCCGCACCTGACTATGGGGGGGTGAAGAGAGAAACACCTATATTAATTACGACGATCTAGCTATGTGTTGAGTGCCATTATCAGCAAAATTGAATCCAGAATTCGTTATTGTGGGGCAGCTGTTGTTCAGGAAACTTGTCCACCGTTACTGATCTTCTCATTAAGAAACTCCTGAAATACTGCCAGAGTTTACTTGGAACATATTTTGATGGGTTCTGGTTTGTGAAAAAGAACAGTTTCCTGATGTGGTTAACAGGTTTGAGCAAACGAGTCTTGCATTTAACACAGTGGTACAAGAACTCAAAGACAAGTGAATTATTCCATGGATAGTCAAACCGAAACCATTCCTCTCTTAGGTGTTTCTAATAAGAGCTTTCAGCAGGTCTCCTTTACCACAGGCTGAAGTATAATGAATCAAGCATTCAGGAATGATTTATTTATGCCTCCTTCTTTTTCAGGCTGGAATGGCACTTTATAAGATTGTTCCCAAAAACCCTTACTATTTTTGGTCTGTGATGAGCTTAATTATGCAGGTGGGTACAGTGTCTCAAGGGAGATAACAATTCCTTTGAAATAATCTGCCCTTTTTCTGTTTTGTTTTCTGTGTGAAGATGCTCAGTATGTTTTGAAGGTGGACTGTGTACTGCAAGTACATCACACATTGCCAGTATACTGCAAGTGTTGCAAAGCAGAGTAGCCAATGTGGTACACTCCAGATGTTGTTTTACTCCCAACTCCCATAACCACTGGCCATGCTGGCTGAGACTGATGGGAGGCCCCAAAACATCTGGAGGGCACTACATTGGCTACCCTTATCACAGAGCTTGTTTGCAGGTTGGGACTGGGAGTTTGTCATCTTAGATGGGGCATGTTGTGAGATAACAGAGAATTCCAGGAGTCTTAACCAGATGCCCTTCAATACTCCCTCAGGTCATAGATGGATCACTCCTCCACTCCAAGTATGATTTTTGCAACTGAATATAATCCGTTCCCCCAGGGTGTGAGAGGGATTGAGATGAGCTCACAGCCCCACCTCTCTGCCTCACTCACTTCAGTCTATAATTGTTCTCCTAAATGAGTTGAGGTCTGAGGTTGTTACTTAAGATTGACTATTGGTGTAAATCTGGAGTTCAGCCAAGCAATAGCCTTTCAAAGCCCATTGGCAGAACTCTTTTGCAGTCTGTCTGAAATCAACAAGAGAACTGGCACATTGCATTACTAGTTCATTTTACCTGACTTAGCAATTCATTTTCTTCATTTTTTTGGTGATGCAATCCCAGAACATAATCAACACTATTTCCTTGTGGGTGAGAGGAGCATGTTTACTGAGCAAAGCTTTCAAATAATTTTTCCTAAGTTTGCCAGAATGTTCACTTGTTTAACGGAACATTCACAGCAGCTGAAAACTTTTGACTGGGCCCAGAGTTGAGAGGACAGAGCATATGTTTTGCCCACAGAGAGTCCTTCGTTCAGCCTCTGTTATCTCCAGTAGCTGAGCTAGGAAAGAATGGTTGCCAGTCAGAGTGGAAAGTACCATGCTAGATAAAACAATGGTCAATTCTGTATAAGGCAGCTCTATATGTTCTTCTCTTTCAGTCTATATCTGCACAGGATGAAAATCTCTCAAAAACCATGTTTTTGCCTCTAGCTGAAAGAATGGTAGAAAAAATGGTGAAGGAAGAAAAAATTGAAGCAGAGGCAGAAGTAAGATATATTTTTAAAAAAACTAATTGTTGATTAAATTAATTCAGATTCTGCTATCACTGAATTATTACAGCTAGGTTTTGAATAGCTTCTTTTGCATGTTACGAGCAAATGGAAGGTGTGGCTTAGAAGAGGCACATTGCTAAGGTAGAAAGTAAGGGGTACTTGAGCATGCCCCAGATTTGGATTAACCCTTCTCCAAAACTTGATGGGATTCCGCTCTTTTGGTTACAGCTCTTTTCAGGCTTGCCAGGTTATTCTGGATATCTGTATAAGTGCTGGTGGCCTGAGTATGCGGCAGAGAAGATCTGAGTAGTTTCAAGGGGCCCATAATTGGATCAAATGAATTGGCTTTTGATACAAAAGCCTTGCTGTCTTTCCCTGCAAACCCTATGCAGAGAGATGACTGCTGATCAGGTGTGAGTCCCAGCTGCTTTTTCTGTTGACCAGAGTGGCAACCCTCTTACAAGAGTAAGAAACAGTGCAGAATGTGGAGTTTTGTTTTTAATTCCTCAGATTTGCCCTGTGTTTCCTGCCCACCTCTTTATTTGGCAATGTGTCTTCCAGAGGCTTTGGGTTTTGGAGCAAGGAGGCATTTCAACCACTAGTGGGCCAGTATCTTTGCAAGGTCAGCCTATCAAAATGTAGCAATACAAACAAGTTTAATGTTAATAGGTGGATAAGAATAAGATAGAAGAAAGGGTTAGAGGGGTAATGTTAAAGATAAATTATTAGTTTTCTTCCAATTTGTCGGGTAGCATAGATTTTTCAATCCACTTGAATATACCCTCTTTAAAAAGAAAGTTGCAGAGACTGCTTCTGGTGGTCACCTCACTGCCTCTTGTTTCAGTTGCATCCTGTTTCTCTTAACTTCCACAGGTTGAGCTTTACTACATGATTCTAGAACGCTTGGAGAAATACCAGGAAGCTCTGGATGTTGTGAGAGGAAAATTAGGAGGTAGAGTATCTCTTTTTCATATTTGACAACTGGCAAGTCTCAGTAGTTTGTAGACAAAGGTGCAGCTTCCATATTTGGAGGCAGCGTCCCTCTAAATACCAGTTGATAGGGGTGAAACAGCAGTTGGTGATTGCTGCTCTCATGTCCTCTTGTAGGCTTTTGAGATGCTGAACTAGATAAGGCTTTTTGCCCAGCACGGATAAGAATAAATGATTTTTTAAAAAGTCAAACCAGACTTCCATATACGTTTCAAATCAGTTATGTGAAGTATTCCTTCAAAGTAGCCTGATTCACATTATGTGGGTGCAATAAATCTCTAGTGATAATCTCTTAATTGAATCTATGACCCTCCGTTAAATAAGTAGAGTTAATGCTTTCTTTTCAGCATACGCAATTATGCTGATTAGAGCAAACTACAGACAAAACCGTATGGCTTTGAAATCGAACAATATAAACACAACACAGTAGGTCATGTTTCGTATTTATTGTGAACATTTAAATAAATATGTAGACTGTCAAATGAAGAACATGGACATTTACTCCATGTTACAGCAAAGGCTCCCGTTGTTCGGTCCCAGCTGCTGCCCACCTAGCAGTTCGAAAGCACGTCAAAGTGCAAGTAGATAAATAGGTACCGCTCTGGCGGGAAGGTAAACGGTGTTTCCATGTGCTGCTCTGGTTCGCCAGAAGTGGCTTAGTCATGCTGGCCACATGACCCGGAAGCTGTCTGCGGACAAACGCCGGCTCCCTTGGCCTATAGAGCGAGATGAGCACCGCAACCCCAGAGTCATCCGCAACTGGACCTAACGGTCAGGGGTACCTTTACCTTTACTAATCCATTGCACAAAGGATTGCCAGCCGTTTAACTTTCACTATGTTATCTCGCAGACCCTCTGCCCACAGCATTGTTTCACATGCATATGTGAGGCTCTCTCCTGCCCACCCTACTCCAGGCATTTTGCATTGTTTGGTAAAGTAAAACAGCCTTCTGAGTAAGCCCATCTAAGTTTCTTTTATGTTTCTAGCCTGCCTGCGGCCTTATCTGTTGGGGGGATTGCTTTTGCGATTAGGACTTTGTGAATTTATGACTCTTTTTGTTCCATTTAGAGAAGTTAACCAGTGAGCTCCAGAGCAGAGAGAACAAGTGCATGGAGATGTACAAAAAGCTGGGCAAGTGGCCAGAATGCAATGCACTCTCCAGGAAACTTTTGCTGAAAAAGTGAGTGGGAGTTTCATCTCTCTCTCCCCACCTCCCTCTCTCTCGGTCCCTAACCGAACTGAAGCAAAAGGTATTATCTCCTCCATCGCCACTACCACACCATCATATTCCCAAGGCAAATAAGCAAGTTGTTTGTGACAATCCCAAATGAATATCTTCTTGTTCCTCCTAATTTAAGAGCCTTAATCTGTTTATATTTCCAGCCCCACCCAGCCAGGGTGTGATGGAATGGGATGCTTGTCCTATTAAACAGGATTGATTGGATCCACCCATTGGATCCACTAAAGCAGCACTTTCAGTTACAACAAGAGCCGCCAGAGTCTTTGATTGATTTGGGGGCAGTTTGGAAAAATTGCCTTCCCTCTTAAGGTCAACAAAAAGGAAGTTGTTAGTTTTTTAAAGAGCAAGTAGCAATGGGAACCTTGAGAGAAAGTCTGTAGCTCAGTGGTAGAGCACTTACTTTGCATATGAAAGGTCTGGGGGAAGACTCCCTGTTTGAAACCCTGGAGAACTGCTGCCAGTCAGTGTAGAAAATACTGAACTGTATGGGCCAGTGTGGTACAGTAGTTAGTGTGTCAGACTAGGGCCTCAGAGACCAGGTTTCAAATCCTCCACTCAGCCATGAAGCTCACTGGGTGACCTTGGGCCAGTCACTCACTCTGAGCCTAACCTACCTCACAGGGTTGTTGTGATGATAAAATGTGGAGGAGGAGAACTATGTTCTCCACTGTGAGCTTCTTGGAGGAAAGATGGGGTATAAATGTAACAACAAAATTGGTCTGACTTGGTGTAAGGCAGCTTCCTGTGTTCCTAAGAAGCATTAGCAAAGCAGCATCCTGACTTTTATAATGTATAAGAACAGGTTTCAGTGTCCCCCCTGCTCTGCCCTGTCATCAGATACAATAGAATCTAAAATATAGTAAATTACAAGATTTTAACTCACTTTTGTGAGATAAGCATTATTCCCATACCATAGCTGTGGGAGATTCTGGGGACAAGTGGGAGGGAGATAGCTTCCCTCTGAATGTTTAGCTTTCATTAAAAATATCAAAAGGGTCTAGCTCTTTCACACATGGAGATCAATAAGGAAAAACATGGTCATTGTTGTCCTCAAGCGCTTTGTAAGAAGTCAGCCTTTGCTCACCTCTCAAAAGCCTGGCTTGTGAGTAGAGAGGTACTGTGGTGGTTGACAAATACTTAGACAAAGGACTGGTTTGTTTGTCATTTAATTTATAGGAAAATGTGGTTCTTTTTTCTGTTTAATTGAGTTACTTTTACTGTTGACCTCCCCCCCCCCCAAAAAAAAATTGTTAAGTGTTGAAAGAGAAGGGTCCCGTTGGCAGAGTATTCCTAAAGACTGCGCTGGTGATGCTAAAGGCTCAATATTTTCACTGGTGCATTTTTTTTTGTTAGGGATGCTTATTTTAAGTTGCCTTTTCTTTAAGACATGAAAGGCAACAGACATGAAGCTGTTCTTATCTTCCTTGCTAGGTAGTGAATCTCAGGACACTTTTACCCCAGATGCAGGCGTTTTGCCTTCCATACATGAAAGAGAGAGAGAGAGAGAGAGAGAAAGAGAGAAGTTGTTTTACACTGTGCTCAGTTCTTCTGCTTGCCTCTTTTCTGTTTTAGCCCAGATGATTGGCAGTTTTATATGATCTATTTCGATTCCATCTTTCAACTGATTGACGCAGCCTGGACTCCGCCAGCTGAAGGAGAGCAGTGAGTGTCTTACTCTCCTTTGAGGGCTTTGAATGTTTGTCTCTTTTTAATTGAAATATTTGCATGGTAAGGGGGCTTTGAGAGTAGAGAAATAGGGGCTCATTTCCTTAGTACACTTGGCTGTTAGTTCCTTACTCCCAAACACAGCACCAGGTATTGCCTGCATCTGGATCCTGTGTCATCTAGGAAGAAATGTCATGAGAGGACCAAATGAGTGCCCAGTGCATCACCTCATGTGAAGTAGTACATGCAAAAATTCAGATGTTTCCACTCATCTCTCCTAGCCAGGGGCGTGAGACACTTCTACCTTCTTGAATACTTTAGTAGTGCAGATCTTGATCCAAAATGATCACTGGGTTTACATGTAACACTAAGCCATGGCTGACACAAACCCAAGGTTTATAAGAAACAACAAATTATGGTTTTCAAGTGTGATCAGTTTGTGGTTGACAAATCATAATTAAGCTGCTGGCTAGGTTCAGACAATCAAATAAAGCATGGTCTAATACCCATAGTTTATTAAAACATAGTGTGGTGTTACATGTGAACCCTGCCAGTGACATCATAGACACCAGCTTTCCTTTCCTCTTAGGCTACCTAATTTTGAATCAGTTTTGGGCAGACACTGAAAGACTAGCAAGATTCATTCATTTGTTCGTTTGTTCAGAACCTGCCTTTCATCAGTGTGAACAATCCACACAACATCAAAACAATATTACACAATAATAATAATAATAGCAACACAAGTAAATAAAATATAAGCTACAAATTTAAAACTAAGGAACAAAAAGGCACCAGACTGCACTTTGCTTCTAAGATACCTCAGCAAATAAAATCTTAACCTTTCACCCAAAATAATGCAATGCTGATGCCGGATAGATCCCCTTCAAGAAGGTATTTTAAAATTGGGGTGTCCATACAAAAAGCTCTCTCCTTTGTAATTCATAACAAACCTCTGCTAAAGAAGGTGCTTGGAGCTTCACCCCTAAACTCCCACATGGACATGGGTTCAGACAGAATCTTTTCATTTCTTCCTTTTAATGAGTGTCACAGACGCTCCTCTGCATGCCAGCTGGGATGTAGGCAAAGTTCTGGTTTCAGCATCAGCCAAAAGTTTGTCACGGTCTTCACCTTACTATACACCCCAGCTGGTTGCTCCAGCTGTCTCTTGACTTGTGAACACTTTGAGGTCAAAATAAGAGGAGGACTCTGGTCAAGCCTTCGCTGCTCTTCAGATGCAGAGGAGGGTTTAAAACAGGGATAAGAAACCTGCAACTCTCTGGATGTTGTTGGACTTTCAGCTCCCAACATGCCTGCCCATTGGACATGCTGCCTGCGAGGGCTGATAGGAGTTGGGAGTCTCAAGAACATCTGGATGGCCATAATTTCCTCAATCCTGGGTTAAAAGGGGAAAATATGGTAAAGAACTGCATCTTTGGCCAAACTGCGAGAGGCAGTGAAGGATAGGCGTGCCTGGTGTGCTCTGGTCCATGGGGTCACGAAGAGTCGGACACGACTAAACGACTGAACAACAACATGGTAAAGAATAGGAAAGATTGAGGGGGTTGGAGGAAGAGGGGGGCTTTGAATTGGAGGGGCTTTGAATTAGAGCTATACTGGGAGGCAGGAAGCTGCCATGAGCGGTATTGAGCCCCTGTACCTGCGGTTGCCCATTCTCATCCTAAAAAGTAATATGTTACCCTGCCCACCAGAGCCTTGTAGGTAACCGCAATGCAGCGTCCCATTGATCACAATTTCACAAAAAGGCCGTTTGGAGGCACTCATCCTTCCTTTTTGTGCACAGCTCTCTCGAAGGCGAAGTGCATCACAGCACAGAGCAAGCCATGGCTTTCATAGAGCAGAGGATAACACAAGAAGCCAACAGCGCCCGGCCACTCCGGGGACCTTTCCTTGCCCGACTGGAGCTGATCAGGCGGTTGCGGCACAGAGGCTGCAGTGAAGAACACAAATTGGGTAAGGGCCACTAATGGGATGCCAAATTGAGCCTCTCGGGAGAGGGTGTGAAAGTAGAACCAGGGCTCCGTCCTGGGATTGCCGCAGCTGATGTAAACTCTGCACAAGAATTGCAGAAATCCACCCATGCTTTGGGGAAAGGATTGTTTGTCTTCTATTTTTAATCCTTGGCATGGAGAGGCAGCTTGTGAATGATAAATATTTAGATGCTAACATCTAAATTCTTGGAGCCTCAAGAATTGCTGCAGCACAAGGAACACTAAAACTAGCTTTTTGTGTGTGTATTATTAGTGCTTTAAGAGTTGTCTCCCTGCTGAGAGTGAAGTAGAATCCCGTCAGTAGTTGGAGAAATAGTTCGTGCAGCACATTCTTCACAAATTGTAAAGTGAGATGTATTTGCATCCCTGCTGCTTTCTTTTTTCGTTTAGTTAAAAATCTAAATGGAAATTTACTGGGCAGATAGATGGGAGTTCATGTCCTTTTAAAAAGAAGCAAGCAGGGATCTGCAACAAGATGTTGCAGTGTGACCACACCCACTAATATAGCCTGGAACCTTTAGTGTTTGCTATGATATTTGCTTTATTTGTTGGTGGCTTGAACCAGTCAAATTCCTCCTTTTTCTTTGCCCCCCCCCCCATTTCTTTTGTGAGGATTGTATGGATGGTTCAGAACCATTCAGTGTCTAAAACTACAGACTTGACTTCCACTGCCTTCCTGATTCCTGGTTTCTTTGGGCGCTTTTTAGGAACATAGGAAGCTGCCTTATACTATTGGTCCATATTGCTCACTATTGTCTGCGGTGACAGGCGGTTGCTCCTCTAGGTTTCATCAGACTGGTGACATGCCCAGCCTTGCCTGGAGATACCAGGGATTAAACCTGGGACCTTCTGCATGCAAAGCACATTCTCCACCACTGAACTATGGCTATTTGCATTTTCTCCTCCCTCCCTCCATTCTGTCTCTCTCTCTCTCTCTCTCTCTCTCTCTCTCTCTCTCAGCTCAGTTGCCACCAACAATTTGTAAGCTCACAGGCTCCTGCCATGCAGTTTCTGATTGTTTTTTAAAACTGTTGTTTTCATTTAGTTAAGAAACTTATGATTACCTGGAGCCACTGCCTTATTTTTAGCTTCTAGAGTGCAAAAGCCACCACCTTACTTTTGACTGGCCCCATATCACTTCCAAAATTATAAATGCTCAAACACCTGAGATTGCTGTTAGAGGGAATGGTATATTCCAATGATGGTGAACCTCTCAATTTGGCCCATGCGGCTGTTTTGAGCTTCACTTTGCCCACCGTCAGGTGCAGGACAGGTTAAGCTGAGGATACAAAGAGAAAATAGGAGTTTCAGAGTGCGTTCTTGATTGTTCCTTTGTTGTCCCTGCTTGCATTCAGCACTGTTTAAGTTTGGCTATGAGTGCAAGCCTTGCTGCTTTTGGGAGGAGTCTCTTCTACTCAGATCTGCACCGAATGCAAGCGAGGGCTAGAAAGGGACAATAAGGAGGGCACTCCAAGCCACATACTCCTGATTGTTCCTTTAGAGCCTCAGCTTGCATTCTGCACACTTTAAATTTGTCACTGAATGCAAGCCATGCTGCTTTTAGGTGGAATCACTTCCACCTGACATCACTTGACATCATGTGGTTGACAGTGGGCTGCCCCGTCCACCTGTGAAATTTGGCCTCTGACAGATTGACCACTATTTGAACTAGCTTGCCTAACAAAAGCAGATCCCCATCTTAGTTGTATGCCCAAATTGTTGTATTTATGTCTGTGTGTAGAGGCAGGTTTGCCAAGGGTTTACAGAGAGAAGATAACAGAGTTCAGAAAGAATATAGTGTACCATAACCTGTATTTCCACTCCCTCCACCCCCACAAAGAGTATTTGTGGCTGGCATACCTCCAGCACTATAAGCATGGCAGGCAAAGGGTGGCAGGGGGCAGAGAAGAAAGGTGTCCTCCATCCCTTCCCCACTTGCAGAACTCTCCATCTCTCCTACCCCCAAACCAAAGAGAGTGTGCCAACAGAGGATATGTTAAAAACGAAAACACTCAGTTAAAATTGTAAGCCTTACTCAGAAAATGAAACCTCTCTGTTCCAACTTGCTATATTCCTCACATGTTGCCTTCTCGATTGTATGCTTGATTTTACTTCAGTTATTTGGAATCATCTTTGTTTACCACCTAGCTTCCTAATTCATCATGATAGTCTTCAATTACTACTGTATTAAATTTCAAAGTGCACCAGGGAGTCATGTCAGTTCAGTAAGAGAAGCTAAGGTGTAGATATGTCACTTCCCTTCAGTTATCTGTTTTACTGCTGAAAAACATCTTAAATCACTGCTCTTATACTTGTAAGGTGATCCAGAAGAGCTGATGTTCCAATATTTCAAACAATTTGGGGACAAGCCCTGCTGCTTTACTGATCTCAAGGTGTTTGTAGATCTCCTCCCACCAACCCAAAATACAAAGGTAAGCGTGGTGGCCATTTGTTTGCTGATCTTTTCTCTTCCTTTCTTTTCAGTACACCATGATTGTATTATTTGTTCCAATGATTGAAATATACAATTAAGGCAAACAGTTTTGGGTGCACCTTGGGATTATGCAGAAACTTGAAGGCCTGTGTGCTCCTGCCCCAGTTTAAGTCAATCTGACGAAAGATGCTGTTTTATCTATTTTTTTATCTACTGCTTTATTTTCTTTCTAGTTTCCCTCTGCTTCCTATGCTGTGCAGGGCAGCGAGGGCCCTGCCACAATATTCAAAAGAGCAAAAGAGACTTTGCTGTCAGGAGTAGCTGTACTGAGTGATTTCAGCAGCTGGAAATCCTGGTGCTCAACTCATTGTTCTTCTAATCCCCTGTGGCTAGAGGGTTAAATGTGCAAAAGAAAAGGGGGGTGGGAACCCTGGCCTGTCAGAGGCTGTAAACAAAACTGCTGAGAACTATGGTCCCAGCACTATTGAGGTTAAGGGGGGGGGGTTTGTTTGTTTGTTCTTTTGCTAGCTCCAATGTGGCTCTCGCCAAAGGTCACTGAGCAATTGAGTGTAATCCAGCAGATGCCATTTCTAAGCAGGTTGTAAACATCAGTACATTAAAACAAAATTTACTTTAATCAAATATTAGGATAAATGTTGCTGCGTTATACCACTTCAGCAGGAGTCCCCATTGCCCAATATTGATGGCAACAGCTTTCTAGGATCACAGGTGGAAGGTGACTACCCTGCCCTGAAATCAGCCTTGTGCAACCTGGTGCCCTCAAGGTATTTTGATGGGAGGTGTAGTCCAAAACACTTGATGGGCACCAGATTGCACAAGGCTGATGTAGACATACAACCTGCTTATACATTTCAAAACTTCTGCTGCACATTTATCTTCTTAGCGCATTTTAGCCTTGCTTGTCAGCTGCAGCGGTTCTCTAAGTGGTTTAAACAATAATTTAAAAAGCCAATCCCTGTCTACAGGCTTAGATTCTGAAAAATACAAGGACCACCACCAGCTTTATTTATAACAATGGGTGTATATCTTTCCAAGGCAGCTTACAAGTAACATTTAAAATGTAAATGTTTTCTAGTATTGTATAACAATGCAAGAAACCCCCATGCAATAAAAATTACACCCTTCCCTCATGAGAATAATATATTGAGAGCAGCCAAATATACCCTGCCATAACTGGGCATGCATTGCCAGAAGTTGCATGCCAGAATCAGTTTCTGATATGTAAAGGCATACCCTGTTTCTACAAAACAGCTTTCCATTTGTTTTCCATTCAGTGCTGCTAACTGTTTAGTCAGCTTTTCCATGTGAGCCAGAGTCCAAACCTTTCATCTCCAAGCAGACAACTACAAATTATCCAAACCAAATTTGGAGCAATCAATACACGAGCTGCAACCAGTAGAAAGGTGATCTGTTATTTGAGGAGAAGGTCCTTCTTTTCATCCTTAAACTTTGTTGTTCAGGCCAGTTGTGGTGTACATTGAAAAGACTGTTTTGTGATCAAGCTTTCCCCCTAGTTTTAAACTACATTTTTAAAAACCAGAAAACACAATAATCAACACATACAGATTCATTAGAATCCTTCCCATTAGGGCAGCTGGTGGTAGATGCAAAAGGAAAAAGGGGTGAGGAGGAAAGAAGAAAAGCAGACTCAGGTGCCAATTCTTAAAGTTTTCATAATGGCCTGATGGAATGGAAACAGTTCGTGGGGGGGGGGGAGAGAGAACCAAAGGTAACTGGTCTCAACAGCACTGATGGGATCTGTCTGCCATCCCTGCTGGGTATTGCAAATCTAACATTGCCTTTTCCCTCCCCCGCAGTTCATCAACCAGTTGCTGGGGGTCATCCCCCTGTCTGCGCCAGCAGAAGAGAAACTTGCACTACCAGCTAACATCAAAGCTTTGCAGCAACACTTGTGTGTCGTGCAATTGACAAGGTTGCTTGGCCTCTACCACACCATGGACAAAGCCCAAAAACTGGGAGCCATCCAGGACTTGATGTCTCGATATCGGCACGGACTGAATTTTGGTGAGGAGGGCATGAATCTAGCCTAAATGTCAGACCACTTCACTGCTCTTGAGGGAAATCCTAATAATTACTGTACTTTTCCATTTATAAGACTAGGTTTTTATGATAAAAGAATGTAAAATAATTGGGGTTATCCAATATACCTGAAGGAGCGTCTCCCCATCATTCTGCCCGGACACTGAGGTCCAGTGTCGAGGGCCTTCTGGCGGTTCCCTCACTACGAGAAGCCAAGTTACAGGGAACCAGGCAAAGGGCCTTCTCGGTAGTGGCACCCGCCCTGTGGAACGCCCTCTCTTCAGATGTCAAAGAGAACAACAACTATCAGACCTTTAGAAGACATCTGAAGGCAGCCCTGTTTAGGGAGGCTTTTAATGTTTTATAGATTATTGTATTTTAATGTTCTGTTGGAAGCTGCCCAGAGTGGCTGGGGAAACCCAGCCAGATGGGCGGGGTATAAATAATAAATTATTATTATTATTATTATTATTATTATTATTATTATTATTATTATTAATTATTAATTATTATTATTATTATTATTATTATTATTATTATTATTATTATTATACAAGGGCAATCTCCCCCCTTCCCATTTTCTCAATTTTTAGTCCCCAAAAATAGGGGGCATCTTATACATGGGGGTGTCTTATACATGGAAGAATACGGTATTTATTCTGCCTCCTACCATGTCATTGCTATTGGCTTACTTCAGCCCCCTGATACATTTAATCCTTCCTCTGAGGAATTCTAGAGTGGAGTCCAATGGATTCCTACTTATATTCAGAGATGGAACTGCATCAGATGTCTTACATGGTTTGCTTGGTTTTTAGATTTTGCTTTGACAAACTGAAAAAGTTACTTTAGTCAGAGAAGGATTATAAGTAGATGTGGTTTAACTGTTTATTAGTTAAATCTTAGATAAAAGGTCTATGCTGATTTCCAGAAATAGGCTGGCATTCAACTAAGTTTTACTCAAGAGTAGAGCCACTGAAATTAATAAACATGACTAAGGTAGGTTCATTAGTTTCAATGACTACTCTAAGGAAAACTTAGTTAAATACGGCACATAGGGTGCAATAAACTTTTGGATTATGTCCCATTGAATTCAGTGGGGCGGACTTCTGTGTAAATATGCAAGAAGTATTTTATCTACTTGCTGAACAATACCTTTTGCCAGCTAGGTATTGTTTAAAATGCTAGACCCACAAGTTTTTCAGTTACATTGCTTGACTTTGTTTTTCCATAGGAAAATCTTGTTTGAAAACAGAGCTGCAGTTTTCCGACTACTACTGTCTGCTTGCTGTTCACTTGCTCCTTGACATCTGGCTAGAGGCAGGTATGTCCTTACATGCTCTACTGCATGCATGCAAATAAAGGTTTCAGCCCAAAACTGCTCAAGCATTGGTTTGCAGCCGTATGAACTAAAGCCAGCATGGTTAGAGTTTTGAACTAAAACCTGGGAGGCCAGGGTTCAGATCCCTACTCAGCCCTGAAGCTCACTGTGTGTGACCTTTGCGCTTTTTCTGTGGCTGCTCCCAGATTGTGGGATTCCTTTCCTAGTGAAGTTAGGCTAAAGCCTTCCTATTCAAACAGGCCTTAGAAAACGAAGGTGCAGGCATTTTTTACCACTGTTCTGCTGTTAGGGCAATCAATGTTTTAATGCTGGTTCTAAATGTGTTGTACAGTTACTAACTAGCTAGCTAACTAACTAACTAACTAACTAACTAACACTTTGTATTTTATAATGTTGTAAGCCATCTTGAATCCCAGCTTGAGAGAAAGGCGGGATATAAACACATTAAATAATCATAATATCATGGGAAGCAGTGGGATGTCCAGCATGGGACATGGCCATGGCCCTTGGATACTAGCAAAAGGAGGGCTTCTCATCCCTGCTTGGCCATCTTTCCTGCCCCTTTCTCTCGTTCAAGGCTTGAGTGTGGTGTTCTTTTCCCAGGTGAGGAGCCGGCTGCCTGGCACTGCTTGACTTTACTAGAAGAAGGGCTGGCTCACAGCCCCTCCAATGCTCAGTTCAAATTGTTGCTCATCCGGATCTACTGCATGCTCGGGGCGTTCGAACCAGTCGTGGAGCTTTACTCCAGCCTCGATGCCAAGCACATACAGCACGACACCATCGGGTGGGTAGTGTAGTGTTGGTTGTAATTGTGGTTTCAAGCGATTGGCAGGTGGGAACCTTGTCCACCTGTCAAATTTGATCCTCTTCAGAGCCAAAAAGGTAATGAGGGTGCAGAGCAGCCCTCTCATGGTGACTGTTTTGGTTTTGTTTGTATTACAGTTACTTGCTGACACGCTATGCCACAGCCTTCGGTCACTATGCTGCCGCATCACAATCCTGCAACTTTGCACTCAGGTTTTTCCACTCCAACCAGAAAGATGTAAGTGGCAAAGGGACCCCCAAATGTGTATCCCAGTTTCCCCTCAGAGAACACACGGAATCGCTCCAAAGGGGGTGTCTCTTGCATTTCTGCATGAGCAGGGGACGCATTCCCAGAACATTTTAGTGCTGCAGATGCAGCAGGAGGGCTGCTCCCGAGACTGATGTGAGGGAGGGGGTGGGGTGAAAAGGACACTTGTGAACCCGAAATTCTTACCGGTTTAAAGGATTATGGATGTATGGATTGGTTTATGGCATTAATGATTTTATGTTTAAACTAGGAGTTAAGTAGGGGAAATTTAGCTAAAAATTCCGAAACCTAAGGGAGGTAAGGGTGTGGAAAATATAATATTAGGAGTTTAAAAATAGGCTAAAGTAAGGAATTTGGATAAGAGCATAGGGAAAGAGCAGAAGCACCAAGATGCCGTGGTTTGAAAAAAAAATTTAAGTAAAATAATTTTTGTATTGTAGGATGTTTTAAAAATTTAGGAGTGTGAAATCTGTTAAAGAGGAATGACAATGAATTCAATAGAGGGGGACCTGAGGAAGTCAATCGAACTATGAAATTGAGAAAGAAGGGATGCCTGGCCCACAGAATTGGGCCAGGCCTAAGCAATGATATTAAACAATGATAGTAAGGTTAAATGTACAATGAATATGACTACCCTGGTGAGAGAGGGGGATATATGTGGCTTCCCACAGTGAGAGGTGGGAAGTATGAAACATTTAACCGATATGTTATGTGCTTAAAAATTGTAAAAACCAATAAAAAAATTTGGAAAAAAAGGAGGGCTGCTCCCGAGGTCATAGGTTTCTTGTGATGCAAAAAATCTGTAGCTCCTTGCTTAATTAATGCTGAGGCCATCCTGTGTCCCTTCTTAGACCTCAGAATACATTATTCAAGCCTATAAATATGGTGCATTTGAGAAGATCCCAGAATTCATTGCTTTCAGGAACAGACTAAACTCCTCACTTCACTTTGCACAAGTCCGCACAGAACGGATGTTACTGGACCTCTTACTTGAAGCAAATATGTGAGTATGGAAGAGTTGAGTTTTAATCTTACGAGTGCTTATCCTGGGGGGCCCTCAGGCAGGTTGTGGGGTGGTAAAGCTGAGAGAGATGTTAGCTTGGAGAAGTGCTGCTAGCTGTCTCAATTGAGGGACAGGTCCCAGCGGTACTGAAAGATCTCTCGATGAAGCAGAAAGTGCTGCACAGTAGTCAGATGTGAGGACCCTGGTGCTCTTCAGCTCAGCCAGTGATTCAGGAAGGTGGGAGTTGTTCTATCACTTTCTCAGGTTGCAAAATGCAGCTTTCCTGGACATAAGATGAATTATTTTTTGCACAGAGCATTGCATTATTTATAGCGGGGTCAGTGCTCAAGAGTGCATCATTGCAGTGGCTGAGTGCTAACAAAGTCTGATCAAAATCCTCTTCAGTTCTTCCTAAAAGCACCTGACCCAATACTTCTGTATTGCTTTTCATGAACTAGATCAGTGAGTTTGGAAGAAAGTATAAAGTCCATGAGCCTAAGTCCAGAAGAGGATGACATTCCCTGGAATGACCTGCGGGACAACCGAGACCTCACTGTCTTGTTTAACTGGGACCCAAAAGACAGGTAGGTACAAAAACCTGCTGCTGTGTTTGTCATTATCCGAAGGCT
This sequence comes from Darevskia mixta, assembly GCA_034641385.1. Lineage (NCBI taxonomy): Eukaryota > Metazoa > Chordata > Lepidosauria > Squamata > Lacertidae > Darevskia > Darevskia mixta. The sequence continues at coordinate 5,180,484 of JAWWNH010000025.1, read as the reverse complement.
AAATTTCAGGAATTTGTCCACTAAATTGCAACCTAAAAATGGATTGTCTTCCCTTTTATATTTATGCAAACAGTTATATAACATTTAGCCAGCACTTAAATGTGCTTTAACTCTGTCTGGTCCTTGAGATTCCCCCAGGCCACATCCCTCACTGGCCCTTCTCCACGCTCTCCTCAAGTGCTTTTGTCTGGCTGGAATGGGTCATTGAACTGTGATAATGCCTCTTGCTTGCTAGATGGAGAGAACTTTTGCACATCTGGGATATAGCCTATTGTACAAAGGGTAGGAGCTGCATCCATTGCTTTGCCCACTTTTGGCTCTGGTCCTGCCCACAACTGGCTGGTGGCCCTTGGAGGAGGTTTTCCACAAGGACGTCCAGTCTTCGGGTGAAAAGAATCTTCTCCCCTATTGTATGGCCTCCCCTATAATCCCTTCATTGGTAGATAACGGTGTTTACCATTGCTTTTTCATATTTTTTGTGTTTATTTATAAAAATATTTATGTAGTGCTGCATCGTTAAAATACATCACAGCGGTTTACAGCAACATAAAAGTAGAAAACTATACAATAAAGTCATAAAAAGTTAAAAACAAGCTAAAAGCAAAGAGAAATTAAAACTAATAATCGAAAGACCATTGTAGGGGATATACTCTTAATTGACTGCACAGGCTTGATTTCTTGTTGTTGTCAAATGAGCTTCATCAACTTGGGGAATGACCAAAGACATTCCTGCAGAAGAAGCTGGAATATAAGGTTTCAGGTAACTCCTGAGGTATCCTGGACCCAAGTTGTTCAGGACTTTGTAAATCAATACAAGAACCTTGAACCTGGCTCGGTAGCAGATGGATAGCCAGGGCAGCTGTTTTAACAATGGTGTCACATGTTCTCAGCCAGAAACTTCCATCAACAATGTGGCTGCAGCATTCTGCAGCAGCTGGAACTTCCAAACCACGGCAGCCCCACATAGAGCACATAACAGTAATATAACACCAGAGGTAGGCTCTCCAGTCCCGCTCCAAGAGAGAAGGGTTTTCTGATGGTAGTATGTGCACTTCTATGGAATACAGCAACACTACCCCACCACCCCTCCAGTCTGAATTGATGTTGCACCAAGAACCGGGGCAGGCACAACTGAGTCAAATCAGGTCCACTAAGGTCTCGGTGATGCACACCAGGTCAGCTTGCTCATCCACAATCAGATTGTGGTTCAGCATTGGAATTGCAAATAGAGCAGGGAAGCTTGAGCTTATACTTCTACATCTCAGTTCTTGGACACCCTCTCCCCTTCTCCCTCCTTCCTTTTTTCCTCTCTCAGGGGCATTTCTGAAGAACACAAGGAACTCTCCTTGGAGGAGGAGACCATATGGTTGCAGATCCGATCTTTGATGTTGCGGCTCATAAGTGGGCTGCCAGCTCTTGGCCACAACGCCCAGCCAAAGAACTCCGAGAAAACCACGGAAAATGGCGTCTCCTCCAAGATCGACATGATAAGAGCTCTGCTGCGGAAGCTGGACGCTGCAGTGAAGTCTGGAAAGCAGTTCCTTGAGCAGAAGGTTCAGGTACAGCTAAGAGAAACCGTTCCTGATTTCTGTAAAACAGTTTGTGATTGTGCCAGGAGACATAAGAGTTGAGATTCTTCTAACGTCCCAGCATGGAGCTTTAATTGGAGAGCTAATTAGCTCATACCAGGAACCAACTCTGCTTTTCTCCTGTATGCAAAAGGTACAATATTTAATTTTCTTCCCCCCTTTTTTTCTTCCCACTTAGTATCCGGTCCTTGGCCCCCCACCTTCCCGAATGGCTGGTTTCTTCAACAGTGGGAGCTGCCAGTGCCAGACCAGCTTATTTCACCTTGTTAGTGAAATTTATGAATTAGATACTATTGGGTTAGGTAAGTCTTGAAATTCCTGGGGCCAGCAACCAATTTAGGTGTGTCTGCTGAAGCGGGAGGGAGGCATACATGGGTGTGCTGCTCTTTCAGATCGGTTTGAATATATTGGCCTCTTAAAAGCTGCTGTTGATGCCAAAGGCTTTTCATGTGGAATTCTGAGTAGTTGTTGTTGTTGTTTTTAAGAAATCCTAGAAAAAATGCTGATGCTTAAGATTTGAAAAAAACCCAATGACTCTCAGCTTGCCATCTGGTTATGAGCCTTCTGACCATTTTCTTTGGAATTTTCTGCCTTGTCTCTGTACTTTCGTTGACTCGGGTTAAAAATGAAAATGACAATCTGGCAAGGCAGAAGTGGGGAACCTGTGGCCCTCCAGATCTTCTTGGAATCCAACTCCCATCTGCCTTGGCCAGCATGGCCAATGGTTTGGACTAATGGGAGTTGTAGTTCAGCAATATCTGGAAAGCCACAGAGTGTCCATTCCCTACTGTATGGAAGAGACGGAAGAATGTCTCTAATTAGAGGAGGCATTCTCTCCTGAGAGCAGGCAAATGCTTTTTCTTAGATCAGAAATGAGATAAACACTGGCTCCTCCAGCTTCCATAGGCCCCAGCCACCGAAGCCAATGGCCGGAAAAGATGGTAGTTCTTGTCCAGCATCCTTGCAGTGAGCCTTGTGGTCCATACCATGTGCCAGCCCTTGTTCTCCACTTGTTCTTCTTCTTGTTTTGATTTCTTAACCACCCTTCACTTAAGGTTCCAGGGTGACTTGCAGCCCTTAAAAAAGAGCATTAGAAGAGGTTTAAAACTAATTAAGATTCACAGGAATAGGGTGGGTCCCAGAAATATATTGAATGGTTTTTGTACTGTAAGAACTGCTTTGCTTTTTGCTTAATTGTGACCAAAGACATGTTTCTGTTTTTCATTTTTGGGGTTGGATGTGACCTCAAGTGCCATCTAGTTCAACCCCCATAGGGCAGCAAATTTAAGTCTGGTTTTTTTATTGTGATAGTCTTTTTCTTCTCCAGTGGTTGCTTGCTTTCATTGTATTTTTTCTAAATCTGTCCCTTGATATAGAGATATAGAGATATATATAGATAGATAATTTGACTATTTGCATAAGCCATTTGATAACTTTTCTTTATTTTCAGAAGATTCGGCAGCAATTCAAGAGAGAATAGGAAATAGCTTTAAATCATTACTAGAACAACTAACAGGTAAATCTGCTGAAAATCACAATACCAAAAGTTCTAGCCCACAAATTTTTTACATTAGTCCGTGCTTATCAGTTAAGCATATGCAATTAAAACTTCACTTTTCTTTGGATGTGAGGGTATCACCAGGAGTAAATAAATTGGTTGGTTTGGTTTTTTGTGGCTGACTTTCTGGAAAGATGGTTTCCATTTGTTATGTATGCAGACACTGCCAAAATAATGCACAGAATAAAAATAAAACACAAATAAATTAGGGGGGACTAAAAACAAAGAAAATTTAATCCTTAAAAAGTAATTAAGCACCAGTCAAATTAAAATAATATTAATAAAGATTGATATGTTGGATGGGGAAAGTATCTACCTCAGTTATAGAGTGCATGCTTTGCATGCAGATTGTCCCAGATTCAGTGAAAGGGGAAGCTACAAAAAAGTGTTTCCCAATATGCTGCCTTATGTAAGACTTGATTTTTTTTCTCACGAGTTTCACCTTGTTTCCTTCTTTTTTAAAAAACAACAACAGATCAATTCAATAAATGCAAAGGTGATTTGTTGGAAGTCAGGGAAGGCAGGTTCCAAGCCCATCCGAATATTTTAGAAAATCTGGTCTTCTTCGTGGAGGTGAGTAATGAGACCTTTGGAAAGCTGGTCCTCCTGCCCCCCCCCTTTTGTCGGTTGCAAAAACCCATCGGTGCCCCTAAAGTGCCTGCGCGACAACCTCTTTTCTCACTCTTGCAGACCATCTCCATTGTTCTGTGGGTATGCAGTTATTCTGACGCCGTCCTCAGGCCCTACAGATCAAGCTTGCAAAAAAAGAAGAAGAAGAAGAAAGAGAGTGTTGTAGTGATGGTAGGAAATGCTGGTTTCTGGGACTGCTCCTGATCCGCAGGCCACAATTTAAATGGACTGTTGATTCAGGACAGGGAAAATAAAGTACTGCTTCCATTCAATGCGCACAGGCAACCCATGCTTCTGTGAAATCGTGTCGTAATTGAAAAAGCCTACAAATGCTCCACCCAGCCCGTTCCGCCCTTTTGGTGACATCTTTTATGACATTTCCGGGTCACTTCTGGGTTTGGCGCTGTGCACAATCGCTCACATCTTGTTCATGCCTAGAACAGGGGTTTCTTGTAATGAATTAATGGAATTTGCTTAATTGAGGTGTGATGGTCTTAAGGAAAGATTACACTAAAACAGTGATGGCTAACCTTGACACTCCAGATGTTTTGGAACTACAACTCCCATCATCCCTAGCTAACAGGACCAGTGGTCAGGGATGATGGGAGTTGTAGTCCCAAAACATCTGGAGTGTCAAGGTTAGCCATCACTGCACTAAAACCACAGAGGACAGATTTCTACCATCAGTTATAAGCTACAGTAGCTAATGGAAATCTCCATGTTTAGTTGTAGCAATGTTCAGAAAGGGTACCTCCTCTCAGGTGCTAAGATCATCAGGTGGGAGGGCCTTTGAGGGGTGGGCACCCAGGAGAGGGCATTATTTGTGGCAGTCCTTACACATCTGAAACTTTCATTATGTGGCTTCCATTGCATTACTTTTTACCCTAGCCTTTAACACTTGAGGTATATATTTTCAGGACCCACTCTTAACTAATTTGTTTAAAACTATTTTTTTTAAATTACTGTAGCCTGCCTTTTGATTTTATGATGAAGGACAGGTGAGAAATTGGATTAATAATAGCAGCAACAATAATAATATAGTTTTGATTTGTACTCTATTTATGCCGCTAAGGTAAAAAAAGTAAGGTAAAGGACCCCTGGATGGTTAAGTCCAGTCAAAGGCAATTATGGGGTGCGGCACTCATCTCACTGTTCAGGCTGAGGAGGCCGCCGTTTGTCCACAGACAGTTTCCTGGGTCATGTTGCCAGCATGACTAAATCACTTCTGGCGCCTGGTGGACCATGACGAGTGATAAGAACACACGGAAATGCTGTTTACTTTCTCGCTGCAGTGGTACCTATTTATCTACTTGCACTGGTATGCTTTCAAACTGCTAGGTTGGCAGAAGCTGGGACAGGACAACAGGAGCTGACCCCGTTGCCCAGATTCGAACCGCCGACCTTCCGATCAGCAAGCCCAAGAGGCTCAGTGGTTTAGACCACAGCGCCACCTGTGTCCCTACATTATGCTGCTAAACATACCTATTAAAAAGCACTGCCTCCAAAACAAAAACCTATGATATACTTCTGTGGAGAATGTTGCACAGATATTTGGTGGGTCAGGGTGCAACAGCTTTTATTTTTCTCTCTGCAGCCCCCTGTGTTCACCAGCTTTCAGGATTACATTTCCGGTCTCCAGACTCTCATTTCCAATGTGATAGATCATATCAAAGGGCTGGAAATCACTCTAGCTGCGCTTGAACTTGAAGAACTCTCCATAGAGGACAATTTACTGTCACAGGTAAGAAACTGCTGCTTATACATTGAACTTCTATGATTCTATGATTTGAGATGACTCAGGATTAAAACAAACCGTGGTTTAGTGTTAGGTGCAAATGTACTTTGAGACATTTTTTAAGGTAATTAAAGTGTTTAATTACACTTTGTGTAATTTGTGGACTCAGTTTTATGGAAGTCCCTTCCAGTTGAGGTCAGACAGGTTCTTTCCCTATTGAACTTCCTGTGCCTACTGAAGAATTTTTTATTCCAGCAGGCATTTTAGGGGTAGTTTGAGTCAATAGTTTTAAAGTGATTTTCATTTTTGTATTGTATCTTTGTAAACCACTTCAACCACTGTAGTTAAGTGGTATATAAATTGCTTACATAACAACATACACAGATGATTTATTTATCTGCGTAAAAAAATGTTTCTTCCCAGGAAGAAAAGAAGTTTACAAAGACTGTGCTGAGGAAAGTCCAGAACAGTTACCAACATGCAATACAGGAAATGGGAGAACTGCTGAAAAAGAGACTTGATACCATCAAAACTCTAAAGGTTTAAGGAAGTGTGTCCTGGGTGCCAAGGGTCAAGATTGAAATGCCGACAACAGACGAGAAACAGCATCTGCCACCATCCCTTCAACGTTAAAAATCTGGAACTTCCTCATAAATGCATGAAGGACTTTTGATCGTAAAAATAGTTTTTTTATGTATTAAAAAGATATATTCAAGCTGATTAAATTATTGTACATAAAAACCAGAAGCAGGGACCCTTGTCCGTCAGGGTTAGACCACTTTTTTATACATGTTCATAAGCATATTGCAACACAGGCAAAAACCCCTAACCTGTTTCACTTCCCTTTGTGGGGAGAGGGGGGCATTCTCCAGAAGCTCTCTGGGGGCTTGAAGTCTTTAGAAGCAGCAATAGAAATCCAGTGTAAAGCATATTTCAAAGGAGTTTGTATTTTTTCCATCGCACAATGCAGCATTTATAGTTTTGTGTGCATGTTTCTTGCCTTAGAAAAGCAGAAGTTCAGAGAGCCCAGTGCTCCACTGTGTAACTTCTTGGGTGTTCTTTCTTTCTCCCCTGTCCAACACTCCCCCTCGAGAACAGTTATATGACTGCTTGGTGAACTAATTGGCCCAGGACAGGTGACTTTCTCCCCCCCCCATTCCAGAACAGTTATTTTTATTCACACCACCAACCTAACAACTGAAGGCACTGCCTGAATGAGTTGCAACTTCAAGCCCATGTGTGTCTTGCTTTCCAATCCTGCAAGGAAAAACAAAACAAAATCAGAAAAAGTTGGTATCTGCTTAAGTTTGTTCCAAGGTGAAATAATGACAAAAGAAACATATAAACTTGATTGAAAACTCAACTTTGGCTGCAGCTCAGTGCAATTGGAACTGTTTGCTAACGGCTAAAGGTGTATATGTAATCTGTCGCATAAACTCAGCATACCTATCTTCCTTTGTGTAAAAGATGAATTGCTGAGGTGGTGTCTGCCCTTGGATGCTTCCTATTAGGTTTACGGCTGTATTTCAAGCAAGTTTATATGGTGAGGAACAGGATGCACAGTCTGAGTTGTGCTTCCTGTTATTCGTAAGTCTCTAAGATTGATCCTGGGCATCGTTAGGGAATGTGCATTAGATAAATTTTGGATGAGACTCTAGAAAACAGGGAGCTCAAATCCATTTCAAATCCTGTTCGTTCTCACCATTCCAAACCTTTCATCATATCTGAAACAGCTTTTGGTGAACATTTGTGTAGGTTCCTCCTGGATTATGGAGTGTTTTATTAAATAGATGGAAATTGTCATCTGGCCAAAAGAAATGGCTTTCGATAAAGTATGTTGATCTTCCTTTGCAACCAAATATAAGCAAGTGTAGCAGGCTTGATTATCCAGGCACCACCTTGGATATCCCTCCTCCCACTCCTTGTTACTTTGTTCATCATGTTACATGGTACAGGCAGTCCTTGTTTTGTTTGGGGGTACCGTTCCATAAGCTCAGCCCACCCGGCCCCTTGTCATGGCGTCTTTATGAAATTTTTGGGCTACTTACGGGTTCAGGGATGTGCGCTTGGGCACCATGCATCATTCAGATGCGCCTAAACTGGGAGTTGCCTCTACCACTAAACTCGTTTTTTCTACCAAATTATAGCTGTTTCAGAATCAGTGGGTACTGAAAATAGGTTGGGGTTTTTTTTTTTGCAACAAAGGCTTCAGGCTTTGGCAGATAACTGGCTAAAGGAAAAGCAGCATCAGATAACAAGCTTTAAATTTTTGAAAGAGCTGGTAGTCATTTTTCCTAGAAACAAGTGGGTGAGTCGTTTCTCTTGTGACCAGTCCACTACGGATTCCTTGTGCAGAATTCTAGCCACTGTGAACTTTGTGATTAGCCTATTTCTGCTATTAGGAGGGATCTGAAGACCTTGACCATAAAATTTTCAGGTGTGTTTTTAGGAATGATCCACACGGCTTTTATTTCACTAGTTGTGTTGATGTTCTAGTCACATTCTAGTCACTTCAGCCTGCTTAATCACCATTTCGCACAGCTGAGGGGGACCAGTAGATTATCTGTGGCCATCCTCTCATTCCCAGGAGAAGTACCTGCTTCTTCCAGGAACAATCCCCACTCTACCTGCGGAAGGCGGGAAAGCTGCTGTGTGAAACCCACCTTGAATAATTTGGTGTTGCGATCAACTTGCTCCTCAGAGCAGTATGTCTGTGTGTGTCTCAGAATGATGCCTACATAGATATGTTTTCTGTCCAGAAACACCAGCATGATTCTTAGACACCACACAAGAAATCGGTCTTTATTTATTTATTTTAATCTGGGGCTGTTCTTCACTCCAGCTACACATGCAATTTAGTGACATACTGAAGTCTAGATTTGCCAGTAAGATCTATTAGGAAATGAAGGCCTTCTGTGCTTGCTTTTGGAAGTGAGGCTTTAAAAAAAAAACACCAGTTATAGCAAGAATCATAAGGTTCCAGGGACATTTCACTGGCAGCTCCTAAAAGGAGTCCACCTGCATCAGACACCTTGATTCCAGGTGTTTCCTTTTGTTGGCAGCGCTAGAGGTCACTCAAGGCATAAGCAAAAATAAACCTTTTAAGTCCCCCCCTTCTCCATACAGAACAAAAGCAGGGAACAGAACTGTGCTAGGCAATGGTATCTCAAAATGGTATGGGTGGTGAATTCTGTTTGCCAAGTTGTGAATGTCCTCAGTTATGACTATTGTGCTCTTGTGTAACTTGCCTGTTGTGGTGTTGCTTTGTGGCAACACCTTCCTTCTGTGTTGGGCCTGGAACCAATTTCTCCTGAAATTCATGTGCGGGGGGGGGGGGGCGTATCCATGTGAGTAGCAGCATTGCCCTTTAAAAGAAATGGAAAATCCTACACATTTGAATTTATTTCTGAAGCAGCTGTTTGCAAAGCTCTCAGGATCCAATCACGGAAATACATGCCCTTCTCCCCACTTCTTATTATCAAAATCCTCCATTACATAGGAGTTTGTTTGGGGGTTTTCTCTGACAACTACATACCGTATGTATCAGGGGCAGCATCAGACTCCAGCACAATAATCATTTAGGCCCACTACAGGGAGAGAATTTGGCAGAAAAGTTAAATTGTACGTTTCTGGAGAAACTGATCATTGTCAACAAAATTCAAGTTCTTAATAAACCAAATGTTTTCCTACCTTCTACAGCAACACACATACATACACACAAACCTACCTTTCTGAATTTGTGAAATAATGTAGCGCTGTTGTTTTATCTCATTTTTGTTGTGGTTTCATGGACTTAAAAAACATGTATAAAAAGAGAGCTGAAGACAGAGGATATAATTACTTTTATGCAGTGCTGGGATCATGAGCCAAAATGGTTCTGCAGCTGCTTCCAGCAACCAATTTCTAAAGATAAAATATTTCATTGTGGTTCAGGGTTGTAATCCAGTTACGTTCCTCTCTCATGAAAACTACATCAGCCACCTGTATTGCCCATTTAGCTGGAAGGGTGTGTGTATATTTTTAGTAATTTTTAACTTGTTTAAAATTGCATTTATATTTTGCAATTGTTATGTTGAATCATGGAGGAGGGTTTGTCTCTTACTTGGATCTATAAAGGGGATTTCAGTTATATGCAAGGTAGCTTGGAACTTTTTATTCCTTGACTTGTTTTCTGTAATTTATGACTTTGGAAGGTCTGTAAAACACGTAAGCAGCTGACAGAATTTTAAGTGACAAAACTGCTAGCAATCTGCTTTAAACTGGATGGATTTATAATTTATATATATATATATAAATATATATATAAAGGTCAGTTTCTTTATAAACAAGTTTTTCTGCCTTTTTCTTTAAGGGTGTGGGATTATTATTATTATTTTTGCAAAAGTATGAAGGATTTCTAGACTCCCAGCCCTGCTTTTTTAATGCTTAGCTGCAAAAGAGGCAGATTTGGCTCAGAATGTTACAGAGAAGATTATTACTTATTAAATTTTTATCCCACCCTTCCTCTCAAAGGAGCGCTATTCTTTATTTACCTTTGTTTCCCATTACAGGTAGGTAGCGGTGTTGGTCTGCCGGAGTTGAAACAAAATAAAAAATAAAAAATTTCTTCCAGTAGCACCTTAAAAAAGGTAAAGGGACCCCTGACCATTAGGTCCAGTCATGACCGACTCTGGGGTTGCGGCGCTCATCTCGCATTATTGGCTGAGGCGGCGTACAGCTTCCAGGTCATGTGGCCAGCATGACTAAACTGCTTCTGGCGAACCAGAGCAGCGCACGGAAACGCCGTTTACCTTCCCGCTGCAGCGGTACCTATTTATCTACTTGCACTTTGACGTGCTTTCGAACTGCTAGGTTGGCAGGAGCAGGGACCAAGCAACGGGAGCTCACCCTGTCGGGATTCGAACAGCCGACCTTTTGATCGGCAAGCCCTAGGCTCTGTGGTTTAACGCACAGCGTGGTATCTGAAGAAGTGCATGCACACGAAAGCTCATACCAATAACAAACTTAGTTGATCTCTAAGGTCCTACTGGAAGGAATTTTTTTATTTTGTTTCCCATATTATATTTTAAATTGCAGAGGGACGCAGGTGGCACTGTGGTTTTAATTTAATGTTAAATTGTAACGTGCTGTTGTCTCATAGTGAAGAGTGGCTTAGGAAATAACATGATTTTCACTTTAGCTTCACTTGGAATCAGTTTGCACCCACTTGACCAATGGCTTTGTTTGTTGTTGTTCAGTCGTGTCCGACTCTTCGTGACCCCATGGACCAGAGCACGCCAGGCACGCCTATCCTTCACTGCCTCTCGCAGTTTGGCCAAACTCATGTTAGTAGCTTCGAGAACGCTGTCCAACCATCTCATCCTCTGTCGTCCCCTTCTCCTTGTGCCCTCCATCTTTCCCAACATCAGGGTATTTTCTAGGGAGTCTTCTCATGAGGTGGCCAAAGTACTGGAGCCTCAACTTCAGGATCTGTCCTAGTGAGCATTCAGGGCTGATTTCTTTAAGAATGGATAGGTTTGATCTTCTTGCAGTCCATGGCTTTGTTAGTAAAAGACAATTCACCTTCAGCATTCTTTCCCCCTATAGATTTTCTAAATCATACATACTTTGGGGGAGCACTGTTTTTAATTCAAACTGGATTTGGGTGGCCAGGGATAAGGCAGGATCACATTTATTGATTCCCTGCCCATTCCCCTCCTGCAGAGCAAGAGATTGGCAGCAGCTTGCCCAAAGCCCTTTTTCTTTGCCTCTCCTTGCCTTCCTGCCAATTTTCAAATGTTAAGCAGAGCAGCTTTCTCTGTTCTCCTGCAAACAAGGGGTGCTCCCTAGACCCCTTTCTTTTTCCTGCCTTGGGTGCCTGGCTGCACCACCAGGGTCTGAGATCAGGGCCAGATTTAGGTTTGATGATGCCCTAAGCAACTGAAGGTAATGGGTCCAGCTGTCCCTTGTCAACATATTGTCGCTGTTTTCTGTGTTGAATATATGCTATATGCAATTTATGGACCTAATACCGGTAGGTATCTAAAGCCATTTGCACATAACAAAATATGTGTTTTATCAAAGTAATTGTTGAACTGCAAAACAAGAAGCAGTATATTAATAGTGAAATACAATTAAGTATATTAATAGTGAAATAATTATTAAGTTCTAACTTAAAATGATTGGGGGCCCATTACTTATCATAGGAGCACAAAACACTGTTGTAGGTTTTGTTTTTTGTTTTTATCTTATATTTTGGAAATGTACACCCAGTTTTTTTTCCTTTAAATTTTTTGAGAGTCCCCAAGAGAGCGGGGCCCTTAGCCATAGCTTGTTTAGCTTATACGTAAATCCGGCACTGTCTGGGATACAGAGCTGGGCTTGCTTTGATTGCATTTCAATTACAGGTAGGTAGCCGTGTTGGTCTGTCATAGTCAAAACAAACAAACAAAAATTCCTTCCAGTAGCACCTTAGAGACCAACTAAGTTTGTTCTTGGTATGAGCTTTCGTGTACATGCATCTGAAGAAGTGTGCATCATGCACACGAAAGCTCATACCAAGAACAAACGGTCTCTAAAGTGCTACTGGAAGGAATTTTTTTATTTTTTGTTTTGCATTTCAATGAAAAGGGGAGAAGGCACTCTGCACATGCTTCTTGAACCTTGCGTTGCAAACGTGGGCCTTCCTTGCTGCAAAACAGGACGCGGAAGAGAAGGGATGAGCAAAGCAGGCAGCGCCGGGGCTGGATCCTGGGGCGAACCCTGGATCCTTGCCTCTCTGCAACATTCCCCCCCCCAAAAAAAGAAACCCCGCACGCCCTCCCCCCCCCCGTGCCTTAAATGAGGCGGCCCTTTGAAGTGCCTAGGAGGGATCCAGCGTTCGGTCACGTGGCCATGCCCAGCAAAGCCCCTCCCTTCCTCTCTGTAGAATCTTCCACATTCGCCCAGAAATGCACCGGGGCGCCATGGCTATGGGGATCCCTCGGCGGAGCGCCCTGCTGCTCCTGTCGCTGCTGCTCTGCTTGGCCCCGGAGAGCAGCTGCGCTTTGCACACCAAGGGCGCCCTGCCCCTGGACGCCATCACCTTCTACAAGGTATAGCAATTGCCTTTGCGTTCTGCTGTTTTATTTCGTTTTCTCAAAGGGGAGGGTGATGCTAGAAACCACCACACTTGCATGCTTTTTGGGGAGGAGGAACGAGGGGGGGGACCCTTCTGCTCCGACTCCTCCCGGTGGACATAGGGGCATGTCTCTCAAATTGTGCCAGAAATTGCAAATAGCACGTAAGGGGGCATTTGCAAAAGCCCGGCTGCAAAACGTTGCAAGCCCGGCTTGCTTCTTAATTAAAGCGATTTGCCCATCGCGCCTCCTCTCTGCAGGAGGGAAGGCTTGGGATGGTGCGCCTGAAAAGGGATCAGCTGCGCAACACGCCCCCTCCCCATATTATTGGGTGGCAAGGGGGCATATTCCAACTCGATGGGGGGGCCGTTGGCATGAAGCAGGACAGAAGGGGAGGGGGTCTTGGAGAGGACAAAGGCGACCTGGAAACAGGCTAGGTGCAGCCATACTAACCGCGCATACAGTATTTGCGATAGGTTTTTATTTCTTTTTATTTTACTGCTTTTAGATCCCACTTTTCACCCAGGGTACGCCCAAGGTGGCATGGATAGTTCTCCTCCCCCTTTTATCCCCACAACAACCCTGTGAGGTAGGTTAGGCAGAGAGTGAGTGAGTGACTGGCCCAAGGTCACCCAGTGAGCTTCAGGGCTGAGTGGAGGATTTGAACCCAGGTCTTAGGCCTACTTTTTGCACACACTAGCATCGCATCACATTTCCAGGACACAAAAGGCCTCTGAACGCAACATAAAACTCACCCTGAATTATTTTAGCCCCGCTGCCTTAAATTATGTTAATCAGACCTTACAGAATCATGCATGTTGATAGCAATAGATTGCAATATTGATTCAGTGGATTGGATTAGATTAAAAATAGAGCCTTTATACCACTGTTACTATTGATATTCCATTAGTATCCTGTGTTTTTGTTTGGGGAGGGGGAACTTGAAGTACCTGTTTTCTTAGAAGTAACCTCCACTGTCTTCAGTGGAATTTACCTCTGTGTAACTCCACAACTATTGCAAGTGGGGTGTGAAATGTGTGCTGTTTCACTCCCACTTCTTTCTCTGCCCTTAGTTTCAGATATGCAACCTGCAGTTTAATTGCAAACATTGTCTCCTTGCTCCACCCATGTGAGGGAGGCGGCTTCAGACAGTCACCAGTCATGGTTGTCCAAGTGGATGCCAAGGGCAGTGCAAACCTGCTTTGCTTTCCAGGGTGAGGAGGGGCACAATTTGTGCCTTATTCCTGAATCGGCACCAAGGATTCCTCCCCTGAACAAAATGGCGTGAGAGCATAGCTGTCAACTTTCGGATTTGAAAATAAGGGATTTTTTCAAACTTTCGGATTTGAAAATAAGGGATGCCACGAGGGCGTTGCAATGGCACCAAGTAGCCTCGCCACCCTGCGCTCCAGAGGCTGCGCGCGAACGGGTGAGCGAAAGAGCGAGCGCATAGACGGCAGGCAGGCTGTCTGTCTGGTTGGGCGTGAGGGTCTGGCTGCACAAGGCATGCAAGCTCCGCCCCCCAGTCCGTCTCAGACTCCTTATTGGCAGCCGAGCAACGCAGCTGAGGAGCCTCCCTGGCCGGCAGGGAGGGAGAGGAGCTGCTTCCTTTGAAATCCGGGAAATTTAAGGGATATCAACAATCCGGGATAGCCGCGGGAAACTGCATTGGAATAAGGGAGTTTCCCGCAAAAAAGGGGAGGGTTGACAGCTATGTACCTGAATCAGCACCAAGGATTCCTCCCCTGAGCAAAATGACGTGAGAGTACCCCTGAGAATATGCAGAGAGCTCATTTCTTAGCAAGCACATGGAAGGATCAGTCCTGGAGTGGTGGGTGGAAAATGGGTTCAAGACAAATTAGAGTCCCAGCGACTCATTTTGAATATACACACACAACAACACACACCCTCCCCATTGTATATTCCTAGCCTCAGAGGTGTACTTCCTCTTGATATGGAGAATTTATTTTCCTGTAATATATAATAAGTCAGCAGTAGGCCTCTTCTTCCAGCAAAACGTTAAGAACATACAAAGACCATGCAGGATCAGATTAATGGCTCATCTAGTCCAGCATCCTGTTCTCACAGTGGCCAACCAGGTGTTTGGGAAATCGGCAAGGAGCATCTGAGCACAAGAAGAATCTCCCTTCCTGTGGCTTCCAGAAGCTGGTTGTCAGAAGCATTGCTGCCTCCAATTGTGGAGGCAGAGAATAGCCAATTGGCTAGTAGAAGCCATCAGTAGCCCTCTTCCATTCAGGTATCTGAAGAAGTGTGCATGCACATGAAATCTTATACCCAGAACAAACTTAGTTGGTCTCTAAGGTGCTACTGGACAATTATTTTTTTTATTTTTTTATTTAGTCCATTAATTTGTCTAATCGTCGAATCATATAATTGTAGAAGGAACCCAGGAATATACATCTGTCCCATACGGGGATCAAACCTGCAACCTTGGTGTTATCAGCACCACACTCTGACCAACTGGGCTATGATCCCTCCCTGCCCTAAATTACATTTCCGAAAAGAATTAAGGGGTGGGGAGGTAACCAGAAATGGATTTTTGTGTGTGGAAGGACTGTGAGGTCCATTCAGTTCTGCTACTCAAAATAAATTCCCGGGCTCATAATTCTGAATGAAATATCTTTTGCTCCCAGCTTTACTCAATGGATCTCCTGGGAGTCTAGTTAAAACCAAAGCAGGTCCCATGAGCATAGCATCTGTGCGCCCCTGCTAGATCATATATGTTAGATATGGTAGGGGTATTAATGCACCTGTGCTTGACTTGAATTTCAACCAGTTTGAAGAGCTCATTATGCTGAGGAATTGAATGGCGGCTCCAGAGTGCAACAACTTATTAATTTTTGGAAAAGAACTTAGGATTCCTATCTTTGCTAGCTGCATTTCCAGAGTATGTTTGCGTGTAGTCATAGCCGCTCAGATTTTATTAGCCTACTGTTAACACGTAGCATTTCTGCAGCAAAGTCCAGGCATTTTGCACTTATTGCCGTGCTAAGTAAAAATTAAGCAGGGCTGCCTCAGAGGCGTGGGAACTGGAGCGTCTCCGCCCAAAGCCTGGGAACTGTGCAACTCCAGACAAGTCACATCCTGCACTTTTGTGCCCTGCAGCAGTTCTATCCGATAAGTGGGGTGCAGCAAGAAACCCCATCCCACCCCTGCACATTAAAAAAATATTTAAATTATTAAATGTTATTAAATTTTTAATAACCAAGAACAAACATCATATTTCCCTTTGCTAAAAAAGAATGGGACTATCCCTGGAGAATAGCCTGTTTTACCCTTCTGTAAAATGACAACCAACTCTGCAGATTCACATGAGGATTGCACCTTAGAATAGCTTTTTAAGTGAGATGGAGGTGAAAGGCCCATGTTCAGCAGTGGGGCAGCTGCCTTGCATGCAGAAAGCTCCCTGGCCTCTTCAGTTATAAAAGGGTTTTGAGACGGGCACCACTCCGGCCTGAGGCCCTGGAGAATTGCTGCCAGTCCATGTAGGCAATGCTGGCGAGGTGGACTAATGGCATGGCTCAGTGCATTACTGAAAATGTGGCATATATGCTATTTAGTATATAAAGACAGTAGCAACTGGGGACCAGTTTACCTGTGAGATTGCCTTACAGCATAAATGCCCACTCAACTACTTTGGTAGACGGAGCTGACACAGGTGCCCCTATATCTGCATTTGTAAGAAATCAGTCTTTTAGTATAATAGTCAGCACCCTAAAACAGCTGCCTGTTGACATCAGACGGGTGCCTTCACTGTCCTCTTTTAGGTCTACCTCTGAGGGCCTTCTGGCGGTTCTCTCCCTGTAAGAAGTGAGGTTACAGGGAACCAGGCAGAGGGCCTTCTCGGTAGTGGCGCCCGCCCTGTGGAACACCCTCCCTTCAGATGTCAAAGAGAACAACAACTACCAGACTTAGAAGACATCTGAAGGCAGCCCTATTTAGGGAACATTTTAATGTTTGATGGATTATTGTATTTTAATATTTTGTTGGAAGCCGCCCAGAGCGCCCAGAGAACAAATTGTTGTTGTTGTTGTTGTTTAGGCAAACGCACCCACCGATGTAGAATGTTGACGTGTTTTAATCTGTTTTTGACTTATCATCAATTTTGAAATTTCGAATGTTTTAAACAGCTGCTTTCGACGATAGCACAGAATCCTATTGGCTGAAGGTATTTTAAGATTGAATTAATTTGTATTTGTAAATTTATATAAGATTACTTACACAAGATTGTCTTTTTTGTTCTTTTGTTTATTTAAGATTGTTTTTGTTTTCTATGAATTTCAATAAAGCGTGGCTTTTAAAAAAAAGATATTTTAAGATCTAGAGTCGATTGACTAAATTATTTCTGGATGTCTAGGAACTTAGCTAGAGTTGAGGGTCAGCACTGGTGTTTGAGAAGGAGCAACACAGTGCCTCCCTCTTTTTAAGCGCATGCTGAATTCCAAAGGAATGGGGGATGGGGGCCTCCGAATATTGTTGGACCCAGTCCCCATCAATGACCAATGGTCAAGGATGATGGGACTTACTGCCCAAGCACTATTGAGGGAGACAGGCAGGGTGGGGACAGGTTCCCCATCCCAGCTGTAAAGGTTGAGTGACCACTGACAGCCTCAGGTTAGATGTTCAGTAGTCAGAATGCCTCAGGTGTTTTGCAGGTGACTGGAATCCAGATTGCTTCCAGACAGCGCACATTCAGAGCTTTTCTGGTGCTTTCCTTTTAGGTGATCCCGAAGCACAAGTTCGTGCTGGTGAAATTTGACACCCAGTATCCTTACGGAGAGAAGCAGGATGAGTTCAAAAAGGTGGCCGAAAGCTCAGAATCCAGTGACGATTTGTTGGTGGCTGAGGTGGGGATATCAGGTGAGATGCTTATGGCGGACTTGTACACAGATCATGAGGTTTATAAATTTATCTTTTACTTCTTTTCTTTTTTTAAATGGATGCCAGATCCTCTTTTTCATGATTAACTGGGTTGTATCTCTTAACACGGGACGCGGGTGGCGCTGTGGGTTAAACCACAGAACCTAGGGCTTGTCGATCAGAAGGTCGGCGGTTCAAATCCCCGCGACGGGGTGAGCTCTCGTTATTCAGTCCCTGCTCCTGCCAACCTAGCAGTTCGAAAGCACGTCAAAGTGCAAGTAGATCAATAGGTACCGCTGCAGCGGGAAGGTAAACGGCGTTTCTGTGCGCTGCTCTGGTTCGCCAGAAGCGGCTTTGTCATGCTGGCCACATGACCTGGAAGCTGTACGCCGGCTCCCTCGGCCAATAACGCGAGATGAGCGTCGCAACCCCAGAGTCGGTCACGACTGGACCTAATGGTCAGGGGTCCCTTTACGTTTATCTCTTAACACTGCAAACATCAATAAAGGAGGCAGGGCTTTTTGCTTAGGATAAGCTGATCAGAATGGTGCCTTTCCCCCTGAATCTCTGCAAACATCTTTTCCTCCTGGCTGATGCAACATACTGAGTTTAGCAGAGCTTTAATTGTATTAACTGGTTGACGTTGCTGAATATTGTGTGTGTGTGTGTGTGTGTGTGTGTGAGAGAGAGAGAGAGAGAGAGAGAGAGAGAGAGAGAGAGAGAGAGAGAGAGAGAGAGAGAGATGGTCTAGTGGACTATTAAGAAATGGGGGGTAAACTCACTGACTAAGATATTGGAATTTTTGTTTTGCAGGGGGGAGGGAAAGAATTTGTGTTGAAGATGCATAGAGGGAGGCAGAAGAGACAGACATGGCTTTAATTTCCTCTTACTCCCTTGCATTTTGATTTGAGGAGCAGGGGAACCGTGTGAGAGAGCTAGTCATTACTGATTTTTATTTTATATGTGTGGAGTCAGAAAAGGTGCGAAACACAGTGCTTACGTCATTATTTCTAAACTTCTGGTTTTTTTGTGATGGGGTGCAGGAGCTTGGACCCTTAGAGAAACGGGAAACTTGACTTCAGGGAGGTAAAAGCAGCTTGCAAAAACGGTGGGCGCTCTCATTCCATTTATCTGCTCCTTGTCTGAGAGGGAGAAAATGTAGCACAGTAAGAAGTTCCCTGCTGGATCAGGCTAAAGGCCCATCTAGCTCAGCAGCCTGAGGCCAGCCAGGTGCCTCAATGGGAAACCTGCAAGCAGGATTCGAGCCCCTGCAGTTCTCAGCAGCTGGTAGTCAGGTGGAGGTAGAACACATGCCATAGGATTTGTCGCGTCTCCTGCCGGTTTGCAAGTGGCTGATTGCGTTTTGCAAAATGATTCGTGTTGACTGCACCAATGAATCGCAAGAAACCCTCTGTGTGTGTTTGCCTAAAAGGAGCCGGGATGGGGAGGGAGAGAGGGGTTGCAAGGCTTGCAATGTGTTCAGTTATGAGGTATGGGGTATTTTGAGGAAGAACCCCCTGCATAAGATGTGTGTGTGTGTCTGTGCATGCTCCTTTCTGCATCATCACTTTGCCTGGGAATGTGCAAGGCATGTTGCGTGACAAGTGCCGTTTGCCAGCCCCGCACAGGTGTCTCCTAGGTGCACACACAACCCCCCTCCATTTTGCTACGGGCCCAAGGGAATCCCTGATTTCACACAAGTGAGCAGTGATCTCCCATTGCAAGCAGGGGGGTTCTGATATGGGATTCCCCCCTCTACAGGGGGCAGGCTTTCCCTACTGGCTAGATGGGTCTTTACCATGTGTTCACTGGTCACGATTTTAGCATTTTATTAAACCTATTTGGCTTTGTGTGTGTGGTTTTATCTGTTTTTAATTATCTTACGTGTGAATCGCCCTGAGACAGTGGTTTAGAAGGCGGTTAAGGAATTAATTGTAATAATAATATGGTGCTTCCCCAGAGTACAGATCCCCACTAAGTTAAGTGGCGCTTACTTCTGTGTGGGTATAGGATTCGGCTCCTCTTTCCTGAGTCTACTCTAGAACATGTCAAAATGAAAAACAATACTGTCCAGATCAGGGTGGATAAAAATCAACGATTTTTTTTTAAAAATCAAAAAAATCGGATTTTTTTAAAATTTAAATCAGATTTTTTTTTATTTAAATTGGATTTTTAAAATAAAATGCTTTTGGAGGAAAAAACTTTCCAAATATAGTCTTCTATTTAAGTTACATTGTAGTCCAAAGGCTATTCATCAGGAAATAAGGATTTGTTTTAAGTTTATCAAGTGTGCTAAAACTCAGTCTAAGTTTTTTTTAAAAAATGTTTAACCACATCAGTTAACAAACATGGATACGTATGCTATCATGTTATTGTTTTAGTTAAATAAATTGTTTAAATGGTTATTAAGGAAATGATTATTTTTCTCCTTCCAATAAAGTACAGCAGAAAAGTTGTCCAAATATAAACAGTTAACTTATTAAACCTCACCATAATTTCATAATTATCTGTCTATGTATTTCTAGTAGTATAACCAAATCAATAATTTTTGATATAACTGTAAAAACCACTCTGAAAATTTATTATTCCAAAAATGAAACCTTCATATGGTTGTAAATATTAAGATTATACCAGCAAGAATGCGTCTTTCTGTAAAAAAAATATTTAAATCAAGTCTTACTGACTAGTGATTTAAATCGTTATTTAAATCAATTTGATTTAAATCAAATCCACCCTGGTCCAGATTTAGACACTTTAAAAACCCACAGGTTTCAGTGAGAAAGACTAGTATGTGTGTATTCACTGAAACCAGGGCGGTTAAACTGCAGCTCTCCAGATGTTGCTAAACAACAACACTTACCAATCCTGATCGTGCACTATACTGGCAGTGGCCCAGCTGTCTGGGAACATGTTGCATGAGTTTTTGGGTTTCCCATTGGGGCATCTGGTTGGCCACTCTGAGAACAGGATGCTGGACTAGATGGGCCATTGGCCTGATCCCACAGATTGTAGGATTGCAGCCATAGCCTTAGGCAGCCATAGCCCCATTTTCAAGTCCTACTGTTTCATTATCGGTCTTCTGTTCGCAGATTATGGTGACAAGCTGAACATGGAACTGGGGGAGAAGTACAAGCTTGATAAAGACGCTTACCCGGTTTTTTACCTGTTCCAAGATGGCGACCTGGACAACCCTTTGCCTTACCCTGGGCAGGTCAAAGCGAGCTCCCTGCAGCGCTGGCTGAAGAGCCGGGGGATCTACATGGGGATGCCGGGGTGCCTGAAGGAGTTCGACACCTTGGCCAGCAAATTTGTGGGCGCCACAAAAGAGCTGGAGCGCCAGGCCCTTCTGGAAGAAGGGCGGAAGCTCCTGGCCAAGGCGAAGGAGACAGAGCAGAAGTCCTCAGAGCAGTACATCAAGGTCATGAGCAAAATCCTCACCCAGGGGGACCAGTTTGCCGCCAGCGAAGTCTCCCGGATCAGCAAGCTCATTGAGGAGAACAAGATGAGCGAGGGAAAGAAGGAGGAACTCCAGAAGCGCTTGAACATCCTTGCTTCCTTCCAGAAGAAGACCAAGGAGGAGAAGGAGGAACTTTGACATGCTAGAAATGGCGTGCTCTGTGGAATCTTAAGGGGGTCGAGGTCCCGTTCTGGTGCTCCTTCATGCAAGCAAAAATGCCCCGCTCTCTTCTAACGAATTCCCCTCGTAGAGAAGCTTCCCACATACACACACATGCACACCCTTCTTAACCTTTTATTTTTAACGAAAGGCATCCCTTATGTGCCACTCAGAACAGTACGGAGACTGCCATCGTTCCCAGCGCTGTTGAGACCATTGCAGGTAGAAGATCCGTTAATCCTTTGTTTAAAAAGGCAAAAAATATATAATAATCCTTTCTCCCCCTCCCTTTCCCTTTTCTCCTCGAAGAAAAAGGCTTCTCCTCACAGGTGTCGTCCATGCCAGTCGTGTTTCCAAGGTGGCCGCCCTCAGGACTTGGCGCAACTCCTCCTTCACTGGTGGGGTTTTCAAAATGGCTGCACTTGGAACATGAGGCGACCTGTTGTCATTGCTTGAATTCTCAAAGGTGCAGCCAATCCTGTCCCCACCAGGCCTGTAACGTTGTGGACTGTGCCAGCTGGCCCACAACCAAAACAGAAGGCTTATTGAGTCATCGGGTGGGGAGAGTTGCCAGATATTCATGGCAGGCTGCAGTCAGCGTGGTGAGCTCAAAATGGCCGCCCTCAGAATGGTGCTTGGTGTTCTGGCGGGCAATGGAAGAAGATGGCCGCCCTCCCTGTTTTTGTGTGATCTGTGCTGAGGAATTCAACCATCCGAGCAAGCAGGGGGTGGAATCATTTGTGTGTGTGTGTGTTTTTGGGAGCCCAGGTTTGGCCAAAGCAAAACATGCATTTGAGATGGGGAGGCAAAAATGGCGTTCGTCTCTTTACTGACCAGTATTTGCAAAAATGTTTTTTTGGAGGGGGGAATTACATGGGTACTTAATTTGCTAATAAAGGTTATTGGGCGGAAAATTCACAGTCGGGTTATTATTTCCCCCCCCATTTCTTGCTACTTTGTCAACAAGATTAGTGTTGCCCTCTGTGCTGAGCCAAAGAAAATGGAGCGCTCATTCAATCTGAAGTCTTGCTCAGAGTAGTTTGCGATTTGAGAGAACTGATTGTGGAAGCTGGCACATCAATATGATTGATTTTCCTCCTTTTTTTTGTTTTAAATAAACTTTTAAGTGTTTGAGAACAAACTGCCCGAGGTGGGAATGCTGAGATTGGAGTGTTTCACGTTCTTCCCTTTATTAAAACCAACAACAATGGGGTGGCAGTTTGGATTGGGGCCGTGAAAGAAGGTTAGACTGCAGCCTAATCCAAACCAAGCATGCAAATTTGCAGCTGCTTTTTTTAAAAATAAAAAGCAGGGTGGAAGCATGGGGACTTCTGGTTGGGGAATCTCCCATGTGCTGTCCCTAGCTTGGCCCTCTATGTAGTAGGGGAAACCTTCGGACATCACCCTACTAATGTCTGGAGACCCAATTCGAAAGCCCTGATCTCCAGTCCTCTTCAGTTTCACCAAGCTTCAGAGTTGTGGGGGTTTTTTTGGTAATATTTTTTATTAAAGATTTTTGCATACATTATTTTAAATAACATTTAACATTCATATGCTATACAATTTTTCTGACTTCCACCAACCCTTCTCGGGATTTTAACTTTTCTTAACTTCCTCTTGTATTCCATACTCCACTATTACTTTAAATAATCAGATTCCAAAATTATTCTTCAAAATTATTTCTGTAATATTTCTTAGAATTAACCTCACAAAACCTCTTGCAAGCCTATTAGCGTGATTTGTTGTTTACAGTTATCTTTCAAATATATCTCAAATTTAGTCCAATCTTTTAAAAATTCCTGGTCCCGTCGGTTTCGAATGCTTCCTGTCATCTTATCCAATTCTGCATAGTCCATTAGCTTCATCTGCCTCACCAAGCTTCAGAGTTGATCCGTACCATCATATGATCTAGAAACTTAAGTGTGTTTTTGGTGACGCTGAAATCTTTGCCCGATACCAGATCCCCACACATAAACAGTATGTGTACCCGCCTCACTCTCAGTGGGGAGAATTGGGTGTGAGCAGGGAGCTGAACTCCCTCACTTGCCCAATTCCTTTTGATTGCCCCCTGGAGTTCTTCCTTAAGGATGTGACTGGCCGCCACTGCCTCCTGTGGGAGAGAGTTCCACAGGCCAGCTATGCGCTGTTTGAAGAAGTCCGTCCTTTCAGCTGTCCGCGTCTACTAGCCATGATGGCTATACTGATGGCTCGCCAGAGTGTTGCATGCTCTAGTTATCTCTCGCTTGGATTACTGCAATGCGCTCTATGTGGGGCTACCTTTGAAGGTGACCCGGAAACTACAACTAATCCAGAATGCGGCAGCTAGACTGGTGACTGGGAGCGGCTGCCGAGACCACATAACACCAGTCTTGAAAGACCTACACTGGCTCCCAGTACGTTTCCGAGCACAATTCAAAGTGTTGGTGCTGACCTTTAAAGCCCTAAATTGCTTCGGTCCAGTATACCTGAAGGAGCGTCTCCACCCCCACCATTCAGCCCGGACACTGAGGTCCAGTGCCGAGGGCCTTCTGGCGGTTCCCTCACTACGAGAAGCCAGGTTACAGGGAACCAGGCAGAGGGCCTTCTCGGTAGTGGCACCCGCCCTGTGGAACGCCCTCCCACCAGATGTCAAAGAGAACAACAACTACCAGACCTTTAGAAGACATCTGAAGGCAGCCCTGTTTAGGGAGGCTTTTAATGTTTAATAGATTATTGTATTGTTCTGTTGAAAGCCACCCAGAGTGGCTGGGGAAACCCAGCCAGATGGGCGGGGTATAAATAATATTATATTATTATTATTATTATTATTATTATTATTATTATTATTATTATTATTATTACTGCTGGAAGCAGAAGGAGGGGAGAGCGGCTGTCAGGGACAGCCCGCCTGTGAGGCAAGGTGAGACAGCCTCCTCAGGCAGCAGGATCCACAGGGGCAGCAGATCTGGCCTCCCAAGGAATGCATTGCCTGTGGCACGCTGCTTGAAGGCATTTTGTGGCTTGCCTCAGGTGCCAAAATGTCTTGAGCTGGCCCTGGTGGTTGTGCTTGAAGCCAGTTTGGGAGCTGCATTGCATGCTTTTCTTTAAAAATTAAATGCTTTTGAAAAGAAAACGACCAATCAGGAACAGAAGTATATAGATGTACTGATAGATCATATAGAGGTCAATGAGGCCCCAGTTTGGCGGCCTGAGATGATCAGTGGGGATGGTAAGGTTCTCTCGTTCATCAGAGCTATAGAGATAAGCTGATCATGACATGTATAAGCCTCAGGTACATGGGCTGGTCATATATGCCGAGTTGACTTTCAGATTGTGGCCCTTAACCTCATTGCCCTCTCGATTAATCTGGCGACTTTCTCTGTTGTCGGGATGTTCTGGTCCGATAACAAGTGAAACGTTGTGGCCGCTGATGAGCGACCTGGGATGAAAAGTAAAAGGAGGGTGATAATCTCACTCCTCAGGTCTTTATACAGAGGGCAGGCCAGAAGAACATGTGACACTGTCTCCATGTTTCCGTCTCCACATGGGCAAAGACGTTTCTCCCTGGGGAATTTCTGATATCGGCCTTCAAGCACGGCAGAGGGTAGCGCGTCAAATCTTGCCAACGTAAAAGCACGTCTATACTTTGGGATGTTTAAATTGTGCAGGTAAGATGCCGAGGTATCGAAATGCGAGGGAGGCAGGTAGGTAAACCATGCACAAAATTGCTTTGTTTTGGCCAGGTTTTTTGTTGCTCGATATCCATCAGGCGCTGATCAATTAGGCTTTTTGCTTTAGGAAGACCCAACATTAGCAAGTTGGGTCTACCTAAAGCAATACAAAGCAGACTTGTGTCGACTGCTGGCTCTTCCTGGTTCAAAGGTGCTCAAGGATGGTAATCGAGTGCTGGAAAAGTAACAGATCTGATTGACAGCCTGAAATTGCCCCCCTGCCCCCAAGTGACTGGGCCAAAGCCGCAGGGCTTCTCCGTTTTAGTGTTCATTTTCCACCGAAGGACAAGACACTGGCTCATTTCAAGGAGACACAAAAGACTTGCTCACTCAAGTGGAGTCACAGGTGCCTGTTTTGATGAGAGAGCGGTGAATCCAGGTTGGCACATCTCTCCATGCTGCCCTTTTATTAAATTCTCTTTAAGTTTGCAAAGCCTGGATTTTATTTGTGATGTTCTGGAATAACAAGTATTAGGAAAATATACCCTTCGGTGCTTCCTTGCAATTATAAATATTTTTTATTTTCAAAAAACACACTCGCAATAATAGGAAGCAGAGAGTAGGACTATAGGGGCAGATCTCATATAGTTGGGACTGGTGCTTTTTTTATTTTAACTTGTTTTTATTGGGTTTTGAAAAGGGGGAAATCCCAAATCAATATTTCCCTTTAATTCTTACGAAACAGTTAAGCGGAGGCGCCTACCTAAAATACCCAGTGTGTTCTCTTAGCTTTCTTTGAACCTGGGCTAGGATTGGTGTACTCACAAATCTCCTTTTTTAACACCCCCACCGTGGGACGTGGGTAGCGCTGTGGGTTAAACCGCAGAGCCTAGGGCTTGCTGATCAGAAGGTCAGCGGTTCGAATCCCCGCGACGGGGTGAGCTCCCGTTGCTTGGTCCCAGCTCCTGCCAACCTAGCATTTCAACAGCAAGTAGTCAAAGTGCAAGTAGATAAATAGGTACCGCTCCAGCGGGAAGGTAAACGGCGTTTCTGTGTGCTGCTCTGGTTCGCCAGAAGCGGCTTAGTCATGCTGGCCACATGACCTGGAAGTTGTCTGCGGACAAACGGCAGCTCCCTCGGCCTATAGAGTGAGATGAGCGCCGCAACCCCAGAGTCCGCGACTGGACCTAATGGTCAGGGGTCCCTTTACCCCCTCCTCACCCTTGACAATTTTGTCAGTCATTCACTGGCATGTTACAGAACATTTTTGTCTCGCAACCCCTTAAGGTAGGAGCTTATTAAGAGCCCAGCTGCATCCTTAGGCCACAGGGCCATCCGGCCCAGCGTCCAGATTCCTGTTGTGGTCTAGCAGATGTGTCCAGCAGGCTCAGGAGCAGACGATGCTCAGCTGCCTTCCACTTTTGCACCCAGCAATGTATCTGGTGGTACACCGCACTTGTCTGTGGTTGGATTCCAGTGGTCAGCAAACTTTTTCAGCAGGGGGCCGGTCCACTGTCCCTCAGACCTTGTGGGGGGCCAGACTATATTTTGGAAGGGGGAAAAAATGAATGAATTCCTATGCCCCACAAATAACCCAGAGATGCATTTTTAAATAAAAGGACACATTCTACTCATGTAAAACGCTGATTCCTGGACCGTCCGAGGGCCGGATTGAGAAGGCGATTGGGCCGGATTTGGCCCCCGGGCTTTAGTTTGCCTACCCATGGATTTAACCACCAGGAGGTTTAGCCAGCTGAAGTCCTACCCACCATGAAACTGCCTATTTTGCCTTGGACATGTTATATAGTCAGGTGGGATGCAAATTTAACATTAAAGCCATATGGTGCCTGTGATTATATCGCCACATTTTGTCAGGGCAAAACTTTGGGGCTGAGGTCTCTGCGCCCCCCCAAAAAAATTTTGGGCAGAATCAGTCCCACTCAAATTCAACAAGGCTAGCTTACTACATTTTGAAATACGTGGTGCACATTACAAGACTTCAGTCCAGATTCTAAAATCAGCCAACTACCCCAGTTAATTCAGATTCCAGATATTCATTCCATGCCATGTGAATAAGTGTCCCCGCCCCAAAGCAGTAGGTTTAGACCAGGGTTTCCCAAACTTTGGTCTCCAGCTGTTTTTGGAACTACAACTCCCATCATCCCTAAGCTAACAGGACCAATAAATTTAATTAACCTTGGCCTCCTTACGACATTTGCCTAATCAGCGCAATGTTCAGAGGATATGATTAATCCTGGTTAATAAAAAAAAACAAAAAACCTTAAGTGGTCTATATTTATTAATATTATTTGCCTCAGAGATGACAGGGAAAAGACGAGTCCCTGCTTCATTTGGAGCGGTGGCATAAAGGCATTTGAGAGAATTGCGCAGCGACCAGCAGATGGAGATACTGATTCATTAGTAGAAGGGACCACAGTTTGAATTAAGGGAATTGTAGCTGCTGGTTTCTCCTCGTATTATTCTGGGGGGTTGTGAAAAACGGGTAGGTGGCTGGGGGTGCTGTGGATGCGCAATAATTCTGGAGAGCAGCAAAATAAGCAGCTGGAAAAGGGGTGATGCTGGAGGGGGGCTTTACCCCTGACGCTAGGGGGCGCCCCCAAGGCAAGCAGAACCGCTGCGGGGGCCGCAGGGAGGCTTAGAAATCGTGCTGGAAAGGGTGCCGAGGGTCATCTAGCCCAACCCACGGCGATGCAGGAATCACAGCTCGGGGGCTGCTCCTGCTTTTGATCTGCAGAGAAATTCCCTTGCCGTTTCTTTCCACCTTTATCGATTGTCTTTTCCCCCCTTTCTATTTGCTCTTTTGTTTGTCTAAAACCCCTCTTTTTTCCATTTCACTACTTCTGACCTTTTAAATTTTTCGGTCCGTGTTTCCTTCCATCATCATCATCAACAACAACAACATCATCAAGCCAGTAACTTTCTGCTTTCCCCCTTCTCTCCACCCCGGTTCATCCTCATCGCCCGGTTTCCCCTCCTTTTCTCCAAGGGGGCGCGGAGGTTGCGCGGCCCGCGGCTGCGCCTGGGGCGGGACCAGCGAAGGCGGGGAGGAGGAGGGCGCTGGCCGGCCGCTCCCGCGGCTGCTCCGCCTGGCTAGCATGGCTTTCTCCGCGCCCGGCGCTGCCTCCGGGGGGCTCCGCACCCAGGACGCCTGGTCCCAGCAGGTAAGCGAGGATGCCCTCTCCAAGCAGACCCCGCACCTCTTTGACTCCAGTCCTTCCTTCCTTCTCGCCAGCCCAGGATCACCCTCGTTTTTTCCGACGCCCGCGCCCCCCCTTTGCTTTCTGAGCAGGAAAAAGGCGGGGTTGGAGGGACCCCTTTCTGAGCAGGATGGGGAATTTTACTCCCCATAATAGTTATCCATGCCTTTTCCAATGGAGAAACCCACCGCTGCTTCTGGAGTCCCTTGTGCGGCTCCCTGCAGCCTAATCAGGCTTCTAGTCCTCTGTGTGGAAAGATCCTTCCTACCTCCGCTTAGCTGCCCCTCCCTCTCCCTTCTGTGCTCAGGTTTGGCCATCCACGGCTACTAGTCCTCATGGCCATGTATCGCACTCTTTGCTGTGCAGCAACAACAGCATGCCCAGTGTGGTGTAGTGGTTGAGAGCGGTAGACTCCTAATCTGGTGAACTGGGTTCGGGTCTCCGCTCCTCCACATGCAGCTGCTGGGTGACCTTGGACTAGTCACACTTCTTTGAAGTCTCTCAGCCCCACTCACCTCACAGAGTGTTTGTTTTGGGGGACGAAGGGAAAGGAGAATGTTAGCCGCTTTGAGACTCCTTCGGGTAGTGATAAAGCGGGATATCAAATCCAAACTCCTCTTCTTCTTCAATATACTCAGGTTGATGAAAACGTGCAGTGGTTTGGAGGCTGTGGGCAGAATAAAGGTGCCCACCCCAACTCTTAAAAAGCTAGAACCTCCAGGGAGCTCCGGGGGGGGGGGGGATATGTATCCAGAACAAACTAACAGAAATTGGGTGGCTAAGACAACTTTCCTCCTGCTAGATTTCCCTCGTGCATTTTGCATTTTGTGGGATTCTCCATCAGGATTCTCCAATTAGCTTTGCAGGAAGGACTCTGTGCAAACATTAGTAGGATGGCAATGAGTGCACAAATGCTGTTTGAAGGAACTGCTTTGAGCCCTTAAATTAAGGTTACCAGACGTCCCCGTTTCCCAGTCCCCAGATTTACACATCAGTCCCCATACAAAATCCATTGAAGTTGAAAAGTGTCCCCGGATTCATTGAAAAAAATCTGGTAGCCTTACCTCAAATGCTTTTAAAAGTAAGGCACACAGCTAAGAAAGGTTCAGGCTATGCTTCAGTTAGCAGAACTTGGATCTGAGTCTATCTTCTGTCAACGAGGCAAATATGGAAGGTTGCATTTTTAAATGTTGCCTTGTTTGTAAGCCTCCTGGGGCACATTTATCTATTGGTAGGCGGCCATGAAAATCCAAATAGTAATAAAAATTATAACTTACTCAGGACATAACTATGGAACTCACTGCCACGGGTCGCCCTGGCATTGTGCTGCCTGCTGACTCTGATGTTTTTAAAAGTGGATTAGCCAAATGCATGAAGGATGGGGCCACGAGTAAGTATTAGCTCAACGGAGTCTTCATTTCAAGGACATCGGAAGAGCCTGACAGCGACTCAGACCAAAGGAAGCCCATCTAATCCATAGAGGCCACCTGGATGCCCCAGTGGGAATCCCACAAACAAGGACCTGAGATCAATAGCCCTCTCCCTACTTGTGATGCTCACCAGGGGAATTCAGCTAGTTCATAATACATGACCATCATTGTCAGTAGCCTTAAAGATAAAGGTAAAGGGACCCCAGACCATTAGGTCCAGTCGTGTCCGACTCTGGGGTTGTGGCGCTCATCTCGCTTTATTGGCCGAGAGCTGGCGTACAGCTTCCATGACATAGCCACTTCTGGCGAACCAGAGCAGCGCACGGAAACGCCGTTTACCTTCCCGCCAGACTTGCACTTTGATGTGCTTTCGAACTGCTAGGTTGGCAGGAGCTGGGACCGAGCAATGGGAGCTCACCCCGTCGCAGGGATTCGAACCGCCGACCTTCTGATCAGCAAGCCCTAGGCTCTGTGGTTTAACCCACAGTGCCACCTGGGTCCCTAGCCTTACGTTCCTCAAATTTGCCTAAATGCCTTTTAAAGCCATCCATTACTACGTCTTGCGGGAGCGAATTCCATAGTTACAGCTCCATGCTGTGTGAAGAAGTCCCTTATTTATTGCATTTATGTCCCACCTTTTTCCTCTAAGGAACTCAAGGCGGCATGGATGGTCCTCCCCGTGGCCACACTGGCTCTGAGGATATCCACATGTTCAGCCCCTGACCAAGTGCAACCCACAATGCCAGCCTGGTTCCCTCTATACGTGCGGAACTACACCTCCCATCAGCCCCAGTGTCATGTGGCCATGCATGCTGAGGCTGATGGGAGTTGTAGTCCAACGCATCTCAATCTGGAGGACACCAAGTTGTTGAAGGCTATATCATAGAGATGGAAGGGACTCTGATGATCATCCAGTCCAAGCAATAATAATAATTATTATTATAAAATAATAATAACTCTGGGCGGCTTCCAACAAATATCAAAATACATTAAAATATCACAGATTAAAAACTTCCCTAAACAGGGCTGCCTTCAAGCATTTTCCAAAGGTCATGTAGTTGTTTATCGCTTTGACCTCTGATGGGAGGGCGTTCCACAGGGCGGGCGCCACTACCGAGAAGGCCCTCTGCCTGGTTCCCTGTAGCTTTGCTTCTCGCAGTGAGGGAACCGCCAGAAGGCCCTCGGCGCTGGATCTCAGTGTCCGGGCTGAACGGTGGGGGTAGAGATGCTCCTTCAGGTATACAGGAATATGCAGCTGTCCCATATGGGGATTGATCCTGCAACCTTGGCCATCCCACCACCAACTGAGCTATCACGTGGTCATCCTCATCTCATTTTGCTCTTTCTTCTCTCCAGATATTTCCTGTCATCCACTGGATCCAAGCAGTCATGGCTTCTTTGAGGTACTGCAAAGCTTCTTCTTTCTAAAGATGTAACCTGGGACTGGTGGAGAACCTCTCGCCAGAGGCTGGTCTCTCGTTTTAGGATAGCTCTGAAACTCTTTGAGGATTTGTTCTCTCCTCTTTTACTGGCCATTGCTGATGTTATTTACTTATTTACTTATTTTTAAAGCCTGTTGTGAGTCACCTCGCGTGTCAGAGAGGCGGAAGATGAACGTTTTGAATGAATGAAATGGAAATGTCATCAGCCAGGAGTTTTGACAAATTAAAACATTTTCTCTGCCCCTGTTGGCCAGGGACCCCCTTGAGGTGCATTTGTGCAAAGACCTCTATGCATGCTTTGGGTTTCTACATTATCTTCGTGCCATTAACTTCAGCAAAAGTTGGCAGGTGCAGATTTTTTGCAGGATGGAGAGAAGTATTTTTGGTTGCCTTCTACTGTCCGCAGATCAAGCCACTGTTTAAAGCACAGTAAGGGGGCTTGGGAAAAATGTTGGCAACCCTTTGCATATGCCAGTCCTCCTTTGCATTCATTGTCTAAGGCAGTGGAAGCTGGAAGTAGCAAGGATTAGGATGTTTGTGTGTGTGTGTGTGTGTGTGTGTGTGTGAGTGAGAGAGAGAGAGAGAGAGAGAGAGAAATAAATGCAAAAGCAGGAGCTCAAGTGGTCATCAACTTCTTTTCCTGGAGATGCTCCTACACCAGGGGTAGGCAACCTAAGGCCCATGGGCCACAAGCGGCAACGGGGGTCGTTTAACCGGCCCACAAGCTGCCCTTGAACCAAGCTGCCCGCTCAGCGAGGCCCTGCATACTGCGCTAAACCAGCGCAGCGCAGCACGGGGACTCGCTTCTGCAGTGCCAGATATCGCGTCTGCGTAGACGCCGGAAATCATGTTTGCCAGAAATTGCAGGTGCATGAGCAATCCAGCCCACGGAGGAATCTCCGCTGGAGCATAGCTGTCAACCCCCCCTTTTTTTTGCGGGGAACTCCCTTATTCCAATGCCGTTTCCCACTGATATCCCGGATTGTTGATATCCCTTAAATTTCCCGGATTTCAAAGGAAGCAGCTCCTCTCCCTCCCTGCCGGCCAGGGAGGCTCCTCAGCTGCGTTGCTCGGCTGCCAATAAGGAGTCTGAGACCGACTGGGGGCGGAGCTTGCACGCCTTGTGCATCTAGACCCTCACACCCAACCAGACAGACAGCCTGCCTGCCATCTATGCGCTTGCTCTTTCGCTCACCTGTTCGCGCGCAGCCTCTGGAGCGCAGGGTGGCAAGGCTACTTGGTTCCATTGCACCGCCCTTGCAGCATCCCTTATTTTCAAATCTGAAAGTTTGGAAAAATCCCTTATTTTCAAATCCAAAAGCTGACAGCTATGTCAAGCGGTTATCAACTTCTTTTCCTGGAGATGCTCCTACCTACGCCCTTTAAGCAGCTGAGTGGGAAGCAGAAACTCGGCAGATAAGCTTTCTCCATCATGCAGGCTCAATGATGCAGAAACCGTCACCTACAGAATTTCTGATGGCCACCTGCTGTTCAAGGCATGAGAGCAACACCAGAAGGAAAGTTGGCAACAGTGGTGGATCTTAGCATCTCAAATTTCAGTGGCACCCTGTGCAATGCCAAAAACTGACACACACACACACACACACACACACACACACACACACACTTCTATCCCTCCGTTAGATGTCAGGTAGCCTTTGTGGGCAACCTTCTGCTCAACCAAGCAACTCTTTATTCCCACAGCATAATAGGGTCCAGCTCGCTGATTGGGTATGCAATGCTCCAGAATACAGCCAGATCCCCCCAGGTAAGGGAATTTCTTTTATTGTTTATTTTATTTTATTGTTTATTTTTGCTTTTTAAAAAAGAATTAAGCTAAATTGCACTTTATGTAAGCAGCTCAGAAGGGAGGGGCAGAAATCTCCATGAAGAATGTTTAAAAATTTCAAGGGCATTCTTCCCTCGTAGTTGCTAAAACAAATATCTCACTCCAGAGGCCGGTGGCTGAATCATCATCTTGTTTCCTTTCAGAGTAGCAGTCTAGAGCCCTGTTATAAGCTGTGTAAGAGCAGAGACCCTGGCAAGAGGACATCTCCTCCGTTGGCCAATAAGCGGCTGCTATTATTATTATTATTATTATTATTATTATTATTTTCATCATCATCATCATTTGCATTTATATTCCACTTTTTTATCCAAGGAGCTCAAGGTGGTGTGCATGGTTCTGCCCACAACAACCCTGTGAGGTAGGCTAGGCTGAGAGGCAGTGACTGGCCCCCAACATCACCCAGTGAGCTTCATGGCAAGGAGACCAGGGTTCAAATTCCCACTCAGCCATGAAGCTCACTGGGGTGACCTAGGGCCATAGCTGTCCACCCTCCCCTTTTTTGGCGGGAAACTCCCTTATTCCAATGCCATTTCCTGCTGCTATCCCGGATTGTTGATATCCCTTAAATTTCCCGGATTTCAAAGGAAGCAGCTCCTCTCCCTCCCTGCCGGCCAGGGAGGCTCCTGAGCTGCGTTGCTTGGCTGCCAATAAGGAGTCTGAGACCGACTGGGGGCGGAGCTTGCATGCCTTGTGCAGCCAGACCTTCACGCCCAACCAGACAGACAGCCTGCCTGCCGTCTACGCGCTCGCTCTTTCGCTCACCCGTTCGCGCGCAGCCTCTGGAGCACAGGGTGGCGAGGCTACTTGGTGCCATTGCACCGCCCTCGCGGCATCCCTTATTTTCAAATCCGAAAGTTTGAAAAAACCCCTTATTTTCAAATCCGAAAGTTGACAGCTATGCCTAGGGCCTGTTGCTGCCTCTCTCAGCTTAACCCGCCTCACAGGGCTGTTGTGGGGATTAAGTAAGGGAAAGGGAAAGGAAAAGAAATAAGCATGCCACCCTGAGATCCCTGGAGAAAAAATAGATGGTGTATAAATGCAATAATAGAAAAAAGACAAAACCTTTCACTGCATGCCTGTGCAGAAAAGCTTCTCCTGTTGACTTTCTGTCTGTCGTGCCACCTATGTCTGTGTGTCACACCATAGAAGCTGGTGGGGGACACAAACGGTGAGCGAGGAAACCAGCAACTTTATTACAGACCCTGGAATTACAGCAAAAAAATGGGTTTTTATTTCATTCTTCATCCTTGAAGCATGACACATGGCTTCAAGGATGCTTTAAGCGCAGGTTCCCGCAACCTCGGACCCTTCAGATGTGGGTGCATTTTTAAAATATATATTTAAGTAAGTAAGTAAACTTTAATACGGTCAAAGACCAGCAATAAATAGTACAATTCAATTCATAGGTAGGATTTCTATCTCCTATAATAATATTACGCAATAAGTATTTTGAATAATATAAAATATATATTTATATTATTCAAAATACTTATTGCGTTTTTCAAATTCTGCATACATGCATGTTCACATTCTGTTGCTACAATCAACATCCACCTAGAAAAGGCCACATTGACACCATACATTTAAAGTGCTAGGGTACCACTTTAAAAGAGTCGTGGCTCCCCCCCCAAAGAATTCTGGGAAGTGTAGTTTTTTAAGGGTAGTGAGCTACAGTTCTCAGAGTGGTTTAACACTCAGTTCCTCTCCACAGGGAACTGTGGAAATTGTAACTTTGGGAGGGGGATAAGGGGGCCTCCTAACAACTCTCAGCACTTTTAACAAACTACAACTCCCAGAATTCTTGGGGGGCGGTGAGCCATTTTTTTTTTAAAGTGGTATCATAGTGCTTTAAATGTATGGGGTGAATGTGGCCAAAGAGCAACTAGGCTCTTTTCGGCCCCCATGGTTACTATGCAGTTTAACAGTTTCCTTACCCCAACGGAGGGATTTCAAAGGATGCTTGTAGGATTGGAACTCATGTCCGAAACTGCTTGGTTATGAAGGGAGGCGATGGATTCCTACCCTCAATGAGGGTCCTTCCCACATTTCATGATCATTCAAACTCTGTTTACAGGTTGAAACTTTATTTGCCTCAGCCATCAGCCATAGCAATAAAACAACAATACGATATACAAAGGTTAAATATCTGCCGACCGAGAATCCATTTCCTGCCCCTGAGGAGGTGGACTTCGGCCACAAAACCTTGCGCTGTAATAAATTGGTTAGCCTTTCATGGGCCGCAAAACTGCTTGCTGCCAAAGACTAATTCATACAATCTTGAAATGCTTGCACCTCCCACAGGTGTCCCTGCTAAAGAACGGAATTATTTTACTTTATTTATTCGCAACAGTACTCATATACCATCATAACTTAACCAGAGTGACCACGAGGTCCTTTCTGGGGAGGCTGCGCATTTGTTTGTGAGAACCAGCTCAATGGGACAGATCTTAAAGCTTCGGCAAATATGATAGGTCATCATCATCATCATTCTTTTATTCGACCGTCAGTCAGAAGAATACATTTGTACAGAATTAAAAGCATCTGAGAGAACTTTGAAAAAAGGAAACATAATCCACAATAGAATGGAACTAAACAAATAGCCCCATATCGATACAATCAATTAAAATCTTGCGACGCTTAGAAGCTAAAAAAAGAAATTTAGCCACCAGGGAGGCTGTATTTCTAGTAATATTATTCAGTAAATATAAAACCTGTCTTTCTCTGGGTAGAAAGCTAGATTGACGTAAAAGTGGAGTTATAAGATTTTGCCTAAGTTCTACATAGAGAGGACAAGACAGAAGGATATGTTCGGTAGACTCAACCACGCCCATAGTACAATGACAGGTTCTCTGGGCGTATGGAACTCCCTTGTACCTTCCCCACAATACCGCGGAATCAAGGGCGTTTAGTCTAGCCGCTGTAAGAAGTCTGCGGTATTCCACATAGTGGATTTCCGTGAGATAGGGGGCTGGAGTCATTTGATATATCTGGTCCCCTAGGAACAATTTGATAGGTCCATAGCAGTATTTTAACTGAAACCCAAAGGGCCGGTCCTATCATTAGGCAGAGTGAGGCTCCTGCCTCAGGCAGCAGATGCTGAGGGGCAAGCAGCAGCAGCACCTGGCTGTTCCTGCTGGCTGTTATCCCACCCAGCCAGCTATTTTCCCTTGGTTGCCACCCAGGCCGTCCTGAACCCCCTAATCCAGTGGTGGCCATACTTGGCCCTCCAGCTGTTTTTGGACTACAACTCCCATCATCCCTAGCTAACAGGACCAGTGGTCAGGGATGATGGGAATTGTAGTCCCAAAACAGCTGGAGGGCCAGGTTTGGCCACCACTGCCCTAATCTAACTTGTTTCCTCGAGGGGTCGGGGGCAGAAGATGCTACCCCATCACTGGCGATGAAGAAGCCGGATTCAACCGCTGGTCTGGTTGGCTCCTGTACGTGGAATGGGGAAAGGGCACCAGGACTTAAAGCAGTGCATAGTTAAACTACGGAACTCCCTCCCGCAGGAGGAAGTGATGGCCACCAACTTGGCCGGCTTTAAAAGAGGACTGGATGCCTTCATGGAGGAGGACAATGCCACAACAGTGTAGTGTAGTGGTTAGTGTCGAAATGGGACCTGGGAAAGACCGGGGTTTGAATCCTGAACTCAGCCATGAAGCTCGGGGGGGGGGCAGCCACTGCCTCTCAGCCTAACCTGCTTCACGGGGTTGTTGTGGGGATTACCGTATTTTTCGCTCTATAAGGCGCACCTGACCATAGGACGCACCTAGTTTTTAGAGGGGAAAAGCCCCAATTTTTTGAGGATCAGCTCAAATTTCTGCAGCTTCTTTTGCAAAGGAGAAGAGCCCCATTTTTTGAGGATCAGCTCAAAGTTGTTGAGCTTACTTTGCAAAGGGAAAAAACCCTGTTTTATGGGGTTTAACTCACAGTTCTGCAGCTTCAGGAAGCCATTTCTACAGTTTCCAGACAGATAATCTAATCAGCCAGTCACATGTCACTGGTGAAACAGCCTCCCTCTGCAAGGGGGCGGGGCTGGAATCTCTCTCCCTTATCTCTCTCCCCGATGGTTTGCTGAGCAGCTGCTCAGCGGGCTTCCTTTCAACACCCCCCTCTCTTTTTTTAAAAAAAGCATCTGCTTTTGCCCCAGGGCAGTTCAGCTCCAGGGATCATACATTCGCTCCATAAGACGCACAGACATTTCCCCTTACTTTTTAGGAGGGAAAAAGTGTGTCTTATGGAGTGAAAAATACAGTAAATAAGATGGAGGGGAAGAAGCCATGGGCCCCACCTTGAGCTCCTTGGAGAAAAAGGTGCGTTGTGGATGCAGTAAATAAGGAAATAACAACCACTCCCTCTGCTTCTTCTCCAGGGACGGCCTTTGTTCTACTTGAGCCTCTTGGATCTCTTTCTGGGCATGAGCTGGCTGTTCGGGGCTCTCCTCTACAATGAAGAGGCTGCCACGTCCGCAACCCAGGAGGCTGCTTGCTACAACCTACAAGCCACAGGGGAGGTAAGAACGACGCCGGCACTTTGGCCTGTTTCAGGGATGGAGAGTGGGTTTTTGCCTGTGGTGCTAGCGGCAAGCTGCCTAGGGAGCCAGGGTGCTGTAGTGGTTAGAGGGTTGGACTAGGACCTGGGAGAGACCGAGGTTCAAATCCCCTCATAGCCTTGTTCCAGAGTCTACTTCATTTAGACAAAGTTCAAGATAACTTCAGTCCCATTTAAAACAAATAGATTACACGTGGTCAAGCAGGCCAATAGAGGCAGGGCCTTTTCCAATGTGGCTCCATTTTCATGGAAAACACTCCCTAGAGAAGCCAGCCTGGTCCCATCATTGTTAGCCTTCTGCTGTTTAGTAGGGATGTGGCTGTTGTCCCAGGAGGCTTTTGGGGTCCTAATTCTACCCTAATTACGCTTGGTTATTTTTTTCCTGCTTCTGATACAGTTTTATCGGGTTGTGTTTGTTTGTTTGTTTGTTTGTTTGTTTGTTTGTTTGTTTCATGGGGTTTTGTAACTGTGGACTTACTAGTGCTCTAAGACAACTGGTCTTCCTTCCCCTACCCCATGTTGTTAGCCACCATCAGGTTTTCCTGTTCCCCCAAAAAGCAGAATGCCGTATAAAAAATAATAATTGACATGATTCGAAGGCATCTGAAGGCCTGAGATGGTCTGCTAGAAATTGACCAGTGATCAAATGGTCAATGGTCCACTGGACCACTGCCCACCTTTGGAGAATCAGGACTTCCTTGGACAATCTTTACAAAAGCAAGACAGTCGTCCAATTCTGAGACTGCTCTCGCTGTTCTAGTGCTTTGCAGGCTGGAGCGTTGTGGATTTCTCCTTGGCTGTGCCAGCTGGAATGTGTGCTGGCTGGGTGCTGAGCTGTCACAAGAGGTGTGGTTTGGTAAACATGTCAGGTGGCCCTGAGAGGGCAGGGGTGGCTTCAAGGAGCTGAGCCGGCTTCTGAGTAGGCTCTCCTTCTAGACCAGAGCTTTCGAAACTGTGCATCGCAACACGTTTGTGTATTGGTGTGTCACGCGAATGCTTCTCCCGGGGCTGGAAAGGGGTTAGTTTAACCTCTGGCTTGCTAGTAATACTGAATTACTGTGTTGTGAAATGATGCATGTCTAAAAAGTTTTGGCCAGAAATTTCAATACGAGGAATAAATCCTACTCGTGAGTTATAGTCAAATAAAAGTATGTATTCTGTTAAGAATTACAGTCTTAGGCAGAGAATGTCAGTTCAAATAAGAAAAACAGTTTCAAGTTCACAATAATATGCGTAGCTTCAAATGAAAAATACAACTTCAAATTCACAGTAGTACGAGTAAACAATAATTCGTTACAGTATAAGAACATAAGAAATTTCAAGTAACAATAAATGCATATCAGTAAGTATTCAAAAGTATTCAAAAGGATCGTTTTATAAGTAAAGCTGGAGTGAAGAGTCGATTCAGGAAAAGCAACCAGGACAGGGCCCTGTTTCGATATGGATGTCTTCGTCAGCCAATTATTGAGTTCGTGTTAGTTTGTAGAGTGAATTTGGAAGTATCATGTAAAACTCTATGTTTTTCAAATGTAGTGTCTGAGAATGAAGAGATCAGTTTTTCTGTGCTACACATATTATTGTGAACTTGAAACTGTTTTTCTTATTTGAACTGACATTCTCTGCCTAAGACTGTAATTCTTAACAGAATGCATACTTTTATTTGACTATAACTCACGAGTAGGATTTATTCCTAGTATTGAAATTTCTGGCCAGAGCTCTTGGTGTGTGTTTCCTTTCAGTATGTCTAAAAAGTTTGTCACCAACATGAAAGGTTCAGAAAGCTCTGGGTTGGAGGCAGAAGACAGTTGCCTCTTTGATTAAAACATACCTGCTTGCCCCCAGAAACTTGCAGTTCAGAGCAGCGGTTGTTGTAAGGCTGTGGGTTTTGCCAAGTGTTTGTTGGAAGAAGCCTTATCCTAAACCAGGAAATTAATCTGCCAAGCCCAGAATTGTCTGCTCTGACCGGGGTCTCAGGCACCACTTGATAGGGGAATTGCAAAGGTCTCTTGTTTGCTTTGGGATAGAGCGAAACCATAACATGGGTCTGTGCCGATAAACTTTGCCTGGCAGGGAACAGGTGCAAAATTGCAGCACACTTCCTGGAACGAACATGCAGAACACTCTCTCAAGGGAAAGCAGTAACTGATGTTACTATGCTGTGCTGATGTGTTTTGTGCCTTTGATCCCAGTTTGGAAGCTAGGTAAAGGTAAAGGGACCCCTGACCATTAGGTCCAGCTGCGGACGACTCTGGGGTTGCGGCGCTCATCTCGCTTTATTGGCTGAGGGAGCTGGCATACAGCTTCCGGGTCATGTGGCCAGCATGACAAAGCCGCTTCTGGCGAACCAGAGCAGCGCACGGAAACGCCGTTTACCTTCCCGCCGGAGCGGTACCTATTTATCTACTTGCACTTTGATGTGCTTTCGAACTGCTAGGTGGGCAGGAGCAGGGACCGAGCAACAGGAGTTCACCCCGTCACAGGGATTCAAACCACCGACCTTCTGATCGACAAGACCTAGGCTCTGTGGTTTAACCCACAGCGCCACCCGCTAGAGCTAAATGCTAAATATCCACCTCATGATTGTGGGGGGTGGGGTGTATTCAGAGCCGGTCAACCCAATATTTCAGCACCTGCAGGGTAGCAGGTGTGGTACCCTCCAGATGTGGCTGGGCTCCAGCTCCCAGCCAGAATGGCCATTGGGCTGGAAGGATGGGGGTTGGAGACCAACATATGGAGA
Source organism: Darevskia mixta (assembly GCA_034641385.1). NCBI lineage: Eukaryota > Metazoa > Chordata > Lepidosauria > Squamata > Lacertidae > Darevskia > Darevskia mixta. Next base: position 5,140,498 of record JAWWNH010000025.1, on the reverse strand, counting down.
GCATCACATTGGCTACCCCTGCCCTAGATCCTAGGGAATCCTATTTATTAACATAAATAAAAATAATTAATCTGTACAAACTGTTGAGATTTCCAGCATATACTGTACTGCATCGGGTGAGCACAAATTATTTATTTTTTATCTATCACAGATATCCATTCCCAGGGAAGAATACAGTTCAGGTCATACTGTTCATGATGGCTATACATCCTATACACTTTTAAAATGTGGCTATTTGTGGGTTATTGGGTTGTTGTTTATATTTCTATTTTATAGAATGTGTTTTTTACGTTGATCTTTTCTGTGAACTGCCCTGAGACCTTCGGGTATAGGGTGGTATATAAATATAAATATAAATATAAATCCTATATAATAAAGAGCCTGTGTCCCTCCGTAGCTTTCCGTCCGTTAGTGGAAATCGCAACTGCGCATGCGCTCCACTGACACACGGATTGGAGGACGCAGACCAATAGGAGCGGGGGGCAGCGGCGCAACGCGCCGCTTCCCGCAGCCTCCTGCTGTCGGCCATCTTCAGCGGACCTTTCCGCTGTAGGAGCGGGGGTGCCGACGCTCCCTCCGCCCGGGACAGGGGTTGCTCCGCCGCCGCCGCCGCCCGCCCGCCCCGCCCCGCGATGCCGAAGCTGACGCAGCTGCAGCCGCCTCTCAGGCTGAGGCGGCAGCTCCTGCTGCGCGCAGACTGAGGCGACGCGCGGGAAGGGGCGGTTGGCCGGCGCGGCTGCTGCTGCTGCTGCGGCGGCTGCTCCAAGACGCTCCCTCCGCCCGGGACAGGGGCTGCTCCGCCGCCCGCGATGGGAGGGAGACGCGAACTACGGCAGCTGCTGCTGCGCGCAGACTGAGGCGACGCGCGGGAAGGGGCGATTGGCCGGCGCTGTGTGTGTGGGAGGGGGAGGGAGAGAGAGCCAAACTGTTTGTGGAGGTCTGGGAAGTGGGGGGGGGAGGTGTGTGTGTGTGTGTGTGTGTGTGAGAGAGAGAGAGAGAGGGAGAGGGAGAGGGAGAGGGAGAGGGAGAGAGAGAGGCGAGCTGTGGGGGGAGGTGGGGGGGAGGTGGGTGTGGGGGGGAGGTGGCTGTGGGGGGGAGGGAGGGAGAGGCGAACTGTGTGGGAGGTGGGGATGGGTGTGGGGGGAGGGGGAGGGAGGGAGACAGGCGAACTGTTTGTGCAGGTCTGGGAAGTGGGGGTGGCCGCCGCTCCCCCCATATACCCCGTCGCCGCCGCTAGCGCCCATTATTAATGGGCTTAATTCAACTAGTATAAATATAAATATAAATATAAATATAAATATAAATATAAATATAAATATAAATATAAATATAAATATAAATATAAATATAAATATAAATAATATAGGCAAAGATGCTTTGACGAGTTTATCTTTAAGACCAGACTCATTTGTACATTGCCCAAGAGGCCACCATCTTGCATAACATGTGCCCAGTTTTCTTCTCCTTTTTATCACTCCTGTTATGAGTAGCCAGTTTCCAGATATTCTTAAACTTTAAATCCAGGGATACTCCTGCTGGCCTTCCAGGTTCCAGAGAGCTTTTCCTTGTGAAGAGGGAGTGGTGGTTAAAGTACTCTAGGAATAGTAGCTCTGGGAGGGGGAAAGGAATCTTCTAACATCTATCAGCACCCGTCACAAACTACAGTTCCCAGGATTCCTTGGGGAGGGGAGCCATGACTGTTTAAAGTGGTATTACAGTCGTACCTCATGTTACGAATGCTTCATGTTGCGTTCGTCACGGGATACGAACGCGCCGAACCCGGAAGTACCAGAACGGGTTACTCCCGGGTTCTCGCACATGCGCAAAATGATGTCATGCGCCGAATTGCGCGGCGAGCATGCACAGATTTGGCGCTTCATGTTACAATCTTTTCATGTTGCGAACGGGGCTCTGCAATGGATCCTGTTTGCAACCAGAGGTACCACTGTATAGTGTTTTCAGTGCATGGTGTGAATGTGGTCTAAAGTAGGATGAACCTGTACTACTCCTGGAATGGGATGCCTTGCAAGCCCCGCTGTAGGAGTCCCTGGTTAGAATCACTATATTCTTCCTTTTTAAATGACAGTGGCCTACTGGTTTTCCAAACCTTCCAACTTATTGTTGCACATGTATCATCAGTCATGCCAGGAAATCCGATCTTCCTGTTTCTATGTTTTCATTTTTTCCATTTGCTGGCATGCAGCACATCTGGTCTTTCTGACATTTCCCTCGGTCCCTAGTTTGCTCCTGCCTTTAAGAGAGCATTTGAATTATTCTGAAGCTGTTTACACATCCAAAGGAAGTTGGAGCTTCTTGCCAGTATACAAAAATTGTCCTCAGGCCAAATGCCAACAGAAGCAAAATGCTGAATAAATATAGGCAGAGTGTTTAGCCAAACCACATTCCTGGGCTCTGCACCCAGAAGTTCATCTTTGAGGCCCTTTGTAAATTGCGGGAATCAGTATGCGAAGGGCACATATGTGTCTCAAATCAAGTTAAATCTGTATCTGTGTGTAATTTGTGTAGGTAATCTTGCAGAAGAATCTGGTTTGCCACAGTGGGAAATAGGATACTGGATGCCTTTGGTCTGAGTCAGCAGGGCGCTCTCTTCTTAGGTTCAGAAAGTGGTCAAATGTAAAAATTTTGTTCGAGAAAAGCAATACGTTCCCTTCCCTTGAATTCAAAGTTAATGCATGTGTTAATTTCAACTACCAAAGTTTGTGGAGCAATCTAGCCAGCACTTGTTTGTAGCTCTTTGTTAAATTAATTCCATCCCTAAAAGCTGAGCCATTTTGTTTGTTGTTCTCTCCCAGCTTGTTGAGATACGTCTGCTATTTTCTCCCTCTCACCTCCACTCATCTTGTCAATAATTCCTGCATGAATAAAGCCTTTGAAATTCAGAAACTGTAAGCGATTATTCCCATCTAATTGACCCAAGCTGCAAGGTCTGCTAACATGTTTTGCCAGGAAATTAAAGGCAGGAGACAGCTTTGTCTCCAAGTTCCTTGCAGTATCTGGCATTGTTGTTGTTTAATTGTTTAGTCGTGTCCAACTCTTTGTGACCCCATGGACCAGAGCACGCCAGGCACTCCTGTCTTCCACTGCCTCCCGCAGTTTGGTCAGACTCATGTTGGTAGCTTCGAGAACACTGTCCAACCATCTTGTCCTCTGTCGTCCCCTTCTCCTTGTGCCCTCAATCTTTCCCAACATCAGGGTCTTTTCCAGGGAGTCTTCTCTTCTCATGAGGTGGCCAAAGTGTTGGAGCCTCAGTTTCAGGATCTGTCCTTCCAGTGAGCACTCAGGGCTGATTTCCTTCAGAATGGAGAGTTTTGATCTTCTTGCAATCCATGGGACTCCTCCAGCACCATAATTCAAAAGCATCAATTCTTCGGCAATCAGCCTTCTTTATGGTCCAGCTCTCACTTCCATACATCACTACTGGGAAAACCATAGCTTTAACTATACAGTACGAACCTTTGTTGACAAGGTGATGTCTCTGCTTTTTAAGATGCTGTCTAGGTTTGTCATTGCTTTTCTCCCAAGAAGCAGGCGTCTTTTAATTTCGTGACTGCTGTCACCATCTGAAGTGATCATGGAACCCAAGAAAGTAAAATCTCTCACTGCCTCCATTTCTTCCCCTTCTATTTGCCAGGAGGTGATGGGACCAGTGGCCATGATCTTAGTTTTTTTGATGTTGAGCTTCAGACCATATTTTGCGCTCTCCTCTTTCACCCTCATTAAAAGTTTATTTAATTCCTTCTCACTTTCTACCATGAAGGTTGTGTCATCAGCATATCTGAGGTTGTTGATATTTCTTCTGGCAATCTTAATTCCGGCTTGGGATTCGTCCAGTCCAGCCTTTCGCATGATGAATTCTGCATATGTTAAATAAGCAGGGAGACAATATACAGCCTTGTCGTACTCCTTTCCTAATTTTGAACCAATCAGTATCCAGTGAACCAACCATATCCAGTATCCAGTGAACCAACCCATATTTTGAACCAACCATATCCAGTTCTAACTGTAGCTTCTTGTCCCACGTAGAGATTTCTCAGGAGACGGATGAGGTGATCAGGCACTTCCATTTCTTTAAGAACTTGCCATAGTTTGCTGTGGTTGACACAGCCAAATGCTTTTGCGTAGTCAATGAAGCAGAAGTAGATGTTTTTCTGGCACTCTCTAGCTTTCTCCACAATCCAGCGCATGTTTGCAATTTGGTCTTTGGTTCCTCTGCCCCTTCGAAATCCAGCTTGCACTTCTGGGAGTTCTCAGTCCACATACTGCTTCAGCCTGCCTTGTAGAATTTTGTATCTGGCATTGTATCTGCCTTGTATCTGGCATTACTATGGTTCTAATTCCCTACAGGCCTTCCTGGGGGTTGTGGTCAGCAGAGAGGGCCCTCTGGGCAGATCCATCACTCTAAGAAGTTCTCTGAGGGGTGTGTGTGGCATTCTGGGGTCAAGTTAAATCACGATTTAAATCACTAGTCAGTAAGACTTGATTTAAATCATTTTTTTACAGACTCATTGTTGCTGGTATAATCTTAATATTTACAACCAGATGAAGGTTTCATTTTTGGAATAATAAATTTTCAGAGTAGTTTTTACAGTTACATCAAAAATTACTGATTTGGTTATACTATTAGAAATACATAGACAGAGAATTATGAAATTATTGTGAGGTTTAATAAGTTAACTGTTTATAATTGGCCTTTATTGGAAGGAGAAAAATAATCATTTCCTTAATAACAATTTAAACAATTTAACTAAACCAGTAACATTATAGCATATGTATCCATGTTTGTTAACTGATGTGGTTAAACGATTTTTAAAAAAAAAACTTAGACTGAGTTTTAGCACACATGAAAAACTTAAAACAAATCCTTATTTCCTGATGAATAGCCTTTGGACTATAATGTAACTTAAATAGAAAACTACCTTTAGGAAGATTTTTCCTCCAAAAGCATTTTGTTTTTAAAATTTGATTTAAAATCCAATTTAAATAAAAAATAATCTGATTGCAATTTTAAAAAATCCGATTTCAACCAAAGAAATCCAATTTAAACCAATAAAAGTGCAAAAAATTTAATTTTTAAAAAAAACTCATTTATTTTTATCCACCCTGCCAGCAGTCTAACCAGACTACCTCTTTCTGCATGCCACTGCAATATATTGTAATAAGAAATCAAGGCCTTTTATATATATATTAAATGTTCATAAGTGTGCCAAGCAAACAAGGCCACATGTGTGTATTTCTTTGTCTCAGGAACAAAGGGGGGTTTGCCCCTCCAGCTACTCAGCAGCCCTCCGTCTGCCTGAGTGATAATTCCTGGCATCCTGATACCTGAGTGCCAGACAGGTAGCCATTCCAGAGATAACAAACCCAGATGAAGAAAAAAGGGTGTGATTAACTTGGCTGAGAAACAGGGAAGTGTAAATACCTCTTTTGTTTCACTTGGTGGAGGACAGGTTCCAGGATACTCAGATTGCTGCCACCAGACCTCCCCTTTCATGATGTAACCATGATGTATCGGGGGTGGTGGTCTCGGGCTACACCCCTCCTATGGTGTATGCATGGTGTTTCTGGGGGGTGGTCTTGGTCCGGGGGGGGGGGGATTCAAAATGTCTATATAGGGGTGGGCACACCTTTGTTGGGGGTTGCTCCTCCATCCAGCATGTGGTAAGGGAGAACCCTGTTGCAACAGTATTTGTTAACTAGTTGAAGTTAGCCCGTTACATAACGGGCGCTAGAGGAGGAGGAGGCAGGAGGAGGCAGAACAGCGGCCGCTGGGGGGTGGAGAGGGGCTCCCTCCCCCTTCTTATTTTTCCCCGGGGGCGGCTGCAGTGGCGGCGAGCCGCGGGGATTGGGCTCTGCCTCTGCGTCCGTAGAACAGCGGCCGCTGGGGGGTGGAGAGGGGCTCCCTCCCCCTTCTTCCTTTTCCCCGGGGGCGGCTGCAGCGGCGGCGGTAGCGGCGGCGAGCAGCGGGGATTGGGCTCTGCATCTGCGTCCGTGTGAGGCAGCGGCGCTGGCACAACTGACAACGCGCGTGCGCCGCCACTGCCTCGCGGACACGCCCCCCTCTCCGCCCGCTCCAATCCCTGCGTCCGTGTGGAACACGGACATGCGCAGTAGCGCAATTCCGTGACACACGGAATGGACGCAGGGACACAGCAACTTTATTATATAGGATAAAGATCAGGCTTACTAGCCGCCTTGCTTCCCATTAGAACTCTGGTCTGGTCTCTGTCTTTTCTGCGCAGGCAGGGGTTTCAAAATAACGTCCTGCCGAGGTTCAGGGTTCCACCCGGAATCGAACCCTTTATCTAGATAACTAGCATAAGTTTTTACAACAATTTTTACCCAACTCCAACAGGGCTATCCCTCAGCAACACTCCTGGCTTGCTGTCTCTGCTTGTTCTCATGTCCTCTCCATTCGCCTGTCCAGAGTTGCCAAAGAACCATTTGTGTTTTTGAGGATCCTCTCATGACCCCCATCCAAACGTGAATTCCATGCTCCACTGAAACGCAACAAGGTCCTTGTGTGGCTGTTGTACAATTTACCTGCTCCCCCCCCCCCAATTAAATCCAAATGGCCTAGAAAGCTTTTAATAAAATTCCACTCCATTTGGCCAGCACAATGGATGGGAGGAAAGCATAGCAGTTATAATGATTGGCGGGGGAAAGGCAGGAGGGAGGCAGGACAAAAATATCAGAAGAGCCCAAACGGGGTCAGACTTAAGCCGCATACAAGCTGACCCCGTTTGGAGCACTAAAATGAACTTTCAATCCAGAGCATCTAGTAGCCATCAGCAGCATGCTGGTTTTCAATCCAGATTGATTCTAGATAGCAGTTACTTGGTGCACTTTTGAAAACTCTACCCCTAATTACAGTTGTGGAGCTTCAAGCTCCGGCGGGGGGGGGGGGGAGAGCAGGGTGTGTGTGGCACGCATCCTGGGGGCGTGGCGCCCAGTGGGGGGGGCAGCTGCGATGGCACCCCACCTGGATCGTGCCGCCAGGGGCGCTGCGCTCCCCCACTGTTCCTCCGCCAGTGCCTGATTATCTAATCCAGGGGTCAGCAAACTTTTTCAGCAGGGGGCCAGTCCACTGTCCCTCAGACCTCGTGGGGGGCCGAACTATATTTTGGGGGGAAATGAATGAATTCCTATGCCCCACAAATAACTCAGAGATGCGTTTTAAATAAAAGGACACATTCTACTCATGTAAAAACACACTGATTCCCAGACTGTCCGCGGGCCAGATTTAGAAGGCGATTGGGCCAGATCCGGCCCCTGGGCCTTAGTTTTCCTACCCATGATCTAATCCATGCCTTTTCCTCCCCACACTTGCCCTGCGTATAGAAAAGTTCTTATGCTCTTTCTTTCCTGTTGGAGAACCGTTTGAACCCAATAACGGTTTCAGGGTTGAACCTTGATGTTCCAGGGAGTTGTGTATCCCACCCCATTTGCAGATGGAGGAGAGTGCTGGGGTGGGGTCAGGTACCATGGACTGACTTGCTTATAGTAGTAAAAACTGCTTTGCAGAAATTAAAAGCTTTTTTACAGGACATCCGTAAGTGACACAGGGTGCCTCTCCGCAAATGCTTTATTTTGTCCATCCGAAACCCACTGCCAGTCAGCTGGTCCCCCGGGATTCCGGCGTTATGAAAGGGGGAACATTAACTCTTCTTCCTCATCCTATATAACAGTGTTTTTCAACCTCCTTGGGGCAACGGCACACCTGCCCCACGAAAAAAATCTCACGGCACACCACCCGGGGGGCGGGGTGTCCGCGCGCCCTGGCGGGAGGGAGGGGAAGGACCCAGGCGGGCGAAAACGGAGCAGGAGATCGGCGGGCCAAGCGCCCGCCCCCCCTCCGCCTCCCGCGCCCAGCCCCCCGGCAGCACCTTCAGCCGGCCCCGAGCGAGCCCGGCGGCACCGGCACCTCCCGCCCGTCCCCGACCGCGGCAGAGGCAGCAGGCGAAGCGCCCGGCAGCCCGCGGCGGCCGGCGAGCGAGAAGCGGAGCCGAGGCGACGCGGCGCCAGCCACCCGGACCGACCCGGAAGCGGCCCAGGGCACCGCCGGTCGCCCCGCCCGCGCCCACCGGAAGCGGCGCGCCCGGAGGGGGAAAGAAGCCGCGGAACAGCAGCCGGTGTCTTGCGGCACACTACTGTGCCGCGGCACACCGGTTGGGAAACGCTGCTATATAATAAAGTCCCTGTGTCTCTGCGTCCAGTTCGTGTGTCAGTGGAATTGCACTACTGCGCATGTACCTCACGGACACAGGGATTGGAGCGGGCGGAGAGGGCGTGTCCAAGAGGCAGCCTCGTCAGTTGGGTCAGTGCCGCCGCCTCGCACGGAGCTGGGGAGGATGAGCTGAGCGGCTGCCAACATGGCTGAGGGGACAGAGGAGCGGCGGCCGTGAGGCGACGCGCGGGAAGGGGCGGTTGGGCGGGCAGGCGGGGTGGCCGGCGCGGCGGCGGCGGCTGCTCCGAGACGCTCCGAGGGCAAAGGCGCCCGGGGCCGAGGCTAACCTTCTAGCGCCCGTTATTTTAACGGGCATCATATCTACTAGTGGTATTAATAATATGATACAGTTCAAAAAAATTCCTTTGTTGCTGTTTTCTTAAAAGGATGCTGGTGGGTAGGAGAAATTCTTACTGCCCATAGCCCTTTCTGCCTTCAATTTCCATTCCCCGGCCCAAGGCTGTTTTGACAATAATAGGCAGAACTCATTTTCCTTTGGATTTGTCGTTTTTCTTCTTATAAGAACAGTTATTATGGCAGGTAGGTGTTGGAAAAGCCGTTTCTAAAATCCAAGAATATGCCAGTCATTTTAAAATGCAAATAGCCACTTAAAACTTCATATTCTGCCATTCTTTGTCATTTGTGTACATAACCCAGAATTCAGCATCCTGAAAATGGCACGTTTTAATTTATTTTTTTTGGGAAGCAAGTGGCTAGTCGTTAGGGTGATGAAAATCATTTTGACAGCATGCAGGCAATTCTTAGTGAAATCCCAAGGGCCAGGAGGGAACTTGGGTGAGTAGAGTAGAGGATCCCATACTCGCACAGATCCCAAGTTTATACAGTGTGATTGCAGAATTGTGGGTCATGCATGTTGCATAACCATGTTCCTCCTTTCCCCAGATCTTCTATGTTGCCTCCTTCTTGTATACTGTCAATTACACCTGGCACCTTTACATAGACTTGAAGATGAAATACAACCAGAATCTACAAAACCGGCCACCCCAGGTAAATTTCGTTTTGCTAACAGCTTGCATATTTTTAAGAATAACTTCGTACACCGCTTGATGCGGCAAAAGCTATGCGATTCGCACAGATTATGACAACGAAATCATAAGCAGTGCATAATAGCAAAATGCAAAGCATTTAAACAGATACTGACATGATTCCTGTGGGCTGTTATGATGCTTTGAAGAAAAGGCAGAGCGGTCCATGATGACCCTAAAACCCTAAAGACTCACTGGCAGGGAAGGCAATACAGTGGTACCTTGGTTTGCGAACTTAATCTGTTCTGCAAGTCTGTTCTTAAACCAAAGCGCTCTTAAACCAAGGCATGCTTTCCCATAGCATCGGGGGACTCAATTTACAAATGGAAGCGGAACATGTTCTTATTCCAAGGCAAAGTTCACAAACCAAAACACCTACTTCTGAGTTTACAGCGTTCTTAATCCAAGTTGTTCATAAACTAAGTTGTTCTTAAACCAAGGTACCACTGTATTGGGAAAGATGGGCAGCTTCATATAAGATAAATGTATTTGGGTGTGGGTTTGTATTGGAGTGTAGGTGTGTGGCGCCTAATGGTTAGAGTTTTGGACTAGGACCTGGGAGACAAGGGTTCGAATCCCCACTCAGCCATTAAGTTCACTGGGTGACGTTGGGCCAGTCACTGCTCCTCAGCCTAACCTACCTCACAGGGTTGTGGTGGGGATTAAATGACAAGGGGAACCATGTATGCTCCTTGGAGGAAAAGATGGGACCTAAATGCAATAAACCCCCACACACACTTAAAATTAATAATTAACAAAATTCATGCAGCACTATGGAACTCCTTCCCACAGGAGGCAGTGCTGACCACCAAGACAAATTTACAGAGGAAAACGCTATCAATGGCTACTAGCTGAAATAAACAGAAATCTGCTCTTATTCCCTTATGGGGTACACAAGAGCCTTCCCAGGTTCTCCATCGGTAGGAGTAAATTTACAGAGGCCAACCAGAGAAAATTGAGAAGCAAATTTTTTATTATATCTGTTGCAACAGGGCCCTCACTCCCAAAATGGAGGAGGGAGGAGGAACCCCCAACAATGGTCTGCCAGCTCCTATATAGACTTTTGAAATTCCTCCCCTCCCGCTCAAGACCACCCCCTATACATCATACATACATCACAAAAAGGGGTGTAACTCAGGACCACCCCCCAGATACATCACAGCTACATCATGAAAGGGGAGGTCTGGTAGCAGTAATCTGAGCATCCTTGACCCTCCCCATGCCTCCTCTTGCCCTCCACCCAAAAACCCATCAAGTAAAACAAGAGATATTTACATTTCCCTGTTTCCCAGCCAAGTTAATCACACCCTTTTGTCTGGCACTCAGGTGTCAGGAAGCCAGGATTATCACTTTATTTTCCTGAGACAATCCCCCCTCCTTCCTTGCAGAGAAACAGTTTGTCAGTTTGGGAGTCAAAATGGAGACAGGCCTGTCTTCCTGTGCTGCTTCAGACATGTGGCCTTGTTTTGCTTGGCACACTTGTCGCTGGAGCACACAGGCAGAGAAAGCACTCTTGTCTTTGGATCCTGCTTCCCACAGGCATCTGGGTGGTTTCTGTGAGAACAGGATGCCGAACAAGGTGAGCCATTGGCCTGATCCAAAAGGCTCTTCAAACATTCTTAGAGAACATGGATTTGATGCCTGCAAATTCCGGGAGTGATTCCCCTCTATTTTCTTTTCATTCAGGACTGGGGACATTTTTTGTGAGGTTGTGGTGTGGTGTGTATAACCCTAACGACATGGTGCGTTCTCATGGAGGCTCTCCAAAATTTCATGAACAGAAACAGAGACCACCTTGCCCGCTTGTGGTTTCTCCACCTTCCACCACGGCCTGTTCATTCTGCTATATTGCTGGCCAGTTTGACACCTTCCTTGCTTTCCTGAACACAGAGTTGCAAGGAGCATTATTAAAAAAGCAAATAAGATGTTTGCTCTTTTGGTTAACGATCTACTGGGGGGGGGGGAACACAACTGGCCTGAGACATACAATCATATGACCTGCATCATGTGATACAGCCTCCTACAGCAGGCTACTACAAATACTTTGGATCTCAAGCATTGATCCTTGATGTGAGATTCACGCTGTTACAAGCAGAAAATTCTGAGTGTCTGTTGGGGAAAAGTCATGGGGTCTGGGCTTGTCTTGTACCTGCTAATCTGCTCCCTGATGGGAAAGTGACGCATAGACTTGCATCCATGCATAGCCATGTAATGTTTGGTGGGAGTTGTCTAGGGTGGCCCGGAAAGGAATGGTTGCTGTTTGCAGTGTCAGTAACCCGAGCAGAGCAGGTTCTCCTGGGCAGAGGCGGACGCAAAACCGCTCCCTTGCCGTCATCTGCCCTCGAACAACACTCTTGAGGAGCAAGCGTCACTGTTTGGGAACAGAGGGACACAGTTCTGAGAAAAAGACAAACCTAAGTAAATACTTCACCTGCTCTGTGATCAGAGCTCAACTCAGAACGGACACCGCTGTCTCAAGGAAGACAAGGAGTCCTCTGTGTAGTTCCTGCAGGTGGAGGCAGCTGCACGATTGCTACCGGTAGGTTGGTAAAGCATTTCCAGTTACCTACCAATAGCTATAGAAGGGACGCGGGTGGCGCTGTGGATTAAACCACAGAGCCTAGGGCTTGCCGATCAGAAGGTCAGCGGTTCGAATCCCCGCGACAGGGTGAGCTCCCGTTGCTCGGTCCCTGCTCCTGCCCACCTAGCAGTTTGAAAGCATAGAATCATAGAATCATAGAATCATAGAGTTGGAAGAGACCACAAGGGCCATCCAGTCCAACCCCCTGCCAAGCAGGAAACACCATCAAAGCATTCCTGACAGGTGGCTGTCAAGCCTCTGCTTAAAGACCTCCAAAGAAGGGGACTCCACCACACTCCTTGGCAGCAAATTCCACTGTCGAACAGCTCTTACTGTCAAGAAATTCTTCCTAATGTTTAGGTGGAATCTTCTTTCTTGTAGTTTGAATCCATTGCTCCGTGTCCGCTTCTCTGGAGCAGCAGAAAACAACCAAGGTGTTGTTTTCCCGACCCAGCCAAAGTGCAAGTAGATAAATAGGTACCGCTCCAGCGGGAAGGTAAACGGCATTTCCATGCGCTGCTCTGGTTCGCCAGAAACGGCTTAGTCATGCTGGCAACTTGACCCTGAAGCTGTACACCGGCTCCCTCGGCCAATAATGCGAGATGAGCGCCGCAACCCCAGAGTCGGTCACGACTGGATCTAATGGTCAGGGGTCCCTTTACCTTTACCTTTACCAATAGCAACAACCAAAGAGCTGGCAAAGAAACATTTTTCTCCCTCTCTTCTAACACAAGAACTCGTGGACATCCAATGATGCTGAATGCTGTACGATTCAGAACAGGTACAAGAAAGTCCTTCTTCGCGCAACACATGGTTAAAGAATGGAACTCGCTTCCAGGGGAGGCAGGGATGCCCGCCAACTTGGATGGCTCTAAAAGACAAATTTGACAAATTGGGGAAGAGGAGGCCTGATGGGGCTGGAGTTTGTGAGTTGTGTGTTGGGAAGGATATGCATTAAAATCATAGCTGTCAACTCTCCCTTTTTTTGCGGGAAACTCCCTTATTCCAAGGCCGTTTCCCGCTGCTATCCCAGATTGTTGATATCCCTTAAATTTCCCGGATTTCAAAGGAAGCAGCTCCTCTCCCTCCCTGCCGGCCAGGGAGGCTCCTCAGCTGCGTTGCTCGGCTGCCAATAAGGAGTCTGAGACCGAATGGGGGCGGAGCTTGCATGCCTTGTGCAGCCAGACCCTCACGCCCAACCAGACAGACAGCCTGCCTGCCGTCTATGCGCTCGCTCTTTCGCTCACCCGTTCGCGCGCAGCCTCTGGAGCGCAGGGTGGCGAGGCTACTTGGTGCCATTGCACCGCCCTCGCGGCATCCCTTATTTTCAAATCCGAAAGTTTGGGAAAAATCCCTTATTTTCAAGTCCGAAAGTTGACAGCTATGATTAAAATGCAAACAGTAGTAAATTTCTCCCCCTTGGTTGAGAACTACAACTCCCAACATTGGCCAGACTGATTGAGGCAGGTCTCTCTCTCTCTCTCTCTCTCTCTCTTTCTCTCTCTCTCTTTTTCTCTTTTCACCTTCACTTACTTCCTCATTCTCTTCTGTCAACTTTTGCCTCCTCGCTCTTGTGTGTGCTACCCGTAAATCCAGGTCTGGAAGAGAAAGAGAAAGAAGGAAAAACAGGGAAACACTCCCATTGCATAACAAGTTATTTGTCTCCTTGGGTGTGGGGTATTCCCTTGTCAGCCTCTTCCTCCTGGTTCTCAAGCACCTACTACCCATCCACACCCCTTCTCCCCCCCCAAAAACTGGAGATGCTGAGGTCAAGCTGCCCCCAGGCACCTAAAGAGTCAGGCCTGGACCACAAACCCACAGTGTAGTGTGTGCCTGGGCACCCAAAGCATCCACAAGACTCAGGGGGAAAGGGTCTGCAGACCATATGAGGAATGGTTGAGGGAGTTGGGGATGGTTAGCCTGGAGAAGATGAGTCTGAGAGGAGATATGAGAGCCATCTTCAAACATCTGAAAGGCTGCCACATGGAAGATGGAGCGAGCTTGTTTTCTGCTGCTGCAGAAGAGCGGATCAAATCAATGGATTCAAATGACCAGGAAGGAGTTCCCTGCTAAACTTTAGGAAGCACTTTCTGAAGGCAAGACTTGTTTAACAGTGGAAAGAATTAGCTTAGAAGGTGGCAGACTCTCATTCGCCGTCCCGACTTGGTCCCAGACACACTGACCAGGTGCCTGGAAGCTGTGGCCAGATGGATGCGTGGGAGCCGGCTAAAGTTAAATCCTTCGAAGACAGAGGTCCTCTGGCTGGGTCGGGACGACATGGGGTTGGGGGGCCAACTCCCATCTCTTGCGGGGGCCCAATTAGTGCCAGTGCCTGCTGTCAGGAGTTTGGGGGTAACCTTTGACGCCTCCCTTTCCATGGAGGCGCAGGTTGCAGCCACAGCAAAGGTGGCATTTTTCCATCTCCGCCGTATTAGGCAGCTGGCCCCCTACCTCTCTCGCCCTGACCTGGCCACAGTGATCCATGCGACGGTCACCTCCAGACTAGATTATTGTAACTCGCTCTACGCGGGGCTGCCCTTGAGGCTGACCCAGAAACTCCAGCGAGTGCAGAATGCGAGGCTCCTTGCGGGGGCTCTGCCGCGGGATCACATTCATCCAGTGCTTTATCAGCTGCACTGGCTCCCGGTGGAGTACAGGATCAGGTTTAAGGTGCTGGTTTTGACCTTTAAAGCCCTACGCGGCCTAGGACCCTCGTACTTAAGGGACCGCCTCTCCTGGTATGCCCCGGGTAGGACCTTGAGGTCCTCAAATAATAATATCCTGGAGATCCCGGGCCATAAGGATATCAGGTTGACAGCTACTAGGGCCAGGGCGTTTTCGGTCATGGCCCCAACATGGTGGAATAGTCTGCCACAGGAGACGAGGGCCTTGCAGGACCTGGTATCCTTTCGCAAGGCCTGCAAGACTGAACTGTTTTGCCAGGCTTTTGGGTTGGGTGGAGTTTAATTGCCTTGTTATGTTATTCTGTTGGCCTGTTGGTGGACTGCCTAATATGAGGTGACATTTTAAAATTGGAATTTTATATTGTATTTTAATTTGGTGTTTTAATTGATTGTTTGTAGTTTGTTGAGGTTTTTATGATTGTTAGCCGCCCTGAGCCCGGTTTCTGACTGGGGAGGGCGGGGTATAAATAAAAGTTTATTATTATTATTATTATTATTATTCACTGGAGGATTTTAAGCAGAGGTTGGATGGCCACCTGCCAAGGATTCTTGAGCTGTGATTCCAGAATTGCAGGGGGTGGACAAGCTGAACATTGGGGATCCCTTCTGAAATATACTCGGAGTCAAGTGTTAATTTCATGCTCTTTATTCAGCTCATAGTAGCAATGAATGAGTCTTTCCCCAAAACGTCTGCTATATATACATTATTTACACAATGGGCCCCACATGATTGGCTAATTCCGGGATACTCCTGTAGGCCAATCAGGTTGCGGATTCACTTCCTCCAGGAGCCTGATTGACTGCTCCTGCAGGCCAATCAGGTTGCTGATTCACTTCATCCAGGAGCCTGATTGGCTAGCTCCTGCGGACCAATCAGACTGCTGCATTTTGGATCCTATTGTTCTACGATTCAGCTCAGTACATAACACCTTCTTCACTGTTTACTTCCCAGTGGCTGGAAGAACACCTGTCTTTACCTCTATGCAACCTCACTGCAGGTTCCTGCAGCCCACTTCCTTGCTTTGGCTCACAACCCTTCCGTGGGATGAGTGATGGATGAATATGTCAAATCAGTGTCTCTTTTCCCCCAATAGTCTTAGGTTCAGCTGCCTACAATTTTACATGTGTGTGTGCTTCCCCCCCCCCTTTAAAATGTCACCCTGAAAATTCATCAGCATATGAATAGCTAGGAATGCTCATGAGAAATCTCAGATTGCCCCACAAGATCTCACAAGAGCATCCCAGAGCTGGCACACTGAGCGGGCCTTGCTCTTCCAAGCAAAATGGAGAGCTTAAAAGCTCTTTTTGCACCCGGTAAACAGAGAGTGAATGCCATGGTGCATCTGCAGCAGCACAACTGGACACCTTCATCTGCCCCAGCTGCAACAAAACATGTCTCTCCCACGTTGGTCTCTACAGCCACAGCAAGCGCTGCAACTTTCCAGCAGCTTCACTCCATCCCCAAGCTCCTCCATTGTCTCCCAAGATAGATGTGTCAACAGTTAACCTGGTAGGCCCAAGCAGGCTCGGCGTGGAAAGAGCTTCTAAGCGCTCCTACTTGCTTGAGAATTGACTCGCGCCATTTGAGCCAGCCCACCTCCATCCATGTGTGGTTGAAATTGTGCAAGTCAAATGAGCGTAAGATGATGGGTTACTGTCACACGCAATTGTTTTATGCATATCAAAATGATGACTCCCAATCTTGTGTCAAAACTATACAAAGCAGTTAAATCCCTTGTGTGTGTGTTTTTCCTTTCTTTTGTAGATTCTAAGCTACGCAAATCACATTGGCCGAACAGCTATTGTTTTGTCTGGGTAAGTTTAAATGGTTTGGAATAGGGTGGTACTGTGGGTTAAACCACAGAGCCTAGGGCTTGCCGATCAGAAGGTCGGTGGTTCGAATCCCCGCGATGGGGTGAGCTCCCGTTGCTTGGTCCCAGCTCCTGCCAACCTAGCAGTTCGAAAGCATGTCAAAGTGCAAGTAGATAAATAGGTACCGCTGCAGCGGGAAGGTAAACGGCGTTTCCGTGCACTGCTCTGGTTCGCCAGAAGCGGCTTAGTCCTGCTGGCCACATGACCTGGAAGCTGTACGCTGGCTCCCTCGGCCAATAATGCGAGATGAGGGCCGCAACCCCAGAGTCGGTCACGACTGGACTTAATAGTCAGGGGTCCCTTTACCTTTACCTTAGGACTTCCTCCATTCAGAAAGAAAGGTTTGGTTTTGTTTTTAAAAAAAGCAAAAGTAGTATATATTTAAGCAACCAAGCAGACAACAATGTGGTTAGTGGAGAAGGTTGGTAAAAAAAAGGTTTTTCTTCCTCTCTTATTACACTATAATTCCCAGAGTGGTTTAATAATAATAATAATAATAATAATAATAATAATAATAATAATAATAATTTATTATTTATACCCCGCCCATCTGGCTGGGTTTCCCCAGCTACTCTGGGCGGCTTCCAACAGAACATTAAAATACAATAATCTATTAAACATTAAAACCTCCCTAAACAGTGCTGCCTTCAGATGTCTTCTAAAGGTCTGGTAGTTGTTGTTCTCTTTGACATCTGAAGGGAGGGCGTTCCACAGGGCGGGTGCCACTACCGAGAAGGCCCTGTGCCTGGTTCCCTGTAACTTGGCTTCTCGTAGTGAGGGAACCGCCAGAAGGCCCTTGGCACTGGACCTCAGTATCCGGGCAGAATGATGGGGGTGGAGACGCTCCTTCAGGTATACTGTTGAACAGTTAGTCTCCATGCCCAAGGAACTCTGGGAATAGCAGCTCTGGGAGGAGAATTGGGTTCTCCTAACAACTAACTATCAGCACCCTTAACAAACTACAGCTCCCATAATTCTTTGGGGGAAGCCAGGGTTGTTTAAAGTGGTAGTGCTTTAAATGTATGGTGTAGTCAAAGGTGGCCCAAAGATCTGATTCCATATGAAGCAGATTCGGATAGCCACTCCCTCTGGACTGTGACCAATCCTGTTTCTTTGTTGTCCCTGGAAAGAAGATTTACGTGAGGCCTGTCTTAACTGGGACGCTGTCAATTTCTTCTTCCAGTTCTGTCCCTCTCTTACTGATGGGTCCCGTGTTTGGGCTGGGCAACTATTACGAATGTTATCAGAACTTCACTGCGGAACATGGGTGAGTCAACCTGACCGCACTTCAGTTGTTGCTGAATGAATCAAGACTGCACCTTCCACAGCACTGAATGGAGCCCTCTAACAGTTAGACATTTATTTAGCTATTGCAAAACTATCTGCATACCGCAATTTCATTTTTTAATGAAATCAAAGCGGTTTGCAACAATGATAGTACAGTATATTAAAAGCCAAACAACAATTTAAACACTTCGTCAGCTGACTATTACGAAAAATGCTTCTTAATTTTCTTCATAAGCAGAATACCTTAGCATTACTGGGGATATAGGGTGGGCCAAATGAAGATGGTTTGGCTATGGAATTGAATATGCCAGGAGGGTTATCACAAGAAAATGGAAGTATTTAGAGGGATTAACTAAGGATTTATGGTATAGTTAAATCTGGTCTGTAGTTACTGCTGGAAAAAAAATAACTAAAAAATCAAGGTACAGTAGAGGACAAACAAAAAAAGCTTCATTTTCAAATATGTTGCAAAATTTAAATTTGTATATTAATGATTACAAGGTCCAAATGACTCTTAGTAATCATAGAATGGGACCCTAAGGGTCATCTAGTCCAACCCCCTGCAATGCAGGAATCTCGGCTAAACCAGCCATGACAGATGGCCATCCAACTTCTTTAAAACCTCCAAGGAAGGAGAGTCCACAACCTCTCGAGGAAGACCATTCCACCAGCTCTTACAGCTTTAAGTGACAATTTCATTAGATCCAGATATTTATCAATAAAACATCTCTTATTACAAATCTTATTACCACCCCGACAACACCAATCATATATTTTCCACACGGGAATGTGAATGAAACAACCAAATTTGTATTTTGTGTGCATGTTTAATTTCAGTTTTCATTCAGTTTTGTTGTTCCTCTGTTCTTGTGTGTTGTTGCAGTGTATGTTCTTGTTTAAATAAAAAAAAAGAAAAATACAGTTTTAAACAAAAAGGAAAAAAAGAAAGCCTGGCTGCAAAGAAAAGTTTTCAGTAAACATTTGAGAACTAGTATAAAAGGTGAAAGTTGAATCTCTCTCGATAGAGCCTCAACAGGAGCTGGCTAATGACACTAAAGGCTTGCTTCTGTGTCGATCTCAGATGAGCCTCGCCAACTCAGGGAGGGAGCAGCGACGCTCCAGCAGGTGATCTCTGTGATCAAGCTGGGATATAAGTGTTCAGGTGGCCCCTGAGGTACCCTGGACCTGTGTCATTCAGGGCTTTGTAAAATAATACACGGAGCTTGGACCTGGCCCAGTTGGAGATGTCAGCCAGGTGCCCCATCAGCACTCTGGCCACCAGCAGAAGCTTCCAAGGGCAGCCCCACATTGAGTGTGTTGCAGTAATCCAGCCTCGAGGTTATCCACTCATGGGCTACAGCGATCAGGCTACTTGGAGTGCCTCTAATGGGGTGTCTCCTTTTGACGATGACTGGTGCTGCCTGTGTGAGCCTCTACAGCCTGTCCCACTGGCCTGTGAGTCCATATTGTGCTTTATCAGGGACTAATAATAATAATAATTTATTATTTGTGCCCCGCCCATCTGGCTGGGTCCCCCCAGCCACTCTGGGCAGCCTCCAACAGATATTAAAATACATTAAAATATCACAGGTTAAAAACTTCCCTAAACAGGGCTGCCTTCAGGTATTTTCTGAATGTCAGATAGTTGTTTATCTCTTTGACCTCTGCTGGGAGGCTGTTCCACAGGGCGGGCGCCACTACCGAGAAGGCCCTCTGCCTGGTTCCCTGTAGCTTTGCTTCTCGCAGTGAGGGAACCGCCAGAAGGCCCTCGGCGCTGGACCTCAGTGTCCGGGCTGAACGGTGGGGGTGGAGATGCTCCTTCAGGTATACAGGACCGAGGCCGTTTAGGGCTTTAAAGGTCAGCACCAACACTTTGAATTGTGCTCGGAAACGTACTGGGAGCCAATGTAGATCTCTCAGGACCGGTGTTATGTGGTCCCGGCGGCCGCTCCCAGTCATTAGTCTAGCTGCCGCATTCTGGATTAATTGCAGTTTCCGGGTCACCTTCAAAGGTAGCCCCACGTAGAGCGTATTGCAGTAGTCCAAGCGGGAGATAACTTAAAAACTAGGGGTTTTAAGCTGTTGTTTTTTTTTAAGTCATTTTTAATCAATGTTTTATATTTGTTGTTAGCCGCCCTGAGCCCGGTTTTTAAATCGGGAAGGGCGGGGTATAAATTAAATTATTATTATTATTATTATTATTATTATTATTATTATTATTATTCTACCTCCTTTCTGTCCGGCAGATGCCTCTTGATGCACACGGAAGTCAAGTTCATCACCGGTCCCCATCAATATCCTTGCGGTGTGATGTTCTCTTACGGCATCGGAGTGTTTTTCATCTCATTCCTGGCCAGCTTCATTGCTATCCTGGTAAGAGACAAAGGCACTCATGGCAAAAAAGCTGGCCTCAGGAAAAGCAGAGCTGGGCTCCAGGTGATCTGGAATTACAGGTGTGGGCAGGGAGGTATTCCAGACGCCAGGGTGTGGTCTAAAACAGGAGGGATTCAGGTTTCTGGAACAGCAAGAAGGGCCAGAGATAGGGCCATAGAATCAAAACTAGGCCGAGATCAAGAGGACCCAAAGCAGTACCGACGGGAAAGACTTAGACACAAGACAAGTCGGCTGGACTGGGGAATCAAGTCTTGAGGCCCTTAGGATCAGCTGGCAGAAGCTGCCTTGTACAGATCATTGGCCCATCTGGGTCAATATTCCCTACACTGACCGGCAGCAGCTCTCTGGGGTTTTGGACAGGGTTCTCACCCAAGCCCTACCTGGAGATGCTGTTGGGGACTGAATGTGGACCCTTTTGCATGCAAATGGAAAGCCACACTATATGGGAAGCTAAGAGAGCTGGGCTTTTCGCCTCAATCCTTGCTAATGACAGGTTATGAGAGAGCAAGAGCAATCATTCGCCAACGAGTTTGGGACGTGGAATTCCAACGCCACACGAGTGAGACAAACAAACACCCAATTATAAAAGACAACGGTAGAGGATTCTCTCCAGCTAAATATCTGGTAAAACTACAAATACCCAAATACAGACGGGCATTCACCCTTGCCAGATTCAACGTATTACCGTCCGCCCTACTACAGGGAAGATTTGCAGGCAGACCGTATGCCAAACGAACTTGCCCCTGTGGCCTACCGTAGGTGGAATCTGTTGCCCATGTTCTATTAAGCTGCCGCTTTTATAACGATATACAGTAGGTTTTTATTTCACCTCAGATCGTATAAAATCTTTTGCATGCAAAGCAGATGCTGTACCACTGAGCTAGACTGGTGTTGCAACTAATCCACTATGTGGAATACCGTAGACTCCTCACAGTGGCCAGATTAAATGTCCTTGAATCTGCGGTATTGTGGGGAAGGTTCAGGGGAGTCCCATACGCTCAGAGAACTTGTCGTTGTGCCCTGGGAGTGGTAGAGTCCACCGAACATATTCTCCTGACCTGCCCTTTCTATGCAGATCTCAGGCAAAATCTTATAGCTCCACTCCTCTGTCAACTTAGGTCTCTATCCAGAGAAAGACAGGTTCTATATTTGTTGAATAATGTTACTGGAAAAACAGCCTCCCTGGTGGCCAAATTTCTTTTTCTAGCTCTTAAGCGTCGCAAGATTAAAATTGACAGCATCGACATGGGTTTATCAGTATAGCTTCATTTTATTGTTGGCTATGTTTTACTCCAAAGTTCTTTTAGACGTTTTAGATGTTTTAATTTTGTATGGAAATGTATCTTTTCTGACTGACGGTCGAATAAAGAACTGAACTGAACTGAACTGGTGTTGCAACCCAGAGGGACGGTAGGGCCTAGTCCACCAGGCTTACAATGGAAAGGGGGAGCTGGCAGCGCAGGCGGTGAGGCTTTGAGGAACCCCAGTTTGGGACAACACTCCCCACAAACGAATCATGGAATCATAGATATTTTTTTCCTATTTGCCCCTTCTAATCCTGGCAGCCTCCCTCTCCCAGCTCTGCTATTGCCTTTTGCAAACTAACACACAGCTGGAGTCCATCCCCTTTCTTGCCTGAAACTGAATGTCCCGCCTTTTCTCAGGTGATGACTCTGCCATCGCCTGTTTTTGTTCTTCAATGGCACCTCTCTCAGCCAATCACCTGAGGAAGCTGGCTTGACCTATTTTTTAGGCCTTGCCAAATCCTTTGATCAAACCCCTCATTTACTAATTTCAGAAATTGTGGGGAGAGCCGGGCACCCAGGAATTTTAGGAGCCCCTTGTTCCCTGAAAACCCATAACTATACAGTTTACCCAACAGTTTCATAATGTGAAGGCAGTCCTCTGTTTTCATTTTTAGCCGTGTACATAATACATCTGTACCAATCTATTGCAAAAGAGTCTTTGTGCTTTAAACCATATGTGAATTTTATTCTGTTAGTCAATTTTTCCACAAGTGCTGCTTAACGTACTTCATTGTACCAGTTTGTCAAAGAAGCACCTCCCAGATTCTTCCAGCATCTCATTATTACTACCTCGTGTAAAAAGGCTGAGCAGAGCCAGCTCTGGACATTTAGACGTGTTTTGTTCAGTATTTGCTTTTATTTCAACAAATTCTTCCTGGAACTGAGCCACTTTCCCACATGCCCACCACATGCTGATGAGACCCCAACGTTCTCTAGCATTTTGATGACTAGGAAGAGCCAATGTAGGATGCACGTATCGGTGTGAGCTACTGTACCATTTTTGCGATACAGTGCAATTGCATCTTATGGGCAATTGACTTGCACAATTTCAACCCTGCAAATTGAAACCTTGCAAATTTATTGCATGCAAGGTGGAGAGCGTAAAAGCTCATTTTGTGCTGTGTTTTCCTGATGAGGAAAGAGCTTTTAAACACCCCACGTTGCCTACTGGGGTCTGGGGGAGCTCTCACGAGATTTCACGGGAACTTAGATGGCCCTGCGAGATCTCGTGAGAGCATCTCAGAGCTAGTGTGCTGAATGAGTCTTGCCCGGTAAGGAAATCAGAGTGCTTAAAAGCTCTCTGCCTTGTTTGGGGGGGTAAGAAGCGTCTCCACCCCCATCGATCTACCCAAACACTGAGGTCCAGTGCCGAGGGCCTTCTGGCGGTTCCCTCACTGTGAGAAGCCAAGTTACCGGGAACCAGGCAGAGGGCCTTCTCGGTAGTGGCACCCGCCCTGTGGAACGCCCTCCCTTCAGATGTCAAAGAGAACAACAACTACCAGACTTTTAGAAGACATCTGAAGGCAACCCTGTTTAGGGAAGCTTTTAATGTTTGATGGATTATTGTATTTTAATATTTTGTTGGAAGCCGCCCAGAGTGGCTGGGGAAACCCAGCCAGATGAGCGGGGTATAAATAATAAAGTTATTTTTATTTTTATTTTTAAGGTCTGCTCTCATGCTAGCTCAGGAAGGTAAGGAGGATCACAGGAGGGCAGTTCCAGTATACAGTGATCCCTCGACTTACAAATGCCCCGACTTCCGTATTTTCCAAGTTACAAGGGATCAAAGCGGCCGCCGCTTCCGAATTTTTTCGACTTCTGATCGGAAGCCGCGGCCACTTTAGATAGGGTTTTTTTGACTTGCGAAGATTTTTTCGAGCTACGAATGTGTTCTCCAACGCATTCCTATGGGGACTCGACTTACGATTTTTTCGAGTTCCGACGCTCCCGTCGGAACGGATTACATTCGTAACTTGAGGGTCCACTGTATGTGGTTTTGCATATATAGGGCTGTGCATATCTGGTTTTCAACATCGCAATATATCACCAGCTAAACATAGCAATATATATCAAGTTGTCTGAAATAAGGCTGGAGCTATGTAGGCTGGCTTCATGGTTTCCCCCACGTTGTGATTTTTGCATAGCACACACACACACAATCATGTTTTGCGATATATTGCCAGGTCAAAAACTATGACGCCGATATCACAGTATAGACTTCAAACCAGTTTTGGACGCTGTATCAATATATCGCCCAGCCCTAAATGTGACACACATGCCAGATGCGATTTTGCTGCATTTTTAGTGCTACCTGTTTCACCTACTTCATTCCTATTATAAGCAGAAGGTTGTGCTGAATTTTATTTTATTTACACATTGAGTGTATTGCTCGTGTTAGTGAGATTTATAGCAACACCTTCCTCTGAGGAAGTCAGGGTGCATTTAATCCTGGGATTTATAGCTGCCTGGGGCTTAGAGACCAAGCCCTCCTCATTAAATGCGATCAGGAGAAACTAGTAGATTCTGATAACTGGTTTTGGTTTTTCCGCAGGTTTTGCTTATCCGAGCCAGAGGGCTGTACAAGAGGTTTCTGAATTCAACCGGCTACGTGGGCGATCAGGAGTGGGCGATGATTAAGATGGTAGAGCAAAGAGTGTTTTTGTACCCCATGATATTTTTTTGCTGCTGGGGTCCAGGTAAGGAAAGGTGGGGAATGCCCTGCCTTTGACAGTCTGCCTTGTTACGTGTCTAGAAAGTCAATGAGAGTTACTCCCAGATAAGTAGATAGAGATATATATGTGGCTTGCCCTCTCAGATAAGTTAATTTAAAGGAAATAAATAAAGCAATGTTCCTTCTTACCTTTTCTCCCGATAACCCACAAAAGAGGCATTCTTGAAAATTAGGGGCCTCTAGAACTTGGAC
Organism: Darevskia mixta; assembly: GCA_034641385.1. Classification (NCBI taxonomy): domain Eukaryota; kingdom Metazoa; phylum Chordata; class Lepidosauria; order Squamata; family Lacertidae; genus Darevskia; species Darevskia mixta. Next base: position 5,116,159 of record JAWWNH010000025.1, on the reverse strand, counting down.
GCGGGCGGCGCTGTGGGTTAAACCACAGAGCCTAGGGCTTGTTGATCAGAAGGTCAGCGGTTCGAATCCCCGCAACGGGGTGATATCCCGTTGCTCGGTCCCAGCTCCTGCCAACCTAGTAGTTCGAAAGCACGTCAAAGTGCAAGTAGATAAATAGGTACCGTTCCGGCGGGAAGGTAAACGGCGTTTCCGTGCGCTGCTCTGTTTCGCCAGAAGCGGCTTAATCATGCTGGCCACATGACCCGGAAGCTGTACGCCGGCTCCCTCGGCCAATAATGCGAGATGAGAGCCGCAACCCCAGAGTCGGTCATGACTGGACCTAATGGTCAGGGGTCCCTTTACCTTTAGAGCTTCGAAGCTCCAGAAAGGTTTTGGGGGGGTGCAAGTTGGATGAACGGGGAGGGGAGCTGGAGACTGGAAAATGTCCTTCTGTGTACTTCCATGAATTAACTTGTCTGTCTAATATGCTAAAACTCTTTCACCAGTGTTATTTGACATTCTGGATTATTAATAATCCACAGGCTTTTAAATCCCCACCAAAAAAGAGATAAACAAACACAACTATTTTTATTCCATACAATGTCGGGGTGGGGGTGGGGAACCCACTTAAAGACCCACCCAAAATACATGGTGCCAAATCCAGTTTATGAGGATCACTTAGATTTAGTTGCTCTGCTTCTGAGGCAGGGCAAGTTGTGCTAAGCACACCCCCTTCAGAGCTAGATTCCTCCCTGTGTTTCCCTTTCCTCATCACCAAATTTTGTTTAGAAAGAGCCTATGGACTCAGTTTTTCAAAGGGACGGGGCATTTTCCGTAGACTTGCGATCTAAATACGACAAGTACCCAAAGGAGAAAAAAGAGGGGGGGGGACATGATGTAAACATGATGGGGGGAAGAATAGGTGTGTTGGCATGTATTGATTAAAATAATAATAATAATAATAATAATAATAATAATAATAATAATTAATAATTAATAATAATAATAATAATTACATTGGACTTTTCAGCTGAATTATGAGCCCACAGAATCCAGGGGCGCATTTAGCAAATCTGATTCCTCAATGGCTCAGGTTAATTGATAAAGCTCTCAAATTATTGTTAAAACATCGGGCAGTGGGGAAAGGGTGTTGTATGTAAATCAGGGGTGGGTGACCTTCATCACCTTGAGGGCCACAGCCTCTCGTGGACAGCCTTCCAGGGGCCACTCACCATGAACGCCTCCCTTGTTCTCTTATAATAGCAACGGCACCCACCTGAGAGGTGCCGTTCCAGCTGAAAAAAAAGACCTGGTTTAAATTGTTTTAAAAGTATTGTATTTTCCGTTGTATTCTTTAAAGTCTTGAAGTTTGCCACTCTGGGACTTCTTTGAGAGGATACAGATTTAATAAGTAAAACAAATAATTGGCTGGGGAAATAAAAACACCTAGCTGTGCCTGACTGAAGTCACTTTGGGGTTACAGCAATGCGATTTTATTGGTGGCTGTTTTTGAGTCCTCCCCTCCCAATTTTTCCAGCCTTTATCCTTGGAATCTTCAGACTGACATCTTTGGAGCACACCAGGCCGTACATGGGATTTTGTGTTTTAGAGGTAAGCACTGTGTTAATTTCCGAAGCCCTGAACAACTTAGGTCCAGGGTACCTCAGAGATTACCTGGACCCTCGATCACCTGCAGAAGAGTCTTTGCTTGTTCCCTGAGTTGGTGAGGCAAATTTGACAAGAAGCAGAGACTTTAGTGTCATTGGCCAGGGGCGTAGCAACAGCGGGGGGCGGGCCACCCCGGGTGCCACCCCAGAGGGGGGTGACACTTTTTTTAAAAAAAACACTTTTAAAAAAAAATTTAATTTTTTTTTTTAAATTTTAACTTCATTGAAAAAAAGAGATAATAGACACACACACACACAACCCCCCACACCTCACAAAGTGGCACCATCAGAGGGGGGTGACACTTTTTAATTTTTTTGCCTGTTTAAAGATGTGGATAATGAGAAGGAATACATTTAAGGGTGATAGCAGGAGAAAAGCACAGTAAACAACAGCAACAGTGAGGATAGGAGACTCCAGAGAGTCTGGAAACGGACTAAGCCTCAACATGAATGCAAAGTATTTCGTGGAGTTGGACCAGCGGCTTTCAGGCAAGGGTCCCTCCCAGACCTACCTGGAGGTGCCAGGGATTGAACCCAAGACCTTCAGCATGCAGATCAAGGGTTTCACTGCTGCGTTGTGGTCCTTCCCCCAAAAGGTAAATTAAGGTGCTAGTCCTCATGGTCTTGAGGGGAAAAAAAAGAGCTGATTGAAATGGCACTGCCGGATTCTGCTGCTTCAACTGGAATTTTGCTGACCCTGCCCGTCTCCCCGTCTCTCTCCTAGGCCCTGACGGCGTCATCCCAGGGCCTCCTGAACTGCGCCGTTTACTGCTGGACCCAGCATACGTTCCGCTGCATGAAGCGCAGGGCCTGCCAAGACGGCGAGACCCAGACGCCACTCCTGCGGTCCCAGAAGAGGTTCTACGAAAGCACGCTTCCCGCCGCCAGCCGCCAGGCGGAGGCCAAGTCCGCTGCGGGCTCCACGGTGCTGTGAGCAAGGGAGCTCTTGGGAGTCCCTCTGGCTGAGCACCCGAAACTCTCTCCTCCCACTCCTTTGGCACCCTCCCCGCTGCCACGTATTGCCGGAGGGGAAAGTGGGCAGCCCAGCCACCTTGGCTCCCCACCTGATCCCACCCATGCCCTGCCAAGTTAAAGAGGCCTTATACAGTCCAGCGCCCCGTAACCTACGAGGTGGGAGGGCACGGGCAAGAACTCTGGCCTTCAGAAAAGGACTGGTCTACAGCCGGCACAAGGAGCAAGAAAACTGAGGCTTCGTCATGGGAGCTGGATGGTGTGTTTGACAACCATTATTTATATGGGTGAGAGGGAGCCTCTTTTAATTCTGCAACGGTTCCTGTACAGGAGATTATTCCAGGACTGTGTTGGAATCTGGATGTGTGTGATAATAGGCTGCTTGTTTTTGTCGTTTTCCACTCGACAGTAAAGACAAAAGGGAACATGCAGCATTTATTGTCTTGGATATTATTATTATTATTATTTTATTTTATTAACATTTATATCTCATCTTTCCTCCAAGGAGCTCAAGCTGGGTTACCTCCTACTCCTCCCCATTTTATCCTTACAACAACCCTGTGAGGTAGGTCAGGCAGAGATACTGTGACTGGCGCAAAGGCCACCCCGTGAGCTTCGTGTCTGATTGGGGATTTGAACCCGTCTCTCCCAGACCTAGTCCAGCTCTCTAACTACTGCGCCATCACTGACTCTTACACACACCACACCACACCACCGTGTGTGTGTGTGTGTGCGCGCGCTTGTAAACACCGAGGGGGCCCTTTGAATACATTGTGAATTGTGCACATCTCTGCATGCTTACTTGGAAGCAAGTGCCACCCCTGCAATGGGACTCCCCCGTGGGCAAGTTTGAGCAGCCACAAGCATGTCTCTCCTCCATCATTTGCACAGCCTAATGAGATGGGTGGCGCTGTGGGTTAGACCACAGAGCCTAGGGCTTGCCGATCAGAAGGTCGGTGGTTCGAATCCCCGTGATGGGGTGAGCTCCCGTTGCTTGGTCCCAGCTTCTGCCCACCTAGCAGTTCAAAAGCACGTCAAAGTGCAAGTAGATAAATAAGTACCACTCCAGAGGGAAGGTAAACAGCGTTTCCGTGCACTGCTCTGGTTCGCCAGAAGCGGCTTAGTCATGCTGGCCACATGACCCGGAAGCTGTACTCCAGCTCCCTCGGCCAGTAAAGCGAGATGAGCACCGCAACCCCAGTTGTCCGCAACTGGACTTAATGGTCAGGGGTCCATTTACCTTTACCTTTAAGCTCAGTCAATCAATCAAATTTTATTACGGTCATAGACCAGCATTTAAAATCTGAAAAGTGCTTTACAGAGCTAAAGGAGATTAAAACGCAGAATGAATAAAGCAGTCTAAAAATTTAAAAGGGGCTAAAAAATATCCAAGAGGAGGGTCCAGCTTGCATTTTCCCAGCTTCTGCTCGAGGTCTTCATTCCATTCCCGAACAGAAGAGCTGCTACCCACAGCCCAACACCAAGTTCAATACTCTGGGGCGGTCAGGGACTGAACAAGAGATCTTCTACATACAAAGCCACTGAGCAGTGTCTCCTCCAAAGTAAATGGGGGTGTGGAGCCAGAACTGTTTGACCTCCACTGTGCTTCGGAGCTTTCTGCATCAATCACATACAGATTGACCCTATCGCCCCGGGGGCTCACTGCGACTGTTTTCCCCGCTGACTGGTTTGTTCTGGGAGGATAGACTGTGCCTGCAAATCTGCGTGCAGAATCTAGCTACCATCCGGGTTATCTTTTGATCTTTGCCTAGTAAAAGGGCATTTAGTTTAGTCTTATCTGGAAGGTCAGCTAACCTCTCCAATAGGGGAGCAATGATGTCTCTGCGTGCCTTGTCATAAAAAGGGCATCTAAAAAAATAGATGCTCGGGGCTACCTACTTCCCCCAGTGGGCAGGAGCAGAGTCTCTGATCGTATGGGATCTTTCCGAAGGATCCCAGCAGAACTGGCGAGGGCAGCGCCACGCTTCGGGCAAGCGTAAAGGCTCTTCTTGAGTTTCTGGATTCAAGAAAGAAGAGATACGCTGCCGGGGCGGCAATGTATTTCTCGTTTTCTGCTATAATGAAATCGGGGGACCTCAAGCAGTCCAGCTGTCTCTCAGAATCCACAATTCTTTGTCTGACCTCAGATCTTGCTTGGTCCAGGCCCAGATCCAAGAGGGCTTGGGGTGCGAAGCCCAGTCTCTGGAGGGTGGCCTGGACCTCCAACTGCCAGCCAGACTAGAACTGATCACGAAGGATCAGTAGGGCCAAGCCATGGGGGTGTGATTGTAGGATCAGCCATTTATAAATTGATGTTAATCTAATGTAAGCCTCGACTCTCATTAGCCCTGTTTCTAATCTAATCTAACCCAGGAATTAGAAACGCACCTGGGGACTTGCAGGAGGGCTCTGAGGAGTTTAGATTGGACTCTCTCAAGAGGGGTGAAGGAAGGGGATGGTGGGCCCAAGAAGGATCCGTAAATGAGCTGGGACAGTGTTTTGGCCTTGTATAGTTTTAAGGCCGTGGGGACATAAAAGCCCCCTTTGGAACCTTCAACCTCAGTTTTTGCCAACATGGTGTCATCCAACCGCTTTGGACCGAAACTGCCCTCAGCCCTGGCCCTCAGACTGCAGGAAGGGAATCCTGTGCTCAGGTCCTGCTTGTGGGTTTACCACATGCCTCTGGCCACTGTAAGAACAGGGTGTTGGACTTGATGGCCTGCCTCGGCAGGACTCCTCTCACGTGATGTCTTTGCTGTTTCACCTTGGATGAAAAGTGCGAGTGAGGGGAAGCCAAGGTTGTACACATGGCTAATTGTGCAGACCCAGTTCCGAAATGCAAGTGAAATGATACTTAGATGGTCCTTGAATTTCTGAGTTAGTCACCCAACAAGGACAAACTGTTTTACTATGGCCAGGTTACACAGCACGGAGTGTAACATTTGATTTCATTAAACTATTTCGGTACATTCTTCTTAAGGCTTTTGCAACTGGGGGGAAATGCAAATTTTATTAGAGCAAAGACAGCATTACAACTGCTCCTATTATAAGGACTATATACAAGGGAATTTTTTTTCTGGGATGAGGGATGCCCCCTCCCCGTATATGGCTAAACTACAGTTCCCATCATCCAGTGGTGCAGCATGGTCAACAGCCAAGGGTGATGGGAATTGGAGTCCACATGCCACCAACTTCTGCTTTATTATGGATGCTTTGGAGTGCAGTCGATCTCTTAACAGGAGGTCCAAGGATGCTTTGAAATGTCCACAAGCATTACTCTTTGGAATCCAAAGTTTTGTCAACAGCTGAACTGCTGGCCTGCAGATTCTCTCCACCCCTTGAGCTGGCGAATCGTCTACGTTGACTTCCAAACCACCCTGGTAGCTTCCCCAGCTTTGGCACAATGACAGTGAGAGCGGCAAGAACCAGGATTACTAGAGGGATCACTGTTTCAAAAGCTCGTTTCACCATTTTTGTGCTCCAGCTCTGACTTGGACACCCGCCATCGATGCTTCCCCCGGGCCCCCAAAACTTGCAGTTCGGAGGGGCCCAACCGCTGTTGCAGTAGCAGTTATTGCGGTTGTTACAAACACCTCTGTCACTGCACTTTATCTTGGGATCACACGCTGCCTTCTTCCTGAAAATGCACGTCTGGTTCTTGCAGAGGTTCCCAGGGCCACATGGAGTGCCGTCAGGCACCGCTCCGAGATCCACAAAATCTGTCCCGCCATGGTAGGCCACGCTCCAGCAGTCAGCACCAGCGCCTGGCACCTTAGTGTTAGTCACGGCATAGTTTGGTATTGAAGGTACGGCTCTGACGTCGGTACACTGAACTCTCCCGCACTTTACGTCTTGAGGCTGGCATTTCACAAAAGTACTTCCTGTTGAATCGCCGCCACAGTTGCCATACTTATCCCCCACAATATTCCGAGACTGAAAGCAGGATGCCGGAGCCGCTCTGGCTCCAGAACCAAAGATCCTGGCGCACAGGAAGTTGTGAGTCAAACACTGCTTGGCATAACAATGGGACTCGTGATTGCTGCACGGCGTCCCATCTTGCATGTACAGATCATTGGGGCACCACTCAGATTTCCCATTACAGTACTCGGGAAGGTCACACACATTGATCTGAATTCGACAAATCTCTCCACTTGCAAGGAACCGACACTCTTTACAACATGGCCCAGAAGAGCATTGTGCATGTGGCTTCAAGGTGCAGTCAACGTTGCAGCAAGGATTCTCCCTGCACTTCAGCATGCCGCCGCAGTCGCATTCTTCCCCCTTATCCAGCAGTCCATTGCCACAACTCTGGACAGATACCATTTTTTTGGGCCTGTTGACCAGGCAGTCCAAGGCCCCATGAAGCACGAGTTCTGCGTAAGTGTGAATGCTGCAGTTGCTGAACTTGTTGGTTTCTGCCTCGTACGAATGCATGATGCAGGTTTTGTATCCTCCACAAACACAGCTGGATTCGTCGTGTCCAAGTCCCATGTGATGACCCAGCTCATGGGAAACGGCCCTTGAAAAGAGAAATGGATTCTTCTGCAAGTAGCTCAAAACCCCTGCAGAATGGCTTGGCCTGCAGATGGCATATCTGTAGGACTTCCCGAGGGTCTGATGGAACTTGTGGTGAATGAACAACAGGGCTGTGTCGTGCTTAATCCGCTTTGCAATACTGTTCACTCTCCAGCTATTGAAAGTATTCAGAAGCAACCTGATGTCATTTGTAACCTTGAAAGGGTTGCCTTTGTTCCAGATCTCCAGTCCAATCAGGACAATACTTGTGTGCAGCACCTTGAAGTGCACATCAATTAAGTTCACTATGTCCAAAATGAGGTATGTCATCCTGGTTTCATTGGCACCTTCAAACTGAAACAGCTTCTGGTCCACAACAATGTACAGCTCAATGTATTTTGGGTGCCTTGGGTCAGGCTGTTGCCACCTTTTTATCCCCAGTTCTTCTGCCAGACGCTTTGCAACTGGAGCGCTCATTCCACACATAGAAGGCCTTGGTTCTTTGATCAAGTAGAGAAGGTGCTGAAAAGCTGAAGAATCGTGGAAAGGTTCTATGCCATAATTTCTGTCTCTGATACTTAGGAATCCTGTCAAGCCAGAGCAGGTCTTAAGAACCACAAGCGAATTGGCTACGCCATCCACGTGCCCTTCGTGGTAGCATTCAACAGGGATGTAGGGATGACTTTCGATCCGTCTGCCCTGGGAACTGTATGTGAAGAGTGGGAGGTTTTGGACCAGGAAGTCCTTCTTCCTGGGCTTCAGCTGAATGACGTAGTCCTTTCCTGATACCTTGAGGATATAGGAAAGTTCATCCTTCTTGGCTTTCCCTCCCCAAAGCACCAACCGCCTTGGGGTGATCACTTCATACGACGTATACTCAGGAGGAGGAAATGAGCTGGTGGGAAGGAGGAACCCCAGCAAAATAACAGGATTCGTCAACTGCAGAACCAGCCATTTGTGGAGGCCACCACTGCCACGTGCCATGATTTGCTCCCACTATTCACTATCCTTAAACAGCCTAGAGTAGAGAGGAGACAGACTGGGCTTTCTGACTTAACATCCCCACCAATCATTAATTCTCAAGGGGCTTTTTTAAACTTGTCAGTGTGCTCAAGAAAACACAAGGCAATCCCCGCCACTACCACCATCTCTCTCTTGACAGTCGTTGACATCATTTGGTGGTGAAAGAGTTTAAAAAGGTGATGTGTCCACTGCTGTCTGGCATTTGCAAATGGGAGTTAGGGTAACCAAAACACTGGCCTTCCTTAAACGTTTGACTCTAAAGGCCTCCGCAACTTCATGGCCTAGGTGCCACCATTTTCTCTTCTCAGAAGCTGTTGTGGTCACCTTGCCGGGTGATACCAAGGACCAAAAGGAGGAGGGGTGGACACTAGAGAGAGGAAGGTACTCAATAATTAGATTCCTTTAGTCCCAGGAATTATCATTTAATCTTCTAAAGTGTACTTCCAGAGACTTAGAGATGACAAAGGAGACGACAAAGAGGGAGGAGGAACCACCATGCCTGGTTCAAATGTCCTCTCCTGTGGTTTCTTCTGTGGTGGGAAATTCCATGGCCAGGCTAACAGTTTCTCATGCTTTTTTGAATGTGGACATTCCATCGGCTGAGGCAGGTGGGCATTGGAAGAGCACGGAACAGGGGAGAGAGCAGCCGTTTGCTATTCTCGATGTGGATCGGGACCCACTTATTGCTGGAATCCTGGCCAAGAGGGCTAAACTAGGCACCATTCACACTGTGGGTTTAAAGGGGAATTGTGAAGGAAGAGTATACATGAGTAGCCAACAGGGACAGGGGGGAAGGTCAAGTGGGCCAAAGCTCAGAAGAATCTCAGGCTTGCAATTGAGGTGAAAGATAATAATAAAGGTGTCTTTGGCTATGTTCAAAGCAACAGAAAGAACAAGCAAGTGGTACGTCCTCTGCGGGGAGTGCACAATCTGGTGGATAACACAATAAACAATGCAAGGAGGGAACTGCAGCCCAATATAGGAGAAGAGGTGGGAAAGGAACACCTAGCTACATTAAACCAATTCAAAGCTCCAGGGTCTGATCTCAGAGCCTCTGTCTGTAATCTTTGAGGATTCCTGGAGAACAGGTGAAGTCCCTACAGACTGGAGGCAGGCAAATGTTGTCCCCATCCTCTATAATAATATCCTATTGTCCCTGCTTTCCGTGTGTCACGGAAGTGGGTTCTGCGCATGTCACACGGGGACACAGGGATTGGAGCAGGGATTGGAGAGGGGGGCGTGTCCGGAAGTCAGTGGCGGCGCACGCGCGGTGTCATTTGGGGCAGCGCCGCCGCCTTGACCGGAGCCTCCTCCACCTCCTCCGGCCGCCCTGAGGTTTCTGCTGGTCGGGGGGGCGGCGTCGGGCCCGGAGAGGGGGGAGCGGCGCGAAGCGCCACTGCCGCCGGCCGCCTCCGCACCTCGGCTCCCGCCGCCACCAGCGGCCTCGGCGGCTCTGCGCGCGCCTCGCGCTTCCCAGCGCCTCGGGCGGCGGAGTCCGGCGAGGCGAACTGGGGGAGAACCCCGGAGAAAGCGGCGCCCGGCAAAAGCGTGCCGCCTACGGGGAGCCTGAGGCTGGGCTGCGAGAGGGGCGATTTTGCCCCAGGAAGAGGAGCTGCTGCCGCGAGCCTGCAGCCCGGGAGGAAGGAAGGAAGAACAGAGGCAGGGAGGAAGAAGCGGGGGCCGGGAGCAGGGCGCGCCGGCGCCCCGCGAGCCGCTCTCGGCGGAGGAGGCGGAAAAATAGAAAAGAGCGAAGCGGAAGCAGCTCCGGCGGCCCGAGCCGGTGGGGGGGGGAGGGGAAAAGCGGGATAGCGGGGCCTTCGGAAGCCGGAAAGGGACCACTCTCCTCCGCCTTCTCTGCCCTCCTCCTCCTCCTCCCTTTAATCGGAGAATGCACCGGGAAGGCAAGGCAGCGCGAGGGGGGGGGGAAGAGGAGGGAAAGCAAAAGAGGAGGGAGGAGGGGAGGGGAGAGATAGAAAAAGAAAGAGCGAGAGAAAGGGAGGCACGAGCGCCACCGCCGGTTTCCAGAGCACACTACCGGCAAGCTCGCAGCCTCTGCAGCTAAAAAAAAATTAACAAAGAAGGTCTTTTTTGCGCACGCGAACAAGCGAGCAGACGCGAGTTTAAAAGGCGCGCGCACGCCTCCCTCGCCCTCCCCGCACGCTGTTGCGCTCTGCCTCCTCCTCCTCTAGAGCCCGTTTTCTAACGGGCTAAATTCAACTAGTCTTCAAATAAGGGGGGAAAGAAGACCCAGGTAACTACCAACAGGTGAGCTTGACGTCAATACCAGGAAAGGCCCTAAAACAGATAATTCAACAGTCGGTCTATGAGCATTTAGAAAAGGATGCTGTGATTACGAAGACCCAGCATGGGTTTCTCAAAAACAAGCCTTGCCAGACAAATCTTATTTCTTCTTTTGATAAGAGTTACAAGCTTGGTGAATTGGGGGAATGCTGTGGACATAGTGTATCTTGATTTCAGTAAGGCTTTTGACAAAGCCTACCCATTATATTATTGTGAGGAAGATGGTAAAATGTGGGTTGAATTAGGTAACAGGTGGATTTGTAGCTGGTTGACTAACTGAATGCTGGGTCTGGTGAGACATTTGCATGTTTGCAATGATTTTCATGACCTGCTTCCTTTTCCTGATAATGGGTCTGCCTGATGCCTTCCCGTTTCTTGTCCAGTTGCCCCTCAAAACTGTATTTGCTTGAATCCTCTGGCGGCCACAATTTAAGAAGGATATTGACAAGTGGGAATGTGTGCAGAGGAGGGCAACCAAGATGATCAAGGATCTGGAAACAGGGCCTTATGAAGAAAGGTTGAAGGAGCTGGGTCTATGATTCTGTGACCATGCTTTAGTGCAATTCAGCCTGTAGCCACACCTAGGCAAAGCAAATCACATCCTTCCTCAACCCCTTGCACCCTTTTTCTTTTGCAATATCTCCTGTGCTGAATTGTAGATTGCAAGCTGCCTGGGGCAGAGACCTGTCCCCTTCTCCTTTGGAAAGGCACAACACGTGCAGATGGTGCTATATGGACAATGCATGGGTCTTCTGTGGGACAGACTGATCTCATAATTCAGGCATGTCCAAAATCCGTTTCGGGGGCATAATCCGGCCCGCCGTTCGGTTTAATCCAGCCCCTGTGGCAGTACATTTACTTGGGTAAAATCCTAAAAAAAAAAGCTCAACAACTTTGGGGCAAAATTGTAAAGAAAGCTCAACAACTTTGAAAAACGTTTGGGCACCCCTATCATAATTGGATTAAGGATAAGCATAGGAGGAAAACGTCACTTAAGAGAGGCACAAACCCACATGAGCCCCCCCCCCAAAGGAGGGAGGCACTGCGCTACACACTCCTTAAGAAATATTTGCCCCATTCAGTCCTTTGTTCCAACGCTTTGCAACATATATACATGCCTAAAATATTGGGGAAACTGACAAAATTGTGATGGAAAGAGCATTTAGACCAGGGATGGGAGATCTCTGAGACTCCAATTTCCACCATGTGCCTGCCCTTGCAGGTTGGGGTGGATAGGAATTGGGAGTCTACCAACATATGGAAAGAACAGGTTCCCCACCTCTGATTTAAAGCTGCACCCTCATAAGCCAAACTGCTAATGTCAGCAAGCTCTGAATGCATTACGTGGGCAATGGGAAGCTATTCATCAAAAACTGGTGGAGTTTAGCAACAGACCTCATTATTCTGCAAAATGCCGAAAGACCTTTTTACTCTGCCCAATTTTGCCATGCAGAAGATGGCTGGGGGTGAGGAAGCTGGCTATCCGGCCATGAGGGCACTCGACTGATCTTGAGACGATACCCACTGCTAAAATGCTAATCTGTGATTTGATTTCCAAAAACTTATTTAAAAAAAACAACAAGAGGCAGATACTTTTAAAAGTTTTAGTAAAATTATTTATGTACACCAATGCATAATATTTACATTTCTATAATACTGATGGGCTGGGGGAGAGAACCGAACTATGGTACAACAAAAAGACACACAGAAATGGTGAAGAAATAAGATTTGGAGAGAACATCGATTGAATTTAAGATAGTGACACAGCTACACCCATGCTGCCAGCCAGACTCAGAACAAACTCCCCTTTCCGGGACAAGTCCCTGCTTCTCTGAATAACAAATCAGAGAAGCTCATCTGAGCTAGTTGGAACATGATGCCCCCCCCCCCATAGTGAGGAGCTGCTGATAAAATTCCAACAGGGAAAATAAATGTGAAAAACATTGCATCAGGGGAAAAAGAAATCCACCGGCATTTCCAGTTCCACAAATGATTGGCAGGTGCTGTTATGAATCTGGTACCTTTGCAAACAGGTTTTTTTTTTTCTGGCCAAAGGGCAAGTTGGAAGTTTTCCCACACACAAATCCTCTATAGTTGCCTTCTGCAACTTGGTGCCCTCCAGATGTGTTGGACTACAACTTGCATCAGCCGCACAGCATGGCCAACTGTCAAGGATGATAAAAGTTGGTTCAGAGACTATATGGAACTCACCGAACTGACCGGGAAACTACGTGACCAGAGGGAGGAGACGGTAGAAAAAGACTGGAAGAAATGTAAAGTACATTTAAAGAACTATTCCTTCCAGTAGCACCTTAGAGACCAACTAAGTTTGTTCTTGGTATGAGCTTTCGTGTGCATGCACACTTCTTGTGTGCATGCACACGAAAGCTCATACCAAGAACAAACTTAGTTGGTCTCTAAGGTGCTACTGGAAGGAATTTTTTTTATTTTATTTTGTTTTGACTATGACAGACCAACACGGCTATCTACCTTTAAAGAACTATTGTAAGATTTAAAGATAGAAAAAAGTTGGAAGAAATGACAGCTTACAGATTAGAATAATAGGATTAAGTAATGTAAATGTATGTTTTTTGGTTAAGACAATTATAAGAAGAGACTATAAGTAATATAAGAAAAAATAATGAAAGATTAGAGGAAATTACTAAAGATGATTGAAATTGAAACGCAGCAGGGGAGACTGGAGGAAGTCTCCCCAACATGATTGGACAAGATGAATGGGAAATTATGATCTTTGTGTTTTTGTATCTTGTATTTTGTATTATGTTTTTTTGTTTAAAACCAAATAAATATAATTTTTTAAAAAAAGAAAAAGATATAAGTTGGTTCAGAAATGGAGGTTTCCAATGACTTTGGTTCCTGTTCACATTCATGGCGGCCAAACGCTGGAAGTCAGCTGCAGGAGACTTGCAAGACTCTTGGTACCACCAGATCTGGACCATTGCTTTAACGGAAAAATTAACAAAATGCAGCTGAACCCTGCGTAATCCGAAAGTGAATGACAGCTTTTCTAAACCCTTCTATTTGCATCATACATTAAAGGAACACAACTGGCAGCTACCTCAGGGATCCCTTTGGATAATAGGTATCTGAAGAAGTGTGCATGCACACGAAAGCTCATACCAAGAACAAACTTAGTTGGTCTTTAAGGTGCTACTGGAAGGAATTTTTTTATTTTTTATTTTGTTATGCTTATGAAGGACAGTCTGGAATTATAATGCTGTTCCTTGAGTACTACCACTCCCTTCTCTCACCTCATATCATTCCATTCTCTTTCTTGTTTAGATCACTTTTTCTCTTTTTCCTTTATTATTGCTATTACTGCTTTTTGCATATTAGAAAATGAAAACTGTTGTTTTTTTAAAAAAAAAGATGATACAAGTTGCAGTCCAAAAAATGTGGAGGACGTGGTTGGGGAAGGCGGCTCTAAACACATTAAACCAGAAGCACTGCCAGGGTGGAAAAACAGAAGGCTGCACAACTCATTTGGCAAGACCTTGTCCCATTTTGCTTACTGCTTTCTGTCCATCCAACTCAGAAAACAGCTACTGATGCAGAGGTTTCCTATTTATGTATGAAGCTCTCTTTCCTGCAAGGGCTTCCCCCTGGTTTACTTCAAAAGTGATGGCAAATCTGTGTGAGTATTCCTCTGAAGTAAACAAAATACCCATGCCTAAGTTCTACACATGCTTAGTGGTTGAGCTACTGAGTGGGCTGTTGGTCTTCTCAAGAGGAAGTCTTCCTCAGCAACCCACTCCCCATGGACTTGTCCGTTGAAAGCAAGACTCCTATCCAGTATCTGCCTTGCCTTGTATTGTATTATGAAACACATACTTAGAACCAAAACCAACCCAGATATCTCAGCCACTTAACCTCCTTTAAAATAAGATAGGCTGGCAGGCATAACAAGGCATTTTTTTAAAAAAAAAATAAACCCACTTAAAATAGTTAAGGAAATAAAATTAATCTTTCGTAATAAAGGGGGGGAAATAACAGCATTTGATCTTCAACCTCAAGTTGTCATACTAACCTTAATCTAATCCATTTTTTCCTTATTGTTCAAAGTGACGGATCTGGCAAGGGTTGCCATATCTTGTTAACCAGAGTGGTGAAAGCAGAGCATTCTGGGAACTGCTTATGCTAGCGGGGAGGGGCCAGCCACTGGAATTTAAGAACAGCCTCAAAGCCACACTTGTTTCGTCACAGTCTACTCTTTGCACATGTAAGTTGTCACAGAATTTCTGCAGAAAATGGTAAGACAACCGCTGTTGTGAGTTCTTCATCACACCACTGCAAGCCAGTCACTCTTAATGCCCTCCGTGGGGAGGGAAATCGAGGAACAGTGGTTCCAAAACAAAGGTGCGTGTCAAATTCTTGAAGAATACGGGTGCCAATTTTCAGAGCAGAACAATACTGAAAGGGAAGATGCTGCGATTTATTTCACTGAGAACAGGACCAGAGACATTGGCTTCTGGATAGTTTGATGTTCCCACACAGAAGTAAATTCCAGCTGGGCAGCTACTGACAAGCTGGTGGTAAAGATTCACCTCACCTGGAACTTCTGAAGAGCATCCAAGAGCCTCTTTCCACTTCAGCATTGCTCTTCTGAGTAGAAGCCTCCATCTGCATTGCAGGGGGTTGGAATAGACGACCCTTTGGGCCATTTCCAATTCTATGAACCTCGCTCTGCACAGCATCAGTGAATATAATACTTCCTGCTGTGAGCAAGACTTCAGAAGGCCCATCTTCTCTTGACATTTGGCTTTGGGGCATGTCCAGAGAAGGGCTTCTCCAATAGTTTCCTGGTACGTGCTCTTAGTGCCCAAGTCAGATCATGGTTTTGTACTTACGCCTTGCCCCAATTTTATTAGCTGTGAACAAGCATGGAGGATGGCCTGTTGATGCGCCTTCCTCCCAGCCTGACAGCACAGCTGTCAGCGCTGAAGACCTAAACCAAAAAACATAGGGCGCCCACCTTAAAATTTACCAATCAGTTTAATGCTTTCCACTGGGAATTGTTGGAAAGAACTAAGAAAAAAGGCTGTTACACATTGAGACAGCATCCTTGTTAAGCAAGGGTTCCAGTCCTGACTTACACAAAATTATGGCAGAAGCAGTGAGCAATGAGCGAAATAGCGGTAAAAGGACAAAAAAAAAAATATGGAGCATAGCAACTGATGAGGCAATATGGCTCAGGAAACCAAGTGTAAACAACCCCAGAAGTAAGTGAGCAATGAAGAAGTATCCACATGAAAAGTCAACAGCTCCTAAAAAAGCCTTGAAGCGGCACTTTACGCGCTAAACGGCACAAGGGATTGTACCAAAATAATTCTATAAAACCGTCATCAGTCAAGTCGTAAAACGCAAACGTGTCGTAAGATAAAAAACTAGAAATATGTACAGATCTTTGTTAAATGAATTTGTTAAAAAAAAGGGAAGGAAGAAAACCAACCTATCCAGATTAGAGGGCCGGTTTCTGTCCTTTTTCAGCTTCAGAAGCGGGGTGGGTGGGGGAGAGGGGCAGCATGAAACTCACGAGACCCAGGAGCAGGCAGGCTGCCTCTGCAGTGACTAGAGGCTCTTTGGGTCACCCTCCACAGCCAGCTCTTCTGCAGTCAAAGCAGCTGCCTTGGAAGAAAAGTTACAAAGGACAATCATGCTGTTCGTATCCTTCAGTGCTAAGTTCAAGTAATTTACTGAGCTGAATGCAAAGGGCAGAAATAGAACAAGGCTAAGTGATACAGGCTGTTAACTATTTGATACAGGCAGCTGGAGGGAGAGAAGACAGCATCTGGTTATTGAAAAGAAGATAATCATAATTTGCCCCGTCTAACAGTCATGTGTTAAACGGTACATAAAAATTATATTATATATATATATAATATATTCTGAGGAACTGAGCTTTTAAAAAAATATTACAGTACCAATGATTCTCGTTATCTACATCTATACAGCATTTCTCAAGCTGCATGAAAATTTAAATGAAATAATTGTGATTTATTAATTTACATAAAAATACTTTTTTACATTTTAAAGGAGAAATCTCAAATGGTTAAAAAAAAGGAGGGGTGTTTTTGCTTTGTTAAGAATCGGCAGCTCCAGCTACTGAGAGTCATGGGAGTTTGTCTGTTCTTCAATAACTTGTTTCACAATTTCTGCAAGTTTTAGTCGGTCCACTTTGTCTGTGAATCCTCTGCCTAAAACAGAAGACAAGATCTTGGTTAGTCCCAAACTGGTGAAATGGGGGAAAAGAAAGAAACCATCAAATGCATTCATTGGCTTAGTTCAAATACGACATGAAACCATGGCTTGTCTCCTGGCAGCAAACCAAAATGTGAAGCAATGATTTTTTTGCTGGCTTACAAACTGTGGCTGGTTTTAACTATGGTTTGGCACTGTGTCTGAACTGAACAGCCCTGGTTGACCATGGTTTGCTTAGCCACCCCACTCCAGATACCAAGCTACAGAAGCACAAGGCAACAGCAGCTGCTAAACGGCTGTGATTTCTTTGCCTATATGCAGGGTGACTTGTGGTTTACTGAGCAAATGGTTAAAACAAACCATGGCTTAGCATTATGTGTGTATGCAACCATAGACCAGGCAAAGAATCAAGTCAGGGGAGGTGCCTCTTGGTCCCAAGCAGAACTTGAGGGAGGGCCCTTTTCAGCCTTTGCAACAGTTCCTGAAGTTAACAAAAGCTGGCAAGTGTTTTTTGCAAACAGTTCAGTACGGCGATAACAGCCATCACTGAGCATGGACAGAGAGCTGCAGCTTCACATGATTCTTGTTATCACATTTGGATCCTGACTGACCTCCAAGGAGCTCAAGAGTGCATACATGGATCGTCCCTCTTTATTTTCACTACTCCATGAGACAGATTACCGTATTTTTCGCTCCATAACTCGCACTTTTTTCCTCCTAAAAAGGGGGAAAGTCTGTGCGCGTTATGGAGCGAAGGCACTGGGTGGCAGCGGGATCCCTCGGCTGCCACTGCAGTTGTAAGCAGAGGGATGCCTCTGCCACCGGAGCCATGGCTCCCGGCGGGGCGGGAGAGGAACGGACAGCCCAAAAGCAGCGCTTTCGGGATGTCCGTTCCTCCCCTGCTCCTGGAGAGCACGAGGGAGGGAGGGAGATGCTTCCCCCCCTCTCCTTCCTTCCTTCCCTCTCTCTTCCCTCCCTCTTTCCCTCTCTCTTCCTCTCTCTTCCTTCCTTCTCTCTCTCTTCTTTCCCTCCCTCCCTCCCTCCTTCCCTCCCTCCCAGCCTTTTAGAGGAGGAAAACCAGAAAAAAAAATTTTTTCTTGTTTTCCTCCTCTAAAAACGAGGTGCGCATTATGGTCCAGTGTGCGTTATGGAGCCAAAAATACGGTATGTCGAGTGGAGGTGATATCAAGGCCGGGGAAACCAGAGGGTGGGGCAGAAGGGGCGCTCAGCTGTGCTTAAGGCCCCTTGAGGCTGGGCTCCCCCCTCTTTTTTAATGCCAAGAAATATTTACCGTTCCAGCTGAAGGTCTGCAGCGTGTCTCGCAACAATTTACACTCCCTGTTATATTTCCAGGCTTCCAGCATCACCTCGTTCAGCTTCTCATCTTCGTTCTCACCTGTTTCAGAATGGGGAAAGGGTCACAGGAGGGTCCCTCACAACCCACGTCAGGCTGCACAGACGGGAGGAGAAGGGCAGCTGTGCAGCAGTGCAAATGCATCAAATGTTCTGCGGTTCGGACCCAAAATAAAAGTACGGGGGGTGGGATTATTCAATGGGCGGGGGAACACACAAGGCCACAGATCTCCTAACTCTGATGTCTGCAGAGGTCCCACAACTTTGTCCCATCACATAAGAGGCATTCAGGGGTATACCCAGTGTATACTGGGGGTGCAATGGTTGTTTGCAGTGGGGAGGGTCCTTGCCATCCATAAAAGCCACAATCCAAAACCTGTTAAGTCCCAAGTCCATTTTTGAGTAAGTGCCTGGCAAAGGAAAGTTCTATTTGCTCCTTCATAAACGTAATCCAGTGAAGCTACTTGAGAGGTACAATTAATCCAACAAAGCCAAGAGAGGTTAGATTTGCTCCATTTTGGTTATCCTTCTACCAGCAGGGCTAAGACCTTCTTATTCAGACAGGCCTTTGGAAACCAAGATGATGCTGACCACTGGGCCACTGTGAGGACAAACTGGACTTTAATGGTTGGTTTTTAAATGTGATGTATTTCAATCATTGTTTTGAACTAGTTTGTTTTTATTACTTTGTATTTTATAATGTTGTGAGCCGCCTTGACTCCCAACTTGGGAGCAAGGCAGGGTGTAAATATGTAATAATAATAATAATAATTGCTGTAGTTAACTGTCATTCTACACTGCCCATTATATCGAGACTCAAGAAAAGACCTGATCGAACCAATTCTGAGGAAACTACCCGGTAGTACAGATAATACCTATATTAGACACCTCCTGGCTGATAAAGAGCCCATAAAGGCCCGTGGCAAAATACAGTTACATTGCGACAAGAACAAGACGGGCAGTGATATCAGCAACGGGGTCCAAAATGTAACCCTGATGGTCTGATAATAGACAGCAGAGACTTATGAACTTAAATTTTAAACTTTAAGAGGCTGAAATATGGTTTTAAATGTAAGCACCAATTCTGTGAATTGGACCGCATTTCTATTTCTATGACAATACAACTTACACTACCACATCTTTTACAAATTGCTTTCTGGTCTTGGACCGTAATAAAGATATTTGATTTGCTGTAGTTAACTTAACCAGGCTGAGCTGCACTTGCCCATTTGTAAAGATATAGCAGAAACACACTAGGAACTTGCTCGTTCCTGGAGCTGACTTTTCTCTATGGATTTTTACAGCTCTTTTTTGTTTCCCCGGTTTGTTTTCCGCTCTTTCCCATCCCTTTGCAGTGCTTGTTCAGCTGTTCAACAAGGAGTGAAAAGGCGCAAGGGGGGGGGATGGGACACAAGTTACCGCTATTCTTCCTTTCCTCACCAGTTTTACTGTGGGAATAAGTGAAAGGGAGGTGGTGGAAGAAGGGCCCCTTTTTATTTAACCAGCTTACGACCTGCAGTTAAAAATACTAAATCAGCAACAAAACAACAGTAAAATCAGATCAGAACCAGTAATGTAAAGAAGACGCCTAAGATGTGCATTTTGACAAGGTGCCTAAATGCCAGGAGTGAAGGAGCTTCGCCTGACACACACACACACACACACACACCCCCAGCAAATTCCAAAGAATGAGGGCCTCCACTCAGAAAGGCACCAGCCTAGCCACAGATGCTTCATCAAGATTTTATATGCAGGCAGGAGGGCAAGAACCATAAAGAAAGGTGCCCTTTGTTTTTCTGGATAACCTGGAAGCACCTGGCTATTCACAGAAGGACTTTTCAATCACTGCACCCAGGGGCGTAGGAAGTGGGGGGCGGTCCGCCCCAGGTTCCATCATGGAGGGGGTGACAAATTATCAAGGAACAATTACTGCCCTACTAGGGTGGTTCATAAAAAACTTTTTCTTTTTTGGAAAATGCCTGCTCCAAAGGTCTTATCTTAATACACTAAGGAGTATATAGCTATATATGAAATTTCATGCATATCAGTTAATATCTTGACCCTCCTCCATGAAAATAGCTGTTTACTTGGCCGTTTTCCTATGTCGTGAAGGCTGAAATTTCAATTCAGTGGAGCACTTACTGTTCCCAACCCTAACCCTGCGGAAAGCCATCTAATTAGACTTTAATTTGATTTTGACATGTTTTTAGGAGGTAATTTAATTATTGTTTGATTTTATATCAATGTTATGTATCTGATGTTAGTCACCCTGAGCCCAACTTCGGCCGGGGAGGGCGGGATATAAATAGAAGTTTATTTTTACTTATTATTATTCCTTTGTAAGAAAATATGAAATAACGTAAAACCATTTTTGCAGGCAAAAAACACACACACCAATGTGTGTGTGGGGGGGGGGGTGACAAGAAATTTTCCGCACCGGTTACCACCTGACCTTCCTACGCCTCTGACTGCACCTGTCATGAAATGCTCCTAGGACTTATTGGGAAGATATTTACAATGAATTAAAAAAAAAAAATTAGGTACACGTTTAAGAAAAAGCCAGAGGCATTTCTGTTAGGAATGGTAGGGGAGGATGTCAGAAATACTGATCAACATTTTTTTCTATATGCAACAACGGGGGCGAGACTGCTGTTGGCGCAGCTTTGGAAGCAACAACAAATGCCAACAGTGGAGCAATGGCAACAGAAAATAACGGAGTCCGTGGAAATTGCTAAATTAACGGCGAAAATCAGGCAACAGGGCAATGAAACATTTCAAAAAGAATGGGGAACGTTTATGGATTATATAGATAAGATATGCTGATTATAGAAATGTTGGGATAGACCTCGTAACGTGAGAAAAACATATTATATTGGAAATTATAAAGGAAAGTTTATAAAATTGTGTATTTGGAAATGATGTATATTATTAGAACTAACCAGAAAAGTATGGAAGAAAGGAAGACAAAGGAATGAAATGGAAATAAATCAATGCGAAAAATAAAGGATTCATTTAAAGAAGACAGAGGAAGGAAGATTGGAAATCAAAGTTTTGGGAACAAACTGATTGCATTAATTGTAATGTAACGTGATATAATGTACCATATTTTTCGCTCCATAAGATGCACTTTTTTCCTCCTTAAAAGTAAGGGGATATGTCTGTGCGTCTTATGCAGCGAATGCATGGTCCCTGGAGCCAAATTGCCTAGGGGCCAAAAGCAGATTGTACTCTTTTTTTTACAAAGAGAGAAGAGGGTGTTGAAAGGAAGCTGCTGAACAGCTGTTTAGCAAGTGCTGGGGGGGGGGGGAGAGAGATAAGGCTCCCTTTCCAGCCCTGCCCCCTTGCTCCATTGTTGAATGCAGAGGGAGGCTGTTTGTTTCCCCAGTGACATGTGACTGGCTGATTAGATTATCTGTCTGGAAACTAGAAATGGCTCCCTTACCTGTAGGACTAGAAGCTGCAAACTGTGAGTTGAACCCCATAAAAACGGGGCTTTTCCTCTTTGAAAAAGAAGCTGCACCACTTTGAGCTGATCCTCAAAAAAGCAGGGCTTTTCCCTTTGCAAAAAAAAACTGCACCACTTTGAGCTGATCCTAAAAAAAGCAAGGCTTTTCCCTTTGCAAAAAAAGCTGCACCACTTTGAGCTGATCCTCAAAAAAGCAGGGCTTTCCCCCTTTCCCCCTCTAAAAACTAGGTGTGTCTTATGTTCAGGTGCGCCTTATGGAGCGAAAAATACGGTATATGTATATACCAAAAATCAATTAAAAGTGTATTAAAAAAAAAGAAATGCTCCCAGGACAAGGCCTGCCTGGTCCTGTTGGTGGCAACCTTCCCACACGTAGCTAAGAGCTGCTGTGATATAACAGCAAGTGAGGAAATGATTTGACAGGAGGGGAATGGAATGGAGCCTTGCGGGGAGTGAGGATGGCAGATAAGAGTCTGTCTGTTGGGGAAATGACAGAGGGGAGAGAGTGGCTATGAAGGACACACATACAGAGAGAGAAATGAGATGAGGGATATATTATAATAGCCATTATGGAACTTAAGTTATGCTAGATCAGGAAACTAGAACTACAACGTTAACGCAAGATATAAAGGCTGCTTGTTCTGACTGTTACGCTCCTGAATTAAAGATATGTTTAACTATCCGTGTTCTGCTCTGGGTGGATTCCAAGGCAAGCATATCTCACTGCATGTAAAAGTGGCATTTTATTATTATTATTAATTGAATTTCTATACCACCCTCTACCTGGAGGTCTTGCTACGTTAACTTGCTTTAATGGCTTTCTAAAAAAACATTTTGTTAGCCACCTTTTTGTTTTTAAAGACATAAAAGTGGGACATAAAATATGCATTATTTTTCACTTCCACTCCCAGAGCAGAATGTTGAGAAAGTCTAGAAACCAGTACCGGGTATTAATTGCATGTCAGTGGTGGTGAAATGGTAAGTGGCCAGTAGAGGGAGACAGAGGGATAAGTTAGGGCTATAGGGCCAGTCTAGGCCTTTGACAGGGTCACTGGGCCAGACACAGCTGTCCTTACAACAGGTAAACACGTCAAACAGAACATTTTAATGTGTGAACACTCAGTAATGAGAGTTCCATTTCTATATAAAGCAAATACAATCAACAGGGATGGACGTTTTCAGTTGTGGTGCCCCACTTATTAAATGCTGTTTTCAAGGTAGCCTACCTGGAAACTTCAGTGCTATCCCTCACACAGACATTTTAAATTTTCCTGTTTTTATTAGCTTGTTCCAGTAAATGATCTGCTGCACTGTTACTCCGGCTGTGTTGTGAGATATTATACATGTAGGTCCCGCTATCCGCCCATTTGTTATCCGCATATTCGCTTATCCAAGCACAAAGAAGGTAAAGGTAAAGGGACCCCTGACCATTAGGTCCAGTCGTGTCCAACTCTGGGGTTGCGGCACTCATCTCGCTTTATTGGCCAAGAGCCGGCGTACAGCTTCCGGGTCATGTGGCCAGCATGACAAAGCTGCTTCTGGTGAACCAGAGCAGCGCACGGAAACGCCGTTTACCTTCCCGCCGGAGCAGTACCTATTTATCTACTTGAACTTTGATGTGCTTTCGAACTGCTAGGTGGGCAGGAGCTGGGACTGAGCAACGGGAGCTCACCCCGTCGCAGGGATTCAAACCACCAACCTTCTGATCAGCAAGCCCTAGGCTCTGTGGTTTAACCCACAGCGCCACCTGGGTCCCTGAACACAAAGAATGATGCCCAAATCTTGTTACACACATGGCCGATTCAGATATTCAAACAGCCACAGCTTGCCCACTTCTGTACTTGTCATTTTCTGATCGACGGCACCCATTTTGGTGCAGCAACCATGGAAAGAAGGAGCAGGGAGAAAGATCAAATCTGTTTTTCCTCTATCTCTCTTTTTTGCTGGTTGGCTGCAACCATTTTAGGAAGAAACCATGGTGGGAGGGGGGGTGGGAGAGATCCTGGATTAGAAATGTTCCCATAGAGAACAATGAAAATCATGGACTCATTAGGCAAACGCTCTCCTAACCAATGATTTCCAGGGAATGCATTGCTTTCGGTAAGCGGGACCTGCATGTACCGTTCTGCTTCCATGCTGCTGTAAACCAGTGTGACGTGCAAACTGTGGCTGTTGGGAAAAGGGCTCAAAAGCACAGGCGACCTGCGGCCCTCCCACCATCTCCCTCTCCCACAAACAGAGCTTGTCTTAAAATCTGCGACCTTTACCAGCCTGTGGCAGGATGCACTGGGCAATCACGTCACGGAGCTTTTCCAGGGCGACATTGGAGTCTTCACTGCTGTTCTCAGGATCGTGGATGTACACGCTGTCCTTCGGTTTCGTTCTGTAACGAGACAGCGGAGAAATGTGAGTGCCCCAAGCAACAGGGTCTCCCAGAGCCTCCTTGACCTACTATCAGGTGGGAGTTCTGGGTTCTTGTTTTGCCTGAGACGTTAGCCGCCCATGAAGAAGCTTGTGCCGAAGGGAAGGGAGCGACCAAGATGGAGATTCCTTGCTTTTGAGCTTGTTCCCTCCTTCTACACTTATTCCATCTTCTGGGATTCCTCACCACTCCCGCTCCTTGCCAAGCACATATTTAGTGGCTGTGAAGAAATTCTCCCAACAGCATCATGCATCCATTACTGAAGATCATGATGAAGACGTTGAAGGAAAAACAATTTTCCTTTCTTAGAATCATAGAAGAATCATAGAGTTGGAAGAGACCACAAGGGCCATCCAGTCCAACCCCCTGCCAAGCAGGAAACACCATCAAAGCATTCCTGACGGGTGGCTGTCAAGCCTCTGCTTAAAGACCTCCAAAGGAGACTCCACCACACTCCTTGGCAGCAAATTCCACTGTCGAACAGCTCTTACTGTCAGGAAGTTCTTTCTAATGTTTAGGTGGAATCTTCTTTCTTGTAGTTTGAATCCATTGCTCCGTGTCCTCTTCTCAGGAGCAGCAGAAAACAACTTTTCTCCCTCCTCTATATGACATCCTTTTATATATTTGAACATGGCTATCATATCACCCCTTAACCTTCTCTTCTCCAGGCTAAACATACCCAGCTCTCTAAGCCGTTCCTCATAAGGAATCGTTTCCAGGCCTTTGACCATTTTGGTTGCCCTCCTCTGGACCCGTTCCAGCTTGTCAGTATCCTTCTTGAACTGTGGTGCCCAGAACTGGACACAATATTCCAGGTGAGGTCTGACCAGAGTGGTACTATTACTTCCCTTGATCTTGATTCTTTTCTTTTAAAAAAAGCTCTCCTCTTCCCTTTGCTGTTCATCCCTTTCACTGTCTTGTTGGGCAACGGGGCTGGAAGAAGCGCCTCAGAGCAACTCTTCCTCCTTCCAGTAGGGAGCCACCCTCAAGAGCAAGACCCCATCCCAACCCCCAATGCCCATGACTTCCCTAGCCCCAGTTGTCAGCTTTGGGGCAGGTCCCCAGCTCCTCTGCTATAGCGGTGGAGGACTTGTGGCTGGGACCAATGTGGGGCTGGAGCCCAAAAACATCTGGAGAGCTGCAGGCTCCCCATCCCTGCTCTGGAGGAAGCGGAATACCTCCAAGACCGGTGCCTGCTGTGTGTTTCAAACAGAACCAAAACACCAAATTGGCTAATGGATATTAGGAACAGTTTACTTAATCAAACATGTTAAAATTAACACATTAAGGTGCAGCGTGCAAATCCAAGCCTGTAGATACTTTTAAGCACTTAATAAACTGATGGCATAATACTACCATCACGTATGGCCATGTCTTCTTGCCTGCCTGCGACCGTTCCCTCGCTAAAGACTTTGCGCGTTCAGTAGAGTACCATTTGCAACGCTTTTGCGTAACTGGACTACGCTAGGATATTATCATTATTAACAGTATTATGCCATCAGTTTATTAAGTGCTTAAAAGTATCTACAGGCTTGGATTTGCACGCTGCACCTTAATGTGTTTATTTTAACATGTTTGATTAAACTGTTCCTAATATCTATTAGCCAATTTGGTGCTTTGGTGTTTTGGTTTTGTGTGATCACAATTATTATAACACCTGATACTTTTTTTATATACACTGTGTGTTTCAAACAGGTCACACAGGCCAGCTCCTTCCCAAGGACAAGTTCCTTGCTTTAGCAGATTTTTTATTGGGAGGGGCGGGGGTTTGGAGCCTGTGGCCATCCAGGTGTTGTTGGGCTGCAATTCCCACTCATGCCTGACCGCTGTCCATGCTGACTGGGACTGATGGCAGCTGGAGTCCAACCATGTCCGGAACGCCACTATTCTTCCCCAATAAGCATTTGACTCTTTTCAGCTCTTCCTTCCCCTTGAACTGCCCCTCCTGCAGCCTTTTCTCTGGGATATTTACCCCAGCAGCTTCCTCTTGCGCAGGATAGGGTTGTTGACAGAATGGAGGGGCTTGAGGCTGACTTTGAGATCCTGGATCCTCATGTTGGCCAGCTGCTCTGCGTGTGCCTGCTGAATCCCAGCAACCATTGCCTGGTACAATCAGGGCAGGGGGCAAGAGAGAAGAGGGAGACAAAGAAGTCACAAGTCAGGTTTTGAATTAACGCATAGAAGTGATAACAGAAACCAACCACAAGAGGAGAGATGCGAGCCACCCCAAGGGATACGGACCCCAAAATAAGGTTGGCCCAGACTGATCACTCAGCAGCCTTGTATTACCCCTTGACAAGAGGGAGCGATTTACAAAAGCCTCTAACTAGAAAGCTCTTGGAATGAACTTGCCATGCAAGGGTTCCCATCAACAGCACAGACAGACAGTGCTTGGGTGAACAATTTCAGCTCTCCTGGAAGTGGGCTCCGTGACAGCATGGTCAGCTGTCAAACAACATCATTTTGGAAGCTTCAAGGAAATATGACAACCTGCCTTTGAAGAGGGATGTGTTATTACATATCACCGGTCTTGAAAGACCTACATTGGCTCCCAGTACGTTTCTGAGCACAATTCAAAGTGTTGGTGCTGACCTTTAAAGCCCTAAACGGCCTCGGTCCTGTACACCTGAAGGAGCGTCTCCACCCCCATCAATCTACCTGGACACTGAGATCCAGCGCCGAGGGCCTTCTGGTGGTACCCTCACTGCGAGAAGCCAAGTTACAGGGAACCAGTCAGAGGGCCTTCTTGGTAGTGGCACCCGCCCTGTGGAATGCCCTCCCACCAGATGTCAAAGAGAACAACAACTACCAGACTTTTAGGGAAGCTTTTAATGTTTGATTGATTATTGTATTTTAATATTTTGTTGGAAGCCGCCCAGAGTGGCTGGGGAAGCCCAGCCAGATGGGCGGGGTATAAATAATAAATTACCCTATATACTCAAGTATAAGCCTAGTTTTTCAGCACATTTTTTTGTGCTGAAAAGCTGCCCTCAGCTTATATTCGAGTGAGGCAGGCAGTGGCTCCTATGAAGCTTTCCCAGTTTTTTGTGGTAAAATGGGGTGCCTCGGCTTATATTCAGGTCGGCTTATACTCGAATATATACGGTATTATTATTATTAGAACAACACTGCCATCGGTGCTCCCGTGTCTGCCCTGGCTCTGACATCCAAAGCCCATGGTGGGGGTGGGGGGAGCAGCAGGCACAAGAGGATGCCTCCTCTCCTAAAATCCAACTTGGCTTTTAACACAGGGAATCCCCTCTTGAGAGTGCTGTGCTTAGTCAGGACTTCAAGGGCGTTCAAAGAAGTGACCTTAGTGCAGGCTTCCTCAACCTCGGCCCTCCAGATGTTTTGAGACTACAATTCCCATCACCTCTGACCACTGTTTCTGCTAGCTAGGGATCATGGGAGTTGTAGGCCAAAAACAGCTGGAGGGCCGAGGTTGAGGAAGCCTGCCTTAGTGGCTTGTCCCTCAGCTCTGGAATTTCCTGCCTTTGCAACCTGCCCAGCACCACACATGGGTCGCTGAGGATTACAAATCTTTGCTCTGCAACTTGACATAGCAACAGGAGGGATACCTCTTGGTCCAGCTCCCCCCAACAGCAACAGCAAATGGCGCAAGCTGACAAACACTCCAGTGTTCATGAGGACAAGTTACATCATGTATGAAAAACCTAGATGTAAACCATGTGTTTCCAAGGGGATTTTACGTCAACTGGTGGGGTTTTATTTCCTATGCTTCAGATTTAGAAGCTCAACATTCACCATCCATGCCAGCTCAGGAAATGTGGATGTTTTGAATTATATGGATGCGTCCCCATTTCTTTCTCTTACTATTTACTGCTTGTTTGCTTTGTGTGTGGTATGATGCAATACACTGCTACCGCACTTTTGGGTTGTTAGTAATGTTAATAAAGGCAAAAATGTTTATTTTTAAAAAGAAAGAAAGAGGAGAAGTATTTATCCTTGCTCACAAGATGCTTGGGAGGATATCGCCACTGCAAATACTGGCCTAGACAAGTAGATGGGCCTGGGATAATTTTCTGCTGACCAATGTTCCTTGATCCTTAAAAACAATCTATTTAGGAAAGCCAAAAATAGTACAAACCTTGTCCATCATTAACTGGGCAGAGGGCAAAATGTTATCAAGAGCCTCCGTGGAGTTCAGCCAAGGATGGTCCAGGACACCTTCTATTGTCAACCTTTCCTCCGGCTTCACCTTCAGTAGCCTAGGAGTTCAAGGAGTTATAAACATCAATCACAAACCCACCCGTTTCCTTAAAAGACGCACTGCTATCTTGTTCCATTTTCCCCAAGTGCTCCTTTAGACTTCACAAAACCCTGAGCAGCTCAATGTCAGCTCTTCTCTGATGACCATCCTCCTTCACAGAGTGAGCTCAAGGTGTCAATTCGGGAGACAAGCACCTACAGAGAGGTGACATCCATTGCATCCTGGTGCCCTGTGCGTTAAATGGTATTGGCCTCTAACTTCCAACAGCCCCAGCCAGCACGGCCAATGGTCAGGGACGGGAACTGAAGTCCAACAAAACCTGGAAGGCACCAGGCAGGGGTGTGTGGGTTTATGAGGCTTCTCACTAAGAAGGTAATAGTGAACCATCTTTTGTTTTTAACTTTTTATGATTTTATTGTTTTCATACTGTTGTAAACAGCTGTGATATATTTTCATGGTTCAACGGTATATAAATATTTAGATAAATAAATAATCAGTCCCTAGAAGTGGCCAAGACACTGATACTGTCCTTCACAAGCCACCACAGGAAAGTGTTCAGCATATTTTAGAGCACATTCTGATTATTCAGGAAAAGGGTAGGAAACCTCTCCTGTGGGCCTCGTTAGGACCTTCCCATTTGGCCCACAAGACCATTTCGGCCAAGCCATGCCCACCTGCCCCACGGTAAAAGATACTTGTGGCAGATACCGATTTATGCCTGGGAAGTAGCCACTATGTGAATGGAAGCCTCCACCTGCTTGTATTAGCTGTGACCCCCCCAACAAGCACTACAGGCAGCATGACTCACCCACCTGGGAGAGTTTTGCACAACCCACCCCAACCCACTGGTGATGGGACTTACTTGCGCACCATGTCTTTTGCCATTTCAGAGATCTGGCTCCATTCCTCCTCTGGAAATTCAAAGCTCCCTGTCATGATCTTCTTCCGCATGTCCTTGGGAATTGTCCGACTGTGGTGCTTAGAGTAGAAAGGTGGGTAGCCGCACAGCATCACGTAAATGATGACACCCAGGGACCATAAGTCACAGCTCTGGGAGAAGGATAAAAAGGAATCTTAACTTTGTATGGAGCATGACTTGAGGGGGTCGGGATGAAGGAATAAGGGTCCCCCAAGCACCTTTTTTATGTGCCCCTCCATGAGTGGTTTGGAGGCTTGGGGCCTTGTCAGTGGTAGTCCTCTGGTTATACAATGCTCTCCCCAGGAGGCATGCTTGGCACAGCCTATCTATTTTTGGAAACCATGCAAAGACTTTTCTCTTTACCAGGGCTTCTACCCTTGATTTGAAGGGAAGCACTGTGGTCTTTTTTAGTGGGGTGCGATCAGTAAGCCTCGATTTGTTTTATCTGTATAGCTGTGTTTTTAGACTTGTACTAGATGTTCTTAACTCATTTCAGCGCGAATTGCTTTGGGTCACTCTGTGAGAAAAGCAACTATCAAAGATGATTAACGTTGATAATAGATGTGGCTGTGTAAATATTCCACACTGAAGAAAGAGGCAAACTCTGCATTGGGGAAAGTCAAATGCAAGCCATGCATTAGAAGAGAAGAAGAAGAGTTTGGATTTGATATCCCGCTTTATCACTACCCGAAGGAGTCTCAAAGCGGGTAACATCCTCCTTTCCCTTCCTCCCCCACAACAAACACCTCTGTGAGGTGAGTGAGGCTGAGAGACTTCAAAGAAGTGTGACTAGCCCAAGGTCATCCAGCAGCTGCATGTGGAGGAGCGGGGAAGTGAACCCAGTTCACCAGATTACAAGTCCACCGCTCTTAACCACTACACCACACTGGCTCTCATTAGACAAATCAATGCGTACAACAGGCTCCCCCCTTCTTTTTCTACACAAATGTCTCTCATACAATGCAAATTGGTGGCAGAAGAGTGTTTTTAATACACACTAGGAAGAGCTTGATGGTGGTAGGAGAAATATAACCGAGGATTCTGGGAAAACTGACTGGAGGTCACAAAAGCAGACACACATTTCCACTCCCTCTTCCCTGCACACAACGGATTTCTGCAGCTGGTGCCTGCAACGTTTCAGTCCTTTCCCTAACTTGGAGGGCTTTAAAACGTGTGTTTTAAAAAGCAGCAACAACAACAAACCACAAAAAATTGATGCTTAACACCGCAGAATTCCATACCAGCCATCATCTTCTGTGCCGGGCATAAAATTCCCCGTGAAAAATTAGGCAAATAGAAAGACAGCTGCTGGGTATACCTGAAACACAGCCAAGGACACTTGGGTTGAGAAGCATACCTTATTGTAAGTGTAGGGCGTTGGCGAGGTAGGAATGATACCAGATTTCTCTTTCTGATGCCTTCTCTGTGCCTCTAGTACCTGCGGGGGATGGAGGGGGAACATGGGCAATCTTTAGACATTAACAACAAAGAGGAGAAACATCAAAGACACATAACCAGACGTCAGCACCTGCTGCAAGGATTGGGAGCAGGGGGCAAAGCTAGCTGGTTACACTGGCTCATAGATGCTTTTGATGCTGCTCACACAAGGAATTTTTAAAAGCAAGCTTCTCACATCAGTAGCTGTCAACTGTTATTGCAATACTGCTCTCAAAGATCTCAGAACAAATAAAGTTGTCATTGTTCTGGCATATGAAAGCTGAAGTCCATGAATGGTAAAAAAAAAAAAAAAAAGTTTGCAAATGTCTGCTTATTTATTTTGCTTGCGTTAGTTATAATGGCAAAGGAGTTATATAGCACACCCAAACCCCATTCCCTCGGAACACTGTTCGGCCTCCCTCTTCCTTCCAAAATTTCAACAAGCACTACTAACATATTTTCAGATTTTTACAAACACGGGAGCTAGAAAACTCAAGATTTTATTTATTTATTTTTTAATGTGAGACGAAAACTCAGGTTGCCAAAGTTCAAAACAAATGTACACTGACACCTGGTCTTGTAGAGTGCATGGAAAAAAACATCTTGAGCGGCAAAATAGGCTCATATGTGCTGCATATGCAATGTTTTGCATATTGCAACTACTCTGGTCAGGGCACTCAACCAGAAAGTTCTCCTGCACTAACACTCTCTATTGCCCAAGTGCCATTCAGGCTTGTTGGGCTTGGACAGAGAACTACCTGATGGGACTTCTAGAGCAGGCATCCCCAAACTGCGGCCCTCCAGATGTTTTGGCCTACAACTCCCATGATCCCTAGCTAACAGGACCAGTGGTCAGGGATGATGGGATTTGTAGTCCAAAACATCTGGAGGGCCGAAGTTTGGGGATGCCTGTTCTAGAGCATGGGTGCACAACCTTTCAGAATGCAAAGGCTACATACCAGCCATGCAAACGTCAGAAGTTTCTAGACACCCGCCCACCCACTGATTCAGCCTCCATCCAGGCAAGCAAGAGGCATTATTTAAGGGCATGTTCCTGCCAGGCAGAAGCACTCAGAGAGGGTGCAGAACAGGGCTGGTGATGGGTATGGCCAATGGAGAAGTTGTGTGGCACAGGAAGAGTCCTATGGCCCAGATAGGGAGGTTTAGATTGGCGGGTTTCATTTTCAGCAACCAGGCCCAAGGGACTGCCTCTGCAAGATTCTTATGGTGCTTACTCTGTTCTGTGCATACTCATGTTCCATTACAGCATACAAGCATCAGAGAAATTTGGGAAGCGATGACATTCAATTCAGGCCAGAGTATAGTCAAACCTCAGTTGTCGAACGTAATCCGTTCCGGAAGACCGTTCGACTGCCAAAGTGTTTTGAGGCGCGGCTTCCAATTGGTGCTAGAGCTTCTTGCACTCAATTGGAAGCCGCGGTGGATGATCCAAAAAAAGTTTGAAAACTGGAGCATTTCCTTCCGGTTTTCGGCGTTCGGGAACCAAGGTCTGACTGTACTGTGCTGGGAAGATCTATGTTACAATTATGATTATTTATTAAACTTATTAGTCACCTTTTCTACAAAAGCAGCACAAAGCAAGAATAAGCAAACAAGCAAACACAAACATTAAAACCAGCAAAGGAAAAATATAAAAGATAGCCTTATTTTTAAAAGCAGGATTAAAACACCCCACCCATTCACGGAGACCACAGATAATTAAAAACCAAAGGCCTGGTGGAAATGTTTTTGCCTGATACCGAAAGGCAAGCCTCCCTTGGGCAAGCATTCCACAAGAGAGAGCCATGACTGAAAAGGCCCATTCTCATGTTGCTATCCTGCAGACCTCCTGTGGAGGGGACACACAGAGAAGAGTCTCAGATGATGATCACAGGGTCCAGGTTAGCTCATATAGGGGCCCTTGTGGTACTAGGATCCTGAGCCACATAAGGCTTTATAGATCAAAAGCATCACTTTGAACTGGGCCTGGAAATTAACGGGTAGCCAATGTAGTCATGCCAGGATTAGTGTTATATGCTCAAACCGCCTTGCCCCAGTGAGCAACCTGGCTGCTGAATTCTGCGCCAGCTGCAGTTTTCAATCATCTTCAAGGGCAGCCCCACGTATAATGCATTGCAGTAATATAACCTAAAGGTTACTAGAGCACAGACGACAGAGGTTAGTATATCCACGTCCAGATAGGACGTGTAGCTGGACCACTCTTGGTAGAATCCATGCTTTACCTGAGGTGCTACGTAATAAGGAGTGAACTGCGGTGTCATCAGGTCACCCTGGTCCACCTTCGCAAATCCAAAGTCACACAGCTTCACTGGGGCATCCTAAAGGGAAGCAGCAAGGGACACCTGAGAGACTGGTTTGATCCCAATTTCACCCCTTTCCCCTCGCACACACATTTCACACTCGGCAACAGAAGGTGGGCAAAGCAGCACGGCTTCTGTGAGAGAAGTTATGTAAGAACTGGGGGTGGGGAGGCAGGGATCACACGGGCGTTGAGGGCTGTGATCCTGAGTGGGAAGAAAGGGGGATAAAGAAGCTAAGAGGCAAGGAGTTTGCTGGCTGAAAGGGAGAGGACAGAATAACTAGGGAGCTGGGAAAGACGAACCTGAGGTTAGAATGGAGGGAGGCAGCAAGAAGCCAAGGAAAGGAGGGCCAAGGATAGAGAGGGGTAAAGGGGAAACTCATACAGGGCCCAGGGACAGAAAGGGCTGCTGTTGGCTGGAAGGAGTTTGGGGCAAAATGAGTGGCCATTTCACATTCTGATTTGAACTAACCAGCAACATAGCTAATTTAACAACACCCAAAGTAGCAAATCTCCATCTTACCAAAGAATTATCCTTGAAAAGGAGGTTCTCAGGCTTGAGGTCTCGGTGCGCAATGTTTAAAGAATGACAGTGTTGCAAAGCCAAAGCTATCTGGAAAGAGGGCACAAGGAGTCAAAACACAGTAACCAAAAGGCTCTCATTGACATGATGGCATCTGCACTTAAAAAAAATGAAAAGGAGCACAGTAGATACCCTCAGCACCACCACAGAGGATTTCCCTTAGAATGGCTCGGGAGGTCAAAGGAAAAGCAGCTGGAGATCTGGGATGGAGACAGAGCACCACAACTCTTGACTCTGGCTCAGTCTCTGTGCTGTGGTTCTGAGATCACAAATCTCCACCAGATCACCACCACCCATCCTACCCATTTGCATGTACTGGAAGACTATGCATACATGTGGGGAATAAAGACAGATCCTGAAAGCACACTGCTAAGGGCAGGCGGAGCGTTTCTTCAAAAAGGGTTGTCTGAGATCTGGCAAAACACACTGCTGAGCAAACGGCAAAGAGGGTGGTTTACTCCCGGGGCTGGGGTGGGGAGAGGCACACATCCAACAAACAGCTGTTTCTGCCTCAGCAGGCTGCTTCTATGAATCAAGCCATCCATCCCAGCTTGAGGCAAGCAGCGTCTACACAGCAAAAGGTTCCTTCTGTTTTTACAACACAGATTCTCATGGTTTGAGGCAAGCGAGTTCTGTCGGGGAGGGTGCAAGTAGGCTTAAGGCGGCCCTTGGGGAATGTTTTCAACTCCTGCTTTCGCCTCTCTGGGTGTTTAAGCAGGATGAAGTGCAGCAAGCATTTCCTAATCTTCTCAGCGGACCTGAGCAGGGACCTCTTCGCATTCCTGCAGAGGCACAATGGGGGAGAGGAGGGAACACCTCAAAAGCCCACCTTGCAACAGTTGGAAAAGTTGTGCTTGCAATTGCCTTGCCTTGACCCAGGGTCCACTGGAAACGTTAAGAGAGAGACACACACACTCATCCCAGCTTGTTGCTAATTGCTTTCCGTTTCCAAGACCAAAGTGCTAATCCGACTTATTAAAAAACATTTTCAATAGTACAATTGTATCTCAACAGTGGCCCTTCATTTGCTGTTAACATGCCAACTGAATCTCTGAAGTAATTAAGTGATTAGGTTCTGCTCAACCCTGATGTTTATGTGCAAGATTTAAACGATGAAGGCAGGTGACAGAAGATTTACTGCCTTGTTTGCAACTTGCTATGGGGCCAATCGGCAGCTCCAGCCACTGCTGACCACATAGCAACCACAGCAAACCACAAGTGAAATACAATGGCTGTTTTTGAATGGCAGGCCGCTTAGAACCAGAGCAAGATTAAGGGCACCATTTAAAAGGTGCAAGCTGATCATTCCACCTACGTTCAGTGCTAACAGTTTTTAATTTTGTTAAGGGCATATTTTGAAATTAGAAAGAATAAAAACCAAAAGGTGGCCAATTTGTTTCGCAGAAAATGTCAGGCTAAAATGCATAATTAGCTCCAAGAAAGAGAAAATTATGTAAATATTTTCATTAATATAGGAGGTAGCAGGCCAGTGGGCACACTAATTCTTCACAGCATTCTTTTCTGAAAATTGAGGTTGTGGATGGCAAAAGCATGGAGTGGGACTTGAAAAATCTGTATATATGGGCTCTGGAATGGGAATTACTAAAAATTTTCAAAGTTGACACAAAAACCATCATTTATACTTCTCTGTCCACTCACAACCAACCTTGGATAAAACCAGGCACTCTTGACCTTCTCAGGATAGTCAAGGAACAATTCAGACAAAGTCAAGCATTTTTAACTTCCAAAGATTCTAACTGGAAATATGATTAAAGTTATCTCCCGCTAAATCAACAGGACGCACACATAGGAAATCATAGGATCATAGAGTTAGAAGGAACCACAAGAGTCATCTAGTCCAACCGCCTGCAATGCAGGAATCTTTGGCCCAAATGTTTAAATTTAGCTGGATTAATATTCTAACTACGTATATTTAACCTTGTGTTTCTGAAAAGAAAACATCATTTAGAAACAGTATTTTAAAGGTAGTTGTCAATCTGTCAAAATGGATGGAACTAGATGGAAATATAAACGTT
Organism: Darevskia mixta; assembly: GCA_034641385.1. Lineage (NCBI taxonomy): Eukaryota > Metazoa > Chordata > Lepidosauria > Squamata > Lacertidae > Darevskia > Darevskia mixta. The sequence continues at coordinate 5,080,716 of JAWWNH010000025.1, read as the reverse complement.
ATAGCATTCACAACCATCCCCTTGGGGCATCTACCAGTGAGACTCTTTAGTGAGTCTACATCACAAGCAAGGTGGAGGTGAATTTAATGATGTCTTTTACCAGATCCACAATGAACAGCACTCTGCTCACGCAGGATTATTTTAAACAAAAAATCTTCGCAAATCTTAGAATTTAATGTTTCTCCAACAAGTTACTTTTCTGGAAAGAACTCTCCCTGAAGAAATTACCCTGCGTTAGATCAGAACAAAGCACTGCAATTACACTGCGATGAAAAAGTCACAGCAGAAAACACACAGAAAGAACAAAAGGTGGATTCACGGGTAACACTTCATTAGAACGAGAGACAAGGCACTCAGAGACCTCCCCCCCCCCAAAAAAAAAAGTAGAGAGAAGAGGTGCTGGGCCAGAACACTCAGGTCACCCTGTCACCAAGGCATACACCATATTCCTTAAAAAAGACCAGCAACACAAATCATGACAAGAGAAAGGAACAAGCAACCACATCAAACATGAATACAAAAAATACATGTTCGTTCCCAGAAGAGAAACTGATTTATTCAGCTTTGTGCTACAGTATTTCTCAGCCTGCTATTCCTTAAGGACGAGACTACAGTCGTACCTTGGTTTTCGAACATCTTAGTTCTCGAACGTTTTGGCTCCCGAACACCGCAAACCCGGAAGTGACTGTTCCGGTTTGCGAACTATTTTTGGAAGCCGAACATCCGACAGGGCTTCCGATTGGCTGCAGGAGCTTCCAAATGTTTTGAAAGTCAAACGGACTTCCGGAAAGGATTCCATTCGGCTTCCAAGGTACGACTGTACTAAGAAGGGGCTGTCTCTCTTTGGATACTTCACAGGACCCAGAAACAGCTGATCCTTCCACTGCTCAGAGACTGCCCACATCTCAAAAAAGATCCAGGGGTTTGAGTTTCAAGACTTCCTCTCACATCTGCTGGACTGTGACCAAACTGCACATTGGCCTACTCACTAGGGTAGGGCCTACATGGATCTCCAGATTGTGAAGAACTGGGAGAGACTCAACTAACCCAAAACCATGCTTCTGCCTTGAATTAGGGAACCCTGTGCTGATGACACACTTCGTCACCCTTTCTTCAAAGGCTTTGTAGCAGCTGTGATGGCAGGAAATTCATAGCTATGTTAAGTTTACCCTGAGTAAAGGGCCCACGGATAAGAATTTCATTAATATCTAACCCTATCCCTGTGGTTTTTCTTCTTTATTTAACGCATTTGCATAGACTAGAAATCCCCAAAATTGCGTGCTGCAAGAGAATAAATTCAATGTTTCTTGGAGCTCAAAGCATCTGCCAGCAAAATAAGCTGCTTCCTGCATCCTTGGACAAGTCATTGTTCAGGCCTTGCTGCCTTCCCATCAGCCTTTGCTGGAAGCAGGTGATTATGCCCAACCTGACACTGCAAAATCACCCCCCATCCACCCAAAGGAGGCAGCCCACTCAGTCTTTGCACAAGCAACTGGTGCCAGGCATGCCTCCACTTCAGAACAGGGACCTGCGGAGGTTGGTTTGGATGGGCTCTGTTAAGGGAAAGTAATTCTTGTCTTCATACACCCTAAAAAATAAACTTTGGGAAACTTTTGAGTTTTAACTCAAAAAAGAGAAAGGCTGTCCAGGAGATCATAACAAAGCAGGCAATCTTCTGATTAGATCAGAGGGTTGTTTTCTTAAAAAGCTTGCTGCTTGCCCTCCCAGTAAAATTGTCAGTTATTTTATGGGCTGTTTCCTCCCATGCTTTTTGCTTAGACAAGGGCGGGGTGGGTGTTGGGGGTGGGTGGGGTGTTAAGAACTTGCCTGCTTTGTTACTTGGCTTGCTTGCTTCTCAGTAAAGTGCCGATGTTGGCTGATTCTGTGAAACAGTTCGCCCCCTTCCATCATCTCCATTACAATTAGGAGCCGAGCCCTGTTTTAAAAGCATTCCAGTTCGTTATATGAAAAAAAAAAGTCAAAACGTTAATAAAAACTAGAGCTAACACCCCACACTTCAAACCAAGGGGGGGTCTGAGACAACTGGGCTCTATTATATTAAAGAGAAGGTGATCAGCTTAGGATTCGGGAATTCCAGGGAATCTGTTCTTCTGGGCATCATTGAAAGAGGAAACTAGAAACAGGGAGGACCTTTTATTCCCAGAGGGTGGGAAGCAAACACGTCATGAGCAAGGATTTTTCTCCAAAGGAATATGCACATTAATGCTACCATTTGCCGTCTGAGGTTTGTGCAAGTGCCAAGTCAAGACAGCTCTAGCTCCTGTTTGCTTCTGGGAGGCTTAAGCAGGAGAACCTCCTGGCAGATCCTGCCCTGTGATGTTTTGCTGTTCTGCCAGCCTGAGAGCCAGTGTGGTGTAGTGGTTAAGAGCGGTAGACTTGTAATCTGGTGAACCGGGTTCGCGTCCCCGCTCCTCCACATGCAGCTGCTGGGTGACCTTGGGCTAGTCACCCTTCTCTGAAGTCTCTCAGCCCCACTCACCTCACAGAGTGTTTGTTGTGGGGGAGGAAGGGAAAGGAGAATGTTACCCGCTTTGAGACTCCCTAGGGTAGTGATAAAGCGGGATATCAAATCCAAACTCCTCTTCTTCTCTTCTAATGCATGGCTTGCATTTGACTTTCCCCAATGCAGAGTTTGCCTCTTTCTTCAGTGTGGAATATTTACACAGCCACATCTATTATCAACATTAATCATCTTTGATCCAAACTCTATTATCAACATTAATCATCTTTGATCCAAACTCTTCTCTTCTTCTTCTTAATGGCACCCAAGATGCATCTCCTGAGATGCTTTGTCTTACCTCACAAGAACACTAGTTTTTTTTTTAAAAGAAAGCAGAAAGCCCATTGGCAGTCTCAAAAAAGGGCTCCTATCTATGCTGCACCCCCCCAATGTCCTGAACGCTGGGAACCAAATGGCTAAGAAGTGAGACCAGCTGGAAGAAAGAAAAATGTTGACATATTCTGAACAATACGGTTGTCACAATGGAAAGAAAGGCACGCTACTATGAAAGGGGGGGGACACGAGACATATGGCAGTTGCAGTTTGCTTTGGATAAAAGGCGGTTTTTAAATTCCAGACAGAATTCCACGCCGTCAAAGCCTGATTGTAGAAAGGATGCAGTCGGAAAGCAAACCACCCTGCCAGAGTCTTACCTTGGACTTGACTCGTGAGGGAACTGCACACTGTTCGCATAAACTTCAATAATCTGGACAATATTGGGATGTGTCGCGCACATCATGTGTAGCCGGACCTGACGGAGAAGAGGAGACAAGTTAAAATTGTTCTGTAACATGTTAATGTATTTTAATATTTGCTGGAAGCCGCCCAGAGTGGCTGGGGAGACCCAGCCAGATGGGTGGGGTACAAATAATAAATTATTATTATTATTATTATAAAATGCAGCCGTGCTCATCCGCCTTAGCAACTGTATCTCCGAGCCTCTGCTTCTCCAACACCCCATTTTATACCCCTCTGCCTGCGGGCAGAATTAAGGTCAGCCTGAGGAGCACTGCCCCTCCTTAAGTTCTTACCTCTGATTCTTAAGCACATGAGAATCAACTTAGTTTAGCAATGAGGGAAGCACATCAGCCACATGCTCAGTTCTTTTTCCACTTTCTACTGGCTGCCTGGCATGTTCTTGATCAGCCTTCCCCAACCTGCTGCCCTCCAGAAGTTTTGGACAAGAGCTCCCATCCTGGCTGGGAATGAAGGGAGTTATACTCCGTAACATCAGGAGGGCAGCAGGCTGGGGGAAGATTGCCCGAGCATGAGCGCCAGTATTTTTAAAGCCAAGATAAGCCCATGCTTAGCCTGAGCCTTGGGGTATAGGGTAGAATCAGGCAAGAGGCAAAGGAGCACGATTGTGCCGAGGAACAAGAAGGCAATCAAGGCTGGTTGACGGAATCCAAGACACACGTGGGTGCTGGCTGGCTAAGTCTGCAGAAGACGTCAGGCAGGCAAAAACAAGGAGGATTGCAAACAGGCAAGCAAAGTAGATACAGCAAAGAAACGTTTGCCAAGAGGTCCATCTGCTCTGGGAAGAATGTGGAGCAGCCTGCTAAGCAGCCTCCCCTGCTTCCTTCCTTTTGAGGTGCTCAAAAGCTGGGCTCAAGGAAGCTGATCCCAACTGCAGGCCTTTCAAGGGTCAACAGGGCAAGGTTGAATAACTTTCCTGACACAGCAGAGTTAGCGAAGGGGAATTGAAAAAATAAAGAAATGCCTCTGAGTAACTCACCACGAGCACCCATGTGTGGGTTCGTCAGAAAGCTGGGACTACCTCCAAAATTTCACCCACATTCCAGCAACGAGTAACAGTGTATGGGGGGAACCGTGTGACAGGAGCAGCCCTGACCCCGTAACCTGGATATTGTTGCCTGCTTCACTTCCATATCTGAGTGGGGGGTTGATTTTCAGCCCAGCCCAGCCAGAACCACCACTAACATCAGTCCGGGTGTAGAGCAATTTCATCAAGCTTCTTCCTTGTGGAATCTTACTGCCATTAAGGCAGAACCAGAGCAAACCTCAGGTGTGGAGTGAGGGATTCTAGGGTATAAGGCACACATGGGCATCACAATTTTAAGACAGGTGATAAAGGGTCTGGAAACCAAGTCTTATGAGGAACGGTTCAGGGAGCTGAGTATGCTTAGCCTAGAAAAGAACAGACTGAGAGGAGATATGATAGCCATCTTCAAATATCTAAAGAGCTGTCACATGGAAGATGGAGCAAGCTTGTCCCTTGCCAAAGTCACCGACAGATAAAAATGTCTTCAAATCGTGCCCAACATCACCAAGGAAGGGAAATGCCTGATCTCCCACAGGGTAATAGTTATATTTTTTTAAAAAATATTTGATGCATTATGCTTTATTTTACATTGTAAGCCATGCTGGTTTTATTTGACATGGAAAATAGACAGACAATTATTAGACAATTAGGAAATCACAATGGCTCTAAATAAAACAGCAACCGTCCATATATATTTAATGGGGTGTGTTAAGGAGTGCTTCTTACTGCTATAAATTGTTTTAGGATAACTGAGTGGGCAGGGGAAGAACACACAAGTGGAGCAACAGATCTATAGAACATTTTCCAAGAAGAGTGGACTATACCTCATTTCTAGCTTTAGGGCGATCGAGAAGGATCTTCAGTGCAAACCGTTCTTGAGACGATTTTTTCATGCAGACTCTGTCCAGATAGCAGAAAAATCATTTGGTTAGTGGGGAAGCTATAAAGCAGCTGCCGACATATGAATGAATTCCTCATTTGAAGACACACACAAAAAGAGTATAAATCCTTCCCAATCTAGACTCCTGCATTATTCCCACATTAATGTTTGGACATAGCGTGTTGGGAAACATCCCTTGAACAGGGCACAACATCCTGTCTGGAAGCCACGGCATCTCCCCACACCTGCCTGAACATAGGAAACGTCATTTGATTGGTCAGAACCCAAATATAACCCCTGCCTGATCAGGCCCATCCATGCTTCCTAAAATAAAAAAGAGCTACTGGGGCCACAGCTAGCTTATTTAAGTAGCTGGATTAAAATGTGCTTTATGCTCCTATGCATGAGCACAAAAGCAGTCCAAAACAATTTGGAGGTGTGTGTGACCATGTCTGAAAGTCACGTTTTGCTGTGATTAAACACATATGAGAATGGCATTTTAGTGCATTTATTTTTAAAAAAACAAACCATTGTAAAGGAGTCCTGTGAACTGCTGGAGTTATGTAGGTGCAAATTGAGGATGGGAACTTTATGCAATAGTGGGACAGAAGCCTAATAAATAAAAGCATTAAAGATGTGTTACAAAATAACTTTGTTTTGACACAAACCGAGTAAGAAATGAGCAAAGGAATCTCTATTTCTGCTCACAGCATTCCTTCGCTCATTCAGTATTTCATTATTATCCTGAGAGTTTAGTCACAGCAATAAAATGCATCTTCTTACCTTACTGGACCACTAATACCAGCTCCCAGCTTCTGAGTCCAGTTAATATGGTATTCTTCTAAAATAGAAGTTTCCTGTTTTAAAAGGGAAAAGAAGAAACATGGAACTACAGCATCATCTTTGGAGAGCTCAGGCAGAACCCTATGTGATGCCAGCTGCAAATCCTATATAGTGTAATATAGTACAGTATAGTATTGTAATTATATATAGTGCATCTCCACAAATCTACAATACCAATTTGTTCTGTTCAGTTTATATGCTGGGTCTTATTTAGCTGTAACTCTAGCATTTTGCTGTTTATGAGACATGTACAATAAACTTGGATATATAATAATAAATTAGGAAGGTGGGCAGCAGGAGAGAAGGGCAGCAACACAGGCTTTATGTCTTTTTGGTGCCATGTGATGACCTTTGTCATGGACTGGTTGGACGCAGAGGAGTGGAAGGAGGACCCAGCTGGGGAACAAAGCGCCCAGGGATTGGGAGTGGGAGAACGAGTGGGAGAAGATTGGAAAGAGGAGGTGCTGGAAGCTGAAGAGGTAACTGGGAGAGTCTGGGACAGTCCAGAATCAGAGGCAGAAGCTGCAGCAGGCGAGTGGGAGAAGGGAGGCCAAGATGAGTCAGGCTGCTGAAGAGTCACAGGTGTCTCCCCCTACTGCTGCAACAAGCTCCCCTCCTCCCCTGTCTCCCAAAACCAGAAGAGGGCCGAAATGGGCGGAGCAGCAACAGGCTTCACACAGGCGCAGTTTCCGACTGCGTGGGAAAAGCCCTGGAGAGGAGACTTAACATGGCTATGGGGAGGCGGGGGCTTTCAGTCTTGACAACTGATTCATGGGGTAAGACCTACCGGGGATGAACTGCTGTGCTCATTAGACCTGACATTAGCCAAGTTTGTGCAGTTCATGTTTTTGCTAATAAAGACTTAATTCCAACTTTGAATGGTGTGATTTACAGCCAGCTCGCTCTTTGACACCTTTATACACTCACAGGCATTTTAGAATCTCTGGCTTTTAGATCCTGATCTTCTGTTTCAGTTAGATGCCAATGCTACTGTAGACCCCCTGGTCTTTAATAACTTCTTTATATTTTTATTGATATTTTCCATTTCTAAAGCCATCCAACTACAATAGGTGTTGGGAAACTTTCACCCTCCGGATGTTGCTGAACTACAACTCCTATCAACCCTGGCAATTGGCAATGCTTACTCAGGCTGATGGGAGTTGCAGTTCAGCAACATCTGGAGGGGTAAAGGTTCACACCTGGGACTATAAAGGGGGGTACAAATTGAGTGTATGTGTACAACACCCACATATTTTTCCCTCAATAAACATTTCCTCCCTATAGCAGTGATGGCCAAACTTGGTCGTCCAGCTGTTTTGGGACTACAATTCCCATCATCCCTGACCACTGGTCTTGTTAGCTAGGGATGATGGGAGTTGTAATCCCAAAACATCTGGGGGGCCAAGTTTGGCCATTCTTGCTCTACAGTCTCCCTTGTGCAGGCATGCATGTGTATGCATATTGCAAGCATCTTGGGGCAGAGACTTCTCTTCCCATTGAAACCTGAATACTTAATTAAATATGCTGAACCCAAATAATCAAACATTTTCCTATTTGCCCCTGCCGCCTCCCTCTGCTGTCTCCCCAATATCCAATTTTAGATCATAAGCACCTCGAGGCAGAGACCTGTCATCTTATATTGATGGAAATATATCTGGGATATAATAAATAGTTAAGAACATTGCCACACTGCAGTTTGTGTGGCCACCCACACGTGGCACTGCAAACTACAGTGCAATGACAAATTGGGCCCTCAGAGCTGCTGGGCCATCACAGCAGTTTCAAAGGGTGAGAAGGAGAGAGCAAGAGATGAAGCAAACAAGTGGGCAGGTGGCCTGGTAGATGGCCCAGACCTACAAGCACATTGGTAGGTGAGGTTGGCAAGTGAAGCGAGCTGGGCCACAGACCCTAGTAAACTTATAAAATCAAAAGTAAGAATCGTTTGGGAATGCTGTGTATGTGAATGGAGCTATAATACTAACAAAGAAATGTACTTTCATTTTTAACCATCAGGGCAGAAGCCTGTTCTCTCATTCTCTGATAAGTGCTGTGTATATACAAATGGCTCTACACTACCGATACTACTACTACTACTACTACTACTAGTGACAAAGAATGCAAAAAATCCTGGGTTCAATCCCTAGGATCTCAGATAGGGCTGGGAAAGACTCCTATCTGAGATCCTGGAGCACCACTGTCAGTTAGCTAGATGGACCAGTGGTCTGATACGGTATAAGGCAGCTTCTTTTGCCTGAATGAATCCTCATATTCCTAACAGAGAACAAAACATGTAAGCATTGGAACACATTTCTGATTAATAATTCACTATTCTCTGAGTCACTGTACTCCACAAGCCCAGGCCTGTGGGACATGTGACTTATTGGCCATGAATCATGGCAAGGGGGAGATCAACCTGGCCCCAACCATTCTCCAGTGAAGTAGCAGCTGCTTCAACACTTGCTTTCTTCTTTCCTCTGTATACTTCTTTCCTTTTGCATTGTGTCTACTAAGATTGTAAGCCAGTGAGCAGTGACTGTCTCATATTTGTAAGTATAAGTATAGTGATTAGAAAACTCTAGCTGCTTTGTAGGTGTTATATAAGAATAATGGGTGCCCTGTCAAATGAAGTGAGACCCTTGGAGTCCCTTCTAAGTCTTCAGTTCTACAGTTCTAAGTAACTATCAAGAAGAGGGCCTTTTTCGTAGAGGCACCCTGATTGTGGAACAAATTTCCCAGGAATGCTAGTCTGAGAAAAGACCATAATTTCAGCACCAACGGAAAAGCATTCAGTTCGCACAGGCCTTTTAAATAAAGTACAACATGTGGCCCTCCGTTTTTAAACCATTTAACTTTGGAGCTGCAGAGTTTTGTTTTTGTTGTATCTGTGTCTATTTTTGATGCCTATTTGTGTTTAAGCTTACCTATTATAAGCCACCCAGGGAAATTTATGTCACAGAGCAACCAACAAATGCCATTTAAGTCACGTCTTCCCCAAGTGTATACCGTAGTCTCCAGGTGTTGTTGAGACTACAGCTACCATCATTCCTGACCACTGCTGCCCTGGGTTTATGAGAGCCCAACAACATCTGGTTAGAAGGGAAGGTTGCCATAAATAAATAAAAAATATAAGAGATGCAGGATTGCCAAGGTCCAGGATAAGAACGTAACAAAGAGCCTGCTAAATCAAGGCACAAGGAGCCCCATCTAGTTCAGCATCCTGTTCCCATAGTGGCCAAACAGATGCCTATTGTGGGAAACCCTTAAGCAGGGCCCAAGCCCAAGAGCCCTCTCCCCTCCTGTGGTTTCCAGAAACTGTTAATCCTAAGCATTTACTGCCTCTGACTGTGGAGGCAGAGCATAGTAGCCATCGGTAGCCTTATCCGCCACGGCTCCTCTTTTAAAGGCATCCAAGTTGGTGGCCAACAGTGGCTCCCGCGAGTTCCGCGGTTCAACCAAGCGCTGCATGGACAAGCACTTTCTCGTATCTGTTTTGGATCTGCCAAGAGGCCGGGGGCGGGGTTCCGCCCCGTGGCGCAGGCCCTACTGCCGTCCGAACTCTGCACACGCTCAGAGGCCCTGCGCCCTGAACGTTAAACCCAGGCTTCAAGTAAAAAAAATAAAGCGGCCTCCTCCTCCTCCTCCTCCTCCCTGCCCACCCCTCCGCGCGTCGTCCCTCCAGCAGGCCCCGCTACCTTGATCATCTTGTCCGCGTCAGACTCCTCCGACATCCTCCGCCGCTTCAGGCCCGGCGAGGGGAGCCTGTGGGGAAGGAGGGGGAGCGGGGCCGGGCTAGGCGGGGGGCCGCCCCTCCAAGTCGGTGTCGTCGGTGTCGTTGTTGTCGCCGCCCGCGCCGCTGCCGGCGCTGCTGCTGCTGCCCCCTCCGCCACCGCCTCCTCCGCCGGGCTGCCGCCTCATCCCCACCCAGCCAGGGAAGGAAAGCGAAGAGGGCGCGAGAGGCCTCTCCTCACGGCGGGGAGGCTGAGGTAAATGAGGGGATGGAGGGAATTATTGCCGCCGCCTCCTCAGCTTTTCCTAATCCGGGCTCCGCCTCAGGCGCCGAGGCTCGACTCCGGCTAAGGAGCCACCAGCCATTGCCACAGCTTCGCCCCCGCCGAGGGCAGCCGCGCCTGATCTGCCGGGCAACTCCAGCGGGGTCGCGTTTGTAGCCGGGGCCTGCCTAGCTCCCTCTCTCTCCCGCCGTCTCGCTCCCAGCCCTTCCGCGCGAGCAGCGATCCCAAATCGGCCTCTTTCGCGGCGGGAAAATGCTTATCAGGCGAGCGAAATAGGCAACGTCAATCATCACGAGCTGCACATCAGCGACGCGACGCTGTAGGTGAAAGGCCCTTCCGCCTTTCTTCACAGAAGTTTAGGGTGTGTGGTTTTTTTATTATTATTATTGCCCGGGGACCTTCCTCTCTTTCGCGTCGCTTTTTGATGGCGCTTCAGTGCGGGGTTACCTGAGGGTAGGAATAAAAGCGGGGAGGGAATTTGATGCCGGCAGAGGGGAGGGGTTTCCTTGGCACGACTTCGCTCCGCCCCTTTCGAATACGCCTTTTGTGGGGGGGCCCGGTTTGGGTCACTTGCCACTTTTCGAGGCGAAGTCTCGCGATGTTTGGAGATCGTCAAGCTCCCGGAGAGAAGCGAAGAAGGAAGGAAGCGAAGCAGGTGGCCATTTTGGTAGCGGAGCTCTATCCGTAGTTAAAACCTATGTAAACTACTCAGATGTAACCCCGCTGTTCTTAACCATATTAAACACACGCACCCACAATGACATAATAAAAACGTTGTTTTTGAGCAAGTCTTTACACGAACATAACCGTGTATCATTTCCTTTCACACGTTTGTGCCGGTGGATTGCAGCATTTTAACTACCCCTGTATCAACCAATAGGTACCAAATAAAAAATAGTTTTGTCCTCAGTAAAGGGTGGGGGAGATAAGAAATGCCAGTGTTTGCCATCTGGATTTTTTTCCAGGCAGATTTGAGGCACGTTTGGCTTCCACAAAGTGGTGGGGAGTGGGTGGGGGAGGACTTCTGGTGCCAATTTTAAGGGAGAAAAGTTAAAAGCCCAATGGGCTGTGGTAGGCTCTTAGGTGCCAACTTTCAGGTCTCTAACGTCATTTTTTTATTTAAGCATATTACCAAACCTCCTGATGGTGTATTCAGCATACATAAGCAGCAAAACCTACTTTTAATTTTCATACCCTCTCAGGAAGCGAAGCCAAAATTCTCTGTGCGCATACAAAAAAGGGATAAAGGATTTCCTTGCAAAACTGTGTTCTGCATCTTTATCTATATATAAAATACAAGTTGGACCGGCACCAAAATGCTGTAGTGTGCAGTGCTCCTGTTGAGCCAGCCATGACCTTTACGGCAATATGCCATTTTATTCCCTCCCAGATTCTGTCACTTCTTCTCCCAGCTCAGCATCATGTAGCCAGTCATACTTTTTGCTCTGTCCCCATTTGGCCAAGCTGTGTGTTGTCCCTATGGTTCACTTCCTGAAAGTATTTATTTCCCCCCTTCTGCAAACCTTGAGGATGCCCCAACCCTGGTGCTAGCTCCTTTTTGTAGGTGATGATGGTGTTTTAGCTATGCAAGTTTAAGCAGCTAGAGAATGAGTTCAAGGGTAGCATCTTTGGCCATAGCTAAGGGCAAAAGTGCCCAGGGTAAAATGTATGTGACTGTTACCCTTGGACATTAGGCTACATTCCCGCCAAGCATCAGTGGTTTCTTTTATCTCTCTCCACCTCCTCCATCCATGCAAGGAAGCAAAAGGCATCGGCACATCGGAAAAGGGCACATTCCAGCCACACAAAAGCACTCAAGGAGGCTGATGGGAGTCCTGAGGGCCATGTAGAGAGGCTGGGAGGGCCACATAGGCTGGGAGGGCCACATTCAGTCCCTGTGCCTGATGTTCCTCACCTCGATATAAAGGATATGAAACATGCTGCCACATAATGTGGCAACACGGATTATTTTGCTCCGTTGATTTATTTAATCGGTGGCTATATGAAACTTGCATTGCTTGCATGCCTGGCTTATGGACTTCCAGGAAGTCATAGGACTGGCCAATGGTGGTTCTTGAAGTCTTGTGTGCAGAAGACAACTCCTCTTGCTGCTAAATTATACACTCACTTTAATAATGTCCCTCTCAGCAAATTGCATTCTGTATAGGAAAGACTGTCAGTCACCATATTGTCTACACAACAGATAATCTCCCTACTTTCAAAGCATTCAGAGTATTAAAATTAAGGTTCCTTGGTTGCAGATGACTTGCAGCAGGTAATATATCCCATAGCCACGGACAGTTGACAAGGGATGCTCTGTGACAGTCCATTTTTGCCTCCGATAGCCTGTTGGCTTATACCCAGTGGGTTTTTTTCCATGGGGGTATGCATATCCCTAAACATTTTGTGAATCTTTGTACTTTTGTCCATTTACTGTATTTATTTTTCCCGATTTGAACTATAAAATGGTGATTTTCTTGAGTCAAAATGAGAGTACCCCTAAACATTTTTAAAGAAAAAAAATCACTGCTTATACCATATAACAGAGCTGGGTTTTCAAATATTCTAAGTAGCAAACCTACGACAACCGAAAATAAACTGAATCCTGAAGAAGGTGGCTGCTGAGGGAGCATGGAATTTGAACCCTATGTTTTTCACTTGAATAGTGTAGAACTCTAAGGCTGCATTCACACCAGGCATTGAAAGTACTATGATACCACCTTAAACTCATGGTTTCCCCCAAGGAATCCTGGGAGTTGCCATTTTTTAAGGGTGCTGAGAATTGTTAGGAGTTCCCCTATCACCTCCTCCATGCAGTTAGAATTCTCAGAGTGGTTTAAACAGGGGACTCTGGGAACTGTAGCTCTCTGGGGGGAATAGGGGTGTCCTAAAACTCTCAGCACCCATCACAAACTACAGCTCCCATAATTCTTTAGGGAAAGGCACGGCTATTTAAAGTATGGTGCTTTAAATGTATGGTGTGAATGTGGCTCAAAACACTCATCCATCTTTTTTGTTTCCTTTGTAATCACTAGAAAAAGTCTTGGCATGTTGGGACTTCAAAAGAAGAAGAAAGCCACCAAAGAGCACCCCTTCCTCTATTATACAAGTCCTTTTCTCTCTATTTCATCTTACCCCATTTGCACTAAGAGAAAAGGGTAACTGTTTTAACCAAAAATGGTCAGCAACTGAATAAATGCATGTCAACTATGAAACTTTCTTTATGTATTTGATATAAGATCAGAAAAAAAAATCACAGCCTGTGCTGGCTTCACAGCATTGATTGTCAAAACAAGCAGACAGTTTTAGAGCTCTCTTATATAAAAGGGGCAGTTTCTGTTTAGGTTACACATGGAGAAAGGACGGAAGTTCTCAGTACTTAAGATATTTGCTCCTATAAACAAACCTCAAGATACATTCCAGATTACCATAAATGGGTACCATAGAATCAGTTTGAAAAACTAGTTTGAGAAATTATTCTTAAAGCTCAAATGGATATCTGTATCCATTAAGGTAACATTAAGATATAGAGGTGCCTGGTACGGGGGGGGGGGGGGAAAGCTAAGTAAAATATAAGCAGGTAAATAAAGACTTTTCTTAAAATATATGAAATAAACGATCTTAGGTTGCTTGTAGAGGTGAAGGAGCTTTCTTCATGAAGGAGGTTCCCTCTACTTCAATCCTGCTTAAATGCTGCAATCGAGAGGAACGGCAGCTTCTACCGGCAGTTTCAGATATACAGCTGAAGTGGCACATGTCCTTTAAGAATTCTTCTGTGGAACTTTGATGGTTACCTAGAAAGAATATGGTTCATTAGACTTGGCCAACTTTGCATCTCTCACTCTGCAAGACAGTCCCAAGATGATTCCCATGTCAACCCTGTTAATGCAATTCAGTTTCAAACAAAACAAAACAAAACAAAAAATTCCTTCCAGTAGCACTTTAGAGACCAACTAAGTTTGTTCTTGGTATGAGCTTTCGTGTGCATGCACACTTCTTCAGATAAGTGTGCATGCACACGAAAGCTCATACCAAGAACAAACTTAGTTGGTCTCTAAGGTGCTACTGGAAGGAATTTTTTTGTTTTGTTTTGACTATGACAGACCAACACGGCTATCTACCTTTAATCAGTTTCAAACAGTTTAGCAGAAACTTTAGGAAGCTGTTAGGACCTTCTGCATGCAGAGCACATGCTGTACCCCTGAGCTCCAGCCCTTCCTCAAAACAGGATGCAGTCTACATAATATTGTGCTGGATTAATCAAACCCTACAGCTTCCCATTTACAACAGAATTGGCCGGAGGCATCCAATAGCATTGGACAGAGCAAGATTCAAATTCCACTGCTTTCAGGACTATAGCCCAGTGCCTGATCTACTTGGCTTATTGAAGTAGCACTGTATAGTAAAGGTAAAGGGACCCCTGACCATTAGGTCAAGTCGCGGACGACTCGGGGATTGCGGAGCTCATCTCGCATAATTGGCCAAGGGAGCCGGCGTACAGCTTCCGGGTCATGTGGCCAGCATGACTAAGCCGCTTTTGGCGAACCAGAGCAGCGCAGGGAAACGCCGTTTACCTTCCCGCTGCAGCGGTACCTATTTATCTACTTGCACTTTGACGTGCTTTCAAACTGCTAGGTTGGCAGGAGCAGGGACCGAACAACGGGAGCTCACCCCGTCGCGGGGATTCGAACCGCCGACCTTCTGATTGCAAGCCCTAGGCTCTTTGGTTTAACCCACAGCGCCACCCGCGTCCCTGTATAAGTCTCCTAATTCTGTTGCTCAAGCTGTGGGATACTGGGATACTGGGACAACTGCTTCTCACTTCAACGCTTTAAATTGACTCTAAGGTGGGTATCAATTATTCAAAACTAGAAGGATTCCAGTGCTTTCTTTACATAATAAGAAATGCTTCCGAGCAGGTACTTAAAAGGTGCCTGAACATTTTTGTTATGATCCAAAGGTAGCAGGAATTCTACGATAACCTTGCATACCAAAACATTAGCTCAATGTTGCCCCACAAACAACACTTAAGACAGTAATGTTTGGAGCCTATTTGTTCAAGAGATACTGCTCTTGTCCTGTTCAATTGTAATTTTACCTGCAGACAGATGCAGCCACCATTAGGCATGGAAGCCCGGTTTTCTGCTCACAACTAAAAGGCTGCCATCAGCAAAAAATGGTTTATTGAAAATAGGAACATGGTTTAGACATATTGCCAAGCCATGATTTGTCATGAGGCCTGAACCAACACCATCTGAACCACAATGGCCACCATTGTTAGGTTTTGAAGGTGGCTTCCCACATAGGTCAGGCAAACAGTGGTTTAGTGTTACGCCTGAACTATGGTTTGGAAATTCTTCTCCCCTTTGAGGATGTCATCAAGGGATTCTCTGGGAATATTGGGAAAGAAGATCAGACAAACCATGGTTTGCAGTCTAAGCCACAGTTAGTGAAATACATGTTTTCATGTAATGTCTACGAAACCAATGTTCAGTGGGCTAAGGAGAGCAACATTTGACAATTCTTTATTCCGTTCTGTACAAAATGAAATACCGTCAATTCTCCCATAAGCAAGACAAGTTTAATTTACTACTTGGAAGTCCTTGCCATTCTCTACTGGAAGATGCAAAATAAAAGCTTCAGTTTTCAAAATACTTAAAAACCAAACTAGGACGAGAGTTTCAGATCCTCACCGTTTTTACTTCCATGTATGGCGTGAGACCATATTCTCCCCCTTCCCGTCCTTGTCCAGATGCTTTGTACCCACCAAATGGTGTCTGGCTGCCAAACACGTTGTAGCAGTTAATCCTGCAGGAGACATTGGGGGTTAGGAGTTATTTCTGGAGCATTTAGATAACGGAAGACTCATCTCATTTCTTGTCCACCTGATACCAAGTCTAACACTGCAGGCCTTGTCCAGGGCACCTATCAATTTGGAGAACAGGCACTAATTTGTTTGAGAGGTTCGAATACAGAAGATGAGATGTGAACTTCCAGAATTTCACATTTGAGGAGGAGAGAAAGCGGCCTTTTGTTAAACCGGCAGACTCATGAACAGAGTAGTAAAGGAAGTAATACTTTCACTGCCTATTATTTCTCCATTTGATATATGTAACCAATGACAAAAAGAATGGATATTGAAACGTAAAATTCTGAACTGTTACTGGTTTAAATATTTGCCTGCGTTCACCAATCTAAACGTCACAATGCAATTGCACATCATAATGTAAATGTAATTACTCTGACATTCATCCTCTCTCATATATCTCAGTTTACAAGTTAAAAATAACATTATTTTGATTGTTAATTAAGTTATATGCTCATGTGCAACAAAATGTGTACGTTTATGCAAATGTATTTATATTTTTTGAAATTAAAAACAACAATTAAAAACAAAATTAAAAAACAAAGGCAATAATACAGCCTCAGGTCCATGTGGATTCTCACTCATCTGATATTTCTGGTCAGCCACAAAGATTAACAAATTGTTTCCCAAAAAAGGGTAGAAAAGTTAAACCAGCTAGGAAGTTAAATTCTGAAGAATGTCATACAGTTAGCAATACATAACAGTTTCAAAAGTTCCTTGAAAAGAGGAACATAGAAAGCTAATTCATAGCCCCTTGGTGCCTCTAGCTCAGGCATAGGCAAACTTGGCCCTCCAGATGTTTTTGGCCTACAACTCCCATGATCCCTAGCTAGCAGGACCAGTGGTCAGGGATGATGGGAATTGTAGTCTCAAAACATCTGGAGGGCCGAGTTTGCCTATGCCTGCTCTAACTCAATATTGTTACCATGACTGACAGCAGCTCTCCAGGATTTCAAGTCCGGAGCTCCTGGCATACCAGAAGATGCCAGGGACAGAACCTATAACCTTCTGCATGCCAAGCATTTCCTAAAGCATATGGTGACTGCTCCCCAACATTTAGCCTCTTACCAGACGGTTCCAGCACGCAAACCCTGGGAAATGTAATTTGCTTTGTCAATGTCCTTGGTGAAAACTGCTGCCGCGAGTCCATATTTGGTGTCGTTTGCTCTGTGGATGACTTCCTCTATGGTTTTAAATTTCAGTATCTGCATGACTGGCCCAAATATCTGTAAGACAGAGCAGCATGCACATGGAAACAGGTAGGCTTGGCAGACAGGATCTTATAAATCCCTAAGCAACTTAGGACCTGGTTACCTGAAGGAATGCCCTCCCTCATATAGTCCTGCCTAGTTGTTGGGATTTCAAGGTGAGTCCCCTCCAGCCTGCAAAAATCCATACGGTAGCAAGCAGGGAAAAGGCCTTTTCTGTCCTAGTACCCAGCATATAGAATCAGCTCCCCCGAAATAAGGCAGGTGCAAACTCTGCAGAGTTTTTGGTGCCTCCTGTTGCTGGTCATTGATACCAATCAAACCACTGAGAACCGCCTGGTTGTTAAGATTTTAAGCTCTTCCAATATGCAGTGACTGCAGCGAGAATGTTAATAGCACAAAAATGGAAACAAGAACAAACACCGACAAAGGAAGAATGGATAGTGAAACTAACGGAATACGCAGAATTGGACAAGATGACGGGGAGAATCCGAGAACAGCGGGACCAGAAGTTCATCAAAGACTGGACTAAATTTGCAGACTATCTAAAGGAAAATTATACTCAATTGAATACGTTGGTAGGATTGCAAGAAGCTTTGTGGAGTAAGGAAGAAATGTCATTGTTAATACGAAGATATAGTGATTAATTTTTAGAAAGTAATAATATAAAACAATGATTGATCTAAGAAATATAGATATAAGGAATAGATATTAGAATATCATGAGGAAGGTTTGACGGAAGTCACAGCCATAAAAAGCCAAAATGGTATAAGATGTGAAGATAAATATGTGAATTTTATTATTGTATTCTTATAAAACTAATAAAAAATGATATATATATATTTTTAAAGAGAGAGAACCGTCTGGTTGTTGAGACTGTACTAAATGTTTCAATTGCATTTTAATAGATTATTCTTGTTCTTACAGTACTGATATTTCTGTTGGTATTTGTGTTGTAAACAGTCTTGGGATGAAATGTTTGTTTGTTTGATTATCTCCACAAGATTTATATACTGCTCGATTAGAATAAAACCCCAAAGATGTTTACAAAGCAAATAAAACAATGCCATTATCAGTAAAAACCGAAATTGCAACTTGCCTTCTCTGCACTGACAGCACTCAAAGTGAGATGGGGACGCTACCATAAAAATCGTAACAAGTAATTTTAAATACATCATGAGAGTGAATGTACAGATAAAAGAGGGTGGTTGGTCAGTTCTGCAGGCCACCATTGTAGCTCTGAGACACAGAGCAATACAGTGGTACCTCGGGTTACAGACGCTTCAGGTTACAGACTCCGCTAACCCAGAAATAGTACCTCAGGTTAAGGACTTTACCTCAGGATGAGAACAGAAACCGCACCGCGGCAGCGGGAGGCCCCATTAGCTAAAGTGGTGCCTCAGGTTAAGGACTTTACCTCAGGATGAGAACAGAAATCGCACCGCGGCAGCGGGAGGCCCCATTAGCTAAAGTGGTACCTCAGGTTAAGAGCAGTTTCCGGTTAAGAACGGACCTCCAGAACGAATTAAGTTCTTAACCCGAGGTACCACTGTACAACAGGAGAGAAAAAGAGAGGGATCGCATAGAACCCTCTAACCATAGAACTGTTACTGAGAGACTAACAAGTACAGGAAAACATTTTCCTGCTGACCTCCTCTTTTGCAATGGTCATGTTGTCCTGCACATCTCCAAAGATGGTTGGCTGGATGAAGTAACCTCTGTCTGCAGCTGGGTTGCCACCACAGAGCAATTTGGCACCTTCCTTTTGCCCAGTACCAATGTATCCAAGGATCTTCTTATACTGAGCCTCATCCACCTAGAAGACAAAAAACATGGTATGGCAGGTCAGTTCAATCCTTCTCAGAATACAGAAAAATACACGTTTAACACAACATCATGTGTACATGCCCATTCTACAGGTAGAATGAAAGATCCAGACATCAACTTTTTGTTGACGAGGTTATGAAGATCCTCTGACAATGTCAGGGCTGGGGAAGCCATGGTGCTCTCGTTGTACGTATTCCTTGATCCTCGATTAAGCCGGCTGGGGCTGACGAGAGTTGAGAGACCAATAACATCTGGAGGCGATTGCAGGATCCCCTTCCCTGTTTTAAATCAACTGCCTTTGGGATTGGGTAGGCAGCAAGCTTTAAAATCTTTTATTTGTTAAATAAATATGTTGACATCACTGTTTCTCTAGAGCACTGCTTCCCAAACTTGGGTCTCCAGCTGTTTTTGGACTACAACTCCCATCATCCCTAGCTAGCAAGGTCAGGGATGATGGAAATTGTAGTCCGAAAACAGCTGGAGACCCAAGTTTGGGAAACAGGGCTCTAGATCAGTGGTTTTAAACCGGTGAGCCGTGGCTCCCTGGGGTGCGTTACGCTGTGGGTGGGGGAAGCCAGGGGAAGCCACTAGCCTCCGACCCCCCTTCCCTCCCTCCCTCCTCTTAATAGCTAGTGCTTCAAACCCTCTGAATGGGTTAACTAAACCTGCTGTAATAATAATTTTTATAATAATATTTTTTTATTTGTACCCCGCCCATCTGGCTGGGTCTCCCCAGCCACTCTGGGCAGCCTCTAACAGATATTAAAATACATCAAAATATCACAGGTTAAAAACTTAGCTAAACAGGGCTGCCTTCAAGTATTTTCTGAATGTAGGATAGTTGTTTATCACTTTAACCTCTGCTGGAAGGGCGTTCCACAGGGCGGGCGCCACTACCGAGAAGGCCCTCTGCCTGGTTCCCTGTAGCTTTGCTTCTCGCAGTGAGGGAACCGGCAGAAGGCCCTCGGCGCTGGATCTCAGTGTCCGGGCTGAATAATGGGAGTGGAGACGCTCCTTCAGGTATACAGGGCCGAGGCCGTTTAGGGCTTTCAAGGTCAGCACCAACACTTTGAATTGTGCTCGGAAACGTACTGGGAGCCAATGTAGCTCTCTCAGGACCGGTGTTATGTGGTCCCGGCGGCCACTCCCAGTCACCAGTCTAGCTGCCGCATTCTGGATTAATTGCAGTTTCCGGGTCACCTTCAAAGGTAGCCCCACGTAGAGCGCATTGCTGTGTCCCCCCGCCCACCCCCTGTTTCTTGGCTACAACAGATGCTTTTCTTCCCCTCTCTCCTTTCCTTTCCTCCCTATCCTTGCCTCCAGATTGGCTGTGAACACACATGTAGAGCCAGCATTTGCATTATCATAGTAATAATAACCATTTGGGCAATATTAAAAATGAATTATATACACATAAACTGAAAGCTCTTTTGGGGGCCATTTGCCAGGGCTAAATTCCTTCCATGTCTAGAATGTCTCACAGTTCTCCCAATCCAGAATGTGTTTGTATAAGGGCAAACTGGAATTTCTGTGCTCTCACCTGTGGGCCCTGCTCTGTTTTGTAGTCAAATGGGTTTCCAACCACTCTGGATTTGGCTCTCTCCACGCTCCGCTCCACAAACTCGTGGTATATATCTTCTTGGACGTACGTGCGGGACCCAGCACAACAGCACTGCCCTTGGTTGAAGAACAAGGCAGAATGAGCCTGCTCAACAGCCCAGTCCACTGGAGGAGAGAAGGAAGCCACAAGTCAGGAGATCTGGAAAGCAATTCTCTTCGCCACCAACAGCATTAAGAATTACCAACGCATCACCCCAGCTAAGATATGTTGCATGAATCCACCGTGGGGTGGCCCTGTTCTGTGGTGCATGTGTAATAATAGGTCAGAGTGTTTCAGGAGATTATAGCCAATCAATCAATCAGGTTTATTGCAGCTTTAAGCTCATATGCACATACAAAATAGACACAGTCAGATTATAGCCATTGTTAGTCAGTTTATTTTTCTTGTCCCTTCTCTCATTATCTCCTGAAAACAATAATGGCTTTATTTACAAAGACCTACTCTTGGGTTCCACAATCACTGCAGATGGTGACAGCAGTCACAAAATTAGAAGACGCCTGCTTCTTGGGAGAAAAGCAATGACAAACCTAGACAGCATCTTAAAAAGCAGAGACATCACCTTGCCGACAAAGGTCCGTATAGTTAAAGCTATGGTTTTCCCAGTAGTGATGTATGGAAGTGAGAGCTGGACCATCAAGAAGGCTGATCGCCAAAGAATTGATGCTTTTGAATTATGGTGCTGGAGGAGACTCTTGAGAGTCCCATGGACTGCAAGAAGATCAAACCTATCCATTCTTAAGGAAATCAGCCCTGAGTGCTCACTGGAAGGACAGATCCTGAAGCAGAGGCTCCAATACTTTGGCCACCTCATGAGAAGAGAAGACTCCCTGGAAAAGACCCTGATGTTGGGAAAGATGGAGGGCACAATGAGAAGGGGACGATAGAGGACGAGATGGTTGGACAGTGTTCTCGAAGCTACCAACATGAGTCTGACCAAACTGCGGGAGGCAGTGGAAGACAGGAGTGCCTGGTGTGCTCTGGTCTATGGGGTCACGAAGAGTCAGACACGACTAAACAACAAGTCTTGTAATTGATAGCTGCTACTTGGCTAAAGCTAACCCATCAGTGGAAGTCCTCTACGAAGTTCTCATTGCAAGGATGGTGGTTCAAAATCTGGCCTCTTGCGCTAGCTGAAAATATGCGCAAATACCTAACATAACGAGGGGTGGAAGTGGCCAGTTAGAGATGAGAAGTACAATCACCACTTCTCCAGAAAACTTTCTGATCAGAGTCATTATTGAGATACTTCCCAGGCTAAGCAGTTCCTGATGCTTAGCGGACACATTTTGTGTGTTTCGGAAATTTATCTTTTAGTTTGTTCTAAATCGTTGCATGCTGTATTGTTACACTGAAGGTCTTTTGTGTAGCTATGTAACGTATTATGTTGTGATGTCATGGATTTATAAATAAAACTGTATCTTAAACACTAAAGACAGAGAAACCAGTAGGAGAACACTTCAATCTCCCAGGACATTCTCTACAAGATCTCAAAGTAGCAGTCTTATTACAAAAGAATTTCAGAAATAGACTGGAAAGAGAAGTTGCTGAATTGCAACTTATTACCAAGCTTAAAACCATGGAGAGACCTGGTCTGAATAGAGACATTGGATTCTTATCTCATTATACATGATATACATCTCACCCCTTGCTTTTTCCTGTAAGACCAATTGCAGTCGTTAACAGTCGTCAACAGGTTTACCACACCTATCAGCCAATCACCCATTCCCACCACCCTTCTGGGTAATACCCCTCCCCACCCTCTCACTATATATAAGGGTCTGGTGACTTCTGTTTCAGTGTATCTGAAGAAGTGTGCATGCACACGGAAGCTCATACCAAGAACAAATTTAGTTGGTCTCTAAGGTGCTACTGGAAGGAATTTTTTTATTTTTTATTTTGTTTCGACTACAGCAGACCAACACGGCTACCTACCTGTAACTAAAGAATTACTAAGAGTTGCACTTCTGGTGAAGGCAGGCCCAGGGTGTCACCAGCCAATCCCACCCTCCGCAGGGGCAAACCCACTCCTGTCAAGAGGGAAATGTCTCTTACTCTCAGCATCAGACATGATGATGTTGGGGCTCTTTCCACCAAGCTCAAGGGTGACCCTCTTCAGATTACTCTCTGCTGCAGCCTTCTGGATCAGGTGTCCAACCTAGAAATCGAAAGATGGGCAAGCTTGTTGTTCGGTATAAAAATAGGCTTGTCTTAAGGAACCACCATGGTGTGGCAGGCTTAGCTCTTGATTGGAGGGCTGGGGAATGGGTGGGGTGTCTCCTCTGGTGGACCTCCTCCATCGGTGTCAGAGACCAGGCTGGGGAGCACAACTCTGATGAGGAATGGCGGGAGCCTCCCCCTCCCCCTGCTTGTGGGCCAGGATCCTGAAAATCCACAGGAGCAGTGGAGTAGTGTTGATTTGGAACAATGGTTTGCTGAGGGGCACAGTTCGGAAGACAACAGCTGGGCAAAACTGGGAGGTGAGCACCAAGAAGAAGAACAGGAAGAGAGTGAGCTACCAAACTCTCTCTCGCTAGAAGATGTGCAGCCTCTCAGTCCCAAGGCTAGAAGATTAGTTAAGGTGGCTTCACAAAAGGCTCAATAATAATAATTTATTATTTACCGGTATACCCCACCTATCTGGCTGGGTTTCCCCAGCCACTCTGGGAGGCTTCCAACAAAAGATTAAAATACAATAGTCCTTCAGATATTAAAAGCTTCCCTAAACAGGGCTGCCTTCAGATGTCTTCTAAAAGTCAGGTAGTTGTTTATTTCCTTGACATCTGATGGGAGGGCGTTCCACAGGGCGGGTGCCACTACCGAGAAGGCCCTCTGCCTGGTTCCCTATAACTTCTCGCAGTGAGGGAACCACTTGGCATTGGACCTCAGTGTCCGGGCTGAACGATGGACGTGGAGATGCTCCTTCAGGTATACTGGACCGAGGCTGTTTAGGGCTTTAAAGGTCAGCACCAACACTTTGAATTGTGCTCGGAAACGTACTGGGAGCCAATGTAGGTCTTTCAAGACCGGTGTTATGTGGTCTTGGCGGCCGCTCCCAGTCACCTGTCTAGCTGCCGCATTCTGGATTAATTGCAGTTTCCGGGTCACCTTCAAAGGTAGCCCCACTAGAGCATGCACCACTCTGGCAAGACAGTCTGTGGGCAGGTAGGGTCTCAGCCTGCGTACCAGATGGAGCTGGTAGACAGCTGCCCTGGACCCAGAATTGACCTGCACCTCCATGGACAGCTACGAGTCTAAAATGACTCCCAGGCTGCGCACCTGGTCCTTCAGTGGCACAGTTACCCCATTAAGGACCATGGAGTCCTCCACACCTGCCTGCCTCCTGTCCCCCAAAAACAGTACTTCATCTTCATTCTTTGCTATAGGGATGAGGAGGAGACACCTGCGTGTCTGAGGAGATTTGCCAAGGGGAGGAAGATGTATTATGCCATCGTAGCCTCCAAGTGGTGTTAAAATATGATCGCAAAAAAATTACAGAGAGAGAAAATCAGTTTAAATTCACCATAAAAATCAGAAAATGTAATGAAAGCACAGAAACAAAAATGTATTCACTATAATTTTCAGGGTATGCTTTTTTGATTTGCGGGCAATTCTTTTTCTTATCAGTGGCTTGGTTACTAAATGTGCTCTGCTGCTATGCCTACGTAAAACAACTACCGGTAATCTGTGAAATTCTAAAATCATAGGAACACGGGGTTGTTTTCGGCTTCACTGCACTCCAAAAGAGCCTGTGGCAGCTTGTAGCAGCCTTTCTGTGTTGTGATTATGTATTGTACCAATGGTTTAATTGTATGTTGCTAGGTTAATACTGCACTGGATATAACTGTATCTCATGGTTTCATTTGCACAAACTGTTCTGTGGATTTTAAACAAAAGAACAGTTTAGAAGAACATCGGAAGAGCCTGCTGAATCAGGCCAACGGCCCATCTAGTCCAACATCCTGTTCTCACGGTGGCCAAGCAGACGCCCCACTGGGAATGGCAGATGCCCACAAGCAGGATCTGAGCACAAGGGAACCCCCCTTCTCCTGTGGTTTCTTACAATGCAAATTTTGGAACAATTAGACTTGAAGGTTATTTTACCTACATAAAGTATGATTTGGTCATATTTCAAAGTATAATACAGTCATACCTTGGTTCCTGAACAGAATGCGTTCCGGGAGTCCGTTCGACTCCCGAACCGTTTGAAAACCAAGGTGCGGCTTCTGATTGGCTGTAGGAGCGTCCTGCAGCCAATCAGAAACTGCGGAAGCCGCGCCAGACATTCGGCTTCCGAAAATCGTTCGAGAATCGGAACACTCACTTCCGGGCTTCAATTGTTCAGGAGGCCAAGGCGTTTGAGATCCAAGGTACGACTAAATGTTGTTGTTGTTGTTGTTGTTGTTGTTGTTGTTGTTGTTGTTGGTTGTTGTTGTTGTTGTTGTTGTTGTTGTTGTTGTTGTGTATTGATTCAAAGTGTTATCATATCTGTATTACTATTGTCTGTAATCACATTAGGGTAAAGTAACTGCCTTCCTGTCCCAGAAGGAACAGTTACTATTAGTGCATTCAAGTTGCTGCATTGGGATCCTCAGTCTTATTGGTTCCCACCAAAAAGCAGCTGTGTGATTGTTTGAGATTGTTCCCTCCAAAATGTATCTTTTCCTAGTCAGTCCTCTGTCCCTATAAATGTAGCTTCCCTACCCTCAAGTTCCCTTAGTCTTGTTTGCCTGAATAAAGAGTTGTTACATGAAGAAGCTGTCTCCTGCCTGCTATGTCAGAGAGCTGAAATCACTTGCTGAAATCATTAACCCACGCTACAACAATTATTATTATTATTATTATTATTATTATTATTATTATTATTGTAAAAAAAGAAATCAGTAAAAGTCAGAAGTCCAAAACAAGTTTAAAATATGCACTTCGAAATGAAACTGCACAGTAAAATAATTGTCTACTGTACAGATCCGGCACAGGGTGTGACCTATCCTGCAACTTTCAGAAGGGAGGGAGAAAAGGGGAAGATTCATACGTGCAGATATTCCTCACCTCTGTGGAGCCAGTGAAGGCGACTTTATCCACTTCCATGTGGGAGGAAATGGCCGCCCCTGCGGTGTGCCCGTAGCCAGGTATCACATTCACAACGCCTGGCGGGAATCCAGCCTGCAGGTTTATAAAGACAAGTGAAAATCATCACAATAGTCTTGTCCGTTCCAAAAATCAAAAGTTTGCCGGGGTGCTCAGAACTCAGCACCTCCATGTCTTCTGAGCACCCAGGCAAGGAGAAGAAGGGGAAAGGGTTTGTTTGGAGCTCAGGCATCGTCCGAGACAGCGAGCAGGACAAGGAAGGGTGAAGAACGAAGCTGCGAGTGGCAGCCCCAGAGACCTCTCTCTTAACATTTAAATTTTTATTTAGTAAATTTTCATACTACATAAAAGGGTGAGATACCATTCCAATACAAAAGAAAAAACACATTGTCATAAGCATATATAAACCTATATCCTTCTCCCCCTCATGAATTCCCATCACCCCACCCTATCACTCACCTCAACTTCCTTAACTTTTAATTTCAGTACAGTGGTACCTCGGGTTACAGACGTTTCAGGTTACAGACTCCGCTAACCCAGAAACAGTACCTTGGGTTAAGAACTTTACCTCAGGATGAGAACAGAAATTGCCCGGCGGCAGCAGGAGGCCCCATTAGCTAAAGTGGTACCTCAGGTTAAGAACAGTTTCAGGTTAAGAACGGACCTCCAGAACGAATTAAGTTCTTAACCCAAGGTACCACTGTTCTCTCATTGCAATCTTTATGTTATTGAATTTTAATCTCCTTGTCGATTTGTAATAAGTTTATATTTCTGAAGAGTATTATTAAATGAGGCTGAAATGTAATAGAGATAGCAAGAGGAATGAGTAGAAAAAAGAGAAGCAATGTACAAACAAGTTGAAGTCATATTTTAAATGTTGTTCCTTTTTATGTTTTCTAATATGGTTTGCTTTTGTTGTATACGGTATTCTTTTTCTTTTTCTTTTTCTCCTGCTAGATTATGTTAGTTTGCTTTTGTATATTTTTGTTGGTTTAGGGTTTTTTTGTATGTATAATTGTGTTCTGTTTTTAAGAATTATAAATAAAGTGCATTTTAACAAAAAATAAAAATTATATACACACACACACACACACACATATATATATATATATATATATATATATATAAAGAATTTTAATCTCCTTATCGCATCCTAACTAGTTTTATCCTTTCCACTTTACTCCTTTAGTCTAAGCATATCAACATGTTCTGTTTCGAACAGTGTTTATTCATATATTCACCCCAGAGACCTCTCACCTCTTTGACCAGGCTGGCCAGGTACAGGCCTGTCAGAGGCGTTTGCTCAGCCAATTTCATCACTACCACGTTCCCTGTGGCCAAGGCAGGCCCCAGCTTCCACGCCTGCATTAGCAACGGGAAATTCCACTGTAATAAAAAGAAAGGGGACAGATCAGCATCGAGGAAACACAGGAAGAGGAAGGAATTGGGGGAGGACAACAACAACGACAAACATTTCATTTATGTACAGTGAGAGAGAGAGAGAGAGTAAGGTGGCACAAGGGATCTGAGGGTGCTGCTCGAGAAACACAGAGCCAAGGGAGGAAAGTCTGAGAGTAACATGCTTGCATACATAATTTTATTTATTATGCCTCCTTTTCATGGTGAAAACCATGCTCAAGGTGGTTTACAGCATGGAAAAAATACAGCATAATAAGAAATAATAATTACAAACCTAACAAAGTACAGTGGTACCTTAGTTTTCAAGCGTCTCGGAAGCCAAACGTTTCAGTTTTCGAACCCAGAAGTAATTGCTTACGTTTTCAAACGTGTCTCGGAAGTTGAATGGCTTCCGCTGCATGTTTTTCCATTTTCCCAATTGAACTTACAGCCAGCCCTCTGCGCCTCGGTTTTCGAACGTTTCGGAAGTCGAGCGGTCTTCCGGAACGGATTACGTTCGAGAACCGAGGTGCCACTGTAGTTACATCTGGGTCAAACGATGAAGGAGAAAAGTGTTTTTAAAAAGTCTTCTAAAAACTCCTCCTCCACTGACAGGAGCTTGTGTGTGTTGTGGTGGGGGGAGAGTGGCATGACAGGGTGGGCACGCTGGGCACGGTGCCCAAACCTAGAGGAGGCAGTGAGCAGAACACAAAAAGCTCCTGGCTTCCCCAGCTCTGGAGACAGACCTGCTTCCATCTTCCAGCAGCGCCTTTACTTACCGGAATGATCTGTCCGCAAATCCCCACAGGCTCATGGCGGGTATAGGTGAAGAAGTCCCCATCGAGAGGAATGGTCTTCCCTTGGATTTTGTCAGCCCAGCCAGCATAGTACCTGACGCAGAACAATTCAGCTGTCACATCAGTTTGACACACATACACAAATTCCATAGACATCAGTGCAAGGCATAGTTAAACGATGGAACTCCCTTCTGCAGGAGGAAGTGATGGCCACCAACTTGGATGGCTTTGAAAGAGGATGGGGTCAACTCATGAAGGAAAAGAAAGCTATCGATGGCTACTAGCCCAGTTAGCCAAGCTCTGCCTCCACCGTCAGAGGCAGCAAGGGTTGCTAGAAATTGCAGGAAGGAGAGCACTCTTGTGTTCGGGTCCTGCTTGCCGGTTTCCCATTGGGACATCTGGTTGGCCACTGTGAGAACAGGATGCTGGACTGGATGGGCCCCCTTTGGCCTGATCCAGCTGGCTCTTCACAAGTTCTTATTAAATTGACAGGCCTATATTCTAATTCTTCGTGTAATGCTCTTATACCCCACCCAGCTAACCATACTAAATCACATAAAGCAATTAGAAGAATGTATAATTCAATAACAATTCTCAAAGATAATGCCATTCCTTTGAATCGGTGTGGGGAGCCCGTGAGGCAGAGCACTACTCCATAGGGAGAAGCCAATTCTGGTTGTTTATTGAAATGTGATTTATATTAGAGACTGGCACTCCTGGAAAGGGGTATGTGCAAAGCAAGTGGGGGAGAGTAGCAGCGTGAAGAAGTTTGGTGAACAACAGGACGAGAAGATGGCGATGGTTGGAATGTGGCATTTGGAATTAAGAAGATCGACCTCATCCACACAGAGACATTGTTTATTATAATTTAGCCTGCTTGCTGGCATATATCAGCGGCTGTGGAAATATTGGAAAGAATTTTGAAAAGCAATTGATGGAGGTGATCAGGGAAGCTCCGGCGTCCGAGGCATGGGAAGTCCATATATAAAAAAATTATTATAATAATTAGGCATAATTGGAATGTTTCTTTTAATTGGGATTTGTATAATTGAATGAATGAATTTATTCTTACGGTCACAGACCAGCTTATTAAATCAATAATACAAAAATAATACATTGAAATTTACATAACAGCAGTAGTACACATATGTATACATAGACAGCAATGTTTAAAATATATGAATTAAAATTGTGGCACTAAAATATGGCCTAAAAATTGCCGATTTGTATAATTAATTTGGATTGTAATTTGAAATGTAATTGGGAATAATTTCAATGTGATTTGCTGTGATTTGTATTGGAAAATTCAATAAATAGATTACAAACAACAACAACAACAACAATGCCATTCCTGTAAAAGTGTTCAGATAACTACCAAAGGCTTGGCGAAATAAATAACCTTTAAGCCGACGCCTGAACATCAACAGCATGGAGGACCATCGAATCTCGGTCAGAAGTTCCTATGTGGAGGGGCAGCACTGAGAAGACCCTGCATGTGCCCCAGTGCCCCCTCCCCGTTCCTCACTCACTTATGGCACCTCCATCAGGGCCTCCCTGACGATCTTAAAACTCAGGACAGAAAGTATTGGGGGAACACTGACAATTCCCTATGAATGACTGAATGAAAAGAGCAACAGCAAATAAGACTGAAGTGATTGAAATAATTGGGCTTTTTAAGAGAGAGAGAGAGAGAGAGAGAGAGAGAGAGAGTGCACACGCGCGCGCGCACACACACACACACACACACACACACAGAGTTTCAGATGATTTTGGTACCGCCTGGAGACTATTCATTGAATTTTATAATACAGAACAAAATAAATACAGCTGTTGGGTTCCATATTGCCATATTAATTTTCTTTTCTACTGATCCGTGACTGGGCATCTATGCTTATGCTGGGTTTTTTCCATAGCACAGTTACTGACTTTTATTGCTCTTATCTGTCAACAGGCATATATACTTAACTTTGTTTTCAATGAGCTGGTATAAATGCATAAAGATAAGACTCATCCCATGTGCGTGACTGTTTGCAACCAAGAGTCTGCTGAAATCAAGAGTTTAGCTGGTCTGTAGCACCGGTTCTTAGGGAAAGCACTAAGGAATAACAGCTATTCACAGCTACACCAGGAGTCTATCTCTTCGCTATCTCCAGAACCAATATAAAAATGCGAACAATACAGCTGAGCACACACACCACACTAGGAACACCTCCTGTGCGATTCCTCTTTACTTCCATGAGGTTTGTGCAGGACAGACACGCCAAACTCCAATGTTCTCATGTTCCTCCCATGCCTGTTTAACGGTCAGGGCTACATAGAATCACATTATGGCACAGTTGAAAGAGGCCCCAAAATGTCATTTAATCCAAGCCCCTACAATGGACTACTGCAATGCGCTCTACGTGGGGCTACCTTTGAAGGTGACCCAGAAACTGCAATTAATCCAGAATGCGGCAGCTAGACTGGTGACTGGGAGTGGCCGCCGGGACCACATAACACCGGTCCTGAGAAAGCTACATTGGCTCCCAGTACGTTTCCGAGCACAATTCAAAGTGTTGGTGCTGACCTTGAAAGCCCTAAACGGCCTCGGTCCTGTATACCTGAAGGAGCGTCTCCACCCCCACCGTTCAGCCCGGACACTGAGATCCAGCGCCGAGGGCCTTCTGGCGGTTCCCTCACTGCGAGAAGCAAAGCTACAGGGAACCAGGCAGAGGGCCTTCTCGGTAGTGGTGCCCGCCCTGTGGAACGCCCTCCCATCAGAGGTCAAAGCGATAAACAACTACTTGACATTTAGAAAATACCTGAAGACAGCCCTGTTTGGGGAAGTTTTTAATCTGTGATATTTTAATGTATTTTGATATTTGTTGGAGCCGCCCAGAGTGGCTGGGGAGACCCGGCCAGATGGGCGGGGTACAAATAATAAATTATTATTATATTATTATTATAATGCACGATTACGACTCCTTACCGCAGGTGTTTGACAACCATGTCTAAATCCACCAGATAGGCGATCGAGTATGGCTTGCCATTGTCCAAAGTTTCCAGGGCCTGCGAACAAACGGAAATCAGCAAACCCTGATGCGTTACAACTTTGATAGCTTTCAAGGAGGATACAGATAATTTTGGGGAGGATAAGGCTATTGATGGCTACTAGTCATGATGGTGTCAGTTTGCATTTCTTAATACAGAAAGTATTGATCTGATGTATAGAATCTATTGAATTCCAGAGGGTTCTGGAAGCTTCTCTGTGTGAAAGAAACAAGCAGAAGCTTCATGATGTTTGGGTTATTCCTTCAGAGAAGCTGAGTACAGCTGGTTTAAATTGGTTCTGTTATCTCTTTCTGTCAAGGTCATGCTGACTATAAAAATAAGGCCAGATGGAGCCTGGGTTTTACACTTTCTCTTTCTATCTCTTTTCCGTCTGGTGTGGTGTTCTGTATATAGTATTAAGGTTTAGTCTTATTATTAAGTTATTGTAAGTCTTAATTACAGGTAGGTAGCCGTGTTGGTGTGCCATAGTCGAAACAAAATAAAAAATTAAAAAATTCCTTCCAGTAGCACCTTAGAGACCAACTAAGTTTGTTATTGGTATGAGCTTTCGTGTGCATGCGCACTTCTTCAGATATGTGATGTGTAAGATGTGTAAGTCTTAAGTTAAGTCTGCTGCAACTGGATTCCTTATTGGACAGTGCCAATCCTGAATGTATTGGATTTGTGACCATTATGCTCATTTGCCTTCAGTAGCAGTAAAGCTCTGCTGGATTTCATTTCCTAAGGGTCTTGCGAAAGAACAAAGTTGAACAGCAACTGATGATTTCCTTTTACTTGGAAGGTCAATACAGCCCAGGTGGTCAGGAAGGCCCAACAGAGACTTCATTTCTTTAGGGCCTTGCGAAAGAAAAATGTTAGACAACAACTAATGATTTCCTTCTATCGGTCCACGATAGAAAGTGTTCTTTCATACTGTATCACGGTGTGGTACGCTGGTTTGACAGCCATGGACAGAAAGTCCCTACAGAGAGTCGTGAAGACAGCACAAGACATCCTGGGCTGTCCCCTGAGTCCGCTAGATGTTATCGTGACAGACCATTGCCTCAGAAGAGCGAGGAACATTCTCAGGGATGACTCACACCCTGGCCAGCACCTTTTTAATCTCCTGCCACCGGGCAGGAGATATAGAAACATGGTAAGCCGCACCAACAGGTTAAAGAACAGTTTCTACCCGTGGGCCGTGAGGGTGCTGAATGGAAGACAGCAACATTGCAGCTGACGTTCGGGGTCGATGGTTGTACGACAGCACATAGAGTGTAACAAGGACTGAGAGATTGTCGGGGGGAGGGGGGCTCGTTTAATCTCACTGTAAACATGTGCTACAGTGACAATAAAGTATTTCTATGAAATATTAATTGCCTCTGGTCTATTTTATGGGAATCCTGCAATGTGTTCAAGTTGTTACTCTGCTAACGATACATTGGAATCTACACTGGATCAATACTGAGTAGAATTTCAATGTCAGATGGCTACATCCTACTTTGAGGACTGGAAGCAGCAGACCTCTAAATACCAGTTTCTGGGGCAGGCGGATGAGGGGAGAGCGCTTGTGGGTCATTGTGAGACCAGGTTGCTGAAATGGATTGGCCTCTTGTCTGATTCTTCCCACCCCACTGCCTGTTCCTGTGTTGGGGAACCAGGTGCTGCTAGACACTTCCAAAAGTGAGACCTGCAGGTATAGGTCGGTACAGTATATAAATTCAATGAAGAAGAAGAGGAAGAGGAAGGAGGAGGAGGAGGAGGAGGAGGAGGATCCCAAAGAGGAAAAGAGGAGAATGTGCCTGAAAAAAGTTCAAAACATACCGCCAGGTATGCGCGGTCCCTCTCAACCAGATCAGCAAGGCGGTACAAGAGTTTGCCCCGGTGGGCAGCGTCCATCCGCCTCCAGGGAGATCCAAATTTGAATGCCTCTTTGGCTGCCTGAACAGCTTTGTCTACGTCGGCCTGGAAGAGAATCAAGGTGGGACACAATGAGCAGGCAAATCCGCAAGCAGATCTAAGACTCTGGAGAACTGCCCATTCGGAGTAAAGGACACCAAGCTAGTCTACGGCATCTTCCCATTCTTCCATGGGGAGGGCATCAAGTCTAGGTCTCAGGAAAGCAAGAGATCCACCGAGGCAGTGTCTCTTTGAGAGGGACAGGGAGTTCGTGGTCCTCAAGATGTTGCCGGACTACAGCTCCCATCACCCCTGACTCCTGCACACACTGCCTAGTGGTAATGGGAGGTGGAGTCCAACAGCCTCTCAGGTTCCCCACTCTTTGGTATCGAACAACAGAACCATTTGCCCACTAAGGAAAATTACGTCTCTCATAAGAATGTTTCCTACCATCTTATCTACAAGATCCAACAACTCTAAAATGTAAGAGAGCTTTTTTTAATACAGTGGTACCTCTGGTGACGATCTTAATTCGTTCCGGAGGTCCGTTCTTAACCTGAAACCGTTCTTAACCTGAGGTACCACTTTAGCTAATAGGGCCTCCTGCTGCCGCCACCACACGATTTCTGTTCTCATCCTGAGGTAAAATCCTTAACCCGAGGTACTACTTCCGGGTTAGCGGAGCCTGTAACCTGAAGTGTTTGTAACCCAAGGTACCATTGTAACAATTTTTCACCCATTGAGCTTCACAGTCGAACAGGGATTTGAACCCTGGTCTCCCAGGTCCCAGTACAACACCAACTGCTACTATACGGACTTGTCAGTATTGACGCAATGGTTCTTGCATTGCTCTTCTACTTTGTTATCATCTCAGTAAATTTTTCTCCCAGCGGACTGAAACAACCTGATAACAGAAAAGTACACCAAACCTGTAGCAGCTGCCGTTAAACTGAGGACCTCTGAGCCTTGTTTTAAGTGGATTTGTTGTTTTTGTGTTTTAAACCGGTTTTAATCATTTCATGTGCAAATGGCCTTGAAACGGCGGTTTAGAAGGTGAGATAATAATAATAATAATAATAATAATAATAATAATAATAATAATAATAGAGAATTGCCTGCAAATAAGATGTGTGGGCAAGATTGCAGACAAAAATGTCTGCCGAAACAAAATAAAAAAAATTCCTTCCAGTTGCACCTTAGAGACCAACTAAGTTTGTTCTTGGTATGAGCTTTCGTGTGCATGCACACTTCTTCAGATACTTCAGATGCTTTCACAATACAGTGGTACCTCGCCTAACGAATAACTCGCCTAACGTCTTCTTCGCCTAACGAATGACTTCCGGTAAAACAAAATGGCCGCCGGAAACGAATTTCTTCGACTTAAGAAAAGACGTCGTGGCCGCTTTTAATAGGATTTTTTCGACTTACGAATTTTTGACCCGATTTTTTCGACTTACGGATTTTTCCCCAATACATTCCTATGGGGATTCGCCGAACGCATTTTTTCGCCTAACGACGATTGCGTCGGAACGCATTATCGTCGTTAGTCGAGGTACCACTGTACTTTCTTCAGAAACTTTCACAAGATCTTTTTCTTTCTTAACTGAAGCTGATGCAGATATGTGGTGCACTGCACCTAAGTTTAGGAAAACGAGAACCTGAGAGAAAACCAGACTGACGGATCTGCCCACCCCTCCTGCTTGCTCGCTCTTCCTGGCCAGATGCTACGCAGTTACATTACTCTTCCTTGGGTGCTCCCTGCAGGGAACTGGCTCCTGGGTGCTGTGCAGTTTTTGCTGTGTCATTCCTGTTTGCTAACCCAGCTTCTGCCCAGATATAACATTACCATGTGAAAAGGAACAGCCACATATTTGCTGCCAAAAGGCAGCCGTATAAAGGCTGATGCTCTGGTAAAACAAGGAAATGTTTACTCTGTGTGTGGCCGTCTGCCAGGAGCAGCTTGTTTGTTTCACAATCTCTGATTAAGGCCAGGCAATCAGACGATTTTGATGTTGCTGGAAAGTTATTTTTGGTGTAATCGAGAGGCAGAGAGGCAGAACCTGTAGAAAGCGGCGGCAAGACCTTAGGTAGTAAATTCCTGCTCTCTCTGTTCCTATAGGCTCACAGAAGCTTAAAATATAGGAAGAGACATACTGATATGACCCCAAATGCCATTGTAGGCTAGTATCTCTATTAAGGACACACACCCCTCGCAAAAAGAAGGGTCACCAAGTGGCAACAAGCTCCTGAATCTGCCAGAACTTGCCAAGGCTCCATTAAAGCAAAAGCAAGCAGGGGACTAAATCAAAGTACCAAGAACCATAAAACTTAAAGGTGCCACATGACTCTTTGAGTCCAAGCTACCTAGGAGATTGTAAAAGGTAAAGGGTAAAGGGACCCCTGACCATTAGGTCCAGTCGCGGACGACTCTGGGGTTGCGGTGCTCATCTTGCTTTATTAGCCGAGGGAGCCTGTGTACATGTGGCCAGCATGACTAAGCCGCTTCTGGCGAACCAGAGCAGCGCACGGAAACACCGTTTATCTTCACGCCGGAGCGGTACCTATTTATCTACTTGCACTTCGTGTTTTCGAACTGCTAGGTTGGCAGGAGCAGGGATCAAGCAACGGGAGCTCACCCCGTCACGGGGATTCGAACTGCCGACCTTCTGATCGGCAAGCCCTAGGCTCTGTGGTTTAGACCACAGCACCACCCTATGAGGAGTTTCCTCATAAAAACCTGCCTGGGGGTTAAGATCCTCCAGTGAGCATCAACATCAGAGGAATGGCTGGTGGTGACACGAGAGACTTTCCTGTGGTGATTTCTTCCCAAGAGAGGTCAGACTAGCAGGCTGAGACATTCCTGCCCAGGCAGGCCCTTGGAAACTGAGGTACAGGTGCTGCTAACCACTGCTGTCAGGGAAAACTGGGTTTTAATTGCTGGTCCTAAATGTGTTTTGATTTATTTCAACTACTGTTTTTAACTACTTGGTATTTTATAATGATGTTCTTAACTGTGGGAAGCTGCTTTGAATCCCAGCTTGGGAGAAAGGCAGGATCTAAATCAGGGATCTCCAAACTACAGCCCGGGGGCCGAATACAGTCCGAGGGGCTCGTTTATTTGGCCCCCGGCAACCCCCGCTGCCCGCTCTTACCGGCGCAGCGCGGCTGCCCACTTCCGGGTCGGAGGAGCACCGGAAATAGCTTCTGCGCATGCGTAAGCGTTATTTCCGGTGCGCATCCGGGTCGGAGGAGGCCCATGCACATGTGCACAAGCTATTTCCGGTGCTCCTCTGAACCAGAAGTGCGCCGGAAATAGTGTGTGCTCACGTGTATGGGACCGCGCTCCCCCGCCCTCCGGCCCACAGCGCGTTCGGCGCTGCAGACACCGGCCCGAGGCGCGGTAAGTTTCCTGACCCCTGATCTAAATATTAAATAATAGCAAATATCTTAACAGTCAGTTTTGCAACAAAACTTGTGATATTATTCTTACCACGTGCCAGGTGCGAGGCTGAAATGCAGAGTTACAATCCTGTACTAGATGGTCTGATTCCATATAAAGGCAGCTGCTATAAAACTTGCTAACCTTTGCCAACCCAGTGCTTTTCAAAACATCTGGAAGAGACTGGGTTGGCACAAACAAACTGGGACAGGCGTTTCCCCTGACCCCACTGATGTGGTACCTTGTCTCCTTCTGCAACCTGGCAGATAACCTCCCCTGTGGACGGGTTGACGGTCGGGAATGTTTTCTTGCTGGCTGCATCGTGCCATTCATTGTTGATGAAGATCTGCAATTGAAAATGTGGACTGTAAGCTTTCGGGACGCAATCGCTTCACAGCGACGGCTGACGGCGAAGAGATCGATGCTTCAGGAACCGACACACAGCTAGGTGGAACCTTAGTGCTGAGAGGCAGATTTGGGAGTGCCATTCCTCTCCCAAAGTAATCCCATACCCCATTGTAAACCAAGACCCACAGATGCTCAAATACTGAAATGGACCGTCATGCACTTCCCTGAACGAAAGAAATTTCAAGAAGTGGCCTGAACAGCATCTTAAGCAGTACAAGAAAGCAAGAGAGCAAGAAATATTGGCCTATTCAAAACAGCTGCTGTCCTAGGTGTTAATATTCTTTATCCATTTATGAAAAACCTTTGACACATACAGCAACCGTTGATTCAGAAACTGCCGCCCAGCTCATTTGCACAGCACAAACAGAGATAAGCGCCAGATATAAGCACTTATCAGAGTGTAGCAAAAGGGACAATACCCTCTTCCAAAACAAGTACTGTACAGTCATACCTCTGGTTGCGAACGGGATCCGTTCCGGAGCCCCGTTTGCAACATGAACAATGCGCAACCTGAAACGCCGCATCTGCGCATCTGCGCGACGCGATTCGGCGCTTCTGCGCATGAGCAAAGCACAATTCAGCACTTCTGCGCATGCATGAACCACCGAACCCGGAAGTAACCCGTTCCGGTACTTCCGGGTTCAGCGCATTCGTAACCCGTGACGAACGCAACATGCAGCGTTCGTATCCAGAGGTATGACTGTAACTGATTCAAGAAGAAATAAGAAGTATCCCGAGCATGCCTGACAGCTTGCAACACAAAAAATGCCTAAGATGTTTGCCAGTAAAAATAAATACAACTCGCCATTTACAGCAAGGATAATTGCTGCCCCGATCTTCCCGGTTGCTTGGGGGAGAGAATGCACTTGAGGAGGGGCCCACAGACTTTGAATTTCTCTGAATTGGGCAATACAGTTCCTGTTTCAAAATGCATTCAAAATATGTATTTCATGATAAAATACAATCAGAACTGCATGCTTTGAATAATATGCATGTTAAATTATGTGATAAAATTATGTGATATTATGTGATAAAACACCTATTTAAGGACATATTTGAATAAAAATGTGCATATGAATTTTCATACAGATTTTTTTTAAATCTCAGATTAATGCAGAAACTAGACAAAATGTTCTAGTGAACAAACACAGAGCTACAATTTACAGAGTGGTTTAACAATCAATCCCTCTTCCCAGGGAACTCTGGGAATTGAAACACTGGAAGGGGAATCAGCGGCCTCCTGACAACTCTCAGCACCCTTTACAAACTACAGCTCCCAGGATTTTGGGGAAAACTGTGACTGTTTAAAGTGGAATCACAGTGCTTTAAAGGTACCGTGCAGATAGGGCCTGAGTTAATGCAGTCCAAATACAGAAGTGGGGAGATGGCAACCGGCATTTCCCAAAATGGTTTGTCAGCTGCTTGGTTTCAAAAGGTGGAAGTTTTGGGGAGAAGCTAGCTCCTGCTCCCAGCCGCGGAAGAGTTCAACAGCCAAGCTTTTACAATCTGCGGCTGTAAACTGAGAGGTCAGGGAACCTTGCCAAGTGCTGCATAACTCACACACAAAAAATTCCAGGAGGCATGTTAAGAGTGCATATCAACTTACGCAACCTTCCCAATCTGGCACCCACTACAACTCCCATCCGTTCCAGCCAGACCCAGAAGGAAGGCACAATCTACTGGGCTCACACTACTTGCAATAATATATGTCTCCATCATGTTTTCTCCAAAGTCTTTTTGGGCTGGTGGCCTTGGGCACCATGGAGACTAGATAAATTAATTTAGAGTAAGAGGGTGAGAGGATAAAGTAAAGGTAAAGGGACCCCTGACCATTAGGTCCAGTTGTGTCCGACTCTGGGGTTGCGGCGCTCATCTCGCTTTATTGGCCGAGAGCCGGCGTACAGCTTCCGGGTCATGTGGCCAGCATGACTAAGCCGCTTCTGGCGAACCAGAGCAGCGCACGGAAACGCCGTTTACCTTCCCGCCAGAGGTATTTATCTACTTGCACTTTGATGTGCTTTCGAACTGCTAGGTGGGCAGGAGCTGGGACCAAGCAACGGGAGCTCACCCCGTTGCAGGGATTCGAACCGCCGACCTTCTGATCAGCAAGTCCAAGACCCATAGCGCCACCTGGGTCCCTTTTGGGTGAGAGGATAGAAGCAGACAGAGAAACATTTTCTTATACAGTACTCCTATCTTAGATCTCAGCCCTCAAGCATTTCTCTTATATTTTAAACTTATTCATGGCAATCTTCTGAGTCTGTTGCTGGAAACCATAGGACAGGCATCCCCAAACTCAAACTCGGCCCTCCAAATGTTTTGGGACTACAACTCCCATCATCCCTAGCTAACAGGACCAGTGGTCAGGGATGATGGGAACTGTAGTCACCAAAACATCTGGAGGGTTGAGTTTGGGGGTGCCTGCCATAGGAGAACAAAGTGTTCTGGTGCTCAGGTTTCTGGGTTTCTTGCAGGCATCTGTTGAGAACAGGATGCTGGTCTCAGTGGCCCATGGGCCTGATCCAGCAGGCTCTTATGTTCTTACAGCCTCCCATCAACCTCTAGACCAGGGGTGACAAATGTGATGTCCTCTATCACAACACTCATAAAGAGCAAAATATACAGTGGTTGATATTCAGAAGGGCCCACTGAGAGCTGGTTTATATCCCTTTTTCTCTCTCACCCCCCAAGTCACCAATCTGCCAGGCACACTCCCTTCCTGAATGGATATAGAATTACAACAACCAACCCTCCGCCAGCAACTGTAACAAGCTTGCACTGCTGTGGGTTTTTTCTTTCTTTTATCAGGGAAAAGTTGGGCAAGGATCAGAGTGCACACAACTTTCTCTAAAGCACCCCGTCAGCATTCCCCCTAAGGCAACACACGAAAGTCACTGTGCAGGATAATCCCGCTGCATTTCTGGTTCTCTCTTGCTTAACCGCATAGCACATCACAAAAGAACTGTTAATAAAAACCCGATTAGAATAAAATGATCAAAGTAGTTGAGACCACACCCTCAACAGTCCACCAGCAGCTCAAAACAGAAAGGGGCAGGGAGAAAGGTGGATTATTTGTAGATAATAAATCATGTTATATAAGCAGTACACACATTCAAAGTCTTAACTAGCTTGTCTTACATCTCCCCCGAGATGCTCTAAGCGCCAGCCACCTCCAGCTCCGTACCCTCCAGACTACAACTTCCATCAGCCCCAGCCAGCACAGCTCCATGATGGTGAAAGCACAAACGCGCTGGCGGATGGGAGTTGTAGTCCAAAACATCACAGCGTACATTTAAAGCGCTACTGATATCATTTTGAATAATCACGGATTTCCCTCCCCCCAAGAGCTGTAGTTTGTAAAGGATGCTGAGAGTTGCTAGGAGACCCCTATTCCCCTCCCACAGCAACAATTCCCAGGCTGGTTTAACAATCAATCCCTCTTTTCCAGGGAACACTCAGAATTGTCGGTCTAGGAAGGGACTGGGGAAGAGTCTTCGGACAACTCTTAAGCACCCTTCACAAACTACAGCTCCCAGAATTCTGTGGGGCAAGCCAGGACTGTTTAAAGTGGTATCATGCTGCTTGAAAAGTACGATATGGCCTTAGATAGGGCAATAGGCTGCAAAACTAATAAATTATTTTTATTTATTTATTT
Source organism: Darevskia mixta (assembly GCA_034641385.1). Classification (NCBI taxonomy): domain Eukaryota; kingdom Metazoa; phylum Chordata; class Lepidosauria; order Squamata; family Lacertidae; genus Darevskia; species Darevskia mixta. The sequence continues at coordinate 5,040,446 of JAWWNH010000025.1, read as the reverse complement.
ATTTATTTATTTATTTATTTATTTATTTATACATACATACATACATACATACATACATACATACATACATACATACCCCACCCATCTGGCTGGGTTTCCCCAGCAACTCTGGGCGGCTTCCAACAAAAGATTAAAATACAATAGTCCTTCAGATATTAAAAGATTCCCTAAACAGGGCTGCCTTCAGATGTCTTCTAAAAGTCAGATAGTTGTTTATTTCCTTGACATCTGGGAGGGAGGGAGGGCGCCACCACCGAGAAGGCCATCTGCCTGGTTCCCTGTAACCTCACTTCTCACAGGGAGGGAACCGCCAGAAGGCCCCCGGAGCTGAATCTCAGTGTCCGGGCAGAACGATGGGGGTGGAGACGCTCCTTCAGGTATACGGGACCGAGGCCGTTTAGGGCTCTAAAGGTCAGCACCAACACTTTGAATTGTGCTCGGAAACGTACTGGGAGTCAATGTAGGTCTTTCAAGACCGGTGTTATATAGTCTCGGCTGCCACTCCCAGTCACCAGTCTTGCGGCTGCATTCTGGATTAGTTGTAGTTTCCGGGTCACCTTCAAAGGTAGCCCCACATAGAGCTCTTTGGGGAAATTGTGGCTGACAAACGACGCCTATCAATGATTTGGGACAGGATCCTCCAATCATTCTTGCTGGAGTCGGAGAAGGAAGGAACCTCCAAGGAAGTTTCAGAGAAAACAGAAGCAACAGCCTAAGCAAGTGGCAAGGAGGACTCCTGAGAAACCAGAAGCCCCTGGCCCAAAATTAAGTTTCTAGAGTCCAGTGATGGCTAACCTTGACACTCCAGATGTTTTGGAACTACAACTCCCATCATCCCTAGCTAACAGGACCAGTGGTCAGGGATGATGGGAGTTGTAGTTCCAAAACATCTGGAGTGTCAAGGTTAGCCATCACTGTTCTAGACAGTAGCTACCGATAGCTATTCTCTTCATTTGCAAAACCCAGGACTGAGTGTGGATCATGGGTAGGCAAACTAAGGCCCGGGGGCCAGATCCGACCCAATAGCCTTCCAAATCCAGCGTGCGGATGGTCCGGGAATCAGTGTGTTTTTACATGAGTAGAATGTGTCCTTTTATTTAAAATGCATCTCTGGGTTATTTGTGGGGCCTGCCTGGTGTTTTTACATGAGTAGAATGTGTGCTTTTATTTAAAATGCATCTGGGTTATTTGTGGGGCATAGGAATTTGTTCATTTTTAATTTTGTTTTCAAAATATGGTCTGGCCCGCCACAGGGTCTGAGGGACAGTGGACAGGCCCCCTGCTGAAAAAGTTTGCTGACCCCTGGTGTGGATCCTCACACAGCTAAAACCACACCATCCAGACAGAGGAGAGGAGAATCGGCAGGCTTGCAGAAATGCAAACAACATTTTGGGGAGGACAAGCAATGTTAAAGGGGGGTGGAACCGGAAGCAGCCAAACGAGGACTGCGCATGGACCTCAAGGCTGGCTGGCTGTTGGGGAAATGCAAAAATCAGAAATGGGGATGTCATGGTGTGTCTGTCTTGGAAAAGGGTATGGCTGCAGCACTCCATACTGCAACATGTTGTTGCATGTGCCACTTAAAAAATAGGTGTGTTCAGGGGCGTAGCAAGGGGGGCGGGGGGCGGGCCGCCCCGGGCAGCGCCCTGCTGGGGGTGGCACTGGGCTTTATTTATTTTTTATTTTTTTAAAAAAGGCTATTTTTGGCACTGCCGGGTGGAGCCGCAGGGGCGGCCAGCGAGGAGCGGTGTCACCCCCCTTGCTGGCCGTCCCTGTGGCTCCGCCGCGGCAGCGCCGAAAATAGCCCCCCCCCCTTCCAGCAACTTTTTCCGCCGCTGGCTGGCTTGCGGAGCCGGGGAATGGAGAGGGGCGGGCCAGCGAGGAGGGGTGACACCCCTCCTCGCTGGCCCGCCCCTCTCCCTGCCCCGACTTGCGCTCAGCCGAGGGAGCCCGGGCGGCGGCTTCCCTGCGGGTTGCAGAGACTCCCGAAGCCGCCGCCGGTCAGGCACCCCTTCGTGCGCAGGCACGAGCAGCCGCCGCATGAAGGGGTGCCGGGCGCCGCGCTGTGCACGTGTCATGACATCATGACGCACGCACATGCCGTGACGCCCCGCCCCAGGGGGTGCCTCTTGGCTTCCCGCCCCGGGCAGCCAAGGGGCTAGAAACGCCCCTGAGTGTGTTTCCAGAGCCACTCAGGACAAGAGGCTGGCGTTGCACGTGCAAAAGTGCAGTTGTTCAGGAAGCTCTGTGCATGCTCCCTCTCCTTTATCACCATTTCAACATTCCTGAGGAGAGAGTGCGGGTGTGTGGTCAGTAGAAATCAGGAACCTCCACCGTTATTTCCACGTGCATCCAGCCTTAAAAAAAATAGTGGCAGAAGTTTCCACGAGACAAACTATGGATTGCAAAACCCGAGTTTCCCTCCCTCCCTCTCTTTAAATGACTGCCTAATTAAGAGGGAGTGAGAGACAGGGGCGTTCCTTCCTTATTTGTTTTTTTTCCTGCGAATGCTACATTTTATGTTTCTTAATACAGAAGAGGAAAAGGACAGGCCAAAAGAAACAAACTTCTCATCTGGCTAGAAATCAGGGCTTTTCACACAGGCGTGGGGAAGAGGGGCAGCCCCCTCGCCTTTCCCCCCCCCCCCAGAAAGCTAAGGAGATCTCGGAGGGGGAGGCAAGAATTTGATCCGAAACCCCCGGCCATTTCCTTTTGCAACTTGAACACTTTCTCCTCCCATATATCCCGGAGTCATGGAGGCTGTGTAGAGTTTGCTCAGCGGAGCAGCAAGATAAACCCTCTGCAGATGCGGAAGATATGAGTAGCGAAGGAGAACCTGCCCTCTGCACGCGCTCCAGGAGTCTCTTGCCGGCCGAGGGAAGCAGGGCTGGCCGGCGGGCAAGGAGGCGCGGCTGCTCCCCCCGCGAAGAAGCAGGGGCCGTGAGTCCGGCCTGCTCCTTACCTGCGTGTAGGCGATCTCCGGGCGCGGGTTGGGCGCGGGGACGGCGGCAGCGGCGGACCAGGCTCTGGCGGCGAGGCGCAAGGGGGCCGCCCGAAGGCGCAGCGGGCCGGATCGGAGCGCCAGCGTTCGCAACATGCTCGCCTCCTCCTGCGAAACGGAGCGCGCGCTCCCGCCGCCTCGGCTGCACCCCGATGCTCCGCCTGGCCGGGGGAGGGACGGCGAGTCGGCCAACGGCCCTCTCCCTCATCCAGGCAGCCAATGGCAAGCGGTTCGGCGAGGGCCCGCCCCCGCGGCGCTCAGCTGCGCCCTGCGTGTCGGAGCCGGGAGGATTCACACGTTACGCGTGTCACGAACGGAACCCGGCTAAGCGCCCCGCCGCCGCCGGAAACGGAAAGTGCGCGCGGCGTGCTTTCTCCACGGGACTGATGAGGGCAAAACCGCCCTCGTGGCTCGTTCACACGCGCGAGAAATAACAACAAAACCCTTTAGACTCCGGGCTTCAAATCACGTGTGAAGGAGCCTGTGTTGCGGGCAGGGCAGGAGCTCAGCTAGGGCATTGCTTGCTAAAGTTGCCAACGTGACTACAAGCCCAGGTGAAGCCGCCCCACGCCCCGCACCTTCTTTCACCCGAGACATATTTTCCCGGTTTTCGTTTTGTCTGCTACCTAAAGCGGCTGCAAAAGCAAGCCCTACCAAAAAAAATTGCTTTGTTGCCAGTGTGAGGGTGGCATTCCTTCCAGATAACCTGCTGTCCATAAGTTCCACTAAGCACGTGCCACTCCTGTGCCAAGCATGGGCTTTAGCTGAGTTTCCTGGAATACAGGGGGTTGGACTAGATGACCCTTGGGGATCCCTTCCAACTCTATAATTCTATGATTCTATGGGCAAATGGGGATTTAAACCCTGGTGTCTCCCAGGTTCTAGTTCAGCACTCTACACCACACTGAAATGTTGCTCAAAGTATTTATACACTAGTTACAGGTAGGTAGCCGTGTTGGTCTGTCATAGTCAAAACAAAACAAAAAATAAATTAATAAATAAAAATTAATAAAAAAATAAATCAAAAATAAAATCAAAAAATTAAAAAAAATTTTTTTATTTATACGCTGTCAAGGAAAAGTTAGGGTAGGTCTGGGGAACCTTCTATGTTGTTTAGGCCTGCTATACATCCGGATTTTCCCAGACATTATTGGGATTTCAAAGGCAGAAGTGATGTCTGGGGCGAATTTCCGGAAGGCGGCGGTTTGTCCTGGATCTCCAGCAAGTAAACTGAAAAATCTGGTGGGTTTTTTTGGGGAGGGGGGCTCATGAATGTTGGGGTTTGTCTAAGCTCAACAATTTTGGGGTCTTCCTAAAAAAAATGTTCCTGGTTTTTACTTTTTGTAAAAAAGTAACACTCAGTTACTTTTGGCAACACTCAGTTACAATATGGCAACACTCAGTTGGACTCCAGATCCCATCAGCCCAGACCCAACGGCAGAACAGGTGCCACATAATACTTCTTCCACCCTTTTATGTTATCCATATTTCAGTGTGGCAGCACCTACACTTTGGAACTCCCTGCCTATTGACCTTAGGCACAGGCCTTTGCTGTGTTCTTTCCACCGCCTGCTGGAAACGGAGTCCCGGACTCTGCGTTCATCATCCGAGGCCCTTCTTCAGGTGCCTTTTCGGCATGAGGACTGGAGGGTGGCAACACCCAATAAGCACCTCGCTTGCACCCACTTCCGCCCCCCCCCAAAGTGCGTCTTTTGTTTCCCGAGTTTCAACTGCAGTTCCATTTCGTTTGAATGCTTCATTCCCATGCTTAGCAGCCAAGGATAATACAGGCAAGCAGAATGAAAAGGCAAGGTCAGCCCCTCCCAGCTGTAAGAACCCTGGCACAAAACTTAGGTTTCATAACTGCATTCTGGAAAAGAAAACGGCAGAGTCGGTGTGTTCATTCTGCTTTTAATGCAACCGTTCCCTGGGACACTTGCAGAATCTATATTTCTCCTGTGATTTCAATCTTCCCCAAGATTCCCTCAGTGAATTACAGTAAGCATATAATCAAAGTGCCTATCCTCACCCCCTGGCAAGGCACAGAAAACTCTGAAAGGCAGCTGGTTAGGGGCGCCTCTGCTAGATTCCACGAAGGGACACCCATATTTTCTCCACCGTACTACTAAACATCCTGCGGTAGATCCGAAGCGGCGCTTTCCCATACACGAGCGAGCCGGGATTCTTCAGAAGTGATGGGTAGCTTTCCAATATCCATTGCCCATCACAGTCGCCCACCATGTGAAGTCAGTTCACCGCTTTTGTGGATCTCTGAATGCACCCATGTAGATTCCTCAGCAGAGACCCCAAGAGCTCACAGCTAGGAATCTGGGTTACCTACTCAGCCCATGGCTGAGTCCTTCACTAGCTGCCGGCCGGCCCCTGTGATTCTTTGTGTGCTCTGTAATCAGCTCAATAATTATTGCAGTGGCCCAAGGAAACCAGCACAGACACTGGATTTCCAATAAACATGCCACATCCATATAGCGTCCCCAGCACCACACCTCGCCGGTCCCTAGAGCTGCAGACGGAGTGCCCTTTCCCCAACTTTGGCTCGCTGGGGGTTCATGTGGCCTCCTGGACGGGGCTCCGTTAGCGCTTGAGCTCCAATTTAGCGATGGCTGCCCGGTGGACTTCGTCGGGTCCGTCGGCGAGGCGGAGAGCCCGGGCCCAGGCGAAGAACTGCGCAAGTGGTTGGTCGTTGCCAAGTCCTGCTGCCCCAAAAGCCTGTGAGTAAGAGAAAGAAGTCAGGGAGCAGAGAAGAAACACAGCATCATTATTATTATTTTAATGTGCAGGATGCACTGTATTGCAAGTATCTGCACAATGCATTAGATTTCAAAGAAGAGGCTCGGCCAAGTAACAAGGGGCGAGGGAGTATATTCATTCTGAACCCCTCTTTATCACTGAGATCACCTGCAGGAGCATCGCTGGTCGTTTCCTGAGTGGGTGGGGCTCATTTGACCACGAGAAACTGAGCCTTTAGTGTCATCGGCCCAATCCTGTGGAACTCTCTGCCACTGGAGATTCAGTGCGTGCCTTCTATGCAAATTTTTAAACGCCTGCTGAAAACTTTTCTAGTCCCCCAGGCCTATGCAGGCAACTAAGAAGACATCCTTTCACAATGGTTTACTGATGTTTGGGTTTGTTTTTTTTACTTTTGTTTTTAACTTTTTAACATTGAAAAAAAAATGCTTCTGCTGTATGTTTTTATTGGTGTAAACTACTTTGATATAAGGGATGCAGGTCTAGGGCTTGCCGATCAGAAGGTCGGCGGTTCGAATCCCCGCGACGGGGTGAGCTCCCGATGCTCGATCCCTGCTCCTGCAGTTTGAAAGCACGTCAAAGTGCAAGTAGATAAAAAGGTACCGCTGCAGCGGGAAGGTAAACGGCAATTCTGTGCGCTGCTCTGGTTTCGGTGTTCTGTTGCGCCAGAAGCAGCTTAGTCATGCTGGCCACATGACCCGGAAAAACTCTGCGGACAAACGCCGGCTCCCTTGGCCAGTAAAGCAAGATGAGCACTGCAACCCCAGAGTCATCCGCGACTGGACTTAATGGTCAGGGGTCCCTTTACCTTTACCTTTACTTTGATATATTTTTTATGAAATAGTGGTATCCAAATTTTTTTTTTATAAATAACTAAATAATCCAGACAGAAATGGCGAAAGGAGCTGGAAAGCTGCATGCTATCCCAGGCAAACCCAAGATGGCATCCTCCAAATTGTTTTGGATTCCATTGGTCCCAGCCAGCATGGCCAAAGGTTGGAGATGATGGGTCAAGGGACCCCTGAACATTAGGTCCAGTCGTGTCCGACTCTGGGGTTGCGGCGCTCATCTCGCTTTATTGTCCAAGAGCCGGCGTACAGCTTCCAGGTCATGTGGCCAGCATGACTAAGCCGCTTCTGGTGAACCAGAGCAGTGCACAGAAACGCCGTTTACCTTCCCGCCAGAGCAGTACCTATTTATCTACTTGCACTTTGACGTGCTTTCGAACTGCTAGGTGGGCAGGAGCAGGGACCGAGCAACGGGAGCTCACCCTGTCGCAGGGATTCGAACCGCCGACCTTCTTATCAGCAAGCCCTAGGCTCTGTGGTTTAACCCACAGCGCCACCTGGGTCCCTGGAGATGATGGGTACTTACCGGTATTTATTGCATTTCCATCCCACCTTTTTCTCAAAGTTGCTCAAGGTGGGGTACATGATTCTCCCCCTCCACATTTGATCCCCAACAACCCTGGCAGGTAGTTTAGGCTCACAGTGAGCCCAAGGTGAGCTTCACAACTGAAGGCCGATTCTTGAACCTTGGTCTCCCAGCTCCTAGTCTGATACTCTAACCACTACACCACACTGCCTCTCACCAGAGCTGGAGTCCTGCAACATCTGGAGGATGCCTGTTAGCTAGGCCTGGCTCAATACAGTGTAAATTATCTTACCTTTAAATTGTGATGAGACCCTTGTACCCATCAATATACTGTTTGAGTTCAACTCCCATCAGCCCTGGATAATGGTCAAGGCATCCGAGAACACCTGGACTCCCACAGCTACCCTGCCCCTCCGCTAGCGTGAGTAACACTCGCCTGGATCGCTCGGTCGACAACGCGCAGAGCCATCCTCGGGGCCACCACCTTGATCATGGCGATCTCAAGAGCCGCTTCCTAGGAAACGAGACAAAATGTCGGCCAGCTCTTCCTCAGGACTCCCCCCACATAAATAAGGGCACAACCTGCCTTCATTCCCACCGAAGCCGTTTGACGCCACCTCTTGTAAACTGACCAGAAGCAGAGCACAAGGTGGGGAGAGCCTCCACTCCTGCCTTCGCACGGCCCAATCCGGCCGCTGGGCAGAGCCATGAACACAGCGCCCAAGGGAGAAACGGGTGGCAGGCGAAGGGGCGAAAAAGCCAGCCCAGCACTTTCTCAAATTCAGCAACGGTGTAGATCAAGGGAGGGGAACATGGGGCCTTCCAGATGCTGCTGGACTTCAATTCCCATCATCCCTGACCATTGGCCAGGGCTGATGGGAGCTGGAGTTCCACAACATCTGGAGGGCCACAGGTCCCCCATTCCTTGATTTCACCCTTTGGGCCTCAAGCCACTCCAGTTCTACATCTCCGCCCGCTTCAGTCTGAGGTCTGCATCGTTCCTCGGTGCTACAGTTCTGATTCACAGAACCATAGAACTGTAGAGTTGGAAGGGGCGACAAGGGTCATCTAGTCCAACCCCCTGCAATGCGGAGATCATTTGCGCTCCCCACTCCCTGCTCTTGTGCACCTGTGGCAAGGGAAGGGCCACAAAGCATAGCACTAGAACTTGTGGCCATCCAATGAAGTTGAATGTTGGAAGGTTCAAGAGAGATGAAGTCCTCCTTCACAACAGTGCATAGTTGAACTGTGGAACTCACTGCCACCAACTCGGAGGGCTTTAAACTATGGAACTCACCCCCATCGTTCAGCCCGGACACTGAGGTCCAGCTCCGAGGGCCTTCTGGCGGTTCCCTCACTGCAAGGTTACAGGGAACCAGGCAGAGGGCCTTCTCGGTGGTGGCACCCGCCCTGTGGAACGCCCTCCCATCAGATGTCAAGGAAATAAACAACTACCTGACTTTTAGAAGACATCTGAAGGCAGCCCTGTTTAGGGAAGGTTTTAACATTTGATGTCTTATCGTGTGTTTAATATTCTGTTGGGAGCTGCCCAGAGTGGCTGGGGAATGAATGAATGAATGAATGAATAATAGTAACTGACACTATCCATCAATGGCTACTTGCCATAACTGGCCTGATCCAGAAGGCTCTTCTTGCATTCAAATCCCTGCTGTGAGCTGGTGATGGGAATGACAGGGTTGAAAACTTTCCTTTCCCCACAGCTGCGGTTCTCGCTGGTTCGCGGACCCCCGAGATTCTTTGAGCACGTACCTTATTCCCAACAGTGTCCATCAAGTGCGCTGCCTTGAGGACCAGGAGGCGGGCCTGCTCAATCTCAACGCGGGACTCGGCGATTTCTGCCCTGATGGTGCCCTGCTCTGCCAAGGGCTTCCCAAAGGCCACGCGAGATGCCACCTGCCGAGGAAGGTACACCTGGCTGAAGGTTTCGCTCTGACCTAGTCAAAGACTGTTTGGCCATTGTAGCAACATCAGCTGGTTCACAGGACTTCAGGCAGACTACTGACCAGGGCCAGTTCTAGGGGGTATCCTTACTCCCAAATTAAAGACAGCTTCACTGAAGAAAACCATCCATGAAGATGGTTCGGATTAAAAACAGATAAATGATTCTATATTTATTGTGAGCTGCCAGGAGGGTTATCACAAAAAAGAGAAATATTTAGAGGGTTTAAATCTGGTACAGCCACATGTTCCAAAAAGTAACTTAAAATTCAAGTTACAGGTAGGTAGCCATGTTGGTCTGCCGTAGACAAAACAAAATAAAAAAATTCCTTCCAGTAGCACCTTAGAGACCAACTAAGTTTGTTTTTGGTATGAGCTTTCGTGTACATTGGTATCTGAAGAAGTGTGCATGCACACGAAAGCTCATACCAAGAACAAACTTAGTTGGTCTCTAAGGTGCTACTGGAAGGATTTTTATTTTTATTTTGTTGAAATTCAAGGTACACTAGAGGACCCCCCCAAAAAAAGGGGGGAAGGTTTGCTTTCAACTGCATGGCAACTATTTTATTTCGTATATTAGTGGTGATAGCAATGTTCAAATGACTCCTATTTGGAATTCTTTTGGCTTTAATAGAACACCTTGGTCACATATAAATGGTCCCCTTTAAAAAATGTTATTACCTCCTCCTCCTGCCCAACGCTAACAATGGTAATCAGGTTTTTTTCCCAGGGAGTATGAACGAGACAATCCAAATTTGTACTGTATGCGTTATGTTTAATTTAGTCATCAATCAGTTCCATTGCTTTTTCCTTTTTTAATTCTTGCGTGTTATTGAAGTGTATTGTCCTAGTTTAAAATTTTATTTTTTTTTAAGGCTTTGAAAGCTAGCAGGTTACTTCCAGGCATATTTCAGAGGGGCTCGTGGTGACTTATGAAGCTCTACGTGACAAGGAAACAAAAGTCGCTGTTTTAACATACAGGGCTGTCTGGGTTTTAAAACCCTCCGGAGAGGCTCTTGGTGGAAACCTGAGACGGGGCCTCCTTGGTGGCTGCTCCTCCCAGGTGCGAGAACTCCTTGTGAAAGGAGACGCACTTAGCCCCTTTTGGACGCACAGTATATTCTCTGCCAGTGAGCCATGGCCCAGTGACCTTGTGACAGAAAAGGCCCTAGACAGGACTAAGACACACCACTGCCTGAAACCCTGGCGTGCTGCCACTAGTCAGTGTAGAGAAGACTGAGCTGAAAGGACCAGGGGCCTCCTATGACCTTCTTCCCCCTGAGAAGCCGACTTGTCACGGCCACAGTAAATAAGCTACAATGCAAAAAAAGGTAAAGGACCCCCGACAATTAAGTCCAGTTGCGGACGACTCTGGGGTTGCGGCGCTCATCTCGCTTTACTGGCCGAGGTAGCCGGCGTTTGTCCGCAGACAGTTTTTCCGGGTCATGTGGCCAGCAGGACTAAGACGCTTCTGGCGAACCAGAGCAGTGCACGGAAACGCCGTTTACCTTCCTGCCGGAGCGGTTCCTATTTATCTACTCACACTTTGACATGCTGTCGAACTGCTAGGTTGGCAGGAGCTGGGACCGAGCAACGGGAGCTCACCCCGCCGCGGGGATTCGAACCGCCGACCTTCCGATCGGCAAGCCCTAGGCTCAGTGGTTTACACCACAGCGCCACCTGCGTCCCTATGCACCCGCTGCAGTGCAAAGGTCTCCCCAAACCGCCTAGTGCTTTGGGAAGATGGAGGGAGGGAGGCAGCCCAGAATGAGATTGTGCTGGATAAAGGAGCCCAGTGACAGGCGGACATGACCCAAAGTGCCGAGGGGAGCTGCTCCATGAGAACCCACAAGCCCACATGCCTTGCTGTGTCACTTACCCTCTCCTTCATGAGGGCCAGCGCCCTTTCCGCAAAGCCGATCAGCCTCATGCAGTGATGTATCCTTCCTGGGCCCAGCCTTCCCTGGGCTATCTCAAACCCTCGGCCAGGGCCCAGCAAGAGATTCTCTTGGGGCACACGGACGTTGTCGAAGGTCATCTCTCCATGGCCAGCTGGAAAGAGAAGGAAGTGGGGGTTTCTTGGCAGAGGGAACCCCCTGCCACTCCCTGGCTGCTGCTACACAACACCCCCACACCTCACAACTTGGAGCGGGGGAGCTCTGCCTAAGTAACTTGGGTTGGTCCAGAGCATATTGAAGCCTTATTGTCAGGGATCTGCCTCCCCCTTCCAGCCCAGCGTTGACTGTTTATAGAGAACAGCTGCCGATTTTAACAATGGAAGTGTTAAGTGGAAGTCCCTCTGCAAGTGGGAGCGGCAGTAGCACAGAAGGGAAGGAAGTGCCAGGGTTCGAGTTAAGCAGGGAGAGACCTGGGGCCTTCCAGAGAGGACGTCCAGGGGAGAGACGGAGGAAAAGGAAACAACGTTTTCATTTCCCCCGGTGGGGTTGCTGGCGGGAAAATCGTAGCTCCGCACTTCCGGATTCTGCTAGTGATTGATAAGACAGGTTTATGACCTGATCTGCACTGTAAGATAATTAGCACAGATTAAAGGCTTCAAAGCCAGATGACTCGGACTCTTGATTGAACGACCGGCGAAAGGGGGGCAGCCCTGACACTTATTAACACTAACTCTTAAGTGCAGACACGGATCACAAATGTTCGAGCTGTGATTCCTGCCCTGCAGGGGGATGACTCTTTGGTTCCCTCCCAACTCTACAATTTCTATTAGTCTATGATCACGGAAATTAGCAAGAGCGCAATGCTTGAACTGTGGAGGTTCTTCCCCAGGTACCGCCAGAAGCAGTTGGCAACTGGGAACAGGGCCTTTGCAGTGGTGGTGCCCCATCTGCGGAAGACCCTAAAGGCAAGAGAGGCCCAGCGCATGTTAGTCCTCCTTCCCTGGGAGACCTACAGGGAAAACCCTGAATAAAAATGCTTTGCCTGACCTGGAGCGTCGTCCAGGCCATAAACACTGAGAGGCCTCACGATGGTGACTCCAGGCGTGTCCATAGGAACCAGCAACATGGACTGTTGCTTGTGCCTTTGGGTGGTGGGGTCTGTCTTGCCCATAAAGATGCAGAGTTGGCAACGAGGGTCCAAGGAACCTGCCGGGAAGAGAGGTTTGGGTGAGGGGTGCCTGTGTTGGAAATTGTGGGAATGTTCAGGGATGCAGGAGAGGATATATTGTTTAAGATATCCTATTCCAACTTGTGTTTACAAGTTCATCAATATCAGCAGAGTTTACATTCCCCTTTTAAGCACACACAGCGGATAGCTTGCTCAGGTTCGCTAGAACCTCTATAATAATAAAAGGTAAAGGGACCCCTGACCATTAGGTCCAGTCGTGTCCGACTCTGGGGTTGCGGCGCTCATCTCGGTTTATTGGCCGAGAGCCGGCGTACAGCTTCTGGGTCATGTGGCCAGCATGACAAAGCCGCTTCTGGCGAACCAGAACAGCGCACGGAAACACCGTTTACCTTCCCGCTGGAGCAGTACCTATTTATCTACTTGCACTTTGACGTGCTTTCGAACTGCTAGGTTGGCAGGAGCAGGGACCGAACAACGGGAGCTCACCCCGTCGCAGGGATTCGAACTGCCAACCTTCTGATCAGCAAGCCCTAGGCCCTGTGGTTTAGCCCACAGCGCCACCTGGGTCCCTCTTCTATAATAATACAGTGGTGCCTCGCAAGACGAAATTAATTCGTTCTGCGAGTTTTGTCGTCTTGCGAATTTTTCGTCTTGCGAAGCACGGTCTTGCGAAGCACGGTTTCCCATAGGAATGCATTGAAAAGAAAAAGGAAACTCGCAAGACGTTTTCGTCTTGCGAAGCAAGCCCATAGGGAAATTCGTCTTGTGAAGCAACTCCAAAAACGAAAAACTCTTTCGTCTTGCGAGTTTTTCGTCTTGAGAGGCATTCGTCTTGCGGGGTACCACTGTACTGTCCTGGTATTTCCCCTTTATCCCTCTTCAAAAGATAAGACACGACACAGTCTTCTATAAAAGTATAAAGAGTTGACTTACAAGTATCATCTGTTCACAATCGGATCCCAGAAGGCAGACTTATAGCTTAGTAAAAGTAACGTACTTGCTGGAGTCTATTCCATAGGGGAAATAGCTCCTTCTCCTCTCTTGGCTGGAAGCCAAGAGAGCATCTTTGGCTAAGCAGTTGTTGTTTGCTTGAGAGCGTAGATCAAAAAAGAGAGATGGCGTCTGGCCCCAGTGCTTTTGTTACCTGCACACAGGTGAGGCCACACCCATCTCTAGTTATGCAGAGGAAGTGTGTGTCCCAGCCCAGGAGAAACAGGAAGTTCTGACTGGCTGGACCACACATTCCCTTTTATGTCCACTCTAGGAATGTTGTACTTGACTGCTCCGGTGTTTCACATCCCACAGAAATCGGTACTACCCTCCATGCTGGCTGGCCGTTTGCCAACCCCGCTCCCCCAAATGCCCTTCCTTCTCGACTTGCGTCGATGCATTGGAAACAGAAGAAGCATAGCTGTCAACCCTTCCTTTTTTTGCAGGAAACTCCCTTATTCCAATGCCGTTTCCCGCTGCTATCCCAGATTGTTGATATCCCTTAAATTTCCCGGATTTCAAAGGAAGCAGCTCCTCTCCCTCCCTGCCGGCCAGGGAGGCTCCTCAGCTGCGTTGCTCGGCTGCCAATAAGGAGTCTGAGACCGACTGGGGGCGGAGCTTGCATGCCTTGTGCAGCAAGACCCTCACGCCCAACCAGACAGCCAGCCTGCCTGCTGTCTAGGCGCTCGCTCTTTCGCTCACCCGTTTGCGCGCAGCCTCTGGAGCGCAGGGTGGCGAGGCTACTTGGTGCCATTGCACCGCCCTCGCGGCATCCCTTATTTTCAAATCCGAAAGTTTGGAAAAATCCCTTATTTTCAAATCCGAAAGTTGACAGCTATGAGAAGAAGCCCCCACCCCAGGCAGCTTCCACCCCCAACGGGCCTATAGGGAAGACTGAATGCTTTGCCATCCACTCATCTCTGCCTTGGAGCTGATTTCACCCAGTCACAGCTCCTTTGGCCATCCCAAAAATGCCCACAAGTCAATTCTTTGAAGAGCAGAGCACAGTTCCCAAGCTCACAGCACCCTTTGAGCTGCTTTGCTCCATACTTCCTGTTGAGAAGTGGTTCCAGGCAGTGTCTTATAGGCAAGCAATGAAATCTGGAACAAGAAAATTTCCCAGAAGCCCTCTAGGAAGACGCCCACCATCACTCTCTGGAAGCCACAAGAAAACCTTAAATTGCAGGGCAAGGAAAAGGCTGAGCTCTTTTGGGAGCTGGCCTGCTCCTTCCCCACCCCACACCTCAGCATCCCAGCTGCAGAACGATGAGCCCCGATACCAAAAACTGGGGAGACGGTGCAATGTACCTGATATCCACCATTTGCGCCCGTTCAGGACATAGGTGTCCTTTTCCTTGACAATGGAAGCTTCAATGTTGGTGGCATCGGAGGAAGCAACCTAAGAAAAGAAGATGCTTTGTTTTAGAGAGGGAACCAGGTGGCACTGTGGGTTAAACCACAGAGCCTCGGGCTTGCCGATCAGAAGGTCGGCGGTTCGAATCCCTGCGACAGGGTGAGCTCCTGTTGCCCGGTCCCTGCTCCTGCCAACCTAGCAGTTCGAAAGCACGTCAAAGTGCAAGTAGATAAATAGGTACCGCTCCGGCGGGAAGGTAAAGGGCGTTTCCGTGCGCTGCTCTGGTTCGCCAGAAGCGGCTTAGTCATGCTGGCCACATGACCTGGAAGCTGTACGCCGGCTCCCTCGGCCAATAAAGCGAGATGAGCGCTGCAACCCCAGAGTTGGACATGACTGGACCTAATGGTGAAGGGTCCTTTTACCTTTTACCTTTGTTTTAGAGGGAATATAGACGCAAGGCTCATTTATTCACCTGCTGTTTCTATGTGCCACTGCTTCCTCAAACTGATTCAAGATTTCTTTATTGTCATTGTACAAGTACAATGAAATTGTATAAAATAATAAAAAATTTTTTTAAAAAAATTCATTTTTCATTTAAACAACATGGCTTGAATAAAACAGCTCAGCCCCCAGGACCTTACCCAAGACCTTTCTGTTTCAGCTGCCGCCTTAAGGAAGTTGTGCTGTGCCTATTAAGAAGATGATGATTTTACCTGGGGGTTTTTTAACACTTTGATTGCTGTGGCTGCCTCAATTTATATCAGTGCATCACCATTCCTTTCTCTCATTACTTGTTTGTTTGCTTTGTATACGGCATGATGTAAATACTCTGCTACCAAAATAAAGATTTTAATTAGAAAGAATAATTAAGAATCCCAATAATTCCTTCCCTAGTGTTCAAGAACCAAGAGGAAGGGCAGCCCTCTTGGGCCCCAGGGCCACTGACCTGTGGCTCCGTCATAGCAAAGCAAGACCGGATCTTCCCATCCAGCAAAGGCTGCAGCCAGCGCTCCTTCTGTGCTTCCGTCCCATAGCGCAGAAGCACCTCCATATTGCCTGTGTCTGGGGCGGAGCAGTTGAATACCTGGGGAAGAGATAGAGGAGGTCAAACAGCAGCTAGCAAGCTTGGAGGGGGGAGGGGGAGGCTTTTAGGGTAGGGGCTGCTCGGCACCAGATAATTAATCTTTGTTGCCATCATTGAGCCATGAGACGGAAGATGAACACAGGCCCATCTCTCATAGCAAAGCTGATTTATAAAGCTGACCCAACTAATTTGTCCAACGCAGCTCCCTGGGGCCTTGGGGTGGTCAGACGTAGCAATGCAAGCTGCTGGAAACCACAGGAGGGGAGGGGGCTCTTCTGTTCGGGTCCTGCTTTCCCACAGGCATCTGGGTGGCCACAGTGAGAATAGGATGCTGTAATGTTTCTGCGTCCAACAACAGGCACCAAGAATGAGGAGAGGTTTTCTAAAAGAAGCTTCATTCAGAGAAGCCTCTTGCACGCTCTGCTAGAACTGACATTCAAGGCCTAAGGAACGGCCTAGGATGTGTGAGTCCAGGGCAAGTCCTCAAATTGCCAAATCCTTAACATTGAGAGAGCGTCAACAGATTACAAGCTCTGTCAAGGCAGGTGCTGGACCAGATGGGCCTGATCCAGCAGGGCTGGGGAACCTTGGTCCCAGGGGCAAAGGTAGCCCTCTGAGGCTCTCTGTCCAGCTATCAGGGCTGCTTCAGCAGCTGGTCAGCACGGAGACTCAGAGACGAGCAGTAAAGTTAATTCTTTATTCAATGAAACAGAATACAGAAAGAGAAACCTACGGGCAAGACTGGCTCCCAGGCAAGCAGTTGCCAGAACTGACAATCTGTGCCACCTATTTCTCCCTAAGTCTCCTCCCCGGCCGGCTGTTTTCCCAGCTGTCTTAAACTGCGTCAGGGAATGGGGGCCTCTGTGCTCTTTGCTCTGCTACATGCAAAGCCCTATGTGCCCTTGAAAACAAGGAAGGAGGGGAGCTGAATACAGTAGGACCAACAGGCTCCTGTGAAGCTGCTGGAGCCTCTGTCCCCTCCGCCTCAGCTGCCTGTCCTCCGTCTGCAGTGCTTTCTGCCTCTGGTTCCTCTCTCTCACTCCAGCCTGTTGCTTGTTCAGCATCGAACCATTCTGTCCCCTCCCCTTCATCCTCTGGCCTGTTTTCCATGTCCCACCACCACTCTCCTAGCTCTGAGCCTTCCTCCTCTGAAGCTTCCCTAGGGGTTTCTCCGGCTGGAGCCTCGCACCACTCTCCTTGAGGGCTGGAATATGCCCTTGGATGGTGATAGACACGTACGTTGCATGTGTGCGCGCATAAAAACCTCCAAAGTGAGCGGCTTGATTGCTCTGCCCACTCTTCCCTCGGGCCCCAACCACGACTGGCATGTGGCCCCTGGAAGGTTCCCCAGGAAGGAAGTTGGCCCTTGGGTTGAAAAGGGATCCCTGCCTGTTTTAGGCCAACCTCGCTGGGTTAGGAATTTCCGGCGGGTACCTCAGGTGCATGGAGAGAGCTCCCCATCAGCTCGCACAAGTGGCTGTACTCCACGTTGGTCAGGCCTGCTCCGTAATTCATGTCTGGGTCACTCTCCAGCGGCAGGAAAAGGTTCCAGAGCCCCTCAGACTTTGCCTTCTCCTGAAGGATGAGAGAACAGGTTCAGAGACTGAGACACGAGGCCTGAGGGCTAGGTCCTCCAGGGAACATAAGTAGATCCAAGAAGCAAGCCTGGATTGGGCTGGGTAAACTGGATTGGTGGTGTTTGTTTGCTTTTCAAAGGAGGACTACTAAAAACAAAAACACTGAAGAATTTGCACTTGGGAATGACGCAGGGGAAAAACCCTCTCTCAGAATCAGATCAAGGCTTTTTGGGACACAGAAGGGTGATCCATGTGACGATCACCTCCAAGCTTGACTACTGTAATTCACTCTACGCGGGGCTGCCCTTGAAGCTGTCCCAGAAACTCCAGCGGGTGCAGAATGCTGCAGCGAGGCTCCTCACGGGGTCCCTGCCATGGGAGCATATTCACCCAGTGCTTTTCCAGCTGCACTGGTTCCCGGTGGAGTACAGGGTCAGATTTAAGGTGCTGGTTTTGACCTTTAAAGCCCTTCGCGGCCTAGGACCCTCGTACCTACGGGACCGCCTCTCCTGGTATGCCCCTCGGAGGACCTTAAGGTCCATAAATAGCAACACTCTAGAGGTCCCGGGCCCTAAGGAAGTTAGATTAGCCTCAACCAGAGCCAGGGCCTTCTCAACACTGGCTCCAACCTGGTGGAACGCCCTGTCTCATGAGACCAGGGCCCTGCAGGATCTGATTTCTTTCCGCAGAGCCTGTAAGACAGAGCTGTTCTGCCTGGCCTTTGGCTTGGAATCAACTTGATCCCCTCCCCCCCTCTTTCCTTTTTCCTTCTGTGATGGAACTCCTATTTGGGGACTTCCCTGGCTTTTTTCTGGCCCATGTAGGACCAGTCTGGATAGTTGGCCTTGGTGAAGATTTGACGGTTTCTTCCCCAAACAGTTTTTGATTTGAGTTTCTACTGAAATGAGGCTGTACTTTAATGTTGTATTTTAATATTGTTTTTAAGTTGTATTTTAATCAATTGTTTTTATACTTGGTGTTAGCCGCCCTGAGCCTGGTCTTGGCTGGGGAGGGCGGGGTATAAATAAAATTTATTATTATTATTATTATTATTATTATTATTTTGAACCTGAATGTATTCTTCTTTTTAGAAATCAGGTTCCTAGCTGTTATTATGACTACAGAGAGAAATCCAAAATCATATGGCTTGTGATTGATGAAACATATTTCAGCAGAAGCTGGGGGAGCAGGGAGAAGTGGGAAATGATATCTCCAGTGCAGTGGGGCAGTAGAAAAAAATGGGGGGGGGGGGACAACCGAAAGGGCAAAGTACAGTATTTTTCGCTCTATAAGGCGCACCTGACCATATGACGCACCTAGTTTTTAGAGGGGGAAAGCCCCATTTTTTTGAGGATCAGCTCAAATTTCTGCAGCTTCTTTTGCAAAGGAGAAAAGCCCCATTTTTTGAGAATCAGCTCAAAGTTGTTGAGCTTACTTTGCAAAGGGAAAAAAACCCTGTTTTATGGGGTTTAACTCACAGTTCTGCAGCTTCAGGAAAGGGAGCCATTTCTACAGTTTCCAGACATATAATCTAATCAGCCAGTCACAAGTCGCTGGGGAAACAGCCTCCCTCTGCAAGGAGGCGGGGCTGGAATCTCTCTCCCTTATCTCTCTCCTCGATCGTTTGCTGAGCAGCTGCTCAGCGGGCTTCCTTTCAACACCCCCTTCTCTCTCTCTTTTTTTTAAAAAGCACGATCTGCGTTTGCCCCTGGGCAGTTCAGCTCCAGGGACCACACATTTGCTCCATAAGACGCACAGACATTTCCCCTTACTTTTTAGGAGGAAAAAAGTGTGTCTTATGGAGCGAAAAATACGGTATATTTCTAGGTGAGCGAGTTCTGTTCCACATGTGAATATCTCTGAAAGAAAAATAACACTGTATGTTAATGACCACCCATGCTCCTGTGATCAGAGGAAACACACAAATTATCTCTTCCCATAACTATTGTGAACAGAACAGGTTGCGCCAAATGGGCAGTTAAGATGTGAAGATATAATGTGGAATCTGAGGTTGTTTGACAGTGTCCTATAGAAAGTCTCCTTCTCTTGGAGAGATTTTATGCAACAAAGACCGGAGCAGGGCCTTTTTGCTCATGGCACCCAGTGTAAAGGATACTCTCTCCCAGGAGCCACCTGCTTGGCCCCAACTAGGGTGCTGCCCCGTCTGACGCCAGGAGGAAGGGGACTTGCCTTGAGTTCTTCCATCAAGGGATGAGGAGTCCACCGGCTCGAGGAAGCCTGGTGGTCTCGCAGAAGCTGCTCGGCCGGGTAGATGTGGTCCTCCATGAACTTCTTCACTTTGTGGTGCAGCTCCTGGACGCGGCTGGGCAGGCCGTCCGGAGAGATGATCAGGTGGAACCTGGAAGCAGGAGTCAGCGTGGAGTAGCTGCTCCGTGGGAACGGCCTCAGGCCAGCCCACGTACTGAACGCCCTGGTGGGGGCCATGGGAGTTGGAAGTCCCTTGAAGAGCCGGAAGCCTTCTTTCGTAGCAAAATCCCAGGCGAGGTCTGCCATGAACTCGGCCTGCTTCCCGCTGCTCCCAGCAGATGCTGAGCTGGCCTGGCCTGTGCGGAATGAACAGAGGCTACATCTTTAGGGACACCCCTCTGTTATGATTTTTGTCCAAGCCGAGCGGCACGCAGCTGCAGCGAGGATGGTTTGACTTTTGCCTGTCTCACCAAGCCGTGAGAAAGCTGCCTTATCTTTTCCTACATGGAATGTTTATGTTTCACTGTACTATTGTACTCCTAGCCTTTGTGCTTTCTCTTCTAGCTAGACCTCAAGCTGGAAAGGTGGCATTATGGCAGCTCTGTCTAAATGAGCTGGCAGCAGAGATTCTCTCTGCATTATTCCTACAATAAATAGTTTTAGCCTTAATTAGGGCTTGTGTGTGTTGTTCTTCATGCTGGGAACAATCACATATGACTGCGCCACCGGACTCTCTGTAGCCGGGGATGTGCGCACACGGCTTTGCTCTGGCTTTGGGGCAGTCTCACAAACTGCCCCAGGCGGGGTATATGCTGACACCCTCGCCCCTGAATCTACATGCCACTCTTTCTGCCTGGAGGGAAGAAACTGGGGCCTCAACTGGAGGAACAACTGCCAGAGTCCAGGAGAGTGGACAGATACGCGCCATGCACTGAAAGAGCACCCAGCGCGTGTATATAGCATGTGGCTTCCTGCAAAGGATGGTGTGAATGGCAGTTTGTTAAGAGTACTGGAAATCGTGGCTGTGTGTGTGTGTGTGTGTGTGTGTGTGAAACTACAGTTCCCAGGATTCTCTGGGAGAAGTCACGTGCTTCAAATGTGCTTTAGGTGCATGGTGTGATTCATGGGCAGGATTTAAATAAACATTTACAACTTTATCTAAAGAGAACAAGAAGTATAACAATGGGACTAAATACAAACTAAATAGTACTAAATACTAACAGCAGATTGTATCGTTTGATGTAACAAACCAGAAATGGAAGCTGAGGGAAGTCACAGGGAGGGGGGAAATTGGAAAATGTGTATCTGAAGAAGTGTGCATGCACACGAAACCTCATACCAAGAACAAACTTAGTTGGCCTCTAAGGTGCTAATGGAAGGAATTTTTTAAAAAAAAATTGGGAAATGAATGTTTAGTAATGATGACTCTCCTGATGTCCTTGTCCTTGTCCTCTCACCTGTGAGCGAGCGTTTGTACACCCCCTGTAGGATAGCAGCCACTCGGAAAAAGGAAAAGGCCATGTAGAAGTTCCAGTTCTCAACGGCTGGGGTGCCCATGTGCTTGCAATACATCTGGAAATAGGCCTCTGCCGTGGGGATGCCTAGTCGGCTCAGGTCGCAGTCCCTCAAACCTGCAAGGAGGGAAAGCAAAGCTAGTCTTGAAAGACCTACACTGGCTCCCAGTACGTTTCCGAGCACAATTCAAAGTGTTGGTGCTGACCTAAAAGGCCCTAAACGGCCTCGGTCCTGTATACCTGAAGGAGCGTCTCCACCTACATCGTTCTGCCCGGACACTGAGGTCCAGCACCGAGGGCCTTCTGGCGGTTCCCTCGCTGTGAGAAGCCAAGTTACAGGGAACCAGGCAGAGGGCCTTCTCGGTAGTGGCACCCGCCCTGTGGAACGCCCTCCCACCAGATGTCAAAGAGAACAACAACTACCAGACTTTTAGAAGACATCTTAAGGCAGCCCTGTTTAAAGGCAAAGGGACCCCTGACCATTAGGTCCAGTCGTGTCCGACTCTGGGATTGCGGCGCTCATCTCGCTTTATTGGCCGAGAGCCGGCGTACAGCTTCCGGGTCATGTGGCCAGCATGACAAAGCTGCTTCTGGCGAACCAGAGCAGCGCACGGAAAAGCCGTTTACCTTCCCGCCAGAGCGGTTCCTATTTATCTACTTGCACTTTGACATGCTTTCGAACTGCTAGGTTGGCAGGAGCAGGGACCGAGCAACGGGAGCTCACCCCGTCGCAGGGATTCAAACCGCCAACCTTCTGATCGGCAAGCCCTAGGCTCTGTTGTTTAACCCACAGCGCCACCTGGGTCCCTGTTTAGGGAAGCTTTTAATGTTTAATACAGTACATTATTGTATTTTAATATCCTGTTGGAAGCCGCCCAGAGTGATCCTGCTTTCCATGACTAATAATAATACTAATAATAATACTAATAATAATAATAATTTATTATTTATACCCTGTCCATCTGGCTGGGCCTCCCCAGCCAGATGGGCAGGGTATAAGTAATAAATTATTATTATTATTATTAATCATGGAAAGCAGGGTCAGGGCTTGGTGCTGGGGCCAAAAGGTTGACACTACCAGTAGTGTAAATCAGGGGGGAGGGAGAATCTGTGACTCTTCAGGTGTTGCTGGACTCCTGCTCCCAGCAGCCCTTTAAGGCAGCATGGCCAACGGTCAGGGATGGCAGGAGCTAGGTGCATGGCAACATCGGGAGGGCCACAGGTTGCCCTAAAAAAACAAGCCTTTTTGCTCCCAGGCTCCATGCCTTGATGCCGATGGGGTGTCAGGTGAGTCAGGGTTTTGTTCTCCAGGTTTGCCTTCCTGCCTCAGCTGCCCCTTGTCTTTTCTCCGCAAGCAAAGGGTTAGGAGCTGCAATTGGGGAAACCATGGTGGCACAGGGGGGAAGAACCAGGCCTGCTCTGATGTTCTGAGTTCTCCCACGCAAGAGCACTCTGGGATGCTGCTGCCTGCACCACAGACTGTAAGGTGTGCGTGCGTGGTAAGGAGGGAGAGAGGGGGGCCTTTTTCAGTCAAAGGGCTACATTCCCCCATGGGCAACTTTCTGGAGGTGGGGCCAGAAGCAAAACTAGGTGGAGCGATGGATGTGACTCTTCATTTCGTTTCATTTGACTTTTAATTTGTATACCGCCTTTCTATATTGCTATACACAAGGCAGTTTACAAGCTGAAGAAACAACAAATTAGACAGCAAAGATCACACATGTGACAACAATCTGATCCAATTCCTAAAAAGTCTCATCTGTGTATTTGTGCAAAAATTGTAGCACGCTTTTCCTGCTTTCTGAGACCTTTGTGGAAGGATTTTAATTGGAATATGTAAATTTGTGGTGCAGAGTATTTCAGATTATACTGTTTTATGGTCTTACAAGGCTGACAGCTGTTTAAATGTGCTGGCTATGACATTTTAAAAATTACAACAGGCTACGCTGAAGTCATGGGAATGTCAGGGAATGTCAGAGGGGTTTCGACATGATCTCTCCCTCTAGGCCAAGCAAGAGGCATTGTCACCATTCAAGGGACACATTCCAAGAAAGCAAAAGCAATCAAGGCAGGCATGGAATAGGGCCAGGGGGGAACATCTCTGGAACCAGCACCAGAAGTCCATGGGTCGGTTCCAACCGTCCTCTGCTACCAGTGTCAGCAAATACCCCGCCTGGGGCAGTTTGTGAGACTGCCCCAAAGCCAGAGCAAAGCCGTGTGCGCACATCCCCGGCTACAGAGAGTCCGGTGGCGCAGTCATATGTGATTGTTCCCAGCGTGAAGAACAACACACACAAGCCATAATTTAGGCTAAACTATTTATTATAGGAAAAGTGCAGATGCTGCCATCTCAGTAAGACAGAGCTGGCATAAAGCCGTACTTTCGTAGCAAGCCAGGAGAGAAAGCACAAAGGCTAGGATTACAATAGTACAGTGAAACATAAACATTCCATGTAGGAAAAGATAAGGCAGCTTTCTCACGGCTTAGTGAGACAGGCAAAAGTCAAACCGGCCTCGCGGCAGCTGTGTGCCACTCAGCTTGGACAAAAATCATAACACCTCGAGGACCAGGCAGTCACCCTTATTCAATTTCAATGTGGCTTATGCAGGAGAATGACCCATGAGTTCCACCAGAACTTCAAGCAATAGTCATGCTTCCAGTTCTACATGGGGCCAGAGACCATTTTCCACCCAGCATTCCCACCTCCTCCCCAGTTTTGTGTTATTCAAACCCACACGGATGTTTCTCCAATGACTTGATAAGAAACGTGTACCTTTCAGGATACTGAAGCTAGAAGGCAGATAATACGCCAGGCAGTTGTAGGCCACATCGGAAAGAGGGTTGCCCAAGGTGGAGAGTTCCCAGTCGAGGACAGAGACCACCTCAGGCTTCTCTGGGTGGAAGATCAGGTTGTCCAGCCTATCAAAGGAAAAGGGGAAGAGATGCAGAGGAATTCTGGCAGGTGCCACCTTAAAAGTGGAGGTGTGTGGGCTCCTATACGCTGTGCATTAAAAACCTTCTTGCAACTGGCTTCCTCTAAAGCAGCCTTTACCTGGTAAAGGTAAAGGTAAAGGTAAAGGGACCCCTGACCGTTAGGTCCAGTCGTGACCGACTCTGGGGTTGCGGCGATCATCTTGCTTTACTGGCCGAGGGAGCCGGCGTACAGCTTCCGGGTCATGTGGCCAGCATGACAAAGCCGCTTCTGGCGAACCAGAGCAGCGCACAGAAACGCCGTTTACCTTCCCGCCGGAGTGGTACCTATTTATCTACTTGCACTTTGACGTGCTTTCGAACTGCTAGGTTGGCAGGAGCAGGGATCAAGCAACGGGAGTTCACCCCGTCGCGGGGATTCGAACCACCGACCTTCTGATCGGCAAGCCCTAGGCTCTGGCAAAAAGTTGTGGACTATAACTCCCTTCAGCCAGCATGGCCAGTGGTCAGGGATTATGGGAACTGTCATCCAATAATATGTGGAGAAGAAAAACCAAGAGAAGAAAAGTTCTCAGGGGTGCCAAAAAGTATTATTTAAAAGCCCAACGCGTTAAAAAAAATAAAATAACCCCCCCCCCTTTGGCTTCTCCATAACTTTAGGAGGCGATCCTATTGGCTCCCCTTGCTCTAAAGAATCATGAGAAGAGACATTCACAGAGGAAGTTGTGAATCATGTCAGAGAGCTCCCCTTGTCAGTATCCTTCTTGAACTGTGGTGCCCAGAACTGGACACAGTATTCCAGGTGAGGTCTGACCAGAGCGGAATACAGTGGTACTATTACTTCCCTTGATCTAGATGCTATACTCCTATTGATGCAGCCCAGAATTGCATTGGCTTTTTTAGCTGCTGCATCACACTGTTGACTCATGTCAAGTTTGTGGTCTACCAAGACTTCTAGATCCTTTTCACATGTACTGCTCTCAAGCCAGGTGTCACCCATCCTGTATTTGTGCCTTTCATTTTTTTTGCCCAAAGGTAGTACTTTACATTTCTCCCTGCTAAAATTCATCTTGTTTGCTTTGGCCCAATTCTCTAATCTGTGAAAAAGGTTGGAAACATATGGTGCAGGCAAAGGCAACCTCGGCCCTCCAGATGTTTTGAGACTACAATTCCCATCATCCCTGACCACTGGGTCCTGTTAGCTAGGGATCATGGGAGTTGTAGTCCCAAAACATCTGGAGGGCCGAGGTTGCCTATGCCTGGTTTAAAGGGACTCCTGAAAACTGTGTTTGGAGGGGAAGAGAATGCCGTTATTTGACACCTGAAATCTCCGTGCACGACAGAGAGGCCCTCGCTGGCCGGCAGGTGGGACGGGAACCAGGCAATGAGCCTCTCCATGGCTGGGATGGTATGCGTCTCTGTGGCACGGTACTGTTTGCTCCACGTCTGGACTTGCCGCTGAACGTAGTTACCTGCAGCACAAAGGTGTCGTTAAATATGGCAGGGGAAATTCTCGGCACTAAAAATCAACTGAGAAAAAAAGAAGTTCTGTAGAACTGAGCACAGAAATCATAGGTAGAGTTGGAGGGGACTCTGAGGATCATCTAGTCCAACCCCCCCTACAATGCAGGAATATGCAGCTGTCCCATACGGGGATCGAACCTGCAACCTTGGCATTATCAGCACCACGCTCTATGAAATGGGGATCCTGTGGCCCTTCAGATGTTATCTATTACTATTGCTGTCATTCTTATTTAAACTTATTGATATTTTTGTTAATGAAAGCGACTCAATGTGCCTTACAATAAACACATACATTAAAACAAAAACAAAAAAACCTCTAAAAGACAATAATGTTTTTAAAGGCAGGATTAAAACATCCACCCTCTCAAGGAGGCCATGGATAACTAAAAGCCAAAGGCCTGGAGGGAAATAAGCGTTTTTGATTTGGGCCTAAAGATGATGCCACCAGGCGAGCGTCCCTGGGGAAAGCAGCAGGGAGCCACTGTTGAAAAGCCGTGTTCTTTAGTTGCTGCCCTTGGGACCTCTCATGGAGGGGCCACATGGAGAAGATGATGGTCAGGGGGTCTTGGTGGGTTCATATGTGGCAGGGGCGGAGGAAGCCTCCTCGCTACCCGGGGCGACGAACAGAAGCATCCCCCTGGGGGCGGGGCATCGTGACGTTACGTTGTGACATCACGACGCACCGTCACAATGGAGTGCGCATGCGCAAAATGCGCGCGTGCGCACTCCGTTGACGGGCCACTGCCGCCAATGCCTCGGCGGCTCGTGGGGGTGCCCCGCCGCTGCCGCTTTTCGCGCGGTGGCTCGCAATATCGCAGCAACGGCCCAGCGACAGAGTGCGCACACGCGGCATTTCACGCATGCGCACCCCGCCTTGACCGGTGCTGCTGCTTCCGCGGCGGCAGCGGGGCACCCCCACGAGCCGCCGAGCAGAGCGGCCTCGCTCCGCGGCTTGCTCGGGGCCAGCGGGCGGGGCAGGGTGGGGCCGGTCCAAGTGTCACCCCCTCCTCCCCTGGAACCCGGGGCTGACCATCCCCCTTTGCGATGCCACTGATATGGGGAGAGGGGGTCCTGAGTCGCCTGAGGCTTTATAGGTCAAAACCAAGGGTAAGTTATCAGTCTCCAGCTCCCACCGTCCCCGACCACTAGCATTGATGGGATCTGGGAGCCTAACTACATCTTGAGGGCCATCACAGTTCCGTACCCTCACACTAGAACGTGACGAGAGCAATGCCACTGCTGCAAACTTTTACGCACCATGTTTCCCATAATCCTCCAGGCCAGCCGCCTTGATGTCCACACTGTGGATCTTACAGAGGACTCTGTTCATGGCGGTGTAAATCTCTGTCCGTTGGCTGGGCTCCAGCCCTGGGAGGGAGGGGTTCTTGAAGATTCGTCCGGTACAGTAGTCCATGAGGTAAAATGGGGTGCCAATGATACTGGGGCGACACGAGGGGCAAGAACATCAGCAAAACTGCATGTCTATGACCATAATAAACTTACTGATTGATTGAGCAGCAGCAAAAAGGGCTTCGAGAAGCGAATCTTCAATAGTGGGTGACTGCGATGCACTCTATGTGGGGCTTCCTTTGTGCTTGATTCAGAAGCTGCAGTTAGTGAGGAACGCTGCAGCATGATTGCCGGCAGGAGCAGGACTCTTTCAGCATGTAACACCTGTGCTCAGAGACCTGTACTGGTTACCAATTTGTTACTGGGCCAAGTCGAAGGAGTTACTATTGACACATAAAGCCGTTAACAACTTGGGACAAGTTTACCTGCAAGATTGCCTCACCCCCAAATATGCCCACACAACTGCTTCAATTTGCCGAACGGGCACCGTTACAAGTGCCACGTAATACCCATTCTGAATTTGTAATAAATCAATCTTTTAATGTGGCAGCATGCAAACTTTGGAACTCCCTGCCTATTGACATCAGGCAGGTGCCTTCCCTGCACTCTTTTTGGCGCTTGCTAAAAACATTTCTGCTGACACAAGTCGACCCAGATAGGTGGAATGTTGACATGCATTTCCATCTTGTCTTTAGCCCATCGTTGATGTTCATTATTGCTTGAATGTTCTAAATAAGGGTTCTTACTGATAATTTTATTGTTTTCTTTTTTTAAAGCAGCTTTGGGAGTTTTTTTGCTTGTTTGCTTTTTACAATCAGCATTGTATAGAGTTTATGAGATGACTGAAAATTACACAGGCCCAGTGATTCATTCTCAAACACACACACACACACACACACACACACAAAATAAATGCACCTTGAATCTTCACATAAGGCAAGGACTTTAGGAACTGGAACACCAGCCTCCGCAACAGCCTTCAAAACCCTGCCAGGGTAAAGGAGGCCAGAATTAACACTGGAATAATTTGTTAAGAGTGTGGTTATATTTATATACTAGTGGTTTAAGCCCGTTTAGTTAACGGGCGCTAGAGAGCCTTCTTTCGGCACTGGGGGCAGCGCTGCCGAAGCGCGAGGCGGAGGCGGCGGAGGATCCTGGGCGGGCCCGTGGCTGCTGGAAAGGCCTCCGGCGCCGCCTCCGCTCCTGGGGCAGGTAAAGAGGTTCAGGGGCTCCTCCGGGGAGGGAGAAGTGGCGGAGTGGAGCAGGGCAGCCGGCCTGGCGGCGGAGGAAGCAGCGGCAGCGGAGGCGCTCGGCGCTCTCTCTCCCTCCCCCCCTCTGATTCCTTGGGAGCTCCGTGCGAGGCGGCGGCGCTGCCCCAACTGACGACGCGCGTGCGCCGCCGCTGCCTCTCGGACACGCCCCCCTCTCCCGTCGTCCAATCCCTGCGTCCGCCTGGGACATGCGCAGTGGAAAATTTCCACTGACACACAGAACGTACGCACAGACACAGGCACTTTATTATAGAGGATATATAAATATAAAAAACCTGAATGTGACAAGTTATACAAGATACATTAAAAATAACATTGTGCCACTGCATAAAAAATGAATTACCATAAGGACTGCCTGTACCAATTCAGAACCTGCCTATAACCCAAGATCCATGCCTGGCGTCTTGCTTGTGTGCTGAGCTTGTGAAATCTGTTAGGCTGGCCAGCACACGAGGCAGGGCCTTTGCAGGTGGTGGCCCCGTAGATGTGGAACTCTCCTACAGTTAACATTTGCTTGCCTCCCTTGGCATCCAAGAAGGCCTTAAACTTTTACTTTTTTTTACTACTACCTTTCCTCATGAGAGCTTAGGACGGTGGTCTAATTCAGAATCTCTCATACTCTGCCTGAGCTTCTTATGCTTTTATTTCTCCTTGTGCTTCATTTTGTGAGGGCTTAGCCTCAAAAAGCAACTCATATATGATGGGAATGAATAAACAAACTGTTAGCATTTCTGCCTCTCCCCATTCTTTTTTTTGAAAAGGGTGATTCATAGGCTGCTGCTTGAAAACTCCCCAAAGTGTTCAGGAATGACTGGAGACCCCAAGCAGCAAAACACGAAGGGAAAAGAAACCCCCAAAATTGGACATTTAAATCTGTGCAACTTATGTTAAGTGAAAGATTGTGCACACTTTCCAACAACGCAGAACTCCTTCTGCCTGATAAATAATACTATGAAACTCAAAAGCTTGCACGCTTCCACCAAGCCTGCTTCCACCAAGCTACATGTGACTAATCCGATATGTCAGTTTACCACTATTTTGAGCTAGGATGCAGACAGTTGCTAGACTTTTCACCTGTACTCTCTCTCCACAGCATGAGCAGAGGGAAGGAGGGGGCCTGGCGGCTTCTTCCTCAGAACGAACTGACGATCCCCAAACCTGATCCAGTAGGTAGGTTTGGACTGCCCATGGCTGAACTGCCGTAACACCAGAGGCCCTGAAAGTGGGAGCGTGAGCCATCAGCGAGCGAAACTGGGTTTACTCCAAAGGTGTCTGTGGTCTTCTTGCCCCCATCCATTTTATTCTAATAACAACCTACTGTGAGGTAGGCCAGGTGGAGAGAGAGGTGACTGGCCCAATGCCTCCCAGGGACCTTTGAGGCTGAGTGAGGGTTTGAACCCAGGTCTCTCTGTCCCCAGACCAGCACTCTAACTCAGAAACTTCAGACCTGGGGCAGATGTGGCTCTCCAGGGCACACCCCTAATGGTTCTGCTTTAAACGGCCTCGGTCCTGTATACCTGAAGGAGTGTCTCCACCCCCACCGTTCAGCCCGGACACTGAGATCCAGCGCCGAGGGCCTTCTGGCGGTTCCCTCACTGCGGGAAGCAAAGCTACAGGGAACAAGGCAGAGGGCCTTCTCGGTGGTGACACCTGCCCTGTGGAACGCCCTTCCATCAGAGGTTAAAGGGATCAACAACTACATGACATTTAGAAAACACCTGAAGGCAGCCCTGTTCAGGGAAGTTTTTAATCTGTGATGTGTTAATGTATTTTAATGTTTGCTGGAAGCCGCCCAGAGTGGCTGGGGAGACCCAGCCAGATGGGCGGGGTACAAATAATAAATTATTATTATATTATTATTATTATTATTATTATTATTATTATTATTATTATTATTATTATTATTATTATTATTATTATATTTTGCCTGGATGGAAGGTGTCCCTGAAATGTGATAATGCTTTTTCCTTTATCTGGATGAGGGATTGAGATATTGGGATATTTTTGGGGGGGGTGGGGGAGGAGGTTGTACAGAAACCTCTGGCTTTGGCATGTACCCTGCTCTACAAAGATAAATGTGGCCTCTGGACCTCCTCACTGCTGGGATATGGCCCATGGAAGCTTCCGCACAAAGGTTTCTGGCTCATGGGCTGAAAAAGGGTCCCCAACCCTGCTCTAACCACTACGCCAAGCTGTGTCTCTATAGAACACAAAGTCATCTGCCGACAGAAGAGTAGCGAAGAATTTCCTGGCACTTTCAAGATCTGTATCTTTTATAGCTGGGAAGGACACCCAAAGCGGGAATGTGGAAAATGCCATAATATTGGAGGGCGGGTGTCAGGCTTCGGGGACTCGGCTCTCTCCCCCCCCCCCCCCCCGGCCATAGATAAGCGGGACAAAGCGAAAAGAGTCACTTACCATTTAAAGA
Organism: Darevskia mixta; assembly: GCA_034641385.1. NCBI lineage: Eukaryota > Metazoa > Chordata > Lepidosauria > Squamata > Lacertidae > Darevskia > Darevskia mixta. The sequence goes on along the minus strand of JAWWNH010000025.1, from coordinate 5,010,027 downwards.
GTCTTTGATGATCACAGCAAAAGAACAAAACCGCCATTCTTGGAATGAAGGTGTTCCCAAATAAGGTTTCCACCCTAGTCACTTCCACGCCTTGCAACCTGATCTTGCAACCACCGTGCTTTTTGTGTAGCCACCTTATCTGCTCTATGTGACCTTGGACTGGATATGCTGCATACTTTCCAGCGAGAGAGAGTCTGTTAGCTCTCTCTCTTCCTGTTCTTCTTCACTTTGCTGTTTACCCCCAGTTCCTCCCAACTTTGGTCTTCAGAACTATGCCCCTCTGCAAACCGCTGTTCCAAATCTATACTGCTCCACTGCAGCTTCAGGATCCTGGTCATGAGCAGGGGGAGGGGGAGGCTCCCACCATTCCTCATCAGAGCAGTACTCCTCAGCCTGGTCTCTGACAGCGGGGGAGGGGGAAAAGATTATATACCTGGAGCCCCCAGGATGCTTTCAATGTACTTCTGGAGAGGGGCTGTGGGGATCTGCATTGCCGACCTCACGGAACACGTGTAAGGAACAAATGATCTCAGGGCAAAGCCCAGGTGGCTCTCCAGCTCTTGAATTGCTGAGCCCGGGTCATCAACCTGAGATGAAGGATGGAGAGGCAAGAGGTGGGTGAAGTAGCAAGCATGGGCTCCAGGAAGGAAGGGGAGCAGGTGAGTCAGGCAGGCTGGTTTTACAAGTCTGACGGTGATGGTCTTTGACAAGGCCGCACCTCTGCTCACCTTTAGCGTCTTCATGCCCAGCTGGGCAGCTGCTTTCAGGTTCTGCCCAAGGTCATCCAGAAAGATGGACTCTTTGGCCTGAACGCCCAGTCTCTCCAAGCACAACTCATAGATACGAAGGTCCGGCTTGCACATCCCTTCCCGGCAAGACTCAACTATCTAGAAGACAAAAGACAATAAAATATAGTGGTACCTTGGTTCCCGAACAAATCGGCTCCCGAACACTGCAAACCCGGAGGTAAGTGTTCCGGTTTGCGAACTTTTTTGGAAGCCAAACATCCATTTCAGCTGTCTGCATTTTTTCTGGGGCCAATCAGAAGCCGTGCCTTGGTTTGCGAACGTTTTGGAAGTTGAACGGACTTCCAGAATGGATTGAGTTCGGGAAGCAAAATACCACTGTAAAGTAAAAATTAGATTGGGTGCACACAAGGAAGCCAGAGATTTCTTGTTTCGAAGTGTTTTCTAAGTTCATTAGTGTCAGGGACCTGCCCTCACGCAAGGCACTTGAGACGGGGAAGGAGGGATGGAGGGAATTGCAGCCTCTCCAGGGAAGCAGTTCTGAGTCCAGCGGGGATAGTAAGGAAAGCCCCAGTGGTGGGGAGCAGGAACTGCCAGGCAGTGCGGTGGAGCTGAGGGCCAGAGATGCTGACAGAGCCCTAGCTCCACCTGAGTGGGTTGCGGAGCAAAGTGGTCAGCTACTTCCGTTGCTCCAGCTGCATAGGGGGGGGGGAAGCGTAAGGAAAGGAGGCGACGCTTTGGAATTCCAAAGCTCTTATGTTGGGGGAGGAACCGGCGAAAGCCACTCCTGGATTCTGGAACCGACTCAAGCAGACATGAATCTTAAACGCTCCGATGTACATACTCTGTAAATAAAGTGTTAGCTTTAGAAGAACGGATGTTTCTGGCTCTTTACTCTCGAGGAGACAACCCCGAGCCCTTACAGCTAGTCACAATGAATGGATGCTAACTGCAAGTGCAGAATGGGCAGTTTCAAGCTTTTCAGCTTTCTTTACAAAATGCAAGTAAGATAAACCAATGTTCTAATTGGATCACTGTCTATGATAGGGGTGGGGAACTCGCCCACTGCAGGCCAAGTGTGGCAGCTGGGTGGAGCTGCTCACCGGTCAGTCATCTGATTACACTATTTATTTAAAACAAAATAAAATAAAAAAAATTCCTTCCATTAGCACCTTAGAGACCAACTAAGTTTGTTCTTGGTATGAGCTTTCGTGTGCATGCACACTTCTTCAGATACACAGAAACAGAAGTCACCAGACCCTGATATATAGTGAGAGGGTGGGGAGGGGTATTACTCAGAGGGGTGGTGGAAATGGGTGAAAGGTTGATAGGTGTGGTAAACCTGTTGACGACTGTTAACGGCTGCAATTAGTCTTACAGGAAAAAGCAAGGGGTGAGAAGGTTAAAAAAGCTTTGTCATGTATAATGAGATAAGAATCCAATGTCTTTGTTCAGACCAGTTCTCTCCATGGTTTTAAGCTTGGTAATGAGTTGCAATTCAGCAACTTCTCTTTCCAGTCTATTTCTGAAATTCCTTTGCAATAAGACAGCTACTTTGAGATCTTGTATAGAGTGTCCTGGGAGATTGAAGTGCTCTCCTACTGGTTTCTCTGTCTTGTGATTCCTGATGTCAGATTTATGTCCATTTATCCTTTGGCGTAGGGTTTGGCCTGTTTGTCCAATATAGAGAGCTGTCTATATTGGACAAACAGGCCAAATATAGAGCTCTCTATATTGTCCAATATAGAGAGCTCTCTATATTGGACAAACAGGCCAAACCCTACGCCAAAGGATAAATGGACATAAATCTGACATCAGGAATCACAAGACAGAGAAACCAGTAGGAGAGCACTTCAATCTCCCAGGACACTCTATACAAGATCTCAAAGTAGCTGTCTTATTGCAAAGGAATTTCAGAAATAGACTGGAAAGAGAAGTTGCTGAATTGCAACTCATTACCAAGCTTAAAACCATGGAGAGAACTGGTCTGAACAAAGACATTGGATTCTTATCTCATTATACATGACAAAGCTTTTTTAACCTTCTCACCCCTTGCTTTTTCCTGTAAGACTAATTGCAGCCGTTAACAGTCGTCAACAGGTTTACCACACCTATCAACCTTTCACCCATTTCCACCACCCCTCTGAGTAATACCCCTCCCCACCCTCTCACTATATATCAGGGTCTGGTGACTTCTGTTTCTGTGTATCTGAAGAAGTGTGCATGCACACGAAAGCTCATACCAAGAACAAACTTAGTTGGTCTCTAAGGTGCTAATGGAAGGAATTTTTTTTTATTTTATTTTGTTTTGACTATGACAGACCAACATGGCTATCTACCTTTAACTATTTATTTAGTGGAATTATATCTCACCTTTGCCTCCAAGGAGCTCAACGGCCCTGTGAGGTAGGTTAGGCTGAGAAGCAGTGACTGCACCAAGGTCACCCAGTGAACTTCATGGCCAAGAGGGGATTTCAGCCTTCGTTTCCCAGGTCCTAGCCTGACACTTGAATCACTACACCACACAAACTCAACTCATTTTATTTCGGCTTTAAGCCCATAGACATAACAACCAAAAACAGAAACAGCACAGTCTGGTTTACAATTGCTAACAGTAAAATAGATTAAAAGGGATACTCAATTGAATAAAATATGATAAAAATTAAATTAAAATTTCAAGCTGTATATAACAATCCATTTACAGGTAGATAGCTGTGTTGGTCTGTCATAGTAAAAAAAAAATAAAAAAAAAATCCTTCCAGTAGCACCTTAGAGACCAACTAAATTTGTTCTTGGTATGAGCTTTCGTGTGCATGCACACTTCTTCAGATACACTGAACTGCACTTGCAGTTAGCATCTGTTTCAGTGTATCTGAAGAAGTATGCATGCACATGAAAGCTCATACCAAGAACAAATTTAGTTGGTCTCTAAGGTGCTACTGGAAGGGAAAAAAATTTATTTTGTTATAACAATCCATTGCGTTTCTTAAGTGTCAGAACTGATGTCAGAAATTTTTGCCATATGTAGGGTTATAATCGAGTCTGAATCTTGCAACAGAAGAGCAAGGTAAGACTCTTCCAAATACCCTGGTAATTTCTGAGTTAATGGAAGTAATACTTTCGGGCGGCAGAATACAAGGGGCAGACAAACACTATGTGATGAAGAGATTCAATCGAACGGTTATCACAGGCACATAAGACCGAAACTTGGCCCCTAGAAAATCTATGAAAAAGGACGTTGGAGGGGAAGACCTTAAACCGTGCTTTAATAAAAGCGAAACGATGACTAGCAATAGAAAGAGTTGATAGATAGGCTGGTACTTGAAGTGGGGGTACAATGCCCAGGGATCTCGGTGAGCATGTCCCCCCGCCCAGCATAACATTGCGTTGCAATACACCACACAATAATAATAATAATAATAATAATAATAATAATAATAATAATAATAATAATAATAATAATTTATTTCTACCCCGCCCATCTGGCCGGGTCTCCCCAGCCACTCTGGGCGGCTTCCATTAAACATTAAAATACATCAACACATCACAGATTAAAAGCTCCCCTAAAGAGGGCTGCCTTCAGGTATTTTCTAAAGGTCATATAGTTGTTGATCCCTTTGACCTCTGATGGGAGGGCGTTCCACAGGGCGGGCGCCACCACCGAGAAGGCCCTCTGCCTGGTTCCCTGTAGCTCTTGCAGCATAATAAGATTTCTCTAATGAGAGCCTTTAAAAAAACTGGAATCTCTGTTGCATGCCGTGAACTCACCACATCAAACTGCTGCCGGTCAAGGGGCAGAAAACTTTCTCCACTGTGCAAATAGAAATTGTTACTCAGGACGGCTGTCTTCAGGCCTTCTGCTCGGATGCACTTTATAGCCTCAGTCATAACGGGAAGCTGCCCTGACATTCTGACGCTGGTCAAATCTGCAAGGAAAGACTCCACTGGGACAGAGGAGTTTGCCTTGTGGGAAGAGGTAAAAAGAGAAAGGAAAACGGTGGCCGAAACATCTTTGGGTGGAAAAGATCATGCCAAATGTTTCACACAACCCAATAATACCATGCCATATTCTAAACACTGAATCATTTTTTATAGCGTGAAAGAACAAAGTTGAACCAAATGGTCCACAACGGCTCCCTCCCTCTTAAAACTTCTCTGGGTGGGCTTCAGCTGATCATGCTTTCTCAGCCTGGCCTACCCAACAGGGTTGTAGTGAGCGTGAGACTAAAACAAGCTCCTTGGAGGAAGAGGTGAAATGCAAATACAGTCGTAGCTCGTGTTACGAACGCTGCATGTTGCGTTCGTCACGGGTTACGAATGCGCCAAACTTGGAAGTACCAGAACAGGATACTTCCAGGTTCGGTGGTTCACGCATGCACAGACGCGCAAAATGACATCATGTGCAGAAGCGCCGAATCGCGTCACGCACATGCGCAGACACGACACTTCAGGATACGCGCTGCTCATGATGCGAACGGGGCTCCGGAACAGGATAGTTTCTGCCTATGGATGTTTCCATTATTGTTTCAGGCCCTAAATGCTAAACACCCCCTTCCCTACAGACTTTCCTGGGTGCCAATATCCCCAGAGGCGACCCACTGTCCTTAGAAGCTTGGGGTGGTGGCAGCGCCCCAGGAAAGGACATTCTCTGTGGCAGTTCCTAAGCTGGGAAATTCTCTCCCCACAGAGGTATGTCTGGCATCTTCATGGCAAAGCTTCTAGCAAATGCTGAAGACACAGCTTCTTTGCCCTGGCTTTTGACATACAGTGATCCCTCGACTTACGAATGTCCTGACTTCCGTATTTTTCGAGTTACAAGGGATCAAAGGGGCCGCACGCTTCTGAATTTTTTCGACTTCCGAAAGGAAGTCGCAGCCGTTTTAGATAGGGTTTTCTCGAGTTACGAAGTTTAGATAGGGTTTTTTTCGACCTACGAATTTTTTCTCCCCAATGCATTCCTATGGGCACTCGACTTACGATTTTTTCGACTTCCGACGGTCCCGTCGGAACGGATTACCTTCGTAAGTCAAGGGTCCACTGTATGCATATTTTTAGGACTCATCTTATTTCTGTGATTATAAGTGGCTTTAAACTATTTTTAATGTTGTAGGTTAGGGTGAGGGACAGTGATCAGGGATTAATAATAATAATAATAATAATAATAAGTAGGAGTGGAGAACCTTTCAGCCTTCCAGGCGTTTCTGAACACTTCATACCATAATCCCTGGCCATTTTAGCTAGAGCTGAACAGAGGCAGAGGCCAGCAACAGCCAGAAGGCCGCAGTTTCTCCAGCCCCTGAGATAAGGACTCTGCATGTGAGCCCTTCTACGTGGCCCCGATTCAGGTGACAGGAAACAAGCAGAAAAGCTGGCTTACGATCTCGGAGCACTGCTGTCCAAATTCATGCAGAAACTCTGCTGGCTGCAGCTCCCCTCTCATGTACCTCAGCCAAGGTCCGTCCTCACCTCCCGATCTCAAGGCCTGCTTGATGGTGCCAGGGGGCACATGATGCCGAACCTCCCAGTCTACATAAAAGGAAGGGAGGTGGGTAAGGAACCAACATTAATAATTGGGGCGGGGACATGAAAGGTTTCCTACCAGTCACAGGTGTTTCCTATAGAAAGGAATGTTGTTCCCTAATATCGGGAATACCTGTCATGTCAAGGATGATGCAGCCTGGGGAAGTCTAGAATAGAATCGTAGAATTGTGTGTCAGAGTTTGGGCTGATGCTGGAAGCTGGAGACATAGAAGTGTGTCTGAAACCAAGCTGTGACTGGTTTCCCTGGAACCCTAATCATAGCTGTCAACCCTCCCTTTTTTTGTGGGAAACTCCCTTATTCCAATGCCGTTTCCCACTGCTATCCCGAATTGTTGATATCCCTTAAATTTCCTGGATTTCAAAGGAAGCAGCTCCTCTCCCTCCCTGCTGGCCAGGGAGGCTCCTCAGCTGCGTTGCTCGGCTGCCAATAAGGAGTCTGAGACCGACTGGGGGTGGAGCTTGCATGCATTGTGCAACCAGACCCTCATGCCCAACCAGACAGACAGCCTGCCTGCCGTCTATGCGCTCGCTCTTTCGCTCACCCGTTCGCGCGCAGCCTCTGGAGCGCAGGGTGGCGAGGCCACTTGGTGCCATTGCACCGCCCTCGTGGCATCCCTTATTTTCAAATCCGAAAGTATGGGAAAATCCCTTATTTTCAAATCCGAAAGTTGACCCTAATGGGTGTCAGGGAAAGGCAAGAGTCTGGAAGAGTCAGCAGAGGAGGCAGGAGAATGTTCCAGGGGAATGGGTGGGGTTCTGTGTCACCTGTGAGGCAGGGGAAAGAGGAAGAGTACGGGAAGTCAGAAGCAGGGAAATAGGTGCAGGGAGCCACAGAAGTGGAAGAGAGGGTCTCAGAGAGAGTTGGGTCATTAGAATCCGTCACCTCTCCCACTGATGAGGAGAGGGCTTAAAAGTGACAGGAGCAGCTGGAGATCCCACACAGAAGTCGCAGATGCTTGTGTCAAAAGAGGCGGTTTAAACATGCTGAAAAAGGCATGTCTGTCCTGTTGCTCCAACTGTCCAGATCGCATACCCTCCGACATTTCTCCGATTAAAATAGGGACGTCCCATTCAACAATAATTTTACCATTTATACCCTACACATCTTACTGGGTTGCCCCAGCCACTCACCCAGAGCTTCCAACATATATAAATAATAATTAAACATTAAACATTAAAAAAACCTTTCCTATAAAGGATTGCCTTCAGACAACTTGGGGGTCGGATAACTCCATACCCTCCAACATTTCTCCAATAGGGACATCCTAAAAAGCGGGACATTCCAGGATCAAATCAGAAACCGGGACGGCTTCATTAAATCAGGGACGTTCCTGGAAAATAAGGACACCTGGAGGGTCTGGGATGGGAGCACGTCTGAAGAAAAAGTTGCCTAGCAAGCTACTTAGCAGGAGCAGTGCCATGATTCTTGCACCTTAGCAGCTAATGAAATTGAGTGCTTTGCCAGTAAAGAGCTAAACTTCCAATCGTGTGTCCTCATTGGGGGCTGGGTGTGCTTGGGACAATGAAGAAACAAGTTTTGTTGTGAGTATTAATGCTGTGAGCCCCTCCATCCTATGCTCAGGTGGAAATAAAAAAAAATTATATTCAAAACACCACAGTCTCCACTGATGTTCATTCCAAGGCAACTGAACCCTGGGAAAAGAGCAGGCACCCCTGGCTTGGGGTTGGGCACAATAATACAAGACACATTTGACATAGCTTGGACTACTGCAATGCGCTCTATGTGGGGCTACCTTTGAAGGTGACCTGGAAACTGCAATTAATCCATAATGCAGCAGCTAGACTGGTGACTGGGAGTGGCCGCCGGGACCACATAAGACCGGTCCTGAGAGATCTACATTGGCTCCCAGTACGTTTCCAAGCACAATTCAAAGTGTTGGTGCTGACCTTAAAAGCCCTAAACGGCCTCGGTCCTGTATACCTGAAGGAGCGTCTCCACCCCCACCGTTCAGCCTGGACACTGAGGTCCAGCGCCGAGGGCCTTCTGGCGGTTCCCTCACTGCGAGAAGCAAAGCTACAGGGAACCAGGCACAGGGCCTTCTCGGTAGTGGCGCCCGCCCTGTGGAACGCCCTCCCATCAGAGGTCAAAGCGATAAACAACTACCTGACATTTAGAAAATACCTGAAGGCAGCCCTGTTTAGGGCAGTTTTTAATCTGTGATATTTTAATGTATTTTGATATTTGTTGGAAGCCGCCCAGAGTGGCTGGGGAGACCCGGCCACATGGGCGGGGTACAAATAATAAATTATTATTATTATTATAGCAGAGAAAGGACTTGGAATATTCCACTTTACATTCCATATTAAGGCAGCTCAATCAGCAAATGTCAGACTGGATGGGAATGCCACTGATACAGACACTCACCTGCTGCCAGCTTGATTGGGGAAGGAAGGAGAACACCCCCCATATCAAAGATCACAGCTTTATAGGGACAGGTGGAATAATTTCTCCATAGTGAGTGTGGAGGTCTGTACCAGAACCGTTGTAGGATGTGTGATCTCCTGACATGCTGGTTACAGAAGGCTTGGAAGAACCGTCCAGCACACATTTTCTGGAACTGTGTATATAAAAGGGAAAGTAAATGCTTTAGAGATTTGTTGCAAGTTAGTAGTTTCCAGATCTTGGGATAACTTCTTGTCTGCACAGGTTTCTCTTTCAATGGTAACTTTTGCATCTTTCAGGTTACTGAGCAAATCTGAAGTTTTGGCTCTGTGTGGTGATCTAGTATCCAGAAACATCTGAAGGGCCACAAGTTCCATATTCCTGTGGTAAGCTATAAATAATAATTTACCATGACTATGTAGGTGGCTCCTTCCCTAGGGCTAGGTTGCGCACCTCATATCAGAAACCTGTGGCCCTCCAAATTTTACTGAACAAGCATGTTTTCAAATGCAGCTTTAAAATTTGTAGGATGAGTCTTGTCTGATCTTATAACTGGATCAGGTTTCCACAAATGCGGAGTTGCATTGAAAATAATATCCATTACATGCCCAACAACCTTGTTGTGGGCATACTGGCACATAAGGTCTGAACAGTCCTTATAAGGGAAGGTGGTAAAAGGCTCTGAAGACCATCCCTATCACTTTGTGCCTGTAAATCTGCACAGTATCAGTGCACTGTTCCTACCTGTCTGGCGTCGGTTGTTCACAAATCCCACCAACCCCAGCCAGCATGGTCAATGCTCAGGCACCATTGCAGGGTGTGTAGTTCTCTGCTGCTTTCCAGGAAGAATGTAAATTGGGCTGCAGACAGGGGCATAGGAAGTGGAGGGCGGGCCACCCCAGGTTCCATCATGGAGGGGGTGACAAATTATCAAGGGGCAATTACTGCCCTACTAGGGTGGTTCATTAAAAAAAAATTATTTTTTTTGAAAATGTGTGCTCCAAAGGTTTTTTCTTACTACACTAGGGATTATATAGCTATATATGAAATTTCATGCATATCAGTTAATATCTTGACCCTCCTCCACAAAAATAGCTGTTTACTTGGCCGTTTTCCTATGTCGTGAAGGCTGAAATTTCAATTCAGTGGAGCACTTACTGTTCCCAACCCTAACCCTGCGGAAAGCCATCTCATTAGACTTTAATTTGATTTTGACATGTTTTTAGGGGGTAATTTAATTATTGTTTGATTTTATACCCATGTTATGTATCTGATGTTAGCCGCCCTGAGCCCGACTTCGGCCGGGGAGAGCAGGATATAAATAAAAGTTTATTATTCCTTATTATTATTCCTTTGTAAGAAAATATGAAATAACGTAAAATCATTTTTGCAGGGAAAAAATAATAATCAATGTGGGTGGGGGGGTGACAAGAAAATTTCCGCACCGGGTACCACCTGACCTTCCTACGCCTCTGGCTGCAGAAATTCTGGCAGTGGCAGTGCTGCTTACAAGTTTTAAACTGTGTTTTGCCGCGTACCGTTTAAGTGTGTGGCTTTGTAAAGCCATCTCCTGAAAAGCAGGGTTAAGAAATATGTATTAAATAGGAAATGGATAAATAATATTTGAACAGATTTGTTCTTTTAACGTACATCAGTTTGATTCTAGCATCTATTTGGGTATTGCTTTTAGTTTGCTGAATTATTTGCATGCTTTTGTTACTGTTATTATTATACGGTTGGCCAACCTGAGGAACAAAAGTTTGTTCTTGGTATGAGCTTTCGTGTGCATGCACACTTCTTCAGATACACTGAAACAGAAGTCACCAGTTTCAGTGTATCTGAAGAAGTGTGCATGCACACGAAAGCTCATACCAAGAACAAACTTAGTTGGTCTCTAAGGTGCTACTGGAAGGAATTTTTTAATTTTGTTTTGACTATGACAGACCAACACGGCTATCTACCTGTAACTGAGGAACAAAAGATCTACACTGAAAATGGGGGACATGAAATAAGCAGACAAACACCACCAGTGACTCAAATCCCACCGCGCAAAAGACAATTATCAAGGTTCCTGATACCCCCTTCCCTGAAGCTGAGGCCACAACCTCTAGCACCCCGCATTTTGCCCTTCTCTCCTTTGTCCCCCACCCTCACTTCCGCCCTCTCCCCAGAAAGCAGCTGTGGTGACCTCTGACCCGAGACGAGCCTTGCGTCGAGTCCCTCGCAGCACCTTCTGCCTCTCGGCGGTTCTCGCGAGAACACGGGCAGGAGGGATGAGACGCGTCCTCACGACAGCCCCGCCCACTTAATAGCGGAAAGATCTGGCAACCTTCGCCCCGCCCCCCGCTCCCTCTCTGCGCCTGCGCGCGCGCGGGTCAAGGGTCAGGGAGCCAGGGGGCGGAAGTGGCTCATAATCCTAGGGAGCTGCGGCGGCGAAGGCGGCGGAACAACAGCAGGAGCCACAGCCGGCGCCTCGGGGGCGGTTTGGGCCTCTTTTCCCCTTCCCCTACCCCGCTCGGGCCCCGCGGGCTCGGGAGCCCCTCCAGGGCGGGCCCTATGAGTGTGTCGCTGGTGGTCCTTCGCTTGGAGCTGGCTGAGACTTCGCCCGTGCCGGGCGGCTTTCCTTACAGCGCGGCCGGTGAGGGGGCTCGGGGGAGAATGAGGGGGAAACAAGCCGGGGGGGGGAGAGAAAGGGAGGGAAGTTGGTCAGAGAGGGATTAAAACATATATATTGTGCTATAATGACCCCCAGTATTTTACAATTAAAAAGCACAAGTTAAAGCACAGCAAGTCCCCCCCCAAGGTAGAAAGCCTAACCGAATTATATCCTTCACTTATAAAACATAAATATTTTTAAAATTATTCTACTACAATGACCCCCAGTGTGTTTTACAAGAAAACAGTACAACTTTTAAAGCACAGCAATTGTTATTATTTTATCCCCAAAGGTAGAAAGCTTAACCGAATTATATCCTTTAGTTATAAAACATAAATATTTTTAAAATTATTCTACTACAATGACCCCCAGTGTGTTTTACAAGAAAACAGTACAACTTTTAAAGCACAGCAATTGTTATTATTTTATCCCCAAAGGTAGAAAGCTTAACCGAATTATATCCTTTAGTTAAAAGGCACTAAGAGCAGATGTCTCTGTAGCTGAGATCACACAGAGATGATGCCGGTTGAAATAGATAATGTTGAGCAAGGTAGAGCAGTGCTCCCAAGTTAATGACAAACTTCATATTGTTGCTATTTACTATGAAGAGTTACTGGTATCGGTCTACATAGAGCATGATAATGTTTAAAATGAAAAAGGGCTCCCCCTCCAACAACAGTTATATATGAAAGCTGGTGTGCTTGGTTTACTAATAAGCCCTCTGGCAGAAGCCGATGTTGAAGAATCTAATGCAGAGTATGTGTGGACAACACAGGACAAATCCCTTCCAGAATGTGTGATATGTTTGGATGTACACTTGAGGTAATAATTCTATGTTAAAATAGGCGGTCACAGTGTGCCCTTGTCTTCATCTGTGACATCTTAGAAAATGTAAGAAAATGTTTAATTTTTCTCCTGGGTAATGCTACACAGACTCCTGGTTTCTACGTATAGGTCTGTCACTACGTGACAAATTGTTAAAAACAACTTAATATAATGGCAAGAAGGAGATGGGGGAAGCACAAGACAGAGAACCCATTAAACAGGGCCCTTTCATAATAATATTGTGATGGCAGTTGACTAATTAAGCATCCTATCAATTGTTCTAACAGGAAAACCCGGACACCTGTGTTACACTACCTGTGTGTGTGTAATGCTTTGCTCATGACCTGATTTGTATTTACAAGTGCCTCTTGAGATCAGCTAAATGATGTCACAGGTGTGTTGTAGCCCAAATGCTGAACCAATAGGAGGCCGGAAACATTTAATTATTATTTGTACTCCACCCATCTGACTGGGTTGCCCCAGCCACTCTGGATAGTTTCCAACAAGTTTAAAGAAGAATGAATTAATAGGCTAGTTCAACTGCAATGGATATAATCATTTAGATTTGGCAGGGCGTGTTTGCTTTTGTTGTTTTTGTTCTAGCTTGTGGATAGCTATTATAATAATACACATCACTGTTTTTGTTTAGCCACTGAAATGTCTGATGAGGAAATCCAGGAGAAATCACTAGCAGCTGCCACAGCCTCCTTAGACGGAAAGGAGCCTGTTGAGAAAGCAGCTATCATTCACCAGCACATTGGCCGCAGGGAGATGACTGATATGATCATTGAGACTATAAAGCCTGATGCAGGTACTGGTATGGTGCTTCCATGTGATCCTGGGCAGAATGCAGATGCTAGTTTATGCTTCGAGAAAATGTACAACTATCAGAGTGGGTGTCAGGCAGAGCCAGTTACATGCATATGATGGTGTGAGCGTTTTCCTTTCCACTTAACCACTCTTAAATCAGACTTGTTAAGTGCCACTCCCCGTATCAAGAAAGAATGAACTAATTGACCAAACAGGACAACTCTTTGTTGTTGTTGTTGTTACTTTCTAGGGAGAGAGGGCAGGACAGGAACAGAGTTGGCTCTCAGCCCTTGTTTCTTAGAGACGAGGACATGCCCCAAACATTGAATGGTTATGAGCCTGCAACTTCTGTAGATTTGTTTGCAAGATTGTTCTAAAGTTTTAAAGTATTCTCAGAACTGATGCCTTCCTATTGAAGGGGTGGTGAACAAGATGCCTTCCAGATGTTTTAAACTACAACTCCCAGCATCTTTGACCATTGTCCATGGTGGCTTTGGTTGATGGGACTTTGTAGTCTAGAAGGAGTCAGATAGGGAAAGCCCATTCTAATAATTCTACAACGATATGAAGGACTAATCAGGAGTAATCAGGGATTAACTTTCCTGCCTTACAATGCTTTGAACTGCATGAAAGGATTTACATGGGCATAACAGACCTTTCCCTCCCTGTCCTCCCCACCCCTTTGAGCCACTGTTCTGGGTTTTCCTACAATCCTCTGGAGCAGGCTTTGGTTGTAGGGGTAGGGAGAAAAGAGGGAGGGGAAGTTCTGTTGCACATGCAGAAGTCCTTGTGTGAGTGGAACACCTTCATTGGATGCAACCTTTTGTGATCAAACATAACCTGAGAAATGTTTCTAATTGCTAGGGGCTGTTTTGAGGCCTTTACCTTTTGACTGCTAGGTTAGAGCTGCAATCCTAAACACACTTATTTGGAAGGAATACCCATTGGCACACTGGAGCTTGCTTTGGAATCCGTATGCGTGGAATTGAGCTGTCAGTGGCTTCTTGGTCCTTTCTATGACTAAATAGTCTGGAGAACCAGTTTGCAAGTCACCTACTCAAAACCCTCAAATTGGTTTCATTGACTCTTTTGGGCATGCTCCCGGGTGGATAAATAGTGAACTGCAGCTTGGAAGTAGTCATTGGTGTACACAATTTACAAAGGGCCCTTTCTGAGTAGATTCCCTTTATAATGTATGGAAATAGTGTTTTAGAATTGAATTTTTCATGCAGGCAGTGTCTGACCTATACTTTTCTTGATTCATGAAAAAAGAAGCGTTGAAAGCAGTGATGGAGGAAGGCAAAGCATCTGAGGCATCCTCCCCCGATGACCGAAGTAAACATAATGGCCAAAGTGGGGGTGTTGGGACAGCACCGGATTCCCCCTCGAAGCAGCTTCCAGACCAGATTTCCTTTTTCAGTGGAAACCCGTCGGTTGAAATAGTCCATGGCATCATGCACCTCTACAAGACAAAGTAAGGAAGTGCTTCTCTTATGTGGCTTGTGCGAAGCGGGTCACAGATCCAAGCCATGTATGGCTATTGTGAAACTCCTGCTCCCTTAGGGGAAGGGCTTTAAGTCAGAAGAGCACACGTATTGCTTGCTGAAGGTCTCAGATGGGCATTCTCAGCCTAACCTACCTCACAGGGTTATTGTGCAAATAAAACGGGGAAAGGGAGAACAATGGGCACCACCTTGAGCTCCTTAGAGGAAAAGTGTGATATAAGTCTAATAAATAAATAAATGAATCAGGTAGTGGGTGCTGGGATAGGTTCCTTTCTTTGCCTGGAATTCTGGAGAACTATTGCCAGCCAGTGTAGACAATACTAGGCCAAACAGAACCTAATTTAAGGCAAATCCCTAGGTAGAAGAAGGGAAGAGTTTGGATTTGATATCCCGCTTTATCACTACCTGAAGGAGTCCCAAAGCTGCTAACATTCCCCTTTCCCTTCCTCCCTCATAACAAACACTGTGAGGTGAGTGGGGCTGAGAGACTTCAGAGAAGTGTGACTAGCCCAAGGTCACCTAGCAGTTGCATGTGGAGGAGTGGAGACGCGAACCCGGTTCACCAGATTACGAGTCTACCACTCTTAACCACTACACCACACTGGTACTCTTTGAAATGTGATAAATCCAGTTCCTGGATTTTTATTTTTATTTATTTTGGAAGAGAGGTAACTCTGGTTTAGTCATTTTTTAAAAAGTGCAATAAAAGAAAGTAGCAGCAGGATAAAGTCCAGGGAGGCAGGTTACAATTGCCTTAACTGGTGCTATAAAGGGCCTGGGAAAGTGTTTGGGGAAAAGTGCTTGGTTTGAAATATTTACTTACATTTTGGTTCAACATCTGTTATGTTTGACAGCACAGGCTTGCACTAGTTTCTTTACAGTGGTGGTTCTCTACCATTTAGGAAACTCCTGTTACCTGTTTAGAACTCTGTGCATTGCTATGCAGCCCCTATATGTTGAAGAAGGTTCTGGGATATTTCAGGGTGCAAATCGGTTGCTCATATTTTGAACACTGCCCTGAGTCTTGGGCCTCTTTGTGGTCTTGCACAAATCAAGGGTGTACTGTAGCTATTCCTTCAGCTGCTGCACATAATAATAATAATAATAATAATAATAATAATAATAATAATAATAATTTATTATTTGTACCCCGCCCATCTGGCTGGGTCTCCCCAGCCACCCTGGGCGGCTTCCAGCAAATATTAAAAAACAAAACATTAAAATCACAGATTAAAAGCTTCCCTGAACAGGGCTGCCTTCAGGTGTTTTCTAAAGGTCATGTGGTTGTTTATTGCTTTGACCTCTGGTGGGAGGGCGTTCCACAGGGCGGGCGCCACCACCGAGAAGGCCTTCTGCCTGGTTCCCTGTAGCTTCGCTTCTCGGAGTGAGGGAACCGCCAGAAGGCCCTCGGCGCTGGATCTCAGTGTCCGGGCTGAACGGTGGGGGTGGAGACGCTCCTTCAGGTATACAGGACCGAGGCCGTTTAGGGCTTTAAAGGTCAGCACCAACACTTTGAATTGTGCTCGGAAACATACTGGGAGCCAGTGTAGATCTCTCAGGACCGGTGTTATGTGGTCCCAGCGGCCACTCCCAGTCACCAGTCTAGCATTGTAGGGCCATGGGTGGTTCACAGCCAAGGAATACACACGGGAGATAGTAAAGTATTTATTATTAAAGATAACATTTACAGTTGCTTCTGCAACTCTGAAGACCTACGCACACCAGTGTAGAATCTAGGCAGCTATTCCCAGGTCTGAGCTCTGTGGACTATGCAGCAGTTTGAAACAGGGCCCCCCTTTCCTTCACCCCAGTTTATGTATCCTTCCCTAATGGGCTGTGTGCACACAGCCAGAGAGCGTGTGCACATAGAAATTTTCTCTGCATCCCTTTTCAATTCCTTCCTGGTTCTGGGAGACAGTGGCCTGCCTGTTCCTGTAATCGGGCAGGGAACATTTTTGGCTCCACACGTCAGGTACTTATGAGGTCTAGGGGACCAAATTTGACCACCTGTCAAAGTACCTTTCATGCCAATCTTAAAGGGGAAGTGGGAGGAGCCTTACATAAGCTTTTGTGAGTTTCTCCCCCATCCCTTTCCTTTTAAGTTCTTATTCTCATGCCACTCTAGCACCAATCTCTGCTCATCAGACGCATGTAGCCAGTGGTGCATTAAACCATGAAGCCCGCTGATGGGCATGGTTTAGGGGAAATGGCCTGGTGGGCCAAGATTGGCCCGCAGGCTGGCGGTTGCCCACCCCTGTTGTAAAAGAAGATCCACAGTGGCCTGCCAGGGAAGTCCATCTTCCTTTGCTGATCATCTTCTTGATGAACTTGAGACGAGCCTTTCTGCTGTACTGTTTGTTATCACAGCAGTGATTTTCAATAATAGGTAACCAGGTTCAGTGGGGTTGACAAACCTATAATGAAACGAAGTTACAGATTAATCCAGAAGTAGCCAGCGTGATGCCAGATGTTTTGGACTCCAACTCCCATCAGCCCCAGCCAACGGCCAGGATGATGGGAGTTGGAGTTTAAAACCTCTGGAGGGACACCACATTGGCTGCCCTTGGATTAATTAGTGCAATTTTGCAGGAAAGTGACAGAGGTAGTACATTTCCTCTTCAGAAGACCCTGTTATACAAAATATCTGTACTGTGGGAGCCTTTGGATGAAGTAGATCCGTAATACATTGGTGCTTTTTTAATTAAGGCTTTCAATGGTGGGTTGAGGCTTTCAAAATGCTGGCGAACATACTGACCATTCTATTATTTCCCCCCCATTTTTTTTTATTACTTTTAACAAATAAAAACAATCATCAACATACATCAACAACAAAATAAAACAACAATGAAAACAATAATGAACATAGAAACATACATACATCCTTTAAACCTAATCTTTTTTCCCCCTTTAAACCTAATCTTTCTTCCTTTTCATTGTAAGTTGACTTCCTTCTGTCCTCCCTTCCTGCGTTCTATGTATATCATCTTTAGTAATTTCTTGACATTATTTAAAAATATTTTTAATTAATTATCCTTAATCAATTCTTCTTGTCTAAAGTTCTTAACATCAATTCCAACTATCCTAAACCTTATATCTATCCTCTACTTCTACAGCCTCCTCAATCTTCCAGCTTACTTCTACTCTTTAATCTTACAATGCTTTATAAAATATAATTTAAATTTCTTCCAATCTTCTTCCACCGCTTCCTCCCTCTGGTCACGGATTTTCCCGGTCAGCTCAGCAAGTTCCATATAGTCCATCATTTTCATCTGCCATTCTTCTATCGTTGGTAGTTCCTCTGTCTTCCAGTTTTTAGCTAACAAAATTCTAGCTGCTGTTGTGGCATACATAAAGTCCTATCACCGTACTGACCATTCTAATTCCCGTCTCATGCAGCAAGATGACCTCCTTGAAAGAAGACGTGCGGCGCAGTGCCATGCTGTGCATTCTCACGGTGCCTGCCACGATGACCAGCCACGACCTCATGAAGTTTGTGGCTTCCTTTTATGATGTCATCGAGCACATGAAGATCATACGAGACTCCACCCCAAACCAGTACATGGTCCTGATCAAATTTAGTACACAGGTAAAAAGCCAAGAGATGAAATGTTACTTTTGCCAAAGGGGGGGGGGGGAACAGTTTTCTCCAAGTACACAGTGCTTTCAAAGAATGCTTTAGAAAGGATGCCCCATACCCAGCTGTTTCTTCTTCCCAGGATGCCAGAAGTAGTTAACAAGATTCACAAGCACACTTTTACCCCAGAAAAAATGAAACAATTTTTTTTTAAAAAAATATTTTTTATTCATTTTTTAACACATACACAAAGAAAGGAAAGGGATAAATACAGGAAAAAGGGTTTACATCACACCTTAATATATACATTTTCATAAATATACATAAGTTCTTTTTCTTAACAATAGTGAAAAAGAAAACAAAAAGCATATTACGCATAAATTCAATTCGTTTCAGCAAAGCCGATAATCACAAAAAATAGAACTTAGTTATTTCTAGGCATTAGACTTCCCTAATCCAACTCTCCTTTGATTCAATATAGAAAAGATAATAAAGAAAACATACTGCAGACACTCCTTATTAAAGAACTAATCCTATACCTTAATATGTCCCACAAATTGTTTTATCATTGTTACTTTCAGAGTCTACAAGAGTTATTCCAGTGCGTAGATTTTAAACCCACGTAACCATTGACCAGGTTTAACCATTCATTGAGGCACATTCAGCAGTAAAACCTATGCTCTTCTGCATGTACCTTCCTAAAACTGCTGTTGTGGAGCACCTGGAGGCAGCCCAGAGCTACTGGAGGCCATTTTAGGTTCATGAAGGTCTGTGAGACACCCCCACCCCCAGCTCATGTGCCCAATATGCCGTCTTAAATGGTTAACTGGTTATGCTATCCATAGGTACCTTCTGTGTGATTGTTCTGAGGGCTGGAGAACCTTTCCCCAACTGGGTGCCCTCCATGTGCTTTGACTACAACTCCCATCAATCTGAAATATCTGGAGGGTACCAGATTGGGGAAGGCTGTGTTAAAGTGTTAAGAGAGGAGGGTGAGTTAAGTTCAGGTCTCTGCCGTTTGGTTCCTTGGTAGGGAGGCTTGGCTTTTACTGGAAAGCACAACCTTTTTTGCCAGCTTTACTTCTTTGGAGACACTCAGGGCTTTGGATCCAGTTGCTGATTTGAAACCATTTGCAATTCAGGGCTGTTTGGAGCCAGTTACTGGACACAGCACAAGCAGTTTGCAGTTGTCTAAAATGATTCAGTTTGTATGTTTGACTTGAAGCACTGACTCAGGTGGGCTTGGGCGATTCTGACGGAGCATTAAAGTGGCAAGAAGCAGGGGAGCTGGAGGTGGGCTGTCTCCAATAAAACCTGATTCTTTGACCAGAAAACGCATAAAAGTATTCCATGTGCATTTGTGAAATTAGGATTTAATCTATTGGAATATAGCAGTATCTGTATATGGAAAAAGCAGAGTTAAGATGTGTGCATTATAAATACTTATTTCCTTTAAAAAAAAAATTCTAGATTCTGAGGGGACTGTGTGAGCACCACTGGCCTGGGAAGCAATCTCAGTTTGTCTCCTATTGGCGCAGATGCCTCTGTGCTGCTCTTCACTGCCGTGGGCTGTGCTCTCTCCATCCAAACAGCTCGGTCTCGTCTCCTTTGCTTTGATTGCAGGCAGATGCAGACAGCTTCTACATGACTTGCAATGGCCGGCAGTTCAATTCCATAGAAGAGGATGTTTGCCAGCTGGTCTACGTGGAGAGGGCAGAGGTCTTCAAGTCAGAAGATGTAAGTTCCTTCACACTTTTCCAACTCTGGCCATCCTCTCAGGATCCCAGGTCCCTTCAGCCAGCTGGATGCAGCAGCTCAAGGTTCCAGCAGGAATTGTGAATGTCTACAAAAGAACGTGTCCCTGTTTGTGTGCATTTGAAAACACCAATCTGCCCCTTGATTCTTTTGCCCAGTGGCTTCCAAACAGTGTTCTGAGGAAGTCTGGGGAGAGGATCAGTACAGTGGTACCTTGGTTCTCAAGCTTAATCCATTCTGGGAATCTGTTTGACTCCCCAAACCATTCGAAAATCAAGACACGGCTTCCAATTGGCTGCAGGAGCTTCTGCACTCAAGTGGAGACGTGTCGGATGTTTGGCTTCCGAAAAACATTTGCAAACCGGAACACTTACTTCCGGGTTTGTTGATCATTGTTCACTGCCCAGGACTCTGTTCAGAGGAAGGAAAGCCGATTTGTTCGACTACTAAGCCATTCGAGAACCAAGGTACCACTGTAATTGGAGGGGGTGGGATTGGCATATTAAATGACAGTCTCTCCACCATTAGCGATCTTCCTGTGCTGTATGCAGTCGGTGGAAAGCATTGAGCGTGTTGCAGGCATTTTGTACCATCTAAAAGGTGCAATAAAGAGTAACAATGACAGCAAAGCCAATGCAGGGCTCTTGCGATTTATTCCCATAAGCCACTGCATGCATAGGGAAGACAAATAAGGAATAGAACGGGTCGGCAACCTTTTTCAGCCATGGGCCGGTCCACCATCCCTCAGACCATGTGGTGGGCCAGACTATATTTTGGGGGAAAATATGAACAAATTCCTATGCCCCACAAATAACCCAGAGATGCATTTTAAATAAAAGGACACATTCTACTCATGTAAAAACACGCTGATTCCCAGACCGTCCGCAGGCTGGATTGAGAAGGCCCATGGGCCGCATCCAGCCCACGGGCCTTAGGTTGCCTACCCCTGGAATAGAAAATAAAGACGGAATCACATTAGTTACTTAAATCTCTTTAGAAATCTGCATCCCAAGTAAGGCTGATGGTTTAGCACCTACAAATGAGTAAATAAGTATGAGAAATGGAAGACATATATGCACCAGGTTTAGCCTGAACTTTAGCTAACCTGACACTGGCTTAATTTTTTCCATCAAAGCTATATCTCCAAACATGATCTTCCTGTTTTGTTTTGTCAGGCGGGCTTTTGTTTCTAACTTGGGCTCTTCCTTCCTCTGGCTCCCCCAAATCCCCTGGCCCTCCTGTCTGCTTTGTGCATTGGCTTATGCCAGGAGCAGTTTTTCGGGCACTATAGCTCTGTGTGCTGCCATGGATGAGCATTGCTGTTTTTGGCCTCTGTATAAAGTGGCTGGTGGGCTTAGAATCCCTTTTCGCTACTGAGAAGGCAAAAAGAAGAATGGGGGGAAATGAGCACATTGCCAGTGTAAATATGTGATTGGTTGCATGTGCCATCAAGCAGCACCCTGACAAATCTGGATGTGCCTTTTTTTCTTCCTCCTCCTCTGCAGGGGGCCAGTCTTCCTGTCATGGACCTGACTGAGCTTCCCAAGTGCACTGTCTGCCTAGAGAGAATGGACGAGTCCGTCAATGGGATTCTCACAACGCTTTGCAACCACAGCTTCCACAGCCAGTGTCTGCAGCGGTGGGAAGACACCACGTAAGAAGCTCTCTTCATTCTGGACTATTGCCGGTGAAATAAACAGAAATCTGCTCTTATTCCCTTATGGGGTACACAAGAGCCTTTCCAGGTTCTCCATCGGTAGGAGCAAATTACAGAGGCCAACCAGAGAAAAATTGAGAAGCAAAATCTTTATTAAATCTGTTGCAACAGAGGCCCTCAATCCCAAAATGGAGGAGGGAGGAGGAACCCAGAACAATGGTGTGCCAGCTCCTATATAGACTTTGGAAATTCCCCCTTCCCCCTCAAGACCACCCCCCTATACATCATACATACATCACAAAAAGGGGTGTAACCCAGGACCCCCTCCCAGATACATCACAGTTACATCACGAAAGGGGAGGTCTGGTGGCAGTAATCTGAGCATCCTTGACCCTCCCCATGCCTCCTCTTGCCCTCCACCCAAAAACCCATCAAGTAAAACAAAAGAGATATTTACATTTCCCTGTTTCCCAGCCAAGTTAACCACATCCTTTTGTCTGGCACTCAGGTATCAGGAAGCCAGGATTATCACTTTATTTTCCTGAGACAATCACCCCTCCTTCCTTGCAGAGAAACAGTTTGTCAGTTTGGGAGTCAAAATGGAGACAGGCCTGTCTTCCTGTGCTGCTTCAGATATGTGGCCTTGTTTTGCTTGGCACACATGAACAATTATTATTATTATTATATATAAGACCTTGATATTCTTACAACACTGGGTAGGGGGGCAGAAAGAGAGAGCTATTTGTGTGCCTTTCCCAATTCTGTTGCCTTTCCAGCATGTAGCAGTGGGCCTAAATGTGAGGGTTCCAGAAAACCTGCCAGTGCCCTGAATCAGGGGTGGCTAACGAGGTCCTCCAGAAGCTGTTATGCTGAAACTCCCATCCATGAGGCATGGCCCTGCTGGCTGGGATGAACGAAATCAACAAGTCCTGGAAGGCTGTAGGATAATAATAATAATAATAATAATAATAATAATAATATATAAATAAAAAACATTATTATTATTATTTATTATTTATTATTATTTGTACCCCGCCCATCCGGCTGGGTTTCCCCAGCCACTCTGGGCGGCTTCCAACAAAGATTAAAATACATTAAAATGTCACACATTAAAAAATTCCCTCAACAGGGCTGCCTTCAGATGTTTTCTAAATGTCAGGTAGTTGTTTATCTCTTTGACATCTGACAACCCTCCCCCAAACTGGACTTGGTTTGATCTAGCATGTTCACTTGACTTTTCAAACAAATCATGTTACCTTTATGGGCTATATAAACACCAGTATTTTTAGTCTGTACAGTAGGGCAGGTCCCCGTCTCGAATAGCCTACAGTTCATAACCTCACACTGTCTCCATTGTTGAAGGCATGGTGCCTGCCCTATAGATCAGTTGCCGGGGAGGGTGTTGTGCCCGGGTCCTGCTTGTGGGCTTCTGAGAGGCCACTGTGAGAACAAGGTGATGGGACTAGATAGGCCTTTGGTCTGATCCTGCAGGGCCGCTCTTATGTTTTTTGTGGGGGGAAAGGAAGAGAAAAAGCACTTGGGCTTAACAGCAGTGGGGGTACGGAATGATGTGGTCGTGCTCATGGCTTCACGGAAGAAGCCTTCACTTATGCAGATACACTTGGTGATGGGATGGATGGAGGGCAGGGCTTGGACCAAAGTAGGTTTGGGTTTCAAACCCCTCTTCAGTTGTGCCACTCGCTAGATTACTTTGGGCCAGCCGTTCTTTCTAACCAATTTTACAAGACTGCTTTTGGCATATGTGCCCTACCCTCCTCCTCAGGTTGTAAGAGTTGCTATAATAATAAAAGAAAATTAAAAGTAGGGACACCCCTTATGTGATTCCCTGACCCTAGGATATAAAGGTAAAGGGACACCTGACCATTAGGTCCAGTTGCGAACGACTCTGGGGTTGCGGTGCTCATCTCACTTTATTGGCCGAGGGAGCCGGCGTACAGCTTCCGGGTCATGTGGCTAGCATGACTAAGCCACTTCTGGCGAACCAGAGCAGCGCAGGGAAACGCCGTTTACCTTCCCGCCGGAGCGGTACCTATTTATCTACTTGCACTTTGACGTGCTTTTGAACTGCTAGGTTGGCAGGAGCTGGGACCGAGCAACGGGAGCTCACCCTGTCGCGGGGATTCGAACTGCCAACCTTCCGATCGGCAAGCCCTAGGCTCTGTGGTTTAGACCACAGCGCCAAGATAAAATCACTGAAACAGTTAAAGATGACTGCGTACCCTTTTGGCCAAGGTGGACCTGTTTTTCAAAAGCTCTTTTTTGACCATGTTGTTGCTACTTTTTATTCCCTCTGCTTCTGTCTCCTCTTCAGCAACAGCAGTGGGGGTTGCTTAGTCTAACCCAGTGTTTCCCAACCAGTGTGCCTCCAGATGTTTTGGGACTACAATTCCCATCATCCCTGACCACTGGTATTGCTAGCGAGGGATGATGGGAGTTGTAGTCCCAAAACATCTGGAGGCACACTGGTTGGGAAACACTGGTCTAACCCATCCCATATTCTTAGCAGATTTCTTATATTCCTGCCCTGGCTTTCTCTTTTAAGTTACTGAGTTATCTAGGAAGTGCTTAAAATGGCTAGAACAGGGATAGCCAACGCAGGGATAGCCCTCTGCAGGTTGCTGGACTCCGAACCCCTATCGGCGCCATCCAATATGGCCAATGGTCATGGATGCTGGGAGTCATACTTCAGCAGCATCCGGATTTGCCCTGCCTCCCCCCCGCTGCTGCCGCCGCCGCTGCCACCCACAAGTTCATCAGCCTGGATTGTAATAACTTCTCTCCCCTGCCTCTTCCAGGTGTCCTGTGTGCAGGTACTGCCAGACGCCGGAACCTGTGGAGGAGAACAAGTGCTTTGAGTGTGGAGTCCAAGAAGTGAGTGGACACAGAACAGGGGCAATTTTTATGTTGATACTTGTATCGTCTGCAGCGGGGGCTGTTTACAGAGGGAACCATTCGCTCCAGGCTAACCAACCCTGAATGCACTTTTAAATCTGACTGGGAGAGGGGTTTGAGTGAGGAGGGATCAGAAGACGCAGAGGGTGTCCACCCAACTGCAAATGGTTCATGCACCTGATAGGCAAGCAGAGCCTGCCCCCTGTCCCAGTTGTCGGAACCAGGGGATGAAAAGCCAGCTGGCTCAACCCCAGTCGGAGCGTCTCCCTTCTCAGCCTTGCCGCTGTGGAGACCCATCAGTCATCCTCCCCGACGTGCGTCTGTGACTCAAGCTGCAGGGCAGACTTGAGTACGTATTACTCAGCAGTGTAAACTGCACAACAGATGAGGCTTGAGGCATGGACACGATACTAAGCTACGCATTTATTATACACTAGCTGACCCGGCCACGCCTTGCTGTGGGTGATTTGGTGAAATGCAAAAGTAAGATACAGTATGAAAGAGAAAGCGTATGTTTACTTACACCTTATCTCATTGAAGTTCAGTCTATGTGTTCTCCATTTGCCCCTCCCGTTTTTGTCTTCGTTTCTACAACTGTTTATTACTACTATTTTAGTCTATGAGGTTCTTTGTCCTTGTGCTGTGCTGTTTAACATCCACTGGAGGGCGCTATTTTTTGCACAAAATCACATTTTTACCTGGGAAAGGTGTGGTATTTGTGCAATGTAAGTACATATGATCACTCCCATATGGGCATGGAATGTTGTGTCCAAATTTGAACGGAATCGATCAAGGGGTTATGGAGAAAGGCGATTGTTAACAAACATCCAACTTGAATGATTTTATATATATAGATAAATCAGGACAAAGAAAACATGGCTTCTCTCCTTGCCGTCTTCTCGGAGAGAGAGTAAAAACAAAAGCAATACAGAGCGGAAGTTCCGCTCATGCCAGCAATCTGTGCTGGAATGTAAACAGACATGTGACATGCAACAATCCACATATCTGCGGCAAAGGGTGGAATGGAATTCCCAAAACCAGTGTGCCCCAGCCCAACTTTGAGGGTCCCTCTGTTCCTCTCGGTGCCCGACGATGGGATCCTTTGCATGTTTACTCAAAACTCGCTATTCCACTGTTCATTGGGACTTTGCAGCAAGGGTAAGGATTGCAGCCTGGCTGTGTGTGTGCTTTTTCTGAGCTTCAGTACCGTCAACCCTTCTTTTCATGCAGAACCTGTGGATATGTCTGATTTGCGGGCACATTGGATGCGGGCGCTACGTTAGCCGGCACGCCTACAAGCACTTTGAGGAGACGCAGCACACCTATGCCATGCAGCTGACCAATCACAGAGTCTGGGACTATGCTGGAGGTATTTCCTCTACCTGACACTGCTTGAGGAACAGAAATTGCTGAGCCTTAAATCTGTGCTTCGGTATTTAGCTGCCCGAGCCATCTGCTTTAGGAACCTGCCTCGTACCATGTCAGGCTCTTGGAGTGGAGCATCTACTTTGCATGTGGGAAGTCGCAGGTTCAGTTCAAAAACAGGCTGGGAATGTCCTCAGTCTGCATCTGAAGCCCTGGAGAGCCACAACCAGCCAGTGTAGGTAGTACTGAGCAGGACAGAACAGTGTTCTTTGTTGTTGTTTTTTATTAAAGTTTTTCACAATACAGTAAAATAATTACTGCGAAGAAAGAGTACGGAGTTCTTTCCTAAAGGCATTCTCAGCCCCCATCACCCACAGAAGGTAGGCATCCCTCCCAGCTCTCACCTGGGATCCTTCCTTTCTGCTCCCAGCCCTCTCATCCAGGTAGGCCAACATTGCCCTGTCTCCCACCCAGGGACCTCCATCAGCCATGGACCACCCCCATGAGTACACAATCCCTGGACATTAGCAAAGGTCCCAAATATATGACTCGAAAGAAAAAAGAGAGATACAAAAATGGAAAAGAAAGAAACAAGAGGAAAGAGAGAGAAAGCAACAGACAAAAGGAAAAGTAACATTACAGAAAAGTAAAAAGGACATTTGATTTTCCATCTGCCAGTTACAGGAAAAAAAGAAAAGATTAAGACATTCAGTCCATAATAACACCCATCTTTTCTACTTTCTGTTAAACAGTGTTTCTTTTAAGTCAAAGTGTCTCGGAATCATTCATTTCTTTTTCTCACAAAAAGTCCAAGAGGGGTTCCTGAGCTATTATTATTACTGGTAAAAGTCAACCATGTTCTTTCTTTAATATTAACTTTACCTCTGTTAATTCTCACCACTCTTCCTCCATATAGAATAATAGTAAATCCTTCCATCCATGGCCATGTTATAAAATCTCCACTGCAATCACATATTGGGATAATATTCCATAATTTCCCCCCTTGTTATATATCCTTTAATTCATGCCCAGTTCCATATGTTCAAATTGCATTTCCTGTTTTGTTTATGATAGTATCACAATCTTCTCCTTCAATTTCCTTTTTTCCCCAGAGACAGTATCATAAATTCAGTAGCATCGTCCTCTGAATTCTCTGCAAATCATATGTAGAATACTTCCTCTGGTAGAACTGAAGAAAGGCCAGGACTGAAGTTTTCCCAAAGTTCAGTAGCAGAGCACCTGCTGTGCTTGCAGAAGGTCACTGGTTCATTCCCTGGCATTTTCACATCGGGTGGGAATATCCCCTGTCTAAAACCCTGGAGAGCCAGTGCCAATCAGTATAGACCAGCGTTTCTCAGCCTCGAGTCCCCAGATGTTCTTGAACTACAACTCCCATAAGCCCTGACCACTGGGCATGCTGGCTAGGAACGATGGGAGTTGTAGTCCAACAACATCCATGGACCCAAGGTTGTGAATAGCTGGTGTACTATAGATCAGGGGTCAGCAACCTTTTTCAGCTGTGGGCCGGTCCACCGTCCTTCAGACCATGTGGTGGGCCGGACTATATTTTTTGAGGGGAAATGAACTAATTCTTATGCCCCACAAATAACCCAGAGATGTATTTTAAATAAAAGGACACATTCTACTCATGTAAAAACACGCTGATTCCCGGACCGGCTGTGGGCCGGATTGAGAAGGCAATTGAGCCACCATGGCACAGATGTAAACAGGGCAGATGTATCCACTGCCTTGTAGGAGAAGAAAAGGCTAAGGAGTAAACCCTACACAAATCTGAAGCGAAGTTCCTAAGACGGTTGGATGGCACCTTGGTTGCCTACCCCTGCTATAGATCACTGCCAGTTTTTTATTCTGTGAGTAGATCACAGTCTCTTGGGAGTTGGACACCCCTGCTATAGACAATACTGAGTTAGATGGAACTTTAATCAAGAAGGGTCCTGGGTCCTGCATTCTTTCTGCGGGACAATTGCAGGAAGCAAGATGGCTGAGCTTGAGCTTGCTAGAAGCTCAGTAGCGCAGCAGTGCATTACCAGGGCCCAACTCCTCCTGTAGGGCGAGACTGGAAGGAGCCGAGTGCTCCGCCTGCGAGATTCCCAACAGGGTGGGCTTGTTGTGTGGTGGGCGTGGGTAGAATTGGTAACTGAATTTATTCTTGCTCTCTGTGTCTATTTGTAATTCCAAATAGGAAATTGGAGCTAGTCAGTCAGAGTTGTTGCATTTCTCTCTCTCTCTCTCTCTAGACAATTACGTCCACCGGCTAGTGGCCAGCAAAACAGACGGAAAGTTAGTTCAGTATGAGTGCGAGGGGGACATATGCCAAGAAGAGAAGATTGACGCATTACAACTAGAGGCAAGTCCTCATTGGTTTTCTTCCCCTCTTGCTTTTGCTCATTCTCTCTGGCTTCCGTAATGGTTGGTGAAAGTTGGGTGGGTAATGCAAAGTAACCCAAATGAATAGCCCCCTGTTTATGCATAATAATAATAATTTATTATTTGTACCTGGATGCCAGGGATCTGCCTGCCCCTGCCAGTCCAGCTCTGAGTGTTTATAAAGAGCCGCAGCCTGTGTTAACAACAGATCCATCTTCGAGTGAATCTGGCAGTCCCGTCTCGGGGGAGGAGCAGTTAGTGGCTGGGAGCCAGGGAGTGCCAGGTGTCCAGGGAGTTAGTGGGAGACCTGGCACCACTCAGCAGACTCGAGCGGAGGGGGAAATGTCAGGTCTGGCGCATATATCACGTAGAAGGAGGAGGCGGCAATTTAGGCTACCGAGATTTTGGTGTTGGTGCCAAAACAGGAGGAACGCACTTCCGGATTCTGCTAGTGACTGAGCAGACATGATAAGACAGCTCTGCACTGTAAATAGCTTGGCACTGAATATATAATAATAATAATAATGATAATAATGATAATAATGATAATAATAATAATAATTTATTATTTTTACCCCACCCATCTGGCCGAGTTTCCTCAGCCACGCTGGGCGGTTTCCAGTCAAATGTTAAAACCATACAGCATTAAATATTAAAAACTTCCCTAAACAGGGCTGCCTTAAGATGTCTTTTAAAAATAGGATAGTTGCTTATTTCCTTGACATCTGCTGGAAGGGCGTTCCACAGGGAGGGCGCCACTACCGAGAAGGCCCTCTGTCTGGTTCCCTGTAACCTCACTTCTCGCAATGAGGGAACAGCCAGAAGGCCCTCGGCGCTGGATCTCAGTGTCCGGGCTGAATGGTGGGGGTGGAGACGCTCCTTCAGATATACAGGACCGAGGCCGTTTAGGGCTTTAAAGGTCAGCACCAACACTTTGAATTGTGCTCGGAAACTTACTGGGAGCCAATGTAGATCTCTCAGGACCGGTGTTATGTGGTCCCAGCGGCCACTCCCAGTCACCAGTCTAGCCGCCACATTCTGGATTAATTGCAGTTTCCGGGTCACCTTCAAAGGTAGCCCCACATAGAGCGCATTGCAGTAGTCCAAGCGGGAGATAACTAGGGCATGCACCACTCTGGTGAGACAGTCTGCGGGCAGGTAGGGTCTCAGCCTGCGTACTAGATGGAGCTGGTAGACAGCCGTCCTGGACACAGAATTGATCTGCGCCTCCATGGACAGCTGTGAGTCCAAAATGACTCCCAGGCTGCGCACCTGGTCCTTCAGGGGCACAGTAACCCCATTCAGGACCAGGGAGTCCCCCACACCCGCCCGCCCCCTGTCCCCCAAAAACAGTACTTCTGTCTTGTCAGGATTCAACCTCAATCTGTTAGCCGCCATCCATCCTCCAACCGCCTCCAGGCACTCACACAGGACATTCACCGCCTTCACTGGTTCTGATTTGAAAGAGAGGTAGAGCTGGGTGTCATCTGCATACTGATGAACACCCAGCCCAAACCCCCTGATGATCTCTCCCAGCGGCTTCATATAGATATTAAAAAGCATGGGGGAGAGGACGGAACCCTGAGGCACCCCACAAGTGAGAGCCCAGGGGTCTGAACACTCATCCCCCCCCACCACTTTCTGGACACGGCCCAGGAGGAAGGAGCGGAACCACTGTATAACAGTGCCCCCAGCTCCCAGTCCCTCTAGACGGTCCAGAAGGATGTTATGGTCAATGGTGTCAAAGGCCGCTGAGAGGTCCAGCATAACTAGGAAACAGCTCTCACCTTTGTCCCTAGCCCGCCGGAGATCATCAACCAGTGCGACCAAGGCAGTTTCAGTGAATAAAAGGACTTAAAGACAAATGACTTTGGCTTTCCTATTGAACAACCGATAAGAGAACCTGACACCCGCCCATCTGGCTGGGTCTCCCCAGCCACTCTGGGCGGCTTCCAGCAAATATTAAAATACATTAACATGTCACAGATTAAAAACTTCCCTAAACAGGGCTGCCTTCAGGTATTTTCTAAATGTCATGTAGTTGTTTATCTCTTTGACCTCTGATGGGAGGGCGTTCCACAGGGCGGGTGCCACTACCGAGAAGGCCCTCTGCCTGGTTCCCTGTAGCTTTGCTTCTCGCAGTAAGGGAACCGCCAGAAGGCCCTCGGCACTGGATCTCGGTGTCCGGGCTGAATAATGGGAGTGGAGACGCTCCTTCAGGTATACAGGACCGAGGCCGTTTAGGGCTTTAAAGGTCAGCACCAACACTTTGAGCATGAGCTTGAATGGCACTCGGACAACTGAGGCCGCAGGTCCTTTTCAGTTGCAAGCTAGCTGTTGAGTTTGTGGGAATGTTAGGGCAGAATCCTAGACCCATGTCAAATGCAGGAACGCCTCTCCCTGTGGAATATGGCCTTCTCATTGCCTCTTATTTCCTTCTGAACACAGTACTCTTACTTGCTGACAAGTCAGTTGGAGTCCCAGCGTATATACTGGGAGAACAAGATAGTTCGAATAGAAAAGGACACGGCCGAAGAGGTGAGTTTCTTATGGGCACTAGCGGCATGTCCAGCTCTTCTGAGGATGGCAGGTTGAAGGAAACGCTGGTGGCGGGCTGGTAGTGGAGGGAGGTTGGGCAAATTGGCGCTACTGCTCTTCCCACTAAAGCTGGTCCAACAAGTTGGCATCTTCTCTGATGGTCCTGAGTTTGGGGGTTGGACGGAATCCTAGACCTTTTTACCCAGGCCTTTTGGGGGCAGAGGATGAACATGGCATGAGTGTACTACACCCCCTTTTGCCACTTTTTCCACTAGCTAGCCATGGTTCCCCATATTTCAGACAGGGTTCTCTCCCAGCCTGGGGATTGAACCTGGGACCTTCTGCAAGTAAGGCAGATGCCCTGCCACTGAACTGTGTCCCTTTGCACAATGCACATTAGAAAAGGCTCCCCCCCAAAAGAGCACCCTTGTTCTCAGGCTTACAATCTGAAAACAGACAACTCGGAAGGAAAATGGAGGGTGAGGAAGCAAGCAAGCTCCAATTCAAATTCTTAAGTTTTTTTACGTAGTCTTTGGTTATATCTCTTCTTGAAATTTCTTCACTGACTCCTCCAGAAAATGGCCAGAGTCTAGAAATCACTCCAGAACACTCTTATGGAGAGAACACTCAATTAGACTTTGGCCTGCTTGAAAAGTGCCATTTCTCTTTTTCTAAAAACAGATTAACAACATGAAGACTAAATTTAAAGAGACGATTGAGAAATGCGACTCGCTCGAGCACAGACTGAATGACTTGGTCAAAGAGAAGCAATCTGTCGAAAGGAAGTATGTACTTTGTGTTGTGTTTATTCTTAAAGGTAAAGGGACCCCTGACCATTAGGTCCAGTCGTGACCGACTCTGGGGTTGCGGTGCTCATCTCGCTTTATTGGCCGAGGGAGCCGGCGTACAGCTTCCAGGTCATGTGGCCAGCATGACTAAGCCGCTTCTGGCGAACCAGAGCAGCACACGGAAATGCCGTTTACCTTCCCGCTGGAGCGGTACCTACTTATCTACTTGCACTTTGACGTGCTTTCGAACTGCTAGGTGAGCAACAGGAGCTCACCCTGTCGCGGGGATTCGAACCGCCGACCTTCTGATCGACAAGCCCTAGGCTCTGTGGTTTAACCCACAGCGCCACCCGCGTTTATTCTTAAGAGGCCAAAATCATGTGCAGTCAAACCACATTGGGTTCAATGGCAGGTGGGATTACCAAAGTCTTTTTTCCTGGACACCTGCCCCTTTTTAAATGTTTTTAAATTGTTTTGCTAAGCACATGAAAAGCCGGATGTGCATGTGTTGCTGGCCTGCTGCATTCATAATGCAGTAATTACCTTGGCATGGCCTCTGGGACTACTGTTTGATACCCACAGCCTACGGAGTAGACTGAATGTAACATAGTTCCCTCTCCTCTCCTTCTCTGCCCTTCAGGTGCACCCAACTAAACACCAAAGTGTCCAAGCTGACCACGGAGCTGAAGGAGGAGCAGGAAATGAACAAGTGTCTGCGAGCCAACCAGATCTTGCTCCAGAACAAGCTGAAGGAGGAGGAGAAGCTGCTGAAGGAGACATGTGAGCAGAAAGACCTGCAGATCACGGAGGTCCAGGAGCAACTGCGGGACGTCATGTTCTACTTGGAGACACAGCAGAAGATCAATCACCTCCCCGCTGAGGCTAGGCAGGAAATCCAAGATGGACAGATCAATATTGCCATGGCATCATCAGCCGGCTCATCGGCAGGGGGTCCCGGGAAGCCTTCGTCCCGGAAGGGTAGAGGCAAGAGGGGCAAGTGAGAGATGAGGTGGCCGCAGCTGACCTTACTGAAACTGGCCAGAGGGGTGGCCGGGGGGGCTGAAGGAGAGTCGCCTGTCAGGTGAAGCAGGCGCAAGAGTCTAGCAAGGGATGAGCGACCAGTTTGCAGAGCCTTTCCTACCCCAGTGCACTAGCCAACAGCAATCGGCAGCCCTTAAGATGCTCTTTCCCTCTGCTGGCTATCTAGCTACTCATAGGCAGTATGTAGTGACTCCTTGGCTGTCTGGCCATATTTAGCCTCCCCTTCTCTGCTGCATAACCTGAGAACACTGTGTTCAAGTTTTAGATGTTTGCTTGAAATCATATTTTAAAGTAAGTGCAAAAAAACCAAAATGACAAGAGCCTTAGATTTCTTTTTTTTTCCCCCCAGGGGGGCGCAGGAAGGGACGTTGTGGCCTTGCGCCTTCTTTTGTAAGCTAGGAGTACACCCGGACCCAGGCTCCCTCTCTTGATTTCGAGGCACCTGGCTTGAAAGCACATGCAGGCAGTCTCTCCTCTTGGTAGGCGTGTGCTGCAAAGTGGCAGAATTGCCAGCCGAGTGGGAAAGCTCTGCTCGGCTGGAAAGTTTTGTGCCAGGAGCCTTGCTGAATGTTGGCGTCGAAGAGCTCCGAGGCTTTGGGTGCAAGAGCTGCATCTCTGTGAGATGCGTCCTTTTTGAGGCCTTTATCCTAAGCCTGTCCCCCAGGTTGTAAAGCTTCTGGGAGGCCTTGGCTGGTGAATGATAGACGGAGGGCTGAGTTAATGAAGAGCATTGTCCAGACTTTGAAGGGCTGCCCAGAAAGCGAGGGAGAAATGGGAAATGAACTGAAGGTTTGCCTTGTTGAAATCTCAGGTGCCTAGGGCTTAGTAGAAAAGTTGGTGCTTGCATCAAAGCAAGGACCTGCTGGCTAGGGAGCTTTCTGGGAAATTGCAAAACTACCACGCTGGGTGTCCCCGAGTTCATTCAAAATGCCCCAGTTCCTTGTGCTGCGCTGGACCTGCATCCTCTCCCTGTCTCCTTCCAAATGCCCCTCGTCTTGGCAACCAGTGTTTTCTGCCTTGATACCTGACTATGCACTGCATGTGAACACATGTGACCAAACCCTGAAACCTGCCTTGAGAGAAAGAGAGAG
Organism: Darevskia mixta; assembly: GCA_034641385.1. Classification (NCBI taxonomy): domain Eukaryota; kingdom Metazoa; phylum Chordata; class Lepidosauria; order Squamata; family Lacertidae; genus Darevskia; species Darevskia mixta. The sequence goes on along the minus strand of JAWWNH010000025.1, from coordinate 4,976,430 downwards.
ATTTAGAGTGAAAAAGTTGTGTGCGTGTACTTAACCTGCCCCCCTGCCGCTGCTTCTTCACTTCCTAACCGCTCCCCATGTCCCAAGCGTGTGTTTCCGCTGTGGGGGTCCCACACATGCGGTTTTCCTTGCAACTTGGAAAGCTCATGTCTGAGAACCTTGGGAGTTGGTTATGTGTGTTTGTGTGTCAATTCTATTTTAGTTAGCCCTTAGCAGGAAATAGCAGAATGTCAGCAGTCTGTGCAGAATGAGCTCGTCAGCAGGTATTTAAGAAAGGGGCTGGAATACACTCTGCCCCCTTCAGACGCCTGCAATTGAAGCAAACCTCTTGTCTCTTCTGTTTGCTAATGTGTGTGGCTGCCCTGATGCCCTCTCGACATCTCAAAGAGAGCTGGGAATGGGCAGGTCCTGCCTGCAACCTGAGCACTGCTGTGGATCTTTCCCCCACCCTCAAAATGGCACATTTACTCAAGTGAAGACTTTTTGCCATGCCAAATGTTGCTCTTTTTTCCTTCTACGCGGCAACTTTACACTTAGCAGCAAGCGTTGCACACATCTAAAGGGCTACGACAAGTTAAGGCCCTGGTGGTTTTTTTGTACAAGTGTACGCTTTGTCTAGATGGAGGTGTAATGAGTGCTGGCCCTCACTGAACAAACTAGAGCCAGAGGGCGAAATACTGGCATTGGTAGTATTCTACTGGCTAGATTGAAAATTATAGGGGTTTTTAAAAAAAAAAAAAAAATCAAACCTACAAGTTTCCACTAACATGTTTTGCTTTGAAAAGAAAAGAAAAATATATGCATCCACCCCACCAACTTAACATAGGCCTATCAAGCTCACTTGATGCAGTTTGCCATCTGCTGCAGTACCAGATTTTTATCACCTTTAGCTGACTTGTAGTTTTCTGAGCTCCTTGCTGCTGACTCTTTTTGATCAAATTTTGTAGCACAAATGTATCTGTTAAAAAAAAAAGTTCTGTGCACATGCATTTTACAGCAGGATTCTTGATACAATAATTTTAAAAGCTAAATGGTCAGTGTACCCGTCTTCTATAGAAACTACTCTGCTTATTTTTGAAACAATCCTATTTTTGCACTTGTTTACTCTTGCTTCGCGCCCTCCTCTGTCCTCCTGGGTCCCCTGAAGTTAGGGTGAGGCTTGTGCAATATTGGTGCGCTAGGGAAGGGAAATTCTTCATCTGGGGAGGAAAGTTCAGGCGGAAAGAGAGGACGCAGTTTAAAAACCACTAAGTCCACGTCATACAAAGATGAACCTGGGCACCAAGAGTAATTGTTTGAAATGTTTATCAGGGAATCTTTTGGGAAGATTCGGACTCTCCTTGGCATCATTACTTTCCTAATTTCAGGGCTCAGATCAAGATCTGGATTCTTCCCTGAGAAGCCTTGCATTTCCTCTGAAATGTTTTTCTTAGTTTGTAGTCCTAACCTCTTAGAAATTGAGGATAATTGCTTGACGTTTTAATCAAAAAGATGCCACCTGTGCTGTGTTTGAACACTGTTAAATCTGCCAAGCTTTTTGCCCTGCTGAGCTAAGAGCAGTCAGATTTATTCAGAGGATAGACTGGAGTTTGGCTGACACTAGCAGCACCCATAGATTAATATGGGTGTCTGTTATAATATTATATGCTGTAACATCTGCAATGGGACTTTATTAAACTGGATTAAAATATGCACAGTAGCATTTGTGTGTGCGCTTCCCTTGGGTAGCAGATTTACTATTATCTACGATAATTTGGAAGAAGGTACATTGAAGTAGCAAGTTTGTGGGCAAAGAGTTCTACTGTTTCCACACTAGGGATGCTGATTGTCACGAGGACAGGCAAAGCTGCCTTTTGATGAGTCAGACCATCTAATTCAGTGTTCCCCAACCTTGGGCCTCCAGCTGTTTTCGGACTACAATTCCCATCATCCCTGACCACTGGTCTTGCTAGCGAGGGATGATGGGAGTTGTAGTCCAAAAACAGCTGGAGGCCCAAGGTTGGGGAACACTGATCTAATTCACTGCTGGCTAAAACAAGGGCCAAAGATCCTCCAGCCTGTAGACATGCATCCTGGGGAAAAGGGGTGCAGGTATCTTTTTTAACATGTTGGTCAAGGCTGTTCCAGAGCAAGCGAAGCAGTTCTGGAATGCCTCCTGTCGAAAAGTCGTACGTTCTAATGCCTGCACCAGTGGATAAAAGCCTTCCCAGCTCTGTTCATCGATCCTTTTGAGAGGCGACCGAAGTGTCAGTTACCTCTAGACCAGGGTTAGAAACTCATATAAGCCCATTGTCAAATGGCACCTTAAACCTAGGTTACAATTGGCACAACAAAATGTCTAGGCACCATTTCCCCCCAGTGGGATTTATTGTTCTTAATATTTCATTTCTATACTGCTTTATGTTTTAAAGAGAGAGAAAATCCTCAAAGCGGTTTACAAAACATTAAAACATCAAACAAAACAGTTCAGAATAAAGCAAATTCAAGCTTCAGGGAAAGTATTTCAGATCGTTACCTAAGTTGCATTTTGCTTCCCCCATATTTATGTACAGTACCTACTTAATCTATATAGCAGAAATACTCTAGGAAGCCAGTGTAGTGGTTCGAGTGTTAAGACTAGGACCTGGGAGATCAGGGTTCAAATCCCCACTCAATCATGAAGCTCACTGGGTGACCTTGGAGTCAGTCACAGCCTCTGAACCTACCTCACAGAGTCATTATAGGAATTAACTGAGGAGGGGGGAAACCATGTACTCCTTGGAGAAAAGGGTGGGATATAAATGCAGTGAAGAAGCTCTTCTGTTTACCTGCTTAAGAAATCTGGAGGGTCAGCCAAATGGAGATGTCAGTCACCAACCTGGCATCCAGAGATATCCATGTGGTCGCAAATGGACCTGTGCCTGGCGCTTGGGGTTTTTTTAAACTCTCCCCTAGACCATAACCAAAGTTGGTTAGGGCCTGTCATTCAATGTCCAAAGGGTTGAGCTGTCCTGGGTCTGGATACCAGATCGGTGAGCAGATCTGTGGCTATAGGAAGAGTTGGTGGGGGAGACACTGCTTATTTCCCTGCCTTAAAAGTCTGTGGGTGCAAAGCTATACATATTTAGCGGAGAAAATCCCCAGTGGAACTGGTTACACTGCAATTCACAGAGCAAAGATCGCTCTTCCAGACTCCCCCGAACGCTTCTTTGAAGTGACTGTTCAGCCATTTATTTGACATTTGTTCCCTTGGTGGCTTACGATAAAGTAAGTTAGAAGCAAAGTAAACCATAAAAGGGAAAAACTACAGGCACACAACAAGATGGAACTCTCTGTGCTGCCCCGCTTTTTGAAAACTACCTAAGCTATTTAAAAGGGCTGGGTGAACAAAATACAAATTATGCTTTCTGGCACGAGGAAAAAGTCTGCCATTTGCAGACTACTAAATTAATCACATCTTACATCCTCTTCAAACTTTGGTGCACTCATGAGTCCTGCTCACCATTCCAGAACAAGAAGTGCAGTGCCATCACTTGTGGATTAAATTGAGACAGGATATATTTATTTATGTACCCACTACAGTGTTTAAGAACAGCTTAGTTTATGAACAACTTGGGTTAAGAACACTGCAAACCCAGAAGTAGGTGTTTTGGTTTATGAACTATGCCTTGGAATAAGAACATGTTTCGCTTCCTGTTGAGTGTGTTCCATTTGTAAATTGAGTCCCCCACTGCTGTGGTAAAACACGCCTTGGTTTAAGAACGCTTTGGTTTAGGAACGGACTTCCGGAATGGATTAAGTTAGTAAACCAAGGTACCACTGTACACGTCTTAATTAGCATACCAATGCCAGGGTATCTGTGCCATCAACAGTTGTTTTGTGCTTATGGCCCCCTGCCCACTACAGGTGATAATGCAATCATCCTGGCCATGCGTAGGGAATTATCACCAACCTGTAAAAAGGGTGTGCCCTCTTTAAGCTTTTAAGCTGATTGTCACTGGCTAGTTTGCTCCCACCCTTTACAATTTTCTTTATAGAGCTGCCAATTAAGATTTTACTCCATGCATTTTACATGCGCTTTAGTACGGTACATGAAAACTTAGGCCATTGGTTCCCAAACCCATGGACCCCTTGACAATTGCAGAAGATCTTGATAGACCACTTAATGATTTTTTCCCTGCCTGTTGTAGCAACTGTAATGTGCTGTGCTTGCTCATTCATTACTTGTAGGCTGCTTTTCCACCCAAAAACATGCTCAAAGCGGCATACAGCAAAGAAAAGAGGAATGCATTTCAAAACCAAACAGTGCAAATTTCATAATAACACAATAAAACAACACAATAGCAAATATATGACAGCATACAAAAAAACAAACCAACAATATTTCAGTACTATATATAAAACAAGATTACATTAACAACATTCAAGAGCAAAAACAAGAGAGCTTGACTGTTTCGCCTTGGTCCTAGAAACCCCCTATCCCTGTGATGTTGCTCACTGTCCCCAGGGTACCTGGAAACACCCCTCCCATGATGTTACACCTCTCCCAAGATGCTGCAGATGCTGTGGACTAGTTTGGGAACCCCTGACCTGACCTATTTTAAGATTCCCTAAGCAAGAGCATTTGTTTTAGCTGTAACAGACTAATACAGCTGCTCCTCTGTACACTCTTAATGCTTTAACCCAGCATTTGCCATCCTGCCCTTGAGACGTTTTGGACTACCTATCAATTCTGAAGGAAATCAGCCCTGAGTGCTCACTGGAAGGACAGGTCCTGAAGCTGAGGCTCTGATACTTTGACCACCTCATGAGAAGAGAAGACTCCCTGGAAAAGACCCTGATGTTGGGAAAGATGGAGGGCACAAGGAGAAGGGGCCGACAGAGGACGAGATGGTTGGACAGTGTTCTCGAAGCTACCAATATGAGTCTGACCAAACTGCGGGAGGCAGTGGAAGATAGTGCCTGGCGTGCCCTGGTCCATGGGGTCACGAAGAGTCGGACACGACTAAACGACTAAACAACAACAACAAAGCTAGAACTGTTTGGCAAGATGTTTTTTTTAAGCTTCTCCTAATAAAGCAATGATCCTTTGGCTTGGGTTTTGTCCTCTCTAACATTTCCCCTCTTACTAAAAATATTACCTCTTTGAGAAGCGGGGGGCGGGGGGGGGATGTCCTGATGCATGCCACACCCACACAATGAAAGCTAAAGAGTGCAACACAAAGACTACATTGAAACGAAGAAGCCAGAAAAACAATCGTGCAACCTTTTGTCACTGTAAGGCAGGCGGCCGCAGAGTCTGCTTTGCCACTGAGCAAATGCAGAGACCACAGAACCTAGCATGGATGGGAAGGAGAGAGCTGGGTGTGGTTGCAGTGATGCTCCCCACCAAAGTCCAAGCCTCTTAACAATCTCACCCAGTTAGTCCACTGTGTATGTTGGAACAGATGATAGACAGCTATATACTAAAGGTAAAGGACCCCTGACTGTTAGGTCCAGTCGCAGACAACTCTGGGGTTACGGCGCTCATCTTGCTTTACTGGCCGAGGTAGCCGACATTTGTCCGCAGACAGTTTTTCCGGGTCATGTGGCCAGCATGACTAAGCTGCTTCTGGCGAAACCAGAGCAGCACACAGAAACATTGTTTACCTTCCCGCCTGAGTGGTACCTATTTATCTACTTGCACTTTGACGTGCTTTCGAACTGCTAGGTTGGCAGGAGCTGGGACCGAGCAACGGGACCTCACCCCGTCGCGGGGATTTGAACCGCCGACCGTCCGATCGGCAAGCCCTAGGCTCAGTGGTTTAAACCACACACCACCCGCTATATACTAGTTGCAGGCAATCACAAGTGCAGGGAGTGTGGTAATAATAATAATAATAATTTTTTTATTTGTACCCCGCCCATCTGGCCGGGTCTCCCCAGCCACTCTGGGTGGCCTCCAACAGACATTAAAATATCACAAGTTAAAAACTTCCCTAAATAGGGCTGCCTTGAGGTATTTTCTGAATGTCAGATAGTTGTTTATCTTCTCTTTGACCTCTGCTGGGAGGGCGTTCCACAGGGTGGGCTCCACTACCGAGAAGGCCCTCTGCCTGGTTCCCTGTAGCTTTGCTTCTCGCAGTGAGGGAACCACCAGAAGGCCCTCAGCGCTGGATCTCAGTGTCCGGGCTGAACGGTGGGGGTGGATACGCTCCTTCAGGTATACAGGACCGAGGCCGTTTAGGGCTTTAAAGGTCAGCACCAACACTTTGAATTGTGCTCGGAAACGTACTGGGAGCCAATGTAGTTCTCTCAGGACCGGTGTTATGTGGTCCCAGCGGCCACTCCCAGTCACCAGTCTAGCCGCTGCATTCTGGATTAATTGCATTGGTAAGGACTGATGGGAGTTGTAGTCCAGCAGTATCTGGAGGGTGCCATTTTTGTTATCCCTGCTCTGTGCCATGGTGACAAGTGGTTGCATAATGCTTTCACTGGCCTCTTCCATTTCAATGCCTTTACACACCTTTAAAATTGATATACACATACATTGGTACCTTGGTTCTCGAACGTAATCCACTCCGGAAGACCGTTCGACTTCTGAAAAGTTTGAAAACGGAAGCGCAAAGGGCTGGGGCTGCAAGTTCAGTTGAGAAAACTGAGAAACATGAGGCATGTTCGAAAATGGAAGCGTTTACTCCTGGGTTTTTGGCATTCAAAAACCAGAACATTCGGCTTCCGAGACGCTCAAAAACCGAGGTACCACTGTATTTAAAAAGTGGATACAACAGTACAAAATGGGCACTGTGAGTTGATCCAGCACATTGGCTGTGCTGAGTGGATTCCTGAGTGGAATCTACACACATATTAAAAATGTTCTGAAAATTGTTTTTAAATATACATTGAATTTTCCATAAGGCTCATCATTGCCATCTAGTCTCACATTGTATATTACACTTATAACACACACTTAAAACATTTTATTTGCAGCTGTATAGCTGAATCTCTGGTATGTCAGTAAATGGCATTGCGGGTGGGGTGGGGGCAGAAGGTAGGTCTGAATCTACTCTCAGAGCTTTGGGGAATTTGCAGTAGATGCAAGGATTTAAGACATCCAATTGTTCCACACTAGGAGCAGCACAATGGATGCCTCTTATCCAAATAATAGAAATGGCTCGGGGGTGAGCAGAACTAGATTTGTGTGTGAAAGACTGTGAGGTCAGGTTCATTCTGGTACAGTACTCAGAACAAATTCCTGGTTTCAGATTCATTCATTAGAAGTGCATGGCATTTGCACCTGGTTCTGGTTGGTGGATCTCAGCGTTCTAGTAAAAACAATGGAGATCCTGAAAGCCTGAAGTCTGCCAACCGCCGCACAAAAGCCCTTTCTATTGAAATGAAAGAAAGGATTGCTAAGAGCTGGAGACTTGCTGAAATGGCAAAACTGACCATGTGCCTTTAAGAACAAAAAGCCAATCCAACATTACTATACCACAACCAATCCCCCCCACAGCAAAGCCCAGCAACTAACTTAGCTTTGGGGTCAGGGAGAGACCCAGAATAATTTTCGTCATTCCTTTTTTGTATTGAGGTCATTATTTATGTATTTATTTGATATGTATTCTTCCCTTCATCCGTAGATCTCAGGGTGGTTCATAGCAGTACATTATTAATGGAAACATTTTGTTTAAAGATTGGGATAAAAGTGTCTAGGATACAAGTTGCACATGAAATTTCACATATATTGGCCTGAATATAAGCCTCACTTTCCCCCCCAAATTCCGACCGCGAAAAGTTAAAGTGCGGCTTAAATTTGCGACCTTGCAAAAATGGACTTTAAGGATATTGCTGCTGCAACAGACATACGGTAAAATGGAACGGGTGTGAGTGCCTGCAGAATTTTAAGGGTGCGGCTTTTATTTGGGTAATGTATTTTTTTCTCCCCCCCCCCCTGAATTTTAAAGGTGCAGCTTATATTAGGGCTAATATGGTACATTGCAGAGTCTAAACTTCTATATAAATATTTTTACCATATGTGGTGGACTTGTGATAAGGTGAATTTTTTGGGGGGAAATTGTCTATAATGAATTTTAAAAGATGTTTAAATATACCTTCCCTAAAAAACCCAGATGCGTTCTTGCTTGGGTTGATGAGAGAAGAGATTACAAAAGTAGACCAAAGATGTATGCCACCACTGCAGCAGTAATTTTGTTAGCTCAAAGGTAGAAATGACAGGAATTACCAATGATTGAGGAGTGGCAGATGAAGATCATGGACTATGCTGAGTTAGCCAAACTGACTGTGAGGATCCGGAACCAAAGCCACCAGAAATTCCAGAGAGATTGGAGTAAATTTATTGAATATTTAAGGTATCATTGTAAAAACGTGAAGACTCTAGCAGGACTGATATGAATCCTGTTACAAAAGATATAAATAGTATCTGACCATGGATAAATAGAAGGATTTGATATGTATTGAAGGACAGAAACGGACAGTAGAAATGCGTATTATTGTAAGAATTTTAAGGTCTTATATATATACTAGTGAATTTAGCCCGTTAAAAACGGGCGCTAAGCGCCGGCCGCAGCGGCCGCCATAGGCGGCGGGAGCGGCGCGGCGGCGGGAGCCTCCATCGGCGGGCGGCGGCAGCGGGAGCCTCCATAGACGGGCGGCGGCGGGCTTCCCCCCGGCAATGGCGGCGGTGCAGTTTCGCCCGGGCAGAAGTGTCTGTGTGTCGTCCCGCCCCCCTCTCCACCCCCTCCTAAGCGGCATCGCCTATTGCTCTCCTTTGCTGTCTATTGCTGTCCACGCTCCAATCCCTGCGTCCCCGTGTGACATGCGTACAACGCACTTCCGTGACACACGGAAAAGCAGGGACACTTGCTCTTTATTATATAGGATTGTTGTAAGAATTCTAAGGTCTTATATATATATAATAAATGTTCATAAGTGTTCCAAGCAAACAAGGCCACATGTCTGAAGACAGGCCACAGGCCTGTCTCCATTTTGACTCCCAACTGACCAGTATTTCTCTGCAAGGAAGGAGGGGGTGATTGTCTCAGTGATAATTCCTGGCTTCCTGATACCTGAGTGCCAGACAAAAAGGTGTGATTAACTTGGCTGGGAAACAGGGAAATGTAAATATCTTTTTTATTTTACTTGATGGGTTTTTGGTGGAGGGCAAGAGGAGGCATGGGGAGGGTCAAGGATGCTCAGATTACTGCCACCAGACCTCCCCTTTCATGATGTAACTGTGATGTATCTGGGAGGGGATCCTGGGTTACGCCCTTTTTTGTGATGTATGTATGATGTATAGGGGGGGTGTTGAGCGGGAGGGGGGGAATTTCAAAAGTCTATATAGGAGCTTGCACACCATTGTTGGGGGGTTCCTCCTCCCTCCTCCATTTTGGGAGTGAGGGCCCTGTTGCAACAGATATAATAAAGATTTTGCTTCTCAATTTTTCTCTGGTTGGCCTCTGTAATTTACTCCTACCGATGGAGAACCTGAAAAGGCTCTTGTGTACCCCATAAGGGAATAAGAGCAGATTTCTGTTTATTTCATTACCTAGCCAACATGTCAGTCAGGGCCAGTTTAAGATCTTTAGAGGCCACAAGCACTGAAAACATTTTGGTGTCCGTCCATAATTCAAAATAAAAACAATGCTAAACTTCAATTATTATTTTTTCCAAAATGACACAAAGCTTACACGCATGCTAAAATATACAAACATGTATGTCTTATATAACACATGACAGGATCTGATTCCCTCAAATTGGATGCCCCCCCTGGTTTAGGTGGGGAAAGGCACAGCAATAAATAGAGAACAGAAAAATTGGGAAAGGGTGTGGAGAGTAAGGAAGATTTTTCTCATGATGATTTTAATAATAATAATTTATTATTTATACCCCGCCCAATTTATTATTTATACCCCGCCCATCTGGCTGGGTTTCCCCAGCCACTGGGTTTCCCCAATTATATTTTAAATAAAATATGTCAAATTCCTTTAAGAAAAACCTAATTTTTCTGGGTACCCCTGCTTTGCTGGTGCCTTAAGCATGCCTATTGGGTGATCCAACACTGTGTCAACTCATCGTTCTTTAGGTTGAGGATGGAGAACAAAACCAGGAAAAAGCACCCCAAGTGCACAGGAAATTCAAATGGAAAAAGTTGTGAAACGCTGTAATGTTAGTTGCGCTGGAATCCATCCCTCTCATTCTTCTACGCCATGAGTACCCTCTTTTGCAGAATGCAAAGAAGTCAGTGGCGCTGGAAATAGATATATGGATATATTTTCCAGGAAACCTTTCTTTTAATGGATGAATCTCTAACAATATTTGAGTAACCATGACTACACCTCCTCCACTTTGCCTGTGTGTAAACGCTGCATTGTGTTCTCTTTCATGAATGTGCACGGAACGACCTTGCTTTAAATAGCAGTACGTTTGGTACAAATCCTAAAAGGTGTGAGAGCTTTAAAAAGAAAGCAGGTAACAGGGCTTTAGAGGGGGCTCTCCACACCACCACTACTTAAAAATAAGAACGTAATGGAGAGATGTGCTGAATCAGACCAAAGGAGACCCATCTAGCCAGGAATTCTATCCCATCTATCTTGGGAGAGAGTCCTGGAAGACCTTGCAGGCCTTTTCCCACCTGGCCAGGGAGGGCAGGACCCTGACTGATGTTTTATTTATTGCTTGTGACTACTTTTGCTATGTTTATACAGGTGAAACTCGAAAAATTAGAATATTGTGGAAAGGTTCATTTCTTTCAGAAATTCAGTTTAAAAGGTGAAACGAATATATGAGATAGACTCATGACATGCAAAGCGAGATACCGGTATGCCAAGCCTTTATTTGTTATAATTGTGATGATTATGGCATACAGCTGATGAGAACCCCAAATTAACAATTTCAACTTTGGGGTTTTCATCAGCGGTACGCCATAATCATCACAATTATAACAAACAAGGGCTTGACATATCTCGCTTTGCATGTCATGAGTCTATCTCATATATTAAACTCCAGTAGCTAATGAAAACAATTGCTTACATAAATGGACTTTTCCACGATATTCTAATTTTTTGAGTTTCACCTGTAATTATGTATTTCCCCTCATGTTGTAAGCCTCCTTGAGCATGGTTCCACCTATGGAAAGAGGGCATAAAAGTCAAATTATGTATGTATACATGCATGTTCCCCAGCAACTGGTATTCAAGAGGCAAACTGTATCCCACACTGGAGGGATCAAGACCAGTTAACACTGTCAAGTTCCATGAATTTGTCCTTTAATTTTAAAGTCATTGAGGATGGTGGACATCGTGGTATCTTGTGGTAGCAAATGTCATAGTTGAACTATGTGCTGTGCATAGTGGCGCTAAATTCCCTCCACCCTGAATAATCACAGCTTACAAACAGGTATGCAGTGGCTGTGACAATCAGGGTTTCACCTGAGCTGGGGCTAAGAGACCTTGAGCTTGCATGTCAATGTTAAACAGGGTCCCGGGACACACGAAGCAATCGCAGGATACCTCTTTCACCACTGACAAACCTCCACAATTGTGGGTACAGAACATTTCCAGGGTGGAATAAATTGCTATCTTGGAAGACGTTCAGTAGGGTCCGTTCTGAGATGACTCTAGTACCCGTTTAGTTATTTTGCTTATTTCTTGCGTGACTGTTATCCAGAAGAATTGGGTTTTGGCGCATTCCCACCACCATATCGCCGATACGGATTTAAGGTTTAGACCACATTCTAGTCCATTGGGTGGGGTTAATTTCGTAGCCTATGTCGTCCTCCCCTTGATTGCATCAAGGGGGTTTGTGGGGCTTTGGAACAGTGTTTTGTATATTGTGGATACTATCTGCTTGACACCAAGGTGGAATAAATGACATTCAGGCTTCTTTGAGTACAGTACCTTTCGTTAGAAATCAAGCTATGTTTCCAGGGCCTTTCAGCTTAGGTACCCAGGAAGCTGCATTACACCGGGTCAGACTTTTAACCATCTAGTCCAGTACTGTTTGTTCTAGCAGAGGTGCTAGCAAGAGTTTGAAAGAGCTATTTCCCATCACCCGATCATTTTATTTCAAATTGCAAGAGACTGAACCTGCTGCATGCAACACAGTTCCACTCTTGCTAAGCTATGGATTCTTCCCTTAAATGACCACCCAGATGTTGCTTGGATCTAACTCATATATCCCCATCCCTGTGATAACTAAAGGTTCATTCCTCAGTGTTGCTGGCCTTAGGATAAACAATTCCTGTGGATCTTCGTTTCAGGCCAGTGCTTTTAAAATTGGAACTCACTCCCACAGAAAGCAGTGGTGGCCACCAACTTGGACAGCTTCAAATGAAGATCTGGTTAAAACAAGCATCCGGTTGGCCTCTGTGAGAACAGGGTGCTGGACTAAATCATCCATTGGCCTGATCTAGCAGGACTCCTTAGGCTCAGTCTAATGCATGTTGGCTGGGAAGCAAGTCCCAGGTAAATGTGCATAGGATTGCAGCTGTAATTATAAACTTTTATCCCACTTTTCTTCCACGACTGAAATAAAGGTTTCATGTCTATCCATGAGTTTCCTGGCTGTGTATGGACCATAACCAATGTTGCTTAGCTTCATCTGTTTTTAGACTATGTCCTGGGGCCTAAGTGGTACTTGGCTGTGGGGAAAGAAGTATATAACTCTGGCTTGCATTTGGGGGGGGGGGGGTTTGTTTTAAAAACTGAAGAGGGAAGTAGGCAAGGCTGTGATTCCCAAACCATTTCCTGTGAGGTATGGAGTGGTGGTTCAGTTGCCACATCAATTGTTTTTCCTTTTAATATTAAAAAGGGTGGGGACTCTGCTGTAATTGTCTCATATGTAACAACCCTCAGGGAATTATCCCTCAGTTCTTTTGCTCATCCCATACAAAATGGCAAGAGTTCCTTTAGGTGAGGATTTACAATAGAATCATAGAATTGTAGAGTTGCAAGGAACCCCAAGGGCCATTTACTTTAGCCTCCTGCAATGCAGAAATCACAACTTATGCATTCCTGGCAGATGGCCATCCAACTTCAGTTTAAAAACCTCTGATGTTGCTTTGGGTTGAAATGAATACGTTTATTTGGTATTTGTGGGAGGCTGGCTACCTGAGCCTTTCACAGCTGCACTGACAGGCAGAAATCCAACAAGTGAAGCTCTTCCCCTCCAGTGCTGTAATTTGTCAAACAGTTTCAGGCGGAGAGCTATAATGAGAATTTCTGATCTACACTTGCAGTGGTAAAGACAGAATAATTATTCCATTAATCTAGGGAGAAATGCCTGCCCTTGTGTGTGGATTCCACAGGCTGGAGTTTCCTTAGCATGTTCTAGTTGTATTGGTGAGTGTGTAAGATGAACATTGAAGAGTTAGCAAGGAGTAGCATTTCTTCCAGATGAGATTCTCTAGTTATTCTGGTTTTTAAAACACAAATGAAATTTTAATATGGAACCTGAATTAAACATGTCTTTGCTTTCTGAACAGTTGAGGCATAGGGGGTGAAGAAGAGAAGACACTATCACCTAGGATGTCAGATTGAACAGAGGAAAATTGGAATTTAATTTACAACCACTGTACTTATTACCTATGCTGTTTTACCGAGATTCATAGTTCTTTCTCATTTATCACCCTACTGGACTTGTTTATGAATAAAAACCCATCTACTTTATAGCGTCAGTGTAACATTACAAGTTCTGATACATTTATGGTTTGAATACTGCATTTTTAATCTGCAAAAAAGAAGGAAAATAGCAGATAAAATATGATCCTCAAATATTATATTGAATACATTTTAATATATTCAAATATTGTAAAACATAAAGCTTGACTCAATTCACATTTATATCTAGTAGTCACTGTCATGGTCATGATTGTGTGGGTTCTGACACCAATCCACAGTTGCCCAAGCTGCTGCACACCACAATTTCAGTCTGTTGAACAAACAATCCTCTGTAGTACACTGGCATCCATTTCTTCTACATCCCAGTTTGTGATGTCCAAAGCTGAAAGGCTTTTTGTTGCCATCAATAGAGGCAACACCACTTTCTCTGGGACTTAATCTGTAGGTTGGTCAGCATTGCATTTTAATACATTAAGGCAGAGCTTTCCAAACTTTTCATGTTGGTGACACACTTTTTAGACATGCATCATGACACAGTAATTCAGTTTTACTAGCAAACCGGAGGTTAAACTAACCCCTTTCCAGCCCTGGGAGCAGCTTAGAGAGCATTCATGCGACACACCTACACACCGCATCTGACACACTAATGTGTCACGACACACAGTTTGGAAAGCTCTATATTAAGGCTTGGTAGCAGGCTTAACCAGTGTGCTGAACTAGTGATGGGAGACTCCTGGGAACTTGGTGCAGAACATTTATTTATTTACTATTGGATTTATATCTCACTGTTCTTCTAAGGAGCACAAGGTGGTGTACATGGCTCTGCTCTAAACCACAACAACCATGTGAAGCAGGCTAGGCGGAGACTGCTCCAAAGTCATCCAAAGGACCTTCACGGCTGAATCTGCCAGGTCCTAGTCCAACACGACACTACACTGGTTCTCTTGGAGGCGGCTGATGGTTCTACAGCTCCTGCACTGCTCTTTCCTATACTACCTTTTAAATCTACGGTACATTTGCAAAGGTAACATGAAGGTAGTGTAGTGATCAGAGTGTATGACGAGGACCGGGGAGACCCAAGTTCAAATCCTCATTCAGCTGTGGAGCTCAACAGGTGATCTTGGGCCAGTCACCAACTCTCCGCCTAACCTACTTCACAAGAATAAAATGGAGAGGGAAGGAGGACCATATGCCTCAATATGGCATTTCTTCTATTCTGGCACAGATTTGGGGAGGCAATTCACATATTGTTCTGTTGCTTTGACATGCTTTCTCCCCTACCATGTTTGCCAGACTCCTCTTGGCTTATAAACTATTTGTGCCAATCAGTTTCTCCTCCTGTTTCCCTTCAGCCACGCAAGGCAGCCACTGGCTCCATCACCAACCTGAAAATATATTTGATGGGTGTGAGATCAGATTTCAACAGACACAGATGTATTTTCTAACATTTTTTTTTTAAAAAGAAAGAACAATATCTGCAGAAAATTATTAATTAATGTTGAAAGCATGGAGACTGCCGTCATTCATCTACATATCATTTCCTATCGTGGAAAGATGGATTTCGTGGGTGAGGAAATGCTCCTTTTAAAAAAGAACTTTCCATGCTGTAACAAAAACTGCAAATTTCGCTGCTGAGAGGTTTTATTGCCATCAAGCTGCATATGGATTTCGTCAAATAAAATGAGAAATTAATTAAAACAACAACAACACTGTTCTTATCATCCCCTGCCAGCATGACCAAAAGTTAGGGCTGAAGGGAGCTGGAGTCCAGCAACATCTAGAGAGCCACAGGCTCCACACCCAGGGGCAATTTTTTAATATATATATTTGTGTATCCAGATCCACTGCTGTGTAGCGGTTAGGGAACACCTAGGCACAAATCTCCACTCACTTAACAAAGCTCCCTGGGTGACCTTGGGACAGGCATTGCCTCTCTCGGCCTACCTCGCAGTGCTGTTGCAATGGTAAAACGGGAGGGAAAGAATTCCAAACACAATGGTAAGTAAATATTTGTGTGTCTGTGTAAATTTATGTTTATGCGCACGCACGCACAGAGTACGATAAGCGACATGCGGTTAAATATTAGAAGCGCTGCTTAAAAAGCACGGCTGCAAGAGTGGCAGATGAAAATGATGGACTTTGCGGAACTGGCGAAGCTGATGGGGAAAAATCAAAAACCAGCAAGATCAAGTATTCCAAAAAGACTGGAGTAAATTAATTCATTATTTGAAAGTTCATTGTAAGCAATTAACAACACTAGTAGAGTTATCTGAAGACTTGTAATGAGAATTTTTTTCTATATTTACTTAAATTTTGAGGTATTTAGTAAAGAGTTATAGCAGAATTGGAAAATATATAAAATGCTGTAATATAAAGGTTAGGGTTTTTTTTAGCTGTTTTTTTTGTTAGCTGTTGGAATTAATGATAAGGATTTTAGATAAGAAGAGATATTAAGGTAATTAATTAAAAATGTTTTTAAAAGATGTCAAGAAATTACCAAAGATGTTATACAGTACATGGAACGCAGGAAGGGAGGACAGGAGGAAGTCAACCTACAATGAAAAGGAAGGAGGACTAGGTTAAAAGGATGTATGTTTGTTTTTATGTTTCTTATTGTTGTTATCTTTGTTATTGTTTGTTGATGTATTTTGATGTTTGTTTTCAATTGTTAAAACTTAATAAAAAAAATTTTTTTTTAAATATAAAGGTTAGTTTTGAAAGCCAAAAGGTGGGAGGGAAGGAAGTCGATAGGCTCTAAGGAGTCAAAGAAGTCAAGTGGATAATAATGATGTGATTATATATGTTTAAATGGGAAACTAATAAAAATTATTAAAAAAAATAAAAATCACGGCTGCAGAGGTTGGGTGGGTGCGCGCGTGTGGAAGAGGGGCCACGAGCGGCTCTATGCGCGTCTCCTCCCCTTCCGACAATTGAGAGGAGAGCAGAAAGCGGCACTCTGCGCGTGGTCAGGGCCCCCCTCGAACGACCCCTTCCCTTTGGGGGTGGGCTAATCCAGAGCTTCCTCCCCCACCTCAGGGCCTTTCCCTCCGCGAAAGACGCCCGCTTGCCTGAGGGGAGACCGAGCCCCCCCGTCGCTGCTGCTGCTGCGGCTGCTCGTCGTCCTCCGGCCGAGGCCTCCCCGGTGCTGCCGCTGTCCTCGCGGGCGGGCGGGCGGGCTCGGGGTCGGTGGGCCGGCCAGCTTGTCTCCTCCTCCTCCTTCCCTCCCCACCTCCTGAGGAGGCGGCCTCAGCTGCCGCCGCCGCCGTGAGGGGCGGAAGGCGCCTCCGCAGCGAGCACGGACGAGCGTGCGCGCGCTCCGCCCGTCCCTCCCCCTCTCCCTCCTTTCGCCTGCCTCCCTCGGCTCAGCCATGTCCCTCAAGCCATCGCCTCAGCCTTCGCCCGCCGCCGCCGCCGTAACAGCAGCAGCAGCCGTGGGAGCGCCGCCGCCGCCTCTGCAGCCGCCGTCCCCGCAGCCGCCTCAGCAGGCGACGGCCACCACCACCACCACGACGACCGCGACGACGACGAGCCAGCCGGCGGCACCGCCGCCGCCGCTGCTGCCGCCACCGCCCCAGGGGCCGGCCCAGTCGGCCGGCAGCAGCAGCAGCCGCAAGCCCCTCGGTAGCGGAGGTGGGAATAGCAGCGGCGGAGCAGGCCTCGGCCCGAGCGGGATCCCGGCTGGAGGAAGCGGCGGAGGCAGGCAGAATCTGGGCAGGTGAGTCGAGGGGCGAGAGGGAGGTCTGCGCCAGGCCTAGCGGGTTTGACGGGCGGGCCTCGCCTGCTCCCCTGCCGGGCTCGCGGCGCTTCTCTTCCCCGCTGCCCTCCGCGGCTACCTGGGCGCTGGAGGGTGGGGAATCGGGTGGCCAGGCCCGGTCGCGGCGGGTAGGCGGGTGGAAGGCCTCGGGTGGCAAGAGGAGGGCAAGACGCCCGGGTAATATTTATTTTGGGGTGTGTGTGTGGGGGGGGTCCTCCGCTTTAGGCCTCCCCCCAATAGATTCGGCGCCGGGCCTCGTGCATAAATGCCCGCACATGAGCCCATAATTAACAGCGGTCGTAATAAGTAGCGCTTTCCTCGGACGTGGGGTGGATGCGGCCGGCCGGCCTCGGAAGGGCTGCGATCCTGCGGGATGCAGCCTTGCTTCGGAGTAAGGAAAAGGGGAAAGGGAAAGGGGTCACGCGGTGGGATTCCTCTCTGCCGGGCGCCTTGCTGGCTGGTTTCTCCTTGAAGGAGGGCAGAGGAGTGCGCGGACCCAGGAACAGCCATGGGGGCATACGCTGTGCAAATATTTGGTAAGGAGGCTGGAGGAGGAATATTGCCGCCTTTTGTGTGTCTGTGTGTGCCGCGGAGAGGCCTATCTGGATGGTTGCGATTGCGGCGTTGATACCATTCCGATTAACCTGCCTTCTTTCCCGTAAAGGACCCAAGGCAAATAAATGTTATGGCTGATGATTTGGGGGGGGGGGGAGAGGGGCTGGGGCTGCGGAGAGACTAGGTGAAATGTAAAGGGGCCGCGTTGCCTGGAAATAAAGAAAAGATTCCCCCACCCCCACCCCACCGCTGGTCGTTGTAGAAATAATGGCTAAAGAGTGACTCTTTTCCTCCCAAGTTCTCTGTAAAAAAACTGCATAATTGCATAACAGGGTCTGGGGGGACGACATGCGAAGATAGAGGCAAGGGTGGCATTATTTAAAGGGAGCACTTGTCATAGGGGAGGGGGCAATGGAGGTTGCCCGCTTTGGAAGCGGGGGGGGGGAGTGGAGAAGGTTTTGGCATCACTTTCTCTTGCATTGTATTGAGGGGGAGGTGTTACCTGGAATCTTAAGAATGGGGGGGGGGTATGTAATCATTCAATGGCTGACTTTGACCTGGAAGAAATTGTATTTTAGGGGTGGGAGGAGATAAAAGGGATTCCATGTTCCGCATCCCCTCAGGAAAGGAAATGGGGGACCTCCCCCTCCCCACTTCAGCTGGCCCAATGTTGTGTGTGTGATGGGAGTTCCCAGGCGCAGCAACTGGCATTGCCCTGGGAAGGGGGGGCATAATGCCTTTCGTGGAGGGTGACAGGACAGAGGCAGGAAAGGCAGCTTGGCCTCCATGTTGGGCAGAGGCTTGAGGAGAGAGAATACCGCATAATAGTATTTTGGAGTGGGGGGGTAAAGGAGGAGAAGCAAGCTGGGATGGATCTTCTGCTCACACTGCTGGAGGGGAGGCAGAAGGCCTTTCGAAGCTTTGGGCATTGCTGTGGGGTGGTGGGGGAGAATAGGGAAGGACAACCCAGGTAGGACCCCTCCTGATTTTGTAGGAAAGCATTTTTTTTGGCAGAGGGAGGGAGCAAGAATTGCCGGGGAAGGCACGCACACACGGGCGCTGCAAGGAGCTGTGACGGTAGAAGGCCTCTCCTCCCCTCTCCAAGGCCGAGGCTGCAGCAAAGGCTGGCCGGGCCTGGAAAGGACGTTGGTGCTGTCGTAAGTGTCACTCTGGAGTTGACCGTTCCCTTGTGTATGTGTGAGAGGGGGGATGATTAGCAGACGTGTGTGTTTGTGTGTTGGGGTGCCTGCCCTTCAAGACTTGCAGGCAGAAAACTCAGCCTGGGCAGAGGGCACCTGGTTTGCTGCGAGGCAGGCCTCTGCCAGCCGGCCTTACCCGTTACTGCAGCCTTGAGTGCAGAGAGTGACCATTTTATATCGCAGTTGAGGTTCTTCCCCAGCTCCACCCCCCAAATGATCCTGCCAAGCCTCATTGCCCAAACCAGGGGTTCCTTCTCTTAAAACAGGCCTCTTGGAAAGGGAAGAGAAAGGTGATTGAGGAATGTGTGGGACTAGATTTCCCCTCCAGCTGCGATAAGTATTTTTTTGTTATGATTTTCAACACCATTGCTAATCTTTTTTTATACAAACTGATCCAAAACATTAATGATTCTTACAGTATTAAAATTATGCAATATAAAGTGCATAGACGGCAATGTGCATTTGTCATATTGAATCGTGTGCCTGCAGGAAGCAATATAACTTTGGCCTAAGCAACTTGCTGTGTTGTCCATGGAACAATGTATAAACAGAATTTGTGTTGTTGCCAAGATGTGTTTAATACCCTTAAAAGTACTGGCTTCCCCACTTATTTTTGCATGTTTTATTTACCCAACTACAACTATCTGATATCAAAAGAACAATCACTTAGAAGAAAGACCAACAGAAGTCGCTCAGACTTCTGCTTCCAAGTAAAGGTGCTGAGAGTTCTAATCAGTGGGTCTTGTTTTCATTTAAATTTATTTATTTATTAAATTTGTATATCGCCCTTAACCCACAGGTCTCAGGGTGGTTCACAACATAAAAATACAATATAAAAACATAAAATAACAACAAGAACGTAGATCAAATCAACAAACCAGTAACGCCCTTCCCCCTCTTTCTATCCTCTTGCAATTTGGACATTTCTTTGACAAACTTGCTTCTATATTCATGAAAGTCAGAGCCTTCAGTTGTGCAGAAGTACCGGTACATCAGAAACTTAGATTAATACCGGTAGCAAGAAGGCTGAACTGTGAACCAGGAAGTCCCCAGTTCAAATGTTGCTTCTGGTGGCCTTTGGCAAACTTCTTTCTCTTTCTCTCAGTCCACCCTGTCTGTAATTGGTTGTAAGTATTCCCGAGATAATGACAAGTACTTAGAGAGTTCAAAGCACCATTTATAAATATTCTGTTTTAGATCAGGGGCATGGGGGTGTCTGTTATCCAGGACTGCATTTTGCCACACAAACTTTTTGCAGGCTACCGGGTATATAAACCTCTGACACAACCAGCATATCAGCATATATTGTACAGTTGGTGCATAACACCCAAAACTCAGAGATGTAGCATTGAAATGTAGAGTGCCTCCATTTCTCTTTTCTGTATGAGTGAAAAATTACTACACATAGTGGATATCAATAGTGCAGTCCTCCAGAACTTACTCTACTTCTTAGATGGGAGACTTGGGGGGGGGGGGGGGAATAAATAGGAATATTCTTGGAAAGGGCATAAGGCAGGACCTGTTTGATGTTCTCACCCACCTGTGTTTGAAATCCCCTGGACACATTTTGTGGCTGGTGTGGGTCCAGTTGAGACGACATGGAGATCTCTAGATGCCAGGTTGGCGACTGACATCTCCATTTGGCTGACCCTCCAGATTTCTTAAGCAGGTAAACAAAAGAGCTTCTTCACTGCATTTATATCCCACCCTTTCCTCCAAGGAGTACATGGTTTCCCCCCTCCTCAGTTAATTCCTATAATGACTCTGTGAGGTAGGTTCAGAGGCTGTGACTGACTCCAAGGTCACCCAGTGAGCTTCATGATTGAGTGGGGATTTGAACCCTGATCTCGCAGGTCCTAGTCTAACCACATCACCACACTGGCTTCCTGGAATATTTCTTCTATGGGGCAAATATATAGATTAAGTAGGTACATAAATATGGGGAAAGCAAAATGTAACTTAGGAAAGGATCTGAAATATTTTGAATTATGTTTTATTCTAGATTGCTTTATTTGATGTTTTACTGTGTTGTAAACCACTTGAGATTTTTTCTTCAAAATATAAAGCAGTATAGAAGAGAAATGAATAACAAAAAAAAATCATTAAAAATGTGCCTAGACATTTTATTGTGGTGAGCATAGGCCAGGTTTAAGGTGCCATTTGGCTATTAGCTTGCATATCTGAGTTTCTAACACTGGTCACCCCTTTTGAAATGTGATATGTGTGAGCATAGCTATTAATTCTAATATTAAGTGAGGTTTCAACAAAAATAGCTCATTTTTCTTTCACTTCTATTTACCTCTTCAGTTTGCTGAAATTATTTTTAATAATTTGAATTTTGAGTGGTTGTGATCTGTCTCAGGCTAATGCTTTTATGTGGAAAAGCAAAATCTACAGATTGAAATAGTTGTTTATGAGTCAGTTGGAAATGCTGCATGTACTGAGGATTAAAGCACCTGTTTAGAATCTAATTTGGGTTTCTAAAATGGGGTTGTGTTCTGTACCTCTGTGTGGAGACCTTACTGGATGCTGATAATTCTGGCATGCCCCTATTCTGATACCTTGTTTCATTTAAATATGTAGAGCATTTGAGAATAGTGACTACTGGTTTAAGTTCTTGAATGCCTTTTATTACTCTTTATGCTACAATACTAGTTTATTGTACAATAGAATCCTGCTGAAGTGAAATGTCCTGCTGCTGTCTGTTTTGAAGTTGTTTTTTGTATTCAAAATGTGAATGAATATTCCATTTTTATCCAGTGGAGATAAATTCTGAAGGAAATAGGTATGTACATCTGCTTCTTTGGCAGAGAACAGGAATGCCTGTTGTGTTCAACCTGTTAGCCAAAAATGAGAAAATATTGTAGAGGATTAGAGGATTTCCCAGTATCAGTATTAATCATTTTGGATATGTGTATTAATATTACCAGACGGACCCCAAGAGCTGCTATAGACACACCCAAGCATTTGTGGGGTGTGTGTGTGGGGGGGGGTGGTTATATTAAATTTCTATTAATGCCCTTCATTCGAGGATCACAGGCTGGTTTACAATATAAAAACACAGTAATACACAACACAGTTACAAACACAAAAAATACACCAAAAGCCTGGGAGAAGAGGGATGCATTTGCCTGGCATCTACCGGTAAATATATGTAATAAAGGTGTCAGGCGAGCTTTCCTGGGGAGAGCAGTCCACAAGTGAGGAACCACCTCGGAAAATTGCCCTCCAGACCCCTCATGGAGGAGGCACATGAAGAAGGGCCTCAGATGATTATCACAGACTCCATGACAGTTCATGTGGGGAGAGGCAGTCCTTGAGGTATTGTAGTCATGAACCATTTAAGGCTTTATAGGTCAAAACTAGCACTTCGATTTGGGCCAGGAAACTAATTGTCAGCCAGGGTAGTTGGGCCAGGATTGGAATTACATACTCCAGCTGTCAAACCATAGTTCTTCCCCTGTCCCTGGTTATGCAGCAAGTCCTCGTACTGTTTCACAAACTGCTTTTGAACGCCCCCCGCCAATCAGTTGCAAAAGAGGTTGGACATAAGTACATACTACCATTGGGTATGTGGATGTCAATAAACCATGGTTTACCAAGACTGAGCAGCATGCTAGTGCATACTGCTTCATCATTCCTGCTCTACTTCTCTCCTTAGGCTGGTGGGGACAACAAACCATGAGCCTTGGTTTGTTGCCATATCTGAACTAGGAACATGGTTTATCTCTGACAAATCACAATCGGCAACAAACTATAGGAGTACGGTATAGGAAGCTGTCTTAAACAGAGTCAAATGATTGGTCCATCTAGCTCAGTATTGGCCACAGCTCTCTCAAGATTTTAGACACAGGGTGTTTCCCAAACCTACGTTGAATTGTAACCTTTGGCAAGCAGAGCATATGGTCTAGCAGTGGTGTCCAAACTTCAAAGAGGGCCAGATTTGATGAAGTGAAGGGCCATGAGAGCCGACCAAAGGGCCAACCAAAGTTGTTAACCTTTTTTAAGGATTGAAGTTGAGCTTTTTTTTTAGGATTTTACTCCAGGAAATAAACTGCCACAGGGGCCGCATTAGGCCCCCGAAATGGACTTTGGACATGTCTGGTCTAAGGTCATTCCCAAATACATAGACCTTGTTCACAAATAACAAAAAGAGATGGTCAATGGCTTATTAGGACCAAGCAGCATTCTAGTGTTCACTGCCCAATTGCTCCCACTTTGCTGCTTCCCCTCATGTTCGTAGGAGCAATATACCATGAAGCTTGGTGTCTTTTGGTTCTTTAGTAGCCTATATGAATTTTTAATACACCAACCTAAAGGTGTGTTTGGTTTGAAATTCTAAGAGCCCAGCCCAGGGGTGGGAGGAGGAGTCCAGTTACCTGGAATTGCCCCATCCTTTCAAATATCATTTGAATAAATGTATTTGCTTTCTCTCTGAATCCATAACCTTCATGAGGGTATATTGTGTCTTTTGGATTGGGGCTGTTTGCTTGACTGAGCTGTTTAGAGGCTTGATTGTGTGTTTGTGAGTGTGGCCGTGTGCTGTGCTAGAGGAAGTGATTTGGGGGAGGTGTTAGCAGTCAGCAGCAGTTCCAGAATCATAGACTTGGAAGGTACCCTCAAGGATAATCTAGGGCTAGGCCAACCCCCCTGCAATGCAGGAATCACAGTCAAAATGGACAGTACATGTAAACAGGGGTGTTTAGCAGGGGAGTTTGAGCTGGAGGCCCAGAGTGCTGTCTTACGGTGTGTGTAGGACCAAGAGATATGGACTGCAAAGGAGCTGCTGCAGGGACCTGTGGCACCTGTGCCGTGTTTGTTTCCAGCCTGAGAATGTGCAAAACTACACCTGCAGCACAGTGATCGAAATTAACTGGTTACCAATTAACTGGTTGCCAGTCAGCACTGCTACCTAGTGTGCAAATTGAGATTTCCAGTTGTATGATTTGCCACTGAGGTCCTTCCTTTTTTGCCGGCTTCCCATGAAGACTTTTGATGTGCTAAGCAAACTGTGAAGAAGCTCTTTCACACATTTAAATGGATTCCTTTTCTCTTGTGGTTGCAAACAAATGGATTGCAGGACATGGGGCAGCAGGGGAGAGCTGTTTTGCTTCTGATCACACAGAAGATAGTCACTTTGGAGAAACAGAACTGCTGTGTGGGAAACACCCTTTAAAGTCGACCATATTCTATAAAATAGATTTTTTTTAGAAGCAGAAGAAAGCTGGAGTGGAATTGTATGGTCTTTTAAGTGCAAGGGATGCCAGTATGACCTATCAACATTTTATAATTCAAAGCACAAGTATTTGAAATTAGCCAGGCCCCAGGCTCATTTTGCACCTGACTTTGGCCACTTGAGACCAAGTGAAGATGCCTGGCCACCCCTGACATCTCCACCTTCTGGAGGTGCATACCTGGGGATCAATGGACCTTGACTGTTTTCACACACGAATACCTCATCCTGTAGAATTCTATCAATTATATTTAATCTGCGCAATCGGAATGAATTTCTGGAAACAAAATGCTTTTTCTGTGCAGCCTGAGCAGGAGCAGTGAACAACACTATAATTGTTGTAGCTTGTTTTCACTTACCCTATCCCCACTGCTGTCACATGGAAGATGGAGCAAGCTTGTTTTCTCCTGCTCTGGAGGTTAGGACCCAAACCCATGGATTCAAGTTACAAGAAAGGAGTGTCCAACTCAACATCAGGAAGAACTTTCTGAGGGTAAGAGCTGTTTGACAGTGGAGCAGACTCCTTCGGAAGGTGGTGGACTCTCCTTCATTGCACGTTTTTAAGCAGAGGTTGGATGGCCATCTGTCTTGGATGCTTTAGTTGAGATTCTAGCATTTCAGGGGGTTACACTAGATGATTCTTTGAGTCTCTTCCAACTCCACAATTCTGTGATTATCCTATATATTTGAAATCAAAGATGAAGTTGGTGTCTCTCTTCTTGCAATCATTAACTAAGCTTGATATCTTTGCCCTGCTCTTTTGGAATGACAGGGAAATGTGCTCTTTCTAGCTGTTCTTGAAATAATGAAGTGACCTTGAGAATCTCTTCCTGCCCCAGCCTGTTGCTAATTAGTATCTTTACAGTAACATCTTGAGACTGATACATGCGGAGTACAAATGAGCATTGCCTACAAGGTGGTAGAATCCCCCACCCCACTGCCCCAGTAAGGGGCATGGGAAGCCAGTGAGTTCGTTCCGAGTAGTGTGGAAAGTGCAACTGTTCATTATTTTAGTACAGTGGTACCTCGAGTTACAAACGCCTCAGGTTACAAACGCTTCAGGTTACAAACTCCACTAACCTGGAAGAGTTACCTCGAGTTGAGAACTTTGCCCCAGGATGAGAACGGAAATAGTGTGCTGGCGGCGCAGCAGCAGCAAGAAGCCCCATTAGCGAAAGCACGCCACTAGTTAACAACAGTTTCAGGTTAAGAACGGACCTCCAGAACGAATTAAGTTCGTAACTGGAGTTACCACTGTACCACAGATCTTGAAGGTGGGAGGACATGGTGATGAGTGAGAGTGGAAGAGAAAGACATGTTTTGTTGGCAGAGCAGACTGAAGGGTATGGTTTATTTACCCTCAGCAAAAGGGGGCAGAGAGAGATCTGAATCCTTAGTTCTTTGGGAGAGAACAGGAAGAATATACGTGCTAGACAAATTCCCAGTTGTCTTAGTCTCTGCTCAATCTTTGCTGGTTCCTCACTGTGACAAGTGAAGTTACAGGGAACCAGGAAGAGGGCCTTCTCCATAGTGGCACCCTCCCTGTGGAACACCCTCCCTTCAGATGTCAAGCAGATGAAAGAATTACACAACTTTTAGAAGACATCTGAAGGCAGTCCTATATTGGGAGGTTTTTTAAGCTTGATGTTTTTATTAGGTTTTTAGATTCCCCGCGACGGGGTGAGCTCCCGTTGCTCGGTCCCAGCTCCTGCCCCCCTAGCAGTTCGAAAGCACGTCAAAGTGCAAGTAGATAAATAGGTACCGCCCCAGGCGGGAAGGTAAACGGCGTTTCCGTGTGCTGCTCTGGTTTGCCAGAAGCGGCTTTGTCATGCTGGCCACATGACCCGGAAGCTGTATGCTGGCTCCCTCAGCCAGTAATGCGAGATGAGCACGCAACCCCAGAGTCGGACACGACTGGACCTAATGGTCAGGGGTCCCTTTACCTTTTTAAGCCACCCAGAATGGCTGGGGAAACCCAGCCAGATGGGCAGGGTATAAATAATAAACTTCTTCGTCTTCTTCTATCCTTTGACAAAATCTGGACAATCTCTTTTCCATACAGACGCTTCGGGTTGTGTGTTTTCGGGTTGTGCACCGCGCCGAACCCAGAAGTACCGGAACGGGTTACTTCTGGGTTTCGATGCATGCGCAGAAGCGCTAAATCACGCTTTGCATATGCGCAGAAGAACGTGCCTCCCGCACGGATCATGTTCGTAACCCAAGCGTCCACTGTACAGAAACAATTGTGTTAATGTAATCTAAATGATTGCTTAACTCTAGAAGAATACTTAACTGAACACTTGACCAAAAAAAGATTGCAGAAGGGTAGCCATGTTTTTACTACAAGAAATCATTAAGGTGCTTGTGGCATCTTAAAAGACAGAGATTTACCAAAGCATACATTTTTGTAGATGGGATTTCATTTCATTATATGCATGAAGTTTATCCTTAGCTGAAATGTAAATATACATATGGGCGGCAGTGGTAAACATTGAGGGGAAATGTCATGAACTGCAAAAAATGCAGTCTGTGACAATTCAGTTGCACTTTAAATATATACAAAATAAACAGAGTTGACCACAGCAGCATTAATGAGTGATAACGTAATCACCAAACAAACAAAAACCTGAGACATCTGCATTCATTCATTCATTCATTTATTGATTGATTGATTGGAGGGAAATTGCATTCTACTTTTTACAGAAGAAACACAAACAGATTACAAAAAGTTAATAAAATGCATGACAATATCAAGGTAAAAACATATCAAGATAGTTAAAATACTTTTCATACAATAAAAACAGGATATAAACAGAATTCAAGCTTTAACAAGCTCCCCTGAAACCAATCAAAACCACTCTGGGAAGGAAGTTCTGCAACATGGATACTACTGCAGAAAACACCCCCCATTGTGCCCCAGCTTATTGTGCTTCTGAAGGTGATGAGATGCATTGCAGGGCCACTGATGTTTAATGCATCGGGTAGGAAGAGTTGTGTGGCAGGAGGTAGTCCACCAGAACTCCTAGACCAGGCTTCCTCAACCTCGGCCCTCCAGATGTTTTTTGGCCTACAACTCCCATGATCCCTAACTAGCAGGACCAGTGGTCAGGGATGATGCAAAATACACTTTAGAAAACATCTGAAGGTTCAGGGAAGTTTTTAATATCTGACATTTTATTGTCTTTTATATTTTGTTGGAAGCCGCCCAGAGTGGCTGGGGAAGCCCAGCCAGATGGGTGGGGTATAAGCAATAATATTAATATTAATATTTATCTGATGTTGGTTTTTTATTCTTTTCAGTCCCTATATGAACATAAAAAGCCAGTCACTTTGTACCTGCCTGCTGAACTCATTAGGATGTGCAAACCAAGTTTAAGGAAGGGGGTAATGATTGACAGTCATGGAAACGTTTGCTTAGGAATATTTTGAGGAAAACTGGTGGTTGGAGCATAGAGCCATTTATCAGGACAGCTTCACCGTTAATAGAGTTTTTGCTTTCTGTTCTCTTGTATGTTTGGCATTAGCTGCATTCAGACAATCATAAGCCAAGATAAACTGAAATTTCTAATTAATAAGCGAATATATGAACAAGCTTTTTACTCACTCACTTTTTACTCATGTTTGGTTAGAACTAGGAAACTATAGATTTGGAACAAGACAGAATCCTAAACCATGATATGTTGTCTTTTTATGTCTTGGCTGATGTAGTGTGTTGATTGATGTGGTGTTTGGATATGGGAAAATCCTCACAGATTTTGGAGAGCTATGGATAAGTCATCTATGGAGGGAGGACTTTAGCTCAGTGGTAGAGCATCTGCTTTGCATGCAGAAGATTCCATGTTTAATCCTGAGCATCTCCAGCTAGAGCTGGGAATGTCCCTTGCCTGAAATCCTGGAGAGCTGCCGCTAGTCAGTGTAGACAATATTGAGCAAGCTAATGTCCCACCACGTTTCACCCTTGCAGAATTGTCATAATGGTGATGATCCTCAGAGCTCCTTGAAAGAAGGGGTTGTGGGATGGCGGCTAACAGATTGAGGTTGAATCTTGACAAGACAGAAGTACTGTTTTTGGGGGACAGGGGGGTGGGCGGGGGTGGGGGACTCCCTGGTCCTGAATGGGGTAACTGTGCCCCTGAAGGACCAGGTGTGCAGCCTGGGAGTCATTTTGGACTCACAGCTGTCCATGGAGGCGCAGGTCAATTCTGTGTCCAGGGCAGCTGTCTACCAGCTCCATCTGGTATGCAGGCTGAGACCCTACCGGTACCTGCCCGCAGACTGTCTCGCCAGAGTGGTGCATGCTCTAGTTATCTCCCGCTTGGACTACTGCAATGCACTCTACGTGGGACTACCTTTGAAGGTGACCCGCAAACTGCAATTAATCCAGAATGCGGCAGCTAGACTGGTGACTGGGAGTGGCTGCCAGGACCATATAACACTGGTTCTGAGAGAGCTGCATTGGCTCCCAGTACGTTTCCGAGCACAATTCAAAAGTGTTGGTGCTGACCTTTAAAGCCCTAAACGGCCTCCTGTATACCTGAAGGAGCATCTCCACCCCCATTGCTCAGCCCGGACACTGAGATCCAGTGCCGAGGGCCTTCTGGCGGGTCCCTCAGTGTGAGAAGTGAGGTTACAGGGAACCAGTCAGAGGGCCTTCTTGGTAGTGGCGCCTGCCCTGTGGAACGCCCTCCCTTTAGATGTCAAGGAACTAAGCAACTATCCTACTTTTAAAAGACATATGAAGGCAGCCCTGTTTAGGGAAGTTTTTAATGTTTAATGCTTTTAATATTCGATTGGCCAGATGGGCTGGGTTTAAATAATAATAATAATAATAATAATAATAATAATAATTAATAATTATTTTTTATTATTGTGCATGAGATTATTGATTTGACCCCACGTTCTACATAATACTACACAAACACTTTAAAGTATGATCATCAAAAGTGATTCCAAAATGAGTTTGAGGCTTTTTATAAAAGAATACTGCCTTACACTGTATTTGATTTGTTCTTTCAATATTTGGGGTTTTTTTGTGCTGGAAATACCAGAAGGCAAGATCCTAGTTGCTCCTCTGTTTACACAGAAATATGTTTATTTTGAGCTCGGGCCTGAGCTCATTACCGTAAGTAGCCTGAACCCCAATGTACATAAAGAGGCCTTTGATTTGCCACACTGTTTCACCCCACTTTTTTTGCCAAAGCTTTCATGCCTCTGTAAATGTAGAGCAGAGGAGGTACGTCTGAGTCTCCTCCAACATGAGGCATAGTTGTCAGTGCTATGTGAGAGCACAAAGGTAATTGAAGAACAGGCCTGAATGCACCAATTTGTCTTGTATGCCAAACTGGTCAGGAGTAATACAAGCTTATTCATCAGGGCAAGAAGGTTTTGAGTCTTGGTTGCAACTAAGGGAATCCATTGACAGACTTTTTAAAGAACCGCCTCTGCAACAACTCCTGGGTGTGAACTGAAGCCCTTCTAAGCTTACACACTGTGTTGCGTCTAATGACTTCGACTGAGAGCTTGGCAACTCAGCCACCAAGGTTCTCACTATTTAATGTCACTGTCATAAGGGTCGACGGGCCCCTGTGGGTTTAAAGGGGAATGTGATTGCTTTTAACTTTGCTATTCAATCCATTTACATTCCATGTAATACATTTAAGTAACATATTTCTTTATTCACTTTCTATCTTATGCTTCAAAATATTTCAAAAATAACTTGGCGTGAAAAAGTCAAGCAAAAAGCTTTATCTGTCAATTCTCTAAAAACCAAAGGAAGAAGAGAGAGAAAAAATACTCTATTGATTGCAAACAGTTTTTGTCTCTCACTGAAGTTTTTTAGTCTCATTCACAACCTTGTATAATTTATTGTCTTGGTGAAAATTATGTGTCCTGAGCACGGTCATCCGAATGTCTCTTCCCTTCCAATTCGTCTCCGTATTTCCTCCAAAACATTTCGATGTCCCCTGCTGATCTAAAAAATCTTCTCCTTTCCTTGAACGTAAAGGACAATCCATCAGGAAACTCCCATCTAAACGGGATCTTATTTTTTCTCAAAGCAGTTGTGATGAATCTGTAACTCTCTCTCTTTTTCAAGAGGCGCGGTGGAATTTCTTTCATTATCTCCACAGGGTTTCCATCTATGTGTAGAGGTTCCCTTCTCCCTGTTTAAGAACTATTCGGTTTACGAATTCCGCAAAACCGGAAATAGTGTCCCAGTTTGCGAACTTTACTTCAGTCTAAGAACGGAATCCAAACAGTGGAAGGGCACCAGCGGCGGGAGGCCTCGTTGGGGAAAGTGCGCCTTGGTTTAAGAACGGTTTCGGTTTAAGAACGGACTTCCGCAACAGATTAAGTTCGTCAACTGAGGTACCACTGTAGTTGCCTTACATATTCTTGTTCCCACTTTTCTGCTGCTGTGTGAACATAGCTGAGAATGGGGCAGTGCAGAGAGCAGCAGCCTGGATTCTTAGCAGCTGAGGGAGGTGGCATCTCCAGGGTAGGGAGACAGCTTGGACCTTGCCTCAATGGTATGGTCCTGTTAACTTTCAAATGTGCTGTCATTCAGTCCTGTAGGAAAATGCTTGGCAGTGGGTTGCAGTGAGGACAAAGCTGGCCCCAACCCTGATGCTGGGTGTCCTGGCCCGCACTGACAACAATCCCGCGCATAGGAGGGGTGATACATTTTCCAGAGGGCTTTTCTGTGCTGTACAAGCCAGCCACACACACACACACACACACACACACACACTGTATATAGTAATGAGAAGTGTCAACTTACATTGAAGTGTTCCATCACGTTCAGGGTTTCAGTCAGTTAATTCCATCCTTCTGGTTCCATCCCCCCAACCAAAAGTTATTTGTGCCCATTGCAGATACTCAGGTGTCTTTTGGGAATTTCTGGGTTCCCTCCATCCATAGGGTTTTCCCTCAATTCTGATATTTATTTTTTTGGGGGGGGGGAGTGCAGTGAACATACTTGCACTCCCAGCTATATTAAATTCTTGAATTTTTCTACTGTTGTCTACAAGCAGCTCTTTCTCCTGCTTGAAAAATGCTGTGGATCAGGAAGTGACCTATCCAGACAATGAGATTTTTCTTTTTGCCAGTGCTTTCCCCCCAAGAAAAATAGGTGCTGGAACTCACCATGAAGTTGTTACAGTAAGTCACTGGGCAACTCAAGGCAGCCCTGAACAGATGCCGGTTTGACAACAGTTGGGTTCATCACCCACAGACGTCCTAAAAACTGTCTCCCTAGCTAGTTTTGGGGTCACCCCTGGTTCTGGTGCATGTCCATTCAATGTGCCCCTGCCTTCCTCGTTCTCTTAGATTCAGGCAGATGGCTAGGACAGCTCAGAAGGGCACATTGCGTAAATGTGCACGTGTGCAACAGTAGATGGGCTGGCTGGAAAGCTTAAAGCCCACCACCACTACCTGGGAGAGAGATTGAAGAAAAGGAAATACGAATTGGCTCTGCCCTGTAGCTTGACTAGGAGTGGCTAGAAGCTAGGTGAAGTCATAGATCTAAAAGAAAGTGTAGACTTGCACACGCTGACCAGATTCTGTTTTGATTTGAAATGTTTGTTTTGGGATTCTCAGAAGTATGTAAAGGCAAGAAGTAGGCGGGGGGGAGTGCTGACCCGCAATGGTACAGGTGCCACAATTGTGCTCTGGAATGCTCCAGCTGAAAAAAAGCACTGCTTTCTGCCATATACACACATACTGTGTATTTAACATTTCTCTGATCTCCTGTTCCAGCCACTCCACACACACCCTTGTGTCACTTTGTTGTCTGTGCTTTTGTTGTTTTGGGGCAGGTTTGGCCTCCCCCCCCCCCAATCAGATTTTTTTCTACTTTAGGATTACCCAAGTCTGTCAGTACCTCTCTCCTGTGTGCCCGTAGTGCAGGTTGTTAATAAGTGCAAGCATGAAATGACTCAAATTGGTATTTATATATAGATGCTCTGGATTCACTTATTGAGGCCTGTTATTTCAATATCCCCCCCCCCCCCGTAACTTTAGCAGCTGTTTTTGTGAGTGTTGTGGCCCTTAAGCACAAGAAAGGCCTTGTGAAGGTAGCGTTTTAGCAGTGCTGTCGGCATGCCCTGGGGAACTTCTCTTAACCATTCAATGATTTAACAAGACCAGACATAGCTAAGTGAGAGCTTTTCGAAGTCCACTGTGTTGTTGCTTGTGAAAAGCACTTGAAGATGCTTGAGCAGAAGGAACTAATTTGTACTGTGGTAAGAGCAGAAAGGAATTTTTCTGTTAGCTTCACTGCATTATCAGCTTCTGTCTAGGAAGCCAAAGCATGCAAGTTTGTAACTGCTATATGTAGCCTTTCTCCCAGCTGGCAGTCAAAACTAATGTTTACAAGATCTCTAAATAATCCAGAATAGCTGGAAGGTAGTAATGTTAGGCAAATGAAACTAGTGACTTATATGTCTTTGCAATGCTTGATTTATGCAACTATTGTCACTTGTCGGTACAGTCATGATGGCTATGCTTTGCCTCCACAATTGGAGGCAGCAATGCTTCTGAATACCAGTTGCCGGAAACCATACGAGGAGAAATTGGTCTTGTGCATGGCTCCAGCCTGCAGGTTTCCCACAGGCACCCAGTTGGCCACGGAGAATGTGATGCTGGACTAGATGGGCCATTAAGTCTGATCCAGCAGGCTCATGTTCCTATGTACACACATACTTGATTCATTAATAGGTGAAGCAAGAATTTAAAACACTCCAAGCTTGCTGAATCAGATCCCAATCTGTTTGGAATATATATATATATATATATATTTAAATTGGAAAAGCCTACATCACTAATTACTAACATATGTACATATTTAGGTGGCTCTTCAACCAAAGTTCACAGGGCAACATACGAAAATTACAATAAAACCATGGAACATAGTAGCAAAGATATCAGATATATTGTGATCCATATGCCTGGGCGTTTTATTGGTTAGATAAACAAACGATACTAATGAACAGCTACCAGAAATGCACATCTAGGTCTCAAAGAAATCACATGCAAGTTAGAAGTAGGGGAGAACTCTTTGTTCATCTTTGAAAAGTTTAAAAACATGCATAATTGGGGGGCTTTTTCCACATATGTAACAATCATACTTAATACTTCCTTTGTTACTGCTCAAAACTAAAATGCAGCTAATTAAATCTTTTAGCTTTATACATTTATGCATTTTGACCTGGTATTTTTTTTTTTTTTTTGGAAGCAGGAGCTGCTTTGTATTGAGGCTAGTGTGCTTTTTGAGGCGATGGGACCCCAGGGGAGAATGAGCTACTCATTCAAATGTCTGAGAGTTTTGCAATGTGAGAGGTAGGCAGAGCTTGAATTAAGATAGAAAGTGCTGTGTTAATTACCAAGCTTTATATATTGCCCTGGTTATCAAATAACATCAGGTGTGTGCGAGCAGAATTATGCTTATGTACTTAATTTCTCAGAAAACAATTTTGAAAAGTACTCTTATGTAATTTCTGTTCTGTATATAACAAGTACCTTTATTAAATGAATTTGTTGTAATTTGAATTGTTTGACATTGTCTGGTTACCATCATAGAATCGTAGAATTGCATTGTTGGATGGACAAGGCTCATCCAGTCTAACCCTCTGCAGTGCAGGAATGTTTTGCCCAACATGGGCCTTGAACCCACAACCCTGAAGATAGCTTCTCATCAAGTTAGCTATCTTTCTTGGTATGATTTTTATGAGCCCCCCCCCCCCCCGCTGTTGCAAGTCAGAGTCCTATATCCCAAATCACATGTGGAAATGTACATAGTGGGTCTATATGCAAGACTTCAGGGAATTCTAGAACTGCCATTAAAATCAATCACTTTACTGTTTTTCTGCTGTTATGTCAGTGGGAGAACTGATCTAATAGTTTTAGGTTACTAAAATACCAAGATGTCTCTTCTGTAGGCATTGTGCTCTGCTGTGCCACAAGACTGCTGCCTGTCAGAGTCATGATGACATGTGATGAGTGAGTTAGCCCCATGAGTAGATGGCTCTGACTTGCAGTGAGGGGTTAAGATTGCTTGGCTTTTTGGTATTCCGGCTCGGCTTTTCTTTGATGAGGAAATTTTTGAATTTCAACATGTTTGCAATGAGCTGTTTGAGTGCTTTCCAGTTTATTTCCCCTCCTAATAGACTCGGGGGGGGGGGAGAGTTGCTTTGAGTCATATGTTTAGATTATAATTTATTCCCCTCCTCTGCTTGTCTATTTGGGAAGTTAAAATTTCTGTCACCATTTTAAAGGTTGCTTATTTTTGTGACCTTTTTTAAAAATAAAAAACAAAATATTCTGATGTGTTGAGAAACACTCTAGGCAAATCTGTTTCTTAGGGAAATCATAGATAGCTGTAAACCCTAGAGTACACTTAAATAACACTTGATTTATATGTGGTAATGTTCTGGACAACAACAGAGAAGAGTGACTACAAAAGTAGGGTTTTTTCCATCCTTGTTTCATACTATAGAGAGGTTTTCCGTTCTTTTTGGAAAGTTTCAGCCGCCTAAACAAGCGTCTTTTGTTTTATTTAGTCTCATAACTGTCTTTATTAATTGCAGAGGTCGCAGCAGTGGCAAAAGTCTGCCTCAGCCTTCGGTAAGTACATATTTTAATATTTTATATTGTGGTTCTTTGATGCACACCTGATAATGAGATATATTGAGTGTGAAAGGCAGAACACAAAGCTGTTTTACTATTTGGAATAGTTCAAATGATCTTTTATAATACAGTGGACGCTCGGGGTGCGAACGTGATCCATGCAGGAGGCACGTTCGCAACCCGTAGCCCCGCGTCTGAGCATGCGCGGCTGGTGATTCGGTGCTTATGCGCAAAGTGCAGTTTAGTGCTTCTGCATATGCGCGAGCGCCGAAACCCGGAAGTAACCCTTTCCGGTACTTTCGGGTTCTTCGGCGCAGTGCGCAGCCCAAAACCCCGCAACCCGAAGCATCTGTAACCCGAGGTATGACTGTAAATATGTTTGCTTCATTGCTATTGGGTTTTCCTTTGGGCAGGTTCAGATAATAACCTCTCCATTATCATTTGGGTTGGATCGGATAATGCAGGGGTGGCCAACTCCCAAGACACTGTGATCTACTCCTAGATAAAAAAAAAACTAGCAGTGATCTACCCAATTTTTTTTAGGGGGGCAAGCCAAAGTTGTTCACCAGCAAATATTTCTGCCACTTTTGGGAGGGGTGTGTGCCATTAATCGATAAACAAGAAGTAATCCCGCCAGCACTTAAAAACTGGTAGTGATCTACCCCATTTGGGGGGGGGTTCAGGTTGTTGAGCTTTAGGGAGGAGGAAGGCCCTTTTTTTAGGGCTCCAGGGGTCAAAGTTGTTGAGCTTGTTTTTTTAGGGGATTCAAAGTTGTAAAGTGATCTACCAGTGATCTACCGCAGATGTCCAGTGATCTACCGGTAGATCACGATCTACCTGTTGGACGTGCCTGGGATAATGACCTCTCCTTCATCCAGTCCATATGGAAAGGAGAATGAGGAAGACTGCCAAACTGACATGCCAGTCCCGCCGCAGATGTTCACATGTGGCAATTTCCTAGTTGGATAGGGACGGCAGGCATGCTCTTGCTTCTTTCAACATATAACTTGTGTGGGCTGGATCAGAGAAAGGTGTTGTCCAGCCAAGCCATTTGTCACACTCCGGTGGAATGCAACCTGACATTTTCAGACAAAATTATACTTGGGAGTATAAAGCACTAAACTGACAAGTTTTCTAGATATTTTTGGCAACTAGGCAGCACACAGGCAGAATAATTTAAAGCTGTTGCTGGTGTCAGCACCTAAATATTTTCATTCTTGCTTGAGACTTGAAGCACCAACCTCTCCCTCCTACACTTAGATATTATTTTATTTATCAGTTCTTTTATTGCATTTGTAATGTGTTAGGTTTGTTTCTAGGCTGTCTTGGGCACCATATGCAGAAAGGTGGGGCTCAGGTTTTTTATTTTATTTTTTTAATAACAGATTTTTTTAGAGCATTTAGAATTCTATCAAGTATCTATAAGAAAATGATGATAAAATCAACAAACTTTAAAAATAAGAAATCATAATAAAATTAACAAAATATAGATACAATCAACAGAGTTTAAAAACAAGTTTTCTTAAATTAACTTTACCCATCTTGATAACTGCAGTAGGGAGATGTGCAGAATTGGGCCTGTATATTATACCGTATCTCTGTTCTGTTGTTTTCCCCTACTGGTAAGAAATCGAACTTCATTCTTGACCATGGCTTTAACCACCTCCACTCAATTTCTCCTAATTTGAGAAACTTTGGGAAAGCTGTGACATTAAAAAGTAGTAGAAAGCTGACATAAATATGTAGTCATATTGATGATAAAAAAAATTGATGTTAGAAACCTTTTTCTCTTGTTGTATTTTAACAAAATATATTGTCTAGGAAGCTCAAGGTAAGTCAGCTGATGACCCTAATACACTTTTACCGAGTTACCTCCTAAAATGCTTTCTTAGGTAAATGGGTGATGTCACAAACCTAATGTCCTTCAATATAGAGAGGGCTTACATGACACCCAGGCAGTAGGAGACAGCCCAAAGTCAGCTGGTCAATCAAAAAGATTACAATGGAGCTTTCGTCATTCTTGTTCTCTGGTTCACAAGAGTAAAATTGATGGAAGAATGGAGACAGCTTCCAATCTAGAAGCTCTGCCATCGCTACACATGTGTATGTGCAGACCCACGAAAGGCAGCTGCCTGTGTGATATTTCGCATTTGGTAGGATCAGAAGCATGCCATGTACGTTCTTTTGTAATGAACAGTGTGCGGTCGTATGTGAGGAACCAAAGTGTAAAAGAAAATTGGTCTTGGAATCTATTTCGAATTGACTTTAACATAGTTTTTTTAGACATGTCCCTGTGAGTCTGTACTTATTATAGAAGTGCGAGCTTTTAAACCAGCCTTACCCCAACCTGGTGCTGCCCTCCAGATGTTTTGGACTACATCTCCAACCAACTCCATGTGCCATTCCTGTGCTGAATTATAGCTAGAGGGCACCATGTTGGGGGAAAGCTGCCTTTAACTCACAAGTAAAAATTGCAGTGCTTATTCTCGTCTTTCCAGGATTTCAAAGCATTTTAATTTAATCTATCTTGTTGGAGCACAAAACAATAGGGAAGTTAAAATAAGCCTGGCAATGATTAACATACAGGCGTAAAGCATGTTGGAGGCAATTTGCAGGGTTCTGTGTGTACTCTGTGAATTTACAATAGCAACCCTACGGTTGTTTCCAACCAAGTCCTCATGTGAGCAGCACAATTTCAGTTTGCATAACAGAACCTTCCCTCCCTCTCCTTTCCCTGCACCTCCCAAAATCTGCTTTGGAGGTTCGCTCGCCTCCCCCCCCTTTTAGTGATTTGTAAGGCTGCTGGTGGCGCTGTGGTCTAAACCACAGAGCCTAGGGCTTGCTGATCAGAAGGTCGGCGGTTCGAATCCCCGCGATGGGGTGAGCTCCTGTTGCTCGGTCCCTGCGCCTGCCAACCTAGCAGTTCGAAAGCATGTCAAAGTGCAAGTAGATAAATAGGTACCGCTCCGGCGGGAAGGTAAACGGCGTTTCCGTGCGCTGCTCTAGTTCGCCAGAAGCGGCTTAGTCATGCTGGCCACATAACCTGGAAGCTGTCTGCGGAAAAACGCCTTTACCTTTTAAGGCTGCTGGTGGGAGCCTCTTTTGGCTGAAGAGCAGGCTTTTAAAATATCCCTAAATCCCCTAAAAATTTAGCACTAATTTGTTACACTGTTTTAAATATCACATTGTTTTTCAATTGCAGCTATGTATTACTGTTTCTCCCCCCCCCCCATTAGTTTATATATCAACCCTGTTCTATAAAGTACTGAGCAGTCAAACAACCAAATCTTTTTTGATTGGCCAGACATCCAACCTTTTTTCAGCATTTGGCAATTGATTTGTCAAAAGAATGGGGTGTGAACAAACATCAGTGCTGTTTTGATTCACTTTGACTAACCCAGTTATAATTATTCCAATGGCTTCCTGGCTCTTCTCCCCTCCGCCCGCCTGGCCCAGCCCACCAACAGTCTGAATTTTTGTGAGTTGCAGCTGTGCTTTGATGCCTAATGAGTTCCCCCCCTCTTGTTTCAGATTTCGTTCCCTGGTATATATGCGAACATGCGGATGGTTCACGTTCTCACATCAGTTGTCGTAAGTTATAACCAAACATTTCCCTGGGGATTCTTTATTTGTAACAAGAATGTTAGGGGGGATCTTAATGGCTTATTTTTTATATAACTATTAATTTACATTTCTAAGTGGGGTGCATAAAACCAATAGATCAATAAAATACTAAAAAAAATAGCATAAAACTGAACACTACCGTAAAATTAGTAAAATTTACTATTTCTAGTCAGGACATTGGTACACTGTCTCTTTAATAAGAGGTTAAAGTAAAAGGTAAAGGGACCCCTGACCATTAGGTCCAGTTGTGTCCGACTCTGGGGTTGCGGCGCTCATCTCGCTTTATTGGCCGAGAGCCGGTGTACAGCTTCCGGGTCATGTGGCCAGCATGACAAAGCCGCTTCTGGCGAACCAGAGCAGCACACGGAAACGCCGTTTACCTTCCCGCCAGAGCGGTTCCTATTTATCTACTTGCAGTTTGACGTGCTTTCGAACTGCTAGGTGGGCAGGAGCTGGTGTATTTCTCCCTACTCCCCCCCACCCCCCAGTGATCCTTCCTGAAATCTGGTTCCATTATGGAGGCTCTTACTCTGCCACCTGAGAATAGGCAAGTAGTCACACAGGGGAGGGTTTTCTGGGTTGTGATATCTGGGATAGGGAACTGATCTCTCTGGAGAAGTATCCCTGACTTCCTCCCTCCTGTCTTTTAGGTTTCATTGAAGCAGACCTTTTAAAAATCTGTTTTTTTTTTTATATGCTGCCGTGACTTTTAAACTGCTGTTGGTTTGCTTTATCACTGGGTTGTTTTGCATTAAATTATATTTATTTCTTGTCTTACTTTGCATTGTATTGATTTTATTTAAATAGCCTCCATACTTTAATAAAATTAAGTCAGCAAAGAGTAAGGGACTCTTATTGTGTTGGAACTTGATTCACTTTTGCTGTTGGAATGGTGTTTTTGTATTATTGCCTGCACCACGCACCAAGCTTTGAGGGGGGTGCACTATAAACCTTAGTTGATTGAGGACTAGAGTAAGAGGGATAGAGAATCACCTTAAATGTGTAGTGAGATTTTGTGTAGTTATATAAACTACTTGATGTTTCATTTCCCTTGTGTGCAATCCTTTGTTTTCTAACTCCTACATTAAAAGGGGAATTCCTCTTAATGAGTCTTTTTTTCTATCTAGGGATCAAAATGTGAAGTCCAAGTGAAAAATGGAAATATATATGAAGGAGTTTTTAAAACTTACAGCTCTAAAGTAAGTGTGATTAGCTTTTTGTTCTGATCCTGTTGGTATAGGTCGGAAGTTTGCATTGGGATCTAGCCTTTCTGGTTTTCACTTGGTGCCCCAGTATAGAATTAATTATTTTGGAGTTCACGGTATTAAGAATTCAGTGGTTTTATTTGAATAGTTCTAAAAACTCGCAGGCAGATGAAAAAATTGAGTGTTGGGTTCAGTGGTGAAGTCCATGCATTCGTGCACTCAATTTCTTTAAGCCCATGTAGCAGGTAAGCTGTTATATTTTTGATAACGTAGGAATGTCATCTGGATTCTGTTAACTGGCACCCTGTAATTTTTCTTTTCTTAAACTTTGTGTTTGCATTGCCTTTTGAGATGTATGTAAAATTTGCTGGAGCAGTTGTTCCCAGAGGGGCTGGCAGGAGAGGGTGGCAAGTGTGGCAGGAAGATTCAAGGACAATCAAATGAGAGTTTGTCTCAAATTGGACCTAATATAAATGAGATTTCCTGGCAAAAGTAAGCTCACACCTCTCATCAAGTTTGCATATATACTTAAGGTATATACATAAGAGGCTTGCTTATAATTCTGTTTTGGGAATGATTCATGCCCATATGTAGCTGCTTTGTTTTATACTTTTTGGATGCCCCATGAACATATTATAAAGTAGTTGTGTTCTGGTTCAAAATCAAGCACTGCTAGGAGTTGTTTCTTTTTGTTTTCCAATGTATTTCTTATCAATATTTTTTTTGGTGTGGCATGAGCAAAATATTATTCTGAAAGTGTGGCCCAGAGGAAAAAAAGTTAAAGAACCACTGCACTAGAGGGAAAGAGGGAGGCTATTGTAGATTAAAAAGGTAAAGGTACCCCTGACCATTAGGACTCTGGGGTTGCGTGCTCATCTCGCTCTATAGGTCGAGGGAGCTGGCGTTTGTCTGCAGACAGCTTCTGGGTCATGTAGATTAGGAAGATTAAAAAAGCCTTCTCTTTTGGGCAGCCTTTTGAGCAAGGTAAAAATACCTCACTGTCTATTGATGTGCTTTAATCTGAGCTGATCAGCAGGTTGTGTGAGTAATAACATACCTCCAAGCTTGCTTGTCACATTATGACCACATGCCTGTTGGTTCATTTTTCTCAATTTTTACATTTGTGCAGGCTTAATATCTAGAAACCCCATACTTACTTAGATTTGAATTAAATACATAACTTCCACTCTCTTCAGACAATGCTTTCCAAATTAAAAGCTAGCTCCATTAGCATATCCTCACCTGTTTCTCTCCAGGGCAATTTCCTCAATCCCTCTACCGTTAACCTTGGTTTTGTGCTATCTGTGCACTAGTTCAATTGTGGTTAATGCAAACTCTTAATATTTTTTAATAAACCAGAGACTGAAGCCATTGTTTGAAGTGGGTTTATAAACCACAGTTGCAAGAGAGCCTGATACAAGTTTTCCATGGTTTGTGTTGGCGTTCATGAAACAAATATTAACGCTAAAAGGGAT
This sequence comes from Darevskia mixta, assembly GCA_034641385.1. Classification (NCBI taxonomy): domain Eukaryota; kingdom Metazoa; phylum Chordata; class Lepidosauria; order Squamata; family Lacertidae; genus Darevskia; species Darevskia mixta. The sequence continues at coordinate 4,935,167 of JAWWNH010000025.1, read as the reverse complement.
GAGAATATTACCCTTGATAGGAAGAAGGGAAAGGAAAGTGGCATGCCTTCTGAGGTATGCAGAGAGCCATAGTTATGTCTGCACTAGTTGTAAGGATATCAACAGCACAAACCCATGTCTTTGAGAAAACTTTCTAACCCCCCCCCCTTTCCTGGGGCCTTTCAAATGTTTTGAATTGCAACTCACATCAACCCCAGACAGCGTGGGAGGGCACCAAGTTGTGGAAGGCTGTTCCAGACCATCTGTTGAAACTTAAGTTCTTTCACATTAAGCTTGCTCAGTTCACGTTTCCCTTGCCTTTTAGTGTGATTTAGTGCTTGATGCAGCTCATCGAAAGACTGCAGAATCCAGCCCGGGTCCAAAACGAGAAGACATAATAGAGAGTATCTTGTTCAAGTCTTCGGATTTTGTGATGGTGCAGTTCAAAGACATGGATTCCAGTTATGCACGGAAAGGTACCTGTTTCTATATGTTAGAATGGTTTCTGAAACTAGCTTCTCTTTTAAAAAAATGTTCCTAAAGGCTTCGCTTGGTGTGTGTGTTTTTTGTGGGAGGAAGGGGTTAGGATATAAGGAGCTGCCTTCTGTAGCATTGGAGTCTTAGTCCACATAGCTTCATACTGTCTACTGACTAGCAGCTCCTCTTCTGGGGTTTTGAGGACAGTTATTTCCCAGCTTTCTTACTCTAGAGCTGCCAGAGATTCACCACAAGGTGATGTACACGTGGAGCATATGCTTTCCCACTATTGAACCCTCCAGAGGTTTGGAGCACCCAGTCTTTGCAACTACTCAGAAGGATTCAACCTCTTGCCCCGTTCCTTGCTCCCTGCTACAACACTTAACGAAAGCACCTTGCCAGGCAGAGAAGGACAACTGTGCTAGCTGCATTGTTACAGCGGAACAGCTACAGCTCTCCCCATGTTATGGAGTCACACAGTGGGGGTGGCTGATATTTTCAATTTAATCCAAGCATTCAGGTTCTGGTGGCAGCTGTCTTCGATATTGTTTTCAAAACCCAGTGGGGAAGAAAAAAAGTCTGTTTGGGCTCTTCTTTGGAGGATGTCTTTAGAAAGGTAGTGATAGTAACTTATTGACAGGAGGACTCAGCTGGAGATCAAAGCCAGACTGGATTTATAAGGACAAAAGCAGCAGGCACCCGAACAGGTGAATAAATGTGGTGAAGTCTTAAATGTCCCAGAATTGTGAGCAATAGTTTTAAAGCAGAGCTGGGGAACCTTACTCCTGTCAAGGGCTGCATTCCCTCAGGGGTAATCTTTCAAGGGTTGCATGCCAGAGGTGGGCAGGGCAAGAGCCGAAAGCAGGCAAGAGTTTGCAGCACTGCTGGATTGCTTAGCTTTCTCTCTGTGTCTCTGCTACTCCATCATGCTTGTGGTGTCTGCCTTTCAGCTTTCTCTGCCCACCCACCCTTCCATTAGCACAGGTTATAACTGATTGCTTGCGGAGGGCTTTTTCTTTTCTCCTTCCCTCACTCCATCCATCTCCAGTTTTTCCCTCTGTCTCTCCCTCAGAGATCCCCCCCAGCCCACCCTGTGGCTCACTGTGAAGTTTTCCCCTCCAGGCTCACCATGTAACAACAGCCACGCCTCCTACTCCACCTGTCTCTCATTGTCACACAGTGGAAGACAAAGCAATTCTCAGGGGGTGTCCCCAGAGAGCAAGAGTGGGCCAACAATATCTAGAATGCTGCAGGAAATTTGGGGTGGGGGCACAGGTTCCCCATCAAGGTTTAAAATGACCTTTTGCAATCTTCATTTGTTGTGTTAGCATATTAAGTATTTGGAAGAAAGAATACTTCTAGTTCTCCTAGTATATTGCAACAGATAGCCAACTTACTTGATATACTCTGGGTTGACTGGCAATGACCTTCCAAAAAAACAACAACCCAAACTCTAGAGCTCAAAAGTACACGTGCTAAAATTAGTTTACCTAGTGAGTTCCCAAGTGCTATAGGGAAAGCAGATGAATCTTGCCAAGGTTAAATATTGGAAGCATGAGAGATCTGTGTCTGCTAGTTAACCTGAGTTTTTTCTGACTGGTTTAACAGGAAGCTCCATTGTAGAACAAAGGAATTCCTGAGGATCCAGTAGCATGTGTGTTTATATCTGAGGGAGCGGAGACAGAGGGTGAGGAGGGAGTAACTAAATTCTGGCAATCTTGACTAAGTGAGATTTAAAGGATTCCATGAGCTTAGTTTGCATCCCTGAAAGAAGTCATAGCCTCCATTTCTTTTCTCTTGAGTGGGGTATGTGTGTTGAGAGTGCAGTAATATTACAAGGGGATCTTGTTGGGCTTTTGTCTTTTAATCATTTATAGATGCACTTTACTCTGCTATGACTAACTCACTTCTGATAACAGGAAATGCAGGACAGCTGACTGTTCTGTTCAGAGAGTAGCTAAACAGTGTCCAGAACGGGGAATGAGGAAGAAGCTTATTTTGCTATTGCATCAAAAACCAGCCACCCCGTGACTCTCTAAATTCCTTCTACCATAGTGGATCAGATTTGACAAAGGGTGGAGGGAGTAAGAGAGGATGTATGTTTGTTTATTTGTGATTTGGGGACCCACCAGGTAAATTTTAGCACCACTTTGCCGCTGATCATATTTATGTGTTCGGGTTTTATTTTGGAAGATGGCACTACCAGTCAACCCAGAGTATTATCAGGTACTGCAGGCTCCCTGTTATGAAATGGTACGAGAACAAGGAGAATTCTTTTTTTCAGGGTTCTGTTCCAAATTCATTATTTTAAAGCCTTCGTCTCTATTCAGACAATCTTCTAAACCAGGTATGCCCCCCCTTCTCTAAACAGCAGCAAGAAGAATTATTCCAGTTGTAGTTCATTGCAGTACCTGAACTGGGAAAACTATGTTCTCCAAGCCATGGTCCTTTGGTTTAGAGGTAGTGCTAAGCATCATTTCTCAAAACTAGGAAGCTGAGGACAGAATCAGCATGTGAGGCTGCTGCTTGTTCCCAAGTCCTCCGTACCACAGTGTGGAAGATTACCTGAACTGAGTTGTAATAGTTAGTGGCTTGCCTGGATCCTCAAAATGTCACTCCTGCCCTAATCTTAATAAGGTCCTTTGCCTTAATAACTTACATGGTTCCTGCATTATTGGTTATGTTTTTCAAGCAAACTTTGGAAAACTCGTCACATTTTCAGCTACTGCCTTCTGCCTCCCTGTTGTGTGATATGTGAGATAAAATATGGGTAGCTTTCTTGGCCCACTGTGATATTAGATATTTGAATGGTTGTTGAGCAGTAGTGCATGCACAGCAGTTTTCAAGCTGCGCTGCAGAACTCTGGGCTCCCTCTGAAAAACATCTTTTTTTTTTTTTAAAAAGCCTAATCCGAGACTGGAAAAAATATCCTCAAAATTTTAGTCACCAACCCCTTACAGGGATTGAGGGGATGAGGTGGGGGAAATAAGTGCCTGCCATCAAACTAATAGGCTCTTTCAGATCCTGGAGTATCTGGTGGGTTTGCTGGAATCTGACTTTGTGACACAGTCATCATTCATGTTCCTGACTACGTTTGCTATGGCACTGCAGTTACCTTACCTGCTACTTTTATTTGTGATATTTAATCACGATGTGCTTGATTTTCCAAACTTCTAACAAAACAAAAAAGTTAATAGCCTTTGCTGCAGCTGTTAACTTTCTGGACCAGAATTCAAACCCTGAAGCTGTCCAAGCCATGTTTGTATTTACAGTATATTTAAGGAGTATTAGGATGTGCGTCTAGGAATAAACAGCTTATCCAGATTTTTGAGGCTGTGGCGGTCAGTTTTCAAAGCACAAATGACACAATAAATGTTTGTGAAGGGATAGATAAGAGAATGCAAAATACGTGGATTTGCATCTGTGCTATTCTCTGACTGATTTTTATTTTTCTTTCTTTTCCCATGTCTGTTGTAACTCCTTCAGAAGCAGGTAATATATTTGGCAGTCTTTTATTTCCGTACTTTGAATTTGCATATTTCTCTTTTAAAAAGTGTTATGTAATCAATGTGTTTTATATTTGCTTACAGCTTTATGGCAGTAGAAATCATGCAGGCTGCAAATAATTGAAATTGCAATATTTTGCCTGTATTCAAAAATAATTACAAGATTATTTTTGTATACAGTACAGGCAACTCCCAATTTACATGGGGATTACGTCCAAGGCACTGCATGCTTAAGTGAAATTGCATATATCTGAAAAAGCCTGCAAACACCCTACCCCTTTCTTGTGACATTTTTGGGTAACTTCCGGGTTTGGCGCAATGTGTGTGGTTATAGTTCTAGCTGTGTGTAATTTATATTTATTTTAAAATATAAATATTGCCTCTTACTACACCCAGTATGAAGCCTAAAGCAATTGCATGAGAATTGTTTGTAGCCAAGTGTTGACAAAGCAGTTTGTTTTTGTTTTTTAAGTAACCAGGTTGCCAGGAATATCCCTTGGAGTGTGTATCCCTACATTTTGTTGTTGTAACTTGGGGGGCTTCAGGTGCCTGGCCTCATTCTCCTTGCCATGCGTGAGATACAGAGAGTTGTAGACTGTGAAATCAGGTGGTGCAGCCCTCAGAGGAGGAGCCATGCTAGTGTAACTTGTACTTAATAGGGCTTATTTCTAAGTAGTCATGCATAAGATTTGTACGGCCTTCCCAAGTGTTGCCACTGATGCTTCTGCCCAATGCAAGGGGTGCAGAGTTGGCTCTAAATTGGAGGTAAAATAAAGCAAACTTAAGGTGATGAGCTCCAGATTCATACTTTTTTCCTGGTCACAGACACAGTCTTATGTAACTGAAGCAGTTCCAAAGTTTGTTTTTCAAGCCATAAGGTTGCTTATGTAAGCAATTCCTGCAGCATTGTTAAGGGCTACTGATTGATTAAGTTTTGTCCTAATCTTGTTCATTTTTTTCTTCATTCTATGGAATCAAATGGTTGGTTTTGGAATCTGAAGGTATATAGACTATTAACTAACTTGAACTGATGTTAGCATTGCATTAATTTTATTTTTTCTATTTCAGATGCTTTTACAGATTCTGCAATCACTGCTAAAGTTAATGGTGAACACAAGGAAAAGGATCTTGAGCCTTGGGATGGTGGAGAAGGCACTACTACAGATGAGCTTGAAGCTTTGGAAACCGATGTTGTGAGCACATCTTTGTCTTGGGTTGACATTTGAGGGAGGGCATGTAGTTTGAAGGAAAATCATCCAAGCAATATAGCATTTTTTATTTTTGCACAAACCGTTCCAAAAAGAGTTGCCTTACTAGGGCAAGGCAGTGTTGTAACTGGGAATTTTTTTCTAAAGAGAACATTAAGGATAGTGGGAACCAGGGTGGATTTGATTTAAACCACGATTTAAATCACTAGTCAGTAAGACTTTATTTAAATCTTGTTTTTCCCCCCCAGAAAGACATTCCTGCTGGTATAATCTTAATATTTACAACCAGATGAAGGTTTCATTTTTGGAATAAAAAATTTTCATAGTAGTTTTTACAGTTATATCAAAAATTACTGATTTGGTTATACTATTAGAAATACATAGATAATTATGAAATTATTGTGCGGTTTAACAAGTTAACTGTTTATATTTGGACAACTTTTCTGCTGTACTTTATTGGAAGGAGAAAAACAATCATTTCCTTAATAACAATTTCCTTAAAAACCAACTTAGACTGAGTTTCAGCACACATGAAAAACTTAAAACAAATCCTTATTTCCTGATGAATAGCCTTTGGACTATAATGTAATTTAAATAGAAAACTATCTTTAGAAAGATATTTTCCTCCAAAAGCATTTTATTTTAAAAATCCAATTAAAATTAATTTTTTTTAAAAAAAAAATATCATTTTTTTAAAAAAAGCATTGATTTTTATCCACCCTGGTGAGAACTAGTTAAAACAGGATTTTGCTGAACCCCTGTACCTTAAAATTGAAGGAACTTCATGTAAATTAAATTTTGTAGATTTAGTGCTAAATTGTCGGCCAATTTATGGAAGTGTTTGAGGTTTTTGTGTTGGGGGACAGGTTCTGTAAGACCTCACCTTTTCATACAGAAATATTTCATATATGTCATATAGATGTCATATGATAAAAATTCTGGATGCTTGTGCAGCCTTGCATTGGTGTGATTGCTCCTTGATTGGTGTGATTTGCTATCCTGCAAAATACCATGTCCTGCAGTCTCTAATCAAGCAGCTGCTCCAGTAGTTGTCTGTAAAATGTAATGAAGATGATTTTGTACAGCATTTTGCTGGGAGATAGCCTTCACCCCCTAGCTCTGTGGCTGGCTCCAATAACCTTCCCAAATATGTTGTGTCTATAATAGTAATGCTTCTTTTTGACACATAAAGGACTAGTCAAAGCAAGGCAAACTATTGGTGTGTTTCATGTAGTAAATAATCTTCCTGTTTTACTAAAGATAATTTGCACAGCAGCTCTTGGGTAAAACATGGCCCAGCAGTTCAAAACATTCCAGGCTTTATGATTTATATCTGTAAAATGCAAAGATACTTCCGTAGGATTAGGGATGGATGTGGTCGTCCAGCAGTTGTTGGATTCCAGTTCCCAGCATGGCCAATGCACAGGGATGATGGGAGTTGTAGTCTGGCAATGTTTGGAGAGCCACAAGTTTCCCACCCGTGCTTTAGATGACTTTTGAACTGTTGTGAATCCCAAGCTTTTTTCCCTTCTAGTCTAATGGATGGGATCCTAATGACATGTTTCGATACAATGAAGAAAACTATGGTGTAGTGTCAACTTACGACAGCAGTTTGTCTTCATATACGTAAGTTACAATAGGTGGTGTGATTTTTATATTTATTGTTCCTGTTTCATTTAGTCTGCAACATTAAGAATATTCCTCCAGGGTCTTTGCCTAGGAAGAGGGTAGGGGGGGAGGACTTTAAATTTTCTCTACCCCCTTGCATGTGTAAGGGTGGATACAGGTTTCTGACGCATGCCAAACTTCATTCTTTTCTGGAGATAGTAGTCAAAAAAGAATTCTAAAGTTTAAACAGTTGCCAACATTCACTTGATACATATTGACCAGTATAAACATTTAAAAAAAGCAGATGGGGGAGGGAATCCTTTGGAATGAGGTCAGTTTTGCCGTCTGAACCCTATTTTACTGTAATCAGCATATCACAAATTTGACTGCTTAACAGGAAGCTTTGGGCAGTGTGCTATGTGTACTCTTCCTGCCAACCTAGCAGTTTGAAAGCACGTCAAAGTGCAAGTAGATAAATAGGTACTGCTCCAGCAGGAAGGTAAATGCCATTTCTGTGCGCTGCTCTGGTTTGCCAGAAGCGGCTTAGTCATGCTGGCCACATGACCCGGAAGCTGTACGCTGGCTCCCTCAGCCAATAAAGCGAGATGAGCGCCGCAACCTTTACCTTTATGTGTACTCTGTATTGTATCACAATACTTTATTAGTTGGCTTTGCCCTTGACAGCAAATCAACAGGATCAGGGTGCAGATTCATTACCCCAAATGATACAAATCCCAAATTCAACTTGTTCTTAATCAGGGGGTTGTCGGTCTGTGGCAGAGGAGTTCCTTTGCAGAGAAGATGACAGTGCGGACAGGATTTCCTGAAGGAAGCTGGTTGGGAAGTCACTGGCAGATGTCACCGTCATGCCACCATCAGGTGGCTCCTCCAATGCTGCAATCTTAACACTGTAACCCATGGAATTTTTTTTGCTTGCATTTAGAGTTTAAAACCAATCTCCTCCTTTTCTTACCTCTCCTTCTCCCCTTTGTTTTAGGGTACCCCTTGAGAGGGATAATTCCGAAGAATTTTTAAAAAGGGAAGCCAGAGCAACCCAGTTGGCAGAAGAAATTGAATCTAGCGCTCAGTACAAAGCTCGAGCTGCTTTGGAAAATGATGACCGGTCAGAAGAGGAAAAATACACAGCTGTTCAGAGAAGTGCTAGTGAGCGAGAAGGCCATAGTGTGACCCCCAGGTATCTGGCAGGGCAGCAGGGGGAAGTGGGGATTCACTACATTTTCATATAATTTTAGAAGTTGGTATTGAATTGTTTTTACAGGCCAAGTAGTTTGGCATTCATCCGTTGATTGAGTTTCTGGATGATAGCATAGCTTCTCTGTAATCTTTGTACAGTTTATGTGGAAAAGGGATTGCTACATCTTACAAGGCTATTTTCCTACATAAGGAGTGTTCTTCCTCTAAACTTGTATAAGGATCCTCAGTCTTCTGTGTGTGCAGTGGAATCTGAATGAGGGTCCACCTAAAATGGTTCAGTTGTAAGACTGGACTGTTTCTCTGTATTTCAAATTAGTGGAGATATTTGTATGTATACAGTGCTACTTTTCTAGAAAAAGGTGCCAGAACTCACCATGAATGCCTCCCTTGTTCTCTTATCATGGCAATGGCACCCACCTGAGAGGTGCTGGAACCGAGTTTCAGCTCTACCTAGCTCCTAGCCGTGATTAGTCAAGCTACAGGTTGGGGCTAATTCTTATTTCCCTTTCTTCAATCCATCTCTCATGTAGCAGTGGCGGGCTTTAAGCTTTCCAGCCAGGCCTCTACCATTGCATATACACGCATTTGTGTGAGGACCCTTCCGAGCTGCCTGAATCTAAGAGAATGAGGGAGGTGGGGGCGTATTTATTTGACCTGCGGACGCAGGTGGCGCTGTGGTCTAAACCACTGAGCCTAGGGCTTGCCGATCAGAAGGTCGACGGTTCGAATCCCCGCGACGGGGTGAGCTCCCGTTGTTTGGTCCCAGCTCCTGCCCACCTAGCAGTTTGAAAGCACGGCAAAGTGCACATAGATAAATAGGTACCGCTTCGGCAGGAAGGTAAACGGCGTTTCTGTGCGCTGCTCTGGTTCGCCAGAAGCGGCTTTGTCTTGCTGGCCACATGACCCGGAAGCTTTCTGCGGACAAACGCCGGCTCCCTCGACCTATAGAGCGAGATGAGCGCACAACCCCAGAGTCATCAGCGACTGGACCTAATGGTCAGGGGTCCCTTTACCTTTACCTTTAGGGGCGACCCCCAAAGCAGCTAGGGAGACAGCTTGCTGTAGTTTTTTTAGCACCTCCACAGGTAGATGTGTGTGTGTGTGTGTAGACACACACACATACACGCGTGTACAATTTGTTTGCATCTCATTCCTTTGTTCATCTTTCTATGTACTGATAACATTTATTGTTTATGATTTCTGTATTTATTGGACATGTGTTAGTGGATCCATATGACAATGATGTCAGCAATACTGAGATGATCCCAAGTATTATTTTCAGAACCCGGCATTAAATGTCTCAATGTCCAGTATTGCTGGTGGCTCTGAGCTGTAACTTGTTGTCGTTGTTGTATAGAAATAATGACAACTCTCCCAATTTGAAGCTAATGTGAATTGCTAATATCAAGCATGTCCTGCTTCCTTTTATTTCTGAATATTTAAAAGTTTCCCTGCCCTTAAGAACAAAGCAACTTGTGATTTTAAGCCAAGAGCTGAAGTCCATCTTATGCCTCTCTTCCTCCCTGCTTTTTTCCTCAGGGAGAATAAGTACATTCCACCTGGACAGCGGAATAGAGATGTTCTTTCCTGGGGAACTGGAAGGCAGAATTCTCCAAGGATGGGCCAGTCCAGTTCAGGCCCCCCAATTTCAAGATCTGGGTCTCACTCATCGGACTACAGTTCTAACTCTGGAGCAGACCAAAGAGTAGTTAATGGAGGCAAGTGTTCATCATGACTGAAATAAGAAAGCCTTTGTAGAGAGAGCTCACCATCGCTGGATCCCTGGGGTAGTAGCCCTTTGAAATAATGTCTCCTGTTGCATCCCACCACTAAAACAGAAAGAAACTAAAGCTGTGTCCATGGATATATAATGAATTCCCTTTTGAAAACATCAAGCGAGTCCCTGTTGCATTAGAAAGGGCAGTTCTCTAACTCCCTTTATTGCTGTAGTCCCAGTGTGGTCAGTAGGTCTGCATCGGCTGAACTAGCCAAAAAATGCTTCTGTTTAGTCCTCACTAAGTGTTGAAATGGAGATGGATCTGGTGGATGGGAAGAAAGGCAATCCAACAGTCTTCTCTCTGGTTTGGCTCCATATAATAATAACACCTTTATTGTCAATGTACAACCTGTGTACAATGAAATTAACCGAGTCTCCCCCCCCCAACACTCAATCTCATTGCACTCTGTGTGCTTGTCGCACAACACTTCACACCAAGCACACTTGCTACCAGATGCTGCTTACAATAACCTTGGCAATACCAGTAACCAGTTACTTTACGCATACATCAATAACAGCTGCAGCTTTTTTGTGTTCTTAAAATTTAACTTCCAAAATTGGCATAAAGTAATCAAAATACAAAGGACGCGGGTGGCGCTGTGGGTTAAACCACAGAGCCTAGGGCTTGCCGATCAGAAGGTCGGCGGTTCGAATCCCCGTGACGGGGTGAGCTCCCGTTGCTCGGTCCCCGCTCCTACCAACCTAGCAGTTCGAAAGCACATCAAAGTGCAAGTAGATAAATAGGTACTGCTGCAGCGGGAAGGTAAATGGTGTTTCCGTGCGCTGCTCTGGTTCGCCACATGACCTGGAAGCTGTACGCCGGCTCCCTCGGCCAGTAATGCGAGATGAGTGCTGCAACCCCAGAGTCGGTCACGACTGGACCTAATGGTCAGGGGTCCCTTTACCTTTAATCAAAATACATAGTCCAGTTAAAAACAAAACTGTAATTCCTTTTTTGTGTTGTAAGCTGCCCTAGGGGTCTTTGGTGCCATGTGTGGCAAGGTATATATTTTGGTAAAGAAATACAGCACATTTTTCTTAAGTGTGGGCGTTGGGGGAAGAAAAGGCCTGGACTGCATTGATTTCAGGTAAGTGGCATTAACAAGACTTTGAACTGCAACTGGTCAAAAGCAAATGATAGGTGTGTGGTACCTGCAAGATAAAATGAGGCTGAAGCCCACCAAGCACCCCTGCAGCTCCTCCTCCTCTCTTTTTACATTGTGGGTCCCATGAAGGGCCGCTGTTCAGATGAGCAAATAAGTCCATGCCTTGGACTTGTGTCTTTCTGTTGCTTCCTATATATTCCATGGAAGGCCTTGTGTTTTTGAAGTGCAGCAGGTTTGAATTTGGAAACAGTGCCCTCTAGAGGAACCTCCTGCTGTAGCCCAGGGGCAGAGATCTATGTGGAGGCTTGTGGCCCAATTTCCTCTTTCACAAAAATTCTGAATGACTTCATTATTGAAAGGGCACAATAGAAGTAAATGTCAGCAGCTAAACACAGCTCTCTTTGTAACGTAATTTCTGTAGTTTTCACATGTCTTAGCATTTGAAAGTGGTACATCCAGCGGTCAGTGTGCTTCACCCGCTTAATGAAATTCCCTGGAAGCCTCTTGTAGCTCCATTTCTGAAAAGCTGCTGTGCCAAGTGATGCATTCAGTGCACTCCTTTTACCCTGGGCAAGTTGATGCAGGCATGTTTTCCTTGATACATGGGGGATTAGCTGCACATTTTGGTTTTCTTCGCCGCTCATGGAACCATGCACAGCTATCTGTGATTAAGCACAAGCCATATAAGTGTGGTCCATTGTATGCAAATAGTCTTAACTGATTTACACGCCGTTGTCTTTTCCATGGTAGTGTTCATAGATCCTGAATTTAACCCATTGGGGGGAAACTCTGGTTGGTGATTGCAAACTGATCTGTCCTAGATTGAGGGTGGACTAACTGCAGATTTTTTTAAAATTTTGATTTTGTACAAACCTGTAGAAATCCCCAATGGGTTAAAAAAAAAAAGGTATGAGAAATCATTTTTGTCATTTTTACTTTCCCCTCCCTCTGTTTCCCCCCCCCCCATAATTTTATTTTCTTTAGTTTTTATACTTTCCTTCATATCATTTGTTCTGTCAGGTGTTCCCTGGCCATCGCCTTGCCCATCTCCTTCCTCTCGCCCACCTTCTCGCTACCAGTCAGGTCCCAACTCTCTTCCACCTCGGGCAGCCACCCCTACAAGGCCGCCCTCCAGGCCCCCTTCGCGGCCGTCCAGGCCCCCGTCTCACCCCTCTGCTCATGGCTCTCCAGCACCTGCCTCTACTATGCCTAAACGCATGTCTTCAGAAGGTACAAAGACCACAGTTTTGTTTGTTCATGAATTTTTGTTTGTCTTTGTGTTCCCCCCTTCCTCTTGTGAGTTACAGTTAAAAGAATTGTTCTCTTCATTACTAAACCTTTTATTTGTGCACTTCAAAAAAATTAAAGTTTTTGTTTTTGTTTTGTTTCTGTTAACCTTTTGTTTGTTTGTTTGAAAAAGGGAATTTCACAGAAAACCAAACCATTAAAGTGATGGCCCTTTCCTGAAAGTGAGAAATTCAGCTTCCTAGTGCTACTTTAGTGCATTGCAGAGTACATGTGGATGTATCATCTGCAGTCACTTAGCCATGATTGCAGGATCACACCGTTTCCCCTACCAATCACTGGCTGTAACCATGGTTAAAGGTTATATCTCCATTGCCGTTAACCATGTTCAGTGCTAACTATGTTTTGTTTGGATTCAGATGCCAAGTTAAAAACAAACTGGTTAGCATTAGCCATGGTTAAGATGAATGTCACCTTCAGCCTTTATTAAGGCCAGTCCGGGGAATTGCTGTGCTAGATGGGAAGATCAGGTGGAGGGACAGGTATATGGACCTGAGGCCCATTCCTGATCCCATAACCCTAGTTAAGGAGTTGAGAGAGCTGCATCTACATATTTCCTGAAGTGGCTGGTGATGGTTTTTTTTGCTCAGAATGATGCTTTATGACATAAATCTGTTAAAAATGTCTGATTCACATTGTGCCCACTGCAGAATCCTTACTGGCAATTGCGGTGAGGGAGGCTGGTTAGAAGTGGATGGAACTTAATTGTGTATTTAAATTCAGTTTGATTTCTTCTTGACTTTCCTGAAACTGTTCAGTGGAATTGAATTATTTTAATTCTGTCTTGAGAGGATGAGACTTGTTCTGCAATAAGGAATCATAGATTGAACCTATTCTCAGCTGCAGCTAATTTCCATACTTTAATTGCATTCAACTCATATACTTTATCTAGGAATTTAAATGTGGGCTGCTTATTTTGCTGTTAAATTTTCTAAGTTCTCTGCTGCCAGGAGGGCTAGAGCATTCAAAGCGGTCAGGTTTGGGTTTTGTTGGCAAGAGTTAACTGGTGAAATCCACTTGAATTCTCTCTGTTGTGCTTTTGCACATCTCCTCTTTTTGTTTTATGGGACAAGTGCATATAGGGGACATGTCCAATGGATTGTGTCCTAACCTAGCATCTGTCTGGCTTCATATTTTTTTCTCCCCTGTTTTGCAGTTTTGTCATGAACTGTATAGAGAGAAGTGCTGATTTTTAAATGTCCTGAGACCATGTATGATGATGGCAGCCCAGGGATGGGGACCCTTTGTGCCTCCAGATGTTTTGGACTACAGCCTCCATCAGCCCCAGCCAGCATGGTTAGGGATGATGGAATCTGTAGGGTCTAAGGTTCCCCATCTCTTATGTAGCAAAAATTAATAGAATTCAGCGGGGTTGGGGGGGAGCACGGAGATTTCATGTTGTGTTCATAGTTTAGGGTGACTTTGCATGTGTTGCTTTCTTCAGGACCTCCGCGGATGTCTCCAAAGGCACAGCGGCATCCTCGAGGCCACAGAGTCTCTACTGGGAGGGGCACAATTTCAAGTGGCTTAGAATTTGTCTCTCACCCCGTGCCAGGAGAAGCCACACCTTCATCGGCCCGAGGCAGCCCTTCAGGTGGGACATGGTCATCGGTAGTCAGTGGTGGTAAGTCAAGCTCAGCTTCCTACAGAAAGTCCTGTTTGGGGATTTTACAGTTAAAAGAATCCTGTTTCTTAAGCCAAACATTTGAGAACCCAACAGGCCTGCTGATGATGGTTGGCTAATCCTGGTTCTTTATTTTGCCTGGCTAGAACCCAAATGGTACAACTGAGGGTGGTAAAACTGGATTGTCATGGAAAACAGCAGATGTGCTGTTTCTCCCTTCTACTTTGATAGACTGTTTTTATCAGTTGATTACATTCCTTTACAGAGACAGGCTGGTAGGTCAGTTGATTGGAGCTCCCAGCCTTTATTAGGTGATTTGACTTTTCTTTTCCCTCCAGTCTCTTCTGTGTGTTCATCATCCTCTGGAGTGATGATCAGGCTGTTTTCCTTGTGCTCCTGTGAGCCTCAGTATTCTTAGGCCTAAACCCCATATGATGTCCCAAGGTGGACTTTCACAGGGCAGCGAGTTTAGGATTGTGCCGCAGATCGATTTCTGGGACTACAAACAGAAATTGGTTCTTACGATGAATTTCTGTTTGAAGAGCGGACTGGGTCATTAGGAGATGGAGGCTGGGTCTCAGATTCTTTTCCATGTTAGTGAGGGCTGGTAATAGGAAGCGACCTGACTGCTTAAAGTCTCCCTTTGCTTCAATGCAATCAATTATCAAGCATTGTTTCACAGTAGAAGGATTCTTAGTACTGAATTCTACAAGAATCGTTTAAAAGAAGCACTTACTGCTTGGGGGAAGAGGAGCAACATCACAGAAATCTGGGGACTTTCCTAGGAAAGGAAAAAGGGGTTTTGGTGACAATTTTATCAGCTCATTGTAAGTCTGGCATTAGGTCTCACTCCTTTTAGTACAAAACAGCTGTGCAGTGTTTCAACAGGGTCTGTTTTATTCTGTTTCTAGTCCCTAGGTTGTCCCCTAAAGCACACAGACCCCGGTCTCCAAGGCAGAGCAGTGTTGGCAGTGTGCCTTCTGGGCCAGCTCTGTCTTCTCCTCAAGCTGGCTCTACTCCAGCAGAGCCTGTAGCTGCACCTGTTCTAGCTGCATCTCCTACCCCAGCCAGCCCTGCATCCATCAGAGCAGGTACACCATCAGCTGAAGGTAAGAAGCCCTTTTATCTTGCCCTGTTCTGAGCCTGAGTAGAAATGCAAAGGCATATGATGATCTAAAAATTGCTTCTGTGTTTTAAGTGGTTGGAGAGCAGTTCTCACACACGTTTATTTTTATGCATTAGGTTTGCTAATCATATGCAGTCAATTTTCTCTCTGTGTGGGAATCTTTACACAGAGGGAGAAAACTGGCGGCTCCAGGCAACTACATAATTTTCTGAATGGCTGTTGAAAATTACACAAATAAGTAGGAAAAGGTTGTGCTCTGTTTTTCCTGACGTCCTGCTGACTTTCTTTCAACTCAGTCGATTAGGGCAGTCTTCCCCAGCCTGGTGCCCTTCAGCTGTTCTAGAATTAAACTTCCACAAATCCCATCTGTTATGTCTACTCTATGCCATCTGGGGCTTACAGGTGAAAATCGAAAAATTAGAATATCGTGGAAAGGTTCATTTCTTTCAGTAATTCAACTTAAAAGGTGAAACGAATATATGAGAAACTCATGATATGCCAAGTGAGATATGTCAAGCCTTTATTTGTCATAATTGTGATGATTATGGCGTACAGCTGATGAGAACCCCAAAGTAACAATTTCAACTTTGGGGTGCTCATCAGCTGTACGCCATAATCATCACAATTATAACAAATAAAGGCTTGGCATATCTCGCTTTGCATCTCATGAGTCTATCTCATATATTAAACTCCAGTAGCTAATGAAAACAATTGCTTACATAAATTGACTTTTTCACAATATTCTAATTTTTCGAGTTTCACCTGTATGGGAGTTGAAGTCCAAAACAACTGGAGGGCACCAGGTTGGGAAAGGCTGGATTAGGGTTTTATACAGTAAAACAGCAATATTTAAAAAGTAATATTGCCCTTCCATGTATTATTATTTTGGAAGAAATACATTTAATTTTATTTGCAGAGCTGCTGTTGTTCTTCTTGTTGTTTCTAGCCCACCTTTTCCCTAGTCCAGGACTCAAGACTGCCTACATAGACAAACTAGAAAAAAGTAAAAACCATAGAAAATCATTAAAATGTAATTAAACACTAATAGAAGTAAAATATTAAAAAGATTCATTAACAAAAAATCTAGAATGAAAAGTGGCTCTTTGAAAGTCATTCTTTAGTCATCTTCATCATCATCATTTTATTTGTACGTCGCCTTTCCAAAATCAAGATGGCTTACAACATGAAAAGATTTACATAATTACAAATATATCAAAAGTAGTCATAAGCAATAAATAAAAAACAGCAGAAAGTACACAACCAAATTGAATAATTTCCGCATAAATCATAATATTTAAAAATAAAGATACAAAAAATAATATTAATAACAGCAACAATACCCAGTACAAGAGTTTTTCCAGCAACCTCAGCTTTTGTAGCTGTTGTCAGTCAGGGCCCTGTTCTCCCAGGCTGGATAGAGAGAGGCCCGCAAGGGAATAAGTAAGTCTTCCACGACTCACAGCCAAGGTTATGTTGGTTCCCCAAATAAATGGAGACACAATCAGGATAATACCTTGTATGGGACAAATTGTTTTGGTGCTGAGCTTTGTGAGCTTCCTGGTTGCATAGAAATCTTCAACAACTTGTCCCTCTTTCCTTTCCTTCCCCACCCATTGCTATCTAGAGTTATTAAGAGTGCTGTGTATATGAAATCTCAAAACAGGACTGATTTTCCTTCCTAGCTAAAGATTCAAGGCTTCAGGACCAGAGGCAGAGTTCTTCTCCTGCTAGCACCAAGGAACCCCTGAAGCCAAGTGAAATGTCTCCCAGCTTTAGCAAACCTGAAAACAAAGGTAGGGGTTTTCTGAAGTTGTGTTCAACTCCCATCAGTTGCAGCCAATAAAGACAGTGGTCGGGGAATAATGGGAGCTGGAGCCCACTACATCCGGAGGCACCTTGTTGGTTACTCCTGTACTGCAGGCTTAGTTACATTGCTGTTTGGATTGTTGTAGAGATTTGGGAAAGACAACATGGCATGCAGCCCTCAAATATATTTCTGTGCACAATGAAAAAGGAGTTCTTAGTTTACAGATCACTCCAGTTTCTCTGCTGCTTCAGCTACTTGATTCCCACCCCACAACCTCCTGGGTTGTAACTGGATTGCAATTTCCACTGAACTCTTGGGAGGGGGGGTGTTCTTTTCTTTTTCCCCTGAGCTGAGACAGCATTTCAGATTTGGGTCACTGTACTGGGACTTCCTTTAGATAGTTTCAATTGGCCCAAATATATGCTGGATCCATGTCATCTGTTATTTATAACCCAGTATATATGTATATTCTCTTAACAGGTGTGTCTCCAGCTGTTCTAGAACATAGAAAACAGATTGATGATTTAAAGAAGTTCAAGAATGATTTTAGGGTAAGTGCTTTTGCTATTAATGACAGCTGTCACTGAATAGACAAGGCAGTACCAGATCAAACTACACACAGGTAGGAACGGTGGCTTCAGGAATAAGCATTTGTAAGCAGATTAAAATATATAACACATAAATCCTTGTCTATTCTCTCCCTCGACTAAAAGTACATTGCCTAGGGCAATGAAGGTCACAACAGGACATTCAAATGGCTGCAAATAAGCGTGCCCCCTGCCTTGCCACCCTCTCATCCATATACATACACTTCTTGAAATGTTGTACAGGCACCCTCTGTGGGAAGGGAGTTCCACAACTTAAGGGCTTACTTCTCCTGGACTTCCACCCCCTGAGCTTCTGAGTATGGTAGAAGAAGCAAGAGGACTCCCTCTACTGATATTAGCACCCAGTATATTCCTGGTTTTTCTGTACATCAGTCTGTGGAAAATGAAGCAAATTTTATTTCAGGCTGTAAGAAATAATGTGCAAAACTAAAATCAATGTAGACTGTGCCTTCTCTTCAGATACCCTCGGTCAGGAAGTACCTGCTAAAAGTATGAATTTTCTGTTTCCTCCCACCCCAACCCCCCTGCACCCTCCAGTTACAACCCAGTTCCGCCCCAGAAACAGTGGAACAGCTGCTAACCAAAAACAGAGATGGTGAAAAATCCAGAGAGGTTCCTAAGGAGAAGGGTGACGCCAGCAGTAAGGACTCTGTAACCGAAACTGGCAGCAATGCCACCTCAACCAGTGGCAGCAGCAAATCAAACAGCCCCAGTATTTCACCACCTGGTGGCAGCCTGGAGCAAAAGCGAGGGCCTGAGGTGACCTCGCAAGGAGTGCAGACCTCTGGCCCCGGAGCGAAGCAGGAGAAGGAGGAGAAAGAAGAGAAAAGGGACACCACCGAGTGAGTAATTCTGGCTGCAACAGCTCCTGCACAGATTTGGCACTGCTTTTGTGGAGGGCCCAGTTCTTGAGATGACTCAACCATGCACAGCCTTTTCTTCCCTGCTCCTTATTTGCATTTAACATCTTTGTATGAAGTTTTCTACCTCCACTGCTGGAGGCAGTGCTTATAATGCTGAGTGCTTAGAATGCCAACTTAAGGGAATCACAGGTGGGCAGAGTGCTGTCGCTCCCCGGTCTTGCTTGTGGGTTTCCCACAATAGGCACCTGGTTCACCACTGTGCAAACAGGATACTGGACTAGATGGGCTTTTGGCCTGATCCTGCTACAGGGCTCTTCTGAATGTTCTTGTGCTCTTCTGGTCAGCTTCTGGTGTCAAATTGGAAAATATGCACAGGACTTTTAGGGGATGTATTATACAGCAGCACCTGGAGAAAAATGGGTGTTTGATCAGTGATTAGGGAGAGAAAACTATTTTCTATCCCTGTTCCCTTGCCAGTCTTTCTCCTCCTACTCTGTGAAATTCATCCAGAATTTCATGCTTTTGTTGGAAGGCTTGTGTTGCATTTTGAAATAGAAATGAGGCATCAAGTGATGGGCAGTTTTCCTCCACTCCACTAACGGAGGCAGAATCTGTGGACGCTTCCACTTCCACCGGGTGGGGTAGTTGCCCTCTCGGTTTTCAGCCTACCTCCACAGAGGGATTATGGCTGACAGAATCTCTTATGGAGTTTAGAAGCTGTGAATTATTTTTTTAAAAGATACTCTTCCCTCTTCTTCCTTAGTTGTTGTTGCTAGTTGTTGCTTCTTAATGTATTTACTAAATTTGTATATTGCCTTTCTGCTGATACGCTCAAGGTTTCTCACAGTTTAAGACAGCAGCTACCATGGGACTGTGCAGATTTTGCTGGGCTCCCAGCCAGCATAGCTAATGGTCAGGGGTAATGGGAACTGTAGTAACAATATCCGGATGACCACAGGATAGCAACCTTTGGTTTGCAGGCTATGTATTTTATTTATTAACTTTAATTTCATAAGAGTCATATACCACTTGATTGTGAAGAAAAGCTTCAAATTTTGATAGACATGATCCAAAAGGGAACATGGAGAGAAGAGGAATATTAGCAAATTCAGGTCCCGCAAGAGGTGTGTTTGTGTGAAAGAGAGAGGGGGAGAAACTGACTTCTAGGATGGGAGGAGCCAAATAGTATTTGGCCCCATCTGAACCAAAGAAGGTTAGGGATTTTGGTTCACCCCTCCCCGGGATATTATTTTTGACCCGGAGCCTCTAATATCTTCGTGCAGCAAGAGCTGCAGCTCGGGATCCAGGACTTGTTAGCAGAGCTCTCTGGGTGGCAGCTGGGCCTTCTCACGCTCTACAACAGGCTGCTGGCAGGAGGATGTCCTCGCAGCTGCTTATCTGTGGCCTCTATTGCCACAAGCAGACCTTCCAGTTTTGATTGCTGCAAGGAGACCTTGTGCCTTCTCAGTGGTTCTGTTCTGGCTGCAATCTGTCCGTTCTAGTAGCTAGTAGAAGACCTTGAGCCTCCAAGGAGCTGCAAGCAGCCCATCTATAACACTGACTGCTGATAAGCTGTGGTTGCAGGCCCCCAAGTATGTGTGGGGGAAGTCAAGGCATCATGCTAAGAGTCCTTACTGCGCTGCTAATCTGCAGCCGCCCCTCCCCCATTGGTCTAGTTCAGGGATGGCTAGCACATTGCCTTCCAGATGTTGTTGACTCCACCTCCCATCATCCCCAGCTAGCATGGACGATAGTTAGAAATGGTGGGGGTTAATAGTCCAGCAACATCTAGAGGGCCAAAGGTTAGCCTCCCCTGCTGCAGCCCTTCAGTCTCAGAAAAAAAGGAACAGCCTAAGGTCAAGGAAATAGCGGTGTTGGGAGTGTTTTCTAGTTAAAACCTTGCAATGAACATCTTTTTCCTGTCCTTACTTTCCTCTTTGGTGGCAGCTCCCCCTTCAATAGAATGTGTTACATTTTGATAGATTTTTAGTTGTGTTGTGCATCCTCAGCAATATAATAATAATAATAATATTTTTATTTATTTATACCCCGCCCATCTGGCCGGGTCTCCCCAGCCACTCTGGGCAGCCTCCAACAGATATTAAAATACATTAAAATATCACAGGTTAAAAACTTCCCTAAATAGGGCTGCCTTCAGGTATTTTCTGAATGTCAGATAGTTGTTTATCTCTTTGACCTCTGCTGGGAGGGCGTTCCACAGGGCGGGCGCCACTACCGAGAATAGAAATTCCTACACACAGAGGACAACTCCCTGCCACTCACGCCCAATGCACACGGTGCAGGTTTGAAGCCTCTACAAGTCTTCCTCCACTAGTAGATGTGAGGAGTCAACCATCCCTGGATATCCAGCTCTTATCTGAGAGAAATGAACTATCATGGTGGGAAGTCCAATCTGACACGCATCTTTCTTGTGTTTCCCCCCCACCCTTCCATAGACAAGTTAGAAAATCAACACTGAACCCTAACGCAAAGGAGTTCAACCCTCGATCATTTGCTCAGGTGAGTCTTAAGAGGCATCGCTGCCCTCATTCTCTGCTTATCTGAAGCTGCATTTCTTTACGTGCCACCCACTAGAAGGAGTCGCTGCATGGTTTGTTTTTCTGCTTTAACCAGCCGTAACGAGAGCTCGCTGGGAAAAGTCCATGGGGCATGTTGATGCACGCTTGACCAAACTGTTCAGTGCCTACTTACTGCTCAGCTATTCCGTTTTTTTTCCTTTTTGGCAGCCCAAGCCTTCCACCACACCAACGTCACCCCGTCCGCAGGCCCAGCCCAGCCCTTCCATGGTGGGCCATCAACAGCCCACTCCGGTGTACACCCAGTCGGTTTGTTTCGCACCAAATATGATGTACCCTGTTCCCGTGAGTCCAGGTGTTCAGGTAAAGCGGCGAAGGCTTTAATGTGACAAGCTTATACTTGCTGCATTGAGTGTGGATAACAACTTGTCACTGCTTTGGAGTGTGACAGGCAGAACAGGGCATGAAGCATGTGAGAGTCCTTTGTGTTTACATATGGGAGATGATGTGTGTGTGTATCAGTGAGTAAGGAAAAGTTTAAGAAGCCCCTCTCCCATACAAATGCCCCCCATTAATGTTACCTGCTCAAATTTGGACTTGGATGCCTTTGTTTGCCAAAGTGATGTGCATTTTCGCCTTCTGAAAAGAGGCTGGGCCACTTTCTTGGCACTTAAAAATATTGAGTACCGCTACTAGCTAGAAGGCTACCTTGAAATGTATGCAAAGGCCTACTCAATGTCTTGAAAGAAGATCCCATCAGATCAGTAACTTTGTATTTGCAGAGCTCATGTGACTGAGAGCATTTGTCCTTGCGTGCTCTATTTGTGAAATGTATACTCTCCCAAGAGGAGATCCTTGTTGGAGGGACTGGCCAACTATTTAGTTAGCCAACTGTTCTTACCCTTCTGTACAACTGAGAGAAGAGTATTTGCTGTGGCCACAAGAAAATTACTACAACAAATGTCAGAAACGATGAGCGTATATGATAAGATGTGCATTTTAAGCATGTTGATTCCCTGTACACACCTTGGTTTGTTTACTTATTTTTACTTTGGGTCCAGTTTTATTTGATACTTGATTTTGTTCATGACCTGCAATGATGATGAAATCTTCTAATAGCCTAATTGATTAAACAGTGTGTTATTGACTTTACTAATAAGAGACCAGAGTTCAAAGAACTTTTAGTTCATCTCAGTAGAATGCATTGTGCTCTTTCTGGCTGCCACAGCATTCCAAAATTATCTCCTAGTGGTGCCAATTTGTCTTCAGTGGTTGGTATATGGGGATCACTTTAAGGCATTTATTTTTAGTCACGTTTCTAACAAGTATTTTGATCCCGTTCCCTCCCACTCAAGCTATTTTCACCTGCCTGTTGACTTCAATGAAGCTTGCACATCGTGGCACTGTTAACATTCTTTCAAGCAAAGGCCTGGTTCAGATATAAAAGTAGCTGCCTAAAGAGAATGAACATGGTGCTGGTGCTTTCCCTCCTCCTGTCTCTCTCACACTGTAATGGAGCAATTCAAGGTTTTGTTACGCCATAGTTTCCGGTTAACACTGGAGCATGGAAATTGTAGCTTAAACTACACACCATCTAAATCAAGCCTGAGGGAAGCTATCTTAACATTCAAGGCAAATGTGATGTTCAAGGCAAATGTGATGTTCAAGATAAGTTCAGTCCTCCCACTCAGGTGGTTCCCCCTCTTCCCCGCCCCCAACAGTTAGCATCTCCACTTAGCTTTTTTGTGTGTGCTAACTTTTGGGTTCCCCCAATACCTCCCTCTTGTCTGCCGGTGGTGCTGTTTGGGCTATATAAGGAATGGTGACAGTCAAGTGGTGTTGGTGCTGCTGCTGCTGCAGATAGCCATGGTTGGTTCCTAAAACTAACCTTTGGAGAGTTCCGCCCCAGGATCCTCTGAGCATTGCAAGGAATCCTTTGTGGGCACCTCTTGGGTTGGGTGGTGAGGTTCAGCACAAGATGATGATGATGATGATGATGATAATAATAATATTAATATTTTATTTGTATACCGCCTTTCTATCTTACGATACTCAAGGCGGTTTACAAGCAGAAGAAACAACAAATCTCACAACAATCCAATGCAATACAAAAATATGATAATACAAAACTTCAAAATAAACAAGCTACATCAAAAAGTAACGTTCAACAATCATTAGAGTAATATAAAACAATATCAACATATAAAAGTTAAACAGAAATCCACTCAACATTTACAACAAACAATTTCTAAACTAATCGATAAAACAACGGCATAAAGTACATAAAATAATACAATACAAATTGAGAAGCAAAGACTAGAGGGTGGAGCAAGGCAGTTGGAAGGAGGCCTTGCCTGATGGAGTCTCTCCCCTCACAGTTCTTCCTTCAGGACCTTATGAAGAGTCCCAGGGCCAGGGGGTGGGGCAAGGCAGGTGGAAGGAGACCTTGCCTGATGGAGTCTCTCCCCTCACAGTACCGGTAGCAGACAGTACCGGTAGCACCCATAATCAAATGTTTGTTGGTAAAAGTGTGAGGTGCATATCTGCTGGGAACCCAGTGGGGAGCAGGCCGCCACGCATGACTTTTATCCAGAGAGGAGAAATATGCATATGATGTGGGGTGTGTGCACATGTCTTCCTCTAATTGTTGACCATGTCATTTTTCAGCCTTTGTACCCCATTCCCATGACGCCTATGCCAGTCAACCAGGCCAAGACCTATAGAGCAGGTAAAGGTGAGAATAATACAGTATTGCATGCTCTTGTGCGTAGCTTGCATGTAGAATAACTAACATGCCTTGCTCACTGTTCTGTTACACTTTGCTTATGAATTAGCAACCTGCCTTTCTGTGCAACTCCCTTACCAAGCCGCCGCTGCTGCCTCTTCTTCTTCCTCCACCTCCTGTTCATGTGTCCTCTTGTTTCTTAGATTTTGCAGCACTGAGCAGGCAAAGTTTATAGCAGCATAGGGCCTTGTGTCTTGGCTCCAGTTCTAAATACTTGAATGGATGCTTTTAAGCATGCTTAAGGCTGAAAGATTCTATGCACACTTTCCTAGAGTTACACCCTGCTGAACACAGTGCACAACTTACCCCTCAGTAACATGCATACGAAGGTACTGAAAGAGTGTTTGGTTAGCTCCTGTTCTAGGTACTAATGATGAGCAGAAGCGACATAATGACTTGCCATGCCAGAGGCTTGTTTCTTCTGTTCGGCTTTTAGCTGAAGGAAGCTTTTATGCATACAGTTGAGCACATAGCTACTGATTCTGAAAGCTCCTCCCTGACATCAGAGTGCTGTGTTCTTACTGTTGTTATGGGCTCTGTTGGTCTTAGGGAGAAAAAATGCAATCGTAGAAAAATAATAATTATGCCATTCTTCTGTATGGGAGGAATTGTATGGGTTGTCTCTGCCCATCTCTCCACAGGCAGGAAGTAAAATCTTTTAAAAGTAAAATATTTTTGTTGCACCAGAGCAGTGTTCCAGTATATATCGGCTAATGCTTGGATAGTCTTTCTGTGATGCCTTCTTTCTGCCTGAATGATAGCCCAGCCTACTCTGAGCTGACCTCTCTCCTGTTGCCTTAAAGCCTGCTCACAGGGTGAGATTCTTGAACTCAACCAGCAGCTGACTCATCTGTGTTTTGGCTTCCTTGTGGGTTGCCGTTGTACCTAGCTGTACGTAGAAATGTTGGCATAGGTTTACTTTTTTGGGGGGTGCTTTCTTAATGTGCCCTTTCCCCTTCTTTTGCAGTATCAAATATGCCCCAGCAGCGGCAAGACCAGCACCATCAGAACACCATGATGCACCCTGCCTCTGCTGCCGGGGCTCCTATTGTTGCTACACCACCGGCTTATTCAACGCAGTACGTCGCCTACAGCCCCCAGCAGTTCTCCAACCAACCTCTCGTTCAACATGTGCCGCATTACCAGTCTCAGGTATGCCTTCAGCCGAGCTCTTTGCAGCTTGAACGGTGGAATTAGAATGTTTATTTTGCCACGCTGCATAAGTGGTGATGCAGTGCTTGCATAGCACTTCAAAAAGAGCTACGTACTGCCTATGGTGATACATCCAGGGCCATTGTCACATGATGCCCTGTGTGCATGTTTTTTTTTGGGGGGGGGAGGTGTGCAGGGCACCTTCCATGCAGACAGGATTGACAGCTGAGCGATGGAACAGACTCAGAGACCTGGATGTTTACTGCAGTCTTACCTAGATCTATTGGCATGTGAAAGCTTTAGGTTATCTGATGGCATAATTTCACCTTACTGCTGTAATGTTAAGAGGCCTGTGTGCCATAATAGGAGGGGCTGGAAAAACTGCCGCAGAGGAGAACCATGGTGGATCCTGAGTCTTCCTTCAAATCCAGCCAAGTCTGCTAGTATAACTGGGCATCTCGGACTAACTTGAAGAAAGGCATTTTGTACCTGTGAAAGTACCTGTTGGGACTTACTCTTTCCTCGTTCTCTTTCTCATGCTTAATGCAGCACCCCCACGTCTATAGCCCTGTAATACAGGGCAATGCCCGGATGATGGCACCACCGGCACACCCGCAGCCCGGCTTAGTTTCTTCCAACGCTACGCAGTACGGTGCGCACGAGCAGACCCACACGATGTATGGTAGGACACTTTTTAATGAGTTCTCTTTTGAAACTTTGAAGGATCTCGTTTTTAGTGGCTTGCCGAGAGAACTGGAACGCTCTGTGTTTTGAAGTTCGCTGAAACCCGTTTGGATACCGGTATAGTAAAGAGAGATTGGGAGATTGAAATGCAATTGTAAAGCATGAACAGCTGACTTTTCTGTCCCAGATACCTCTTATAAAACAGCATATCACAATTTCTCCATGTGCTGCCACCAGCAGCCTTTTAAAGGGCTCTTATTTATCACTGGGGACCGATTCACTTGTGTATGTCTCTGCTTGCATGTGTGACTGAGCTAGTGCGCACCATTAAGAGTGAATATTTGTAGTGCTGCTGTGTCCATTCAAATGTACTACTATTCCGCAGACATGAACCATTTTGGCCTCCATTCACACAGGCACTGTTTTGGGCGTGAATTTCTTGCTCTGGGGCAGTGTTTGGGCTCTGTGCCTGCAGTGCTCAGTTGATTCCTCGGCATGAATAGAGATGTGTCTGTCTTTTGCCCCCACCCCCAAATACGGGGCCCCTTCTGGCTTGGGGGTATCACCAAGTGTGGGTTTTGCACACTGATGGCTTCCTGTAAGCCAAGGATGGTTTCCTTGTGGGCTGATGGCATAGCATTAAGTGATGCTGAGTGTTAAGAACGCCCCTGTTGCAGTGTGGGATTGTGCCCATTTTGCTGCTTTGAGTAGGTACCTGAGGTGATTTTGGGATTCAGAGATTATGCTAATATTCTTTGGGGCAGCCACTAAAGGGCTATGTTGTTATGCTGGACCACACAGGAGGACTCACATGTAAAATAAGCTTAATGCCCTTTTTTTGTCTGGAGCTTCATGCCCTTTTTTTTTGTCTGGAGGGGGAAAGGGAAAAGTTGAGGAGAAACATCCACTGCTGTATCTAGTCAGCCAGGCCACTCAACTAGTCATAGGAATACTTGCTTTGCAGTGAATTTACGGGTTCTCCTCAAGGAAAGGGCTGCGGTTGGTGGCCAAACACTTGCCTTGTACATGGAAAGTTCCATTCCTGGTATCTGCAGGAAGAGCGGGGGACGGACGGACCGGACCCTAAGACCATCAAGATCTGCCAGTCTCTGTAGACAATAGCTGGATAAACAGGCTCCCTAAATGTTAATGAAAGTGGGAAGGCCTCTGTAGAACACTCCAGGCAGCCCACTGTGTAGCTATTAAATCTGAAGAAGAAGAAGAAGAAGAAGAAGAAGAAGAAGAAGAAGAGGAGGAGGAGTTTGGATTTGATATCCCGCTTTATCACTACCCGAAGGAGTCTCAAAGCAGCTCACATTCTCCTTTCCCTTCCTCCCCCACAACAAACACTCTGTGAGGTGAGTGGGGCTGAGAGACTTCAGAGAAGTGTGACTAGCCCAAGGTCACCCAGCAGCTGCATGTGGAGGAGCGGAGATGCGAACCCGGTTCACCAGATTACGAGTCTACCACTCTTAACCACTACACCACACTGGCTCTCAAGTAATCAAAACAAAAACAATGATCAATTAGAAGGGGTTCTCCTGTTCTTCCCCTTCATGTGTTAGGCAGGTCTTGAGATTTGTCACCCAAGAGTAACTTGGGGGTTTCAGCTGGCTGCTTTGAAGTGCCATGTTATCAATTCTAACACAAGAGAAGCCCCTGCTGACCACTGGATGCTGTGAGTGAGCTTTCCCAGGCCCAGCTGACTGGCCTTGCCCTCTAACCTGTTTGCTGCAGCTGACCTGGAAGCAACCTGACCAGTTTGGGCCTTTTGCCTTCATGGACGCATGACCCCATTGGCCAAGAGATGAACGAGCCCAGGCACAAAGCCATCGGTTTCTCCTTTTTGCATGAGTAAACATACCAAGAAGTCCTCTGCTAAACGTAGTTTCCTATTTCATCCAAACTGGGAAACTCATTTATTTTTTTGCCAAGCTTTCTATACTGCTTACTTGACAGAAGATCTCTCAGTGCTTTACAGTATACAGTACTTAGCTTTGGAATGAAGCCACCTTTAAATGATTGGGGTTGGAGGCAGAAGGCTCATTCACATCTTGGCTTATTAAACCGAGATACGATCGTCTGAACACGACCACTGTTTCCAGTTTGTCACCTTCCACCCACTTTTTTTTTACCAGGATGAATCCAAATACTTAGAGAGTGCTCAGTGGTTTTTGTTAAGAAATTTCGTGATAGTTTTCTTTCAGTATAAGGTGGTGGTCCTTGGAAGCTTAAATCATCAGAAGTGATAGTGACTGGTTGAATTTGGTACACCCACCATATAATAGATGATAGTCCATCTGTGTATAGCTTGTCCGGCTTCCACCAACTTAGCTACGTGTAGCAAAGAAAGGACGTTATATTGTAAACCGCCCTACGATCCTCAGTGGAAGGGCAGTGTAAATATTTAATAAATCAAAAGTCATTGCTTCAAACCTTAGCACAAATGTATTGGTGTTCACTTTTCAATCTCAGCGCCCCTCTCCGTCTGAATCGTAGGTATACTGTCCTGTCTCACAGGTTTGTTGTAGAAATTACTGAGAGAATGTGTGTGAAATACTGAATACTGAATGTATCTAGCAAAGAGAATGAATATCTACATAGGAATTCATTCTATTAACCTTTGTATAAATGTGTGTATATGTCAGCAATTGATAATTGCCAAACTTCTGTTAAGATGGAAAGGCTTGTTTCAAAAGTCCGGTAAACCAAGATAATGTTTATTCATCAGCTTGATCCAATATTTTTCTGTGTCTTATTCTCTCTCTAAGCAATCTAGTTTCCTGTCTCTGCTAAAAAATAAATAAACAAATTAGTATGGTGAACTAAGCAATAATTGGGGAAACTGGGGCTCTGCTTCTTGGGGAAATCCAGTTTTCTGGGATTGTAACTGGTGTTTTTCTCTTCATTGAAAATCAGTCAAAGCATTTTTAATCCTTATTCTTCATGCTGTGGTTAGTTAATGGAATGTAAAATACTTTAAAATAGTGGACATGTTAAAATTGATGAACAGCAGCTGAAGATTGTATGTGTGATTAAATATCTCTAACTTTTTTTTTTAAATTGCAAATTGGTTTGTGCATGAAAACAATGATTGACTTAACCTTTCCAGAAGACTGGAAGTGGTGCTCTCATCTTGTGGCACACGGCTAATTTCCCTTTCTATTTCCCAAATTCAGCATGTCCCAAAATACCCTACAGCAAGGAGACAGGTCCTTCTTTCTACTTTGCCAGTGAGTTGGGGTTTTTGTACTAACTTTGATTTGCACAGTAAACAACTTTGAAAGAATCTGTTGGAGAATAGGCTTGTTGAACAGATGTCTTTGCACCAAACCTACTCAGAATTAGGAAAATCTTTTCTGTCACTGAGAAGCCAATGGACTCATGGGACATATAAAGATGCAGGATGAAACTGTCTGAGGAAGATTATCATAATGGAGAAGGTAAGATGACAGCCAGCACTAGGTGAAAAGAGTAAAAATCCAGTTGAACCAACATGGTCTACTGCCCTGTGAAGGAGGGGTTGTCTACTCTGCAGTGGTCCACAATAAAGGGTACAGAATTGGTTGGTCAGAGGTTTGGGAAAGGAAGATTCAGACTTTTAGTGGATGGGAGAAGAAATCTGAAAGGGCAAGATTGGAATTTACAGGGCAAGACATTCCCCAAAGAGTTGAAATTGTGACCCCTGGAAGGCTTAACCCATCTATGAACCCTTGCAGACAGAATGCTGAAAGTTTGCTTTAACCACAAGAGCTAGGAAACTTTGAAAAAGCCTGAGGTTTTGCTGAATGAAATTCAGTGTTGGATTTTGCAGCACAGTTGTGATCACAAAGGCCCCTGGATCTTTTAATCAAAAGCGCTGATTCCCTTTTATGTATTTGAGTGAACGCAAAGATCCATTGTGACGGAATGACCTACACAGCCAGAGCTGTCAGCTGGAGGGCGCTCCTCTTTATTGCACAGCAAAAAGCCGGAGCTCTTTTGGGTATGGAGTTGTCCCAGGAATCTGCTGCTAACCTGTTCCATTTGGTCGGAGGGCTGTAATGCAGCCACATTGGTTTGGTGCACTGAAACTCTTTCAACAAGTCAATTTCCTTTAATAGATCTTCCTTTGCAAAATGGAGCCCGCTGTCTGTCTGTAACATCCGTTTACATTTGCTTCCTCTAATTCAAATGAAGGTCTCTTTTGCCGTCTAATTGTGGTTATGTTTACCTTCAGGCAGTTTTCACACTTAAAGCACTGACTCTTCCCAACATCATCTAAGTGGGTGTTTGATTTGGTTGGCCTTTCCCTCCCCATCCCGCCTTTCTTCATTTCCTACTGCCTTGGCTATCCACCACCCCTCTACCTTTTAGGATTACAGTTGCAACTTGCAACTTCTACACGTTATCCTTCCCTTATCCCAAAGCATTTGCTCTTGTTTGTCTCTTTCCTCTTGCTGACATGTTGCAGTTTGCAAAGAACTAAGTGCCATCTTACCCTGCTGTTCCCATTTATGGCAGGGGGCAAGGGAACTAATTATGTAGCTTATCAATCCTGTGAAAGGCAGGTGGTGTTCACACTGGATGTATCTTTCTTTTGCTTCTGCTATGGGAGCTGTAAAGGCAGATTTTAAAACTTGCGTGCAGGTTCTGGGTCCCCATCTTGTCTACAGTAAACTTTGGACATGCTTCTCTGAGCTCTGAATGTGACTGCCCTAAGCTAGTTCCTCCAGTTCCTGCCAGCAAGATAATCTATTTTGGACTGAAAAGAGGTCACCAGCAAGTCCCATTTCTTCTCTGTGGGTTTGAAGAGGAAATGAAGAGTTTTAAGGCAAGGATGGGGAACCTGTGGCCGTCCAGATGTTGCTGGCCACTAGCCATGCTGGCTGGGCCTGATGGGAGTTGAGTCTTGCAACATCTGGAGGGCCCCCACAGGTCCCCCCCCCCCGGTCCATGGCCAGACTTGTATGCTAGGGAACCCAAATGCTGCATGCCGTATGAAACACAGTTCTGTGACTGGAGCCAGGTGTGTATGTGTTTGTGTGCGCTTTCCCACTTCGACCCAAATAAAATTGACTTTTGTGACAAGAGCTTAAGGTTAGAGGAAGCCTGGAGCCAAATAGCCATTTTCAGCAGGAGAGGATCGAAAGGCCTCTCAACTCTCACTGAGACTGGCACTTCACTTCTACACAGTCCTCACGCACCCTCAAACTTTCCCCGCAACCATGTAGGTTTTAAAGAATGAGCTCTGCAGGCTGCGGCAGTAGCAAGAAAAAAAGTGATGTTGAGTCGAGGGCAAGTCCCAGGCGGCTGGCATTTGTATTGTTTTTAAATGAAGGAAAGAAAAGCAGCTATTTAAAAGGGAGACACCCAGAGTTGGGGGAGTCCTATGTGCTGACTCAGCTTGGCATCCGTTCTCAATTTCCTTTCCCCTCTTTTCTTCCTAGTTTCCACTGGTTCCCTTGCTCAGCAGTATGCCCATCCCAGCGCCACCCTGCATCCGCACCCGCAGCACCCACAGCCTTCTGCCACGCCCACAGGGCAGCAGCAGAGTCAACATGGGGGAAACCACCCAGCTCCCAGCCCAGTGCAGGTAAGCGCTACGACTGGCCATCTGTGTGGCAACAGAGAAGCAGGTTCCTGCTCTGCCGTTGTTTGGGCCAGTTGCCTTTGAGACCCTGCATTCATTGCCTGGAGTCTGTGCAGCCAGAGCTGACTACTCTGGCCAGCATGCTGTCATGGTAGGAACCATATCACTAGTTTATTGCACACTGGAGGCTACTATTTTCCACTGGAAAAAAAGCTAGCAATTGGGATTAGCCATCCTGATGGATGCAGGCTTAATGCAAGTCAGAAAGTTTAGGCAGATAGTTAGGCTTCTAAAACCTATTTCTTAAAAGGTCTCACGGCACTTGTACTTATGAGTAAAATACAAATGTTATTTCTTTATCCAAGAGTATTTGTACCCTGCTCTTCATTAAAAAAGACCCCTGGCACAACTTACATACAGTCCGTTAAAGGAAAAGTTCTTGCTCACAGGCTTGCAGTCTAAAACACACAACACAAAAGCAAAAAGTGACAGGGAGGGAAGAGGGCGAACGCACACTTGGGCCCCAATGTGATCTGCAGGAGTGGAAACTGTTCAGGAGCAAGAAGCCCAATATGGAGCTGGCCTTTCACTAGAGCTACTGAAATGAGCTCTGCCTCCCATCTCGCCCCCTGAGGCAGCCTGTTGGAATAGCTGCTATCAGGTTGACGAAATCTGACGGAGCTGGCCATTCAGTGGAATTGAGAGAATAAACCATTGCTTATAAATTCATAAAGTACATGAGCCTTCTGGCCCCTGAAAAATACCCATTACAGCATAAAAATGATGATCTGCTTTTAGTTTATTTAACACAAAAAGAAGTAGCAGCTTGGAACATCGAGAACAGAATAGTGATAATGCTTAGCAGGCTTTTGCTTTTTTGCTGCTGGGAAATTTGCCTCTTTCCAGCCAGGTTTCCTTGCTGTTGCCAGCTTGCCATGAGGTGGAAGGAACCCTGGCAAAGCACTGTATTTTGCATTCCCAGCATAGCCTGACAGCAGAACAAGCGTTTTTGAGGGCAATGCTTTTTTTCAGCCGGAACTCACCAGAGCTCAGTTCCGGCACCTCTCAGGCGGGCGCCATTGCCATTATAAGAGAACAAGGGAGGCGTTCATGGTGAGTTCCGGCACCTCTTTTTCTAGAAAAATAGCACTGTTTGAGTGTAAATATTGCCAAGCCATTGCTGTGCTTATGATTTCTTCAGCACCATCAGCACCAGGCCGCCCAGGCCCTCCACTTGACAAACGCCCAGCAGCAGTCAGCCATCTACCACACTGGTCTTGCGCCAACTCCTCCTTCCATGAACCCAGGCTCAAGCACACAGTCTCCTCAGAGCAGCTTCCCTGCAGCTCAACAGACGGTCTTTGCCATTCATCCTTCCCACGTCCAGCCCGCCTACACCAACCAACCGCACATGGCCCATGTCCCCCAGGTAAGAAAGACGCTTGATGTAGTCTGAGGTCCAAAGAGTGCTCTCTGTTCCAGGGAGGAGAAGACAGGTTGGGGGGAGAGATTTCTCATTAACATGGGCTTATAATCCCAGGCTGCTTTGATCCGGGGAAGGCCATGGGGGTGTGTCACACCCTTGTACACCAAAGAGCTGTTTTGATGAGTATTTATGCACACGGAGTAATCTCTGTCCAGCAGGAGGTGCTCGCGAGTGCCAAGGGATCCCTGGACTATGGATTTCTCAGGGTTGCCCATGGCAGAAATGGTCACCTGAGCACTTCGCTCTGGAAGGCAGGCAGAACAGGGCATGACACTGTGCACCTTTCGTGCTGGAGGGTAGACTGTGGCGCTGCTGCTGCTTGGTTAAAGCTGGAAAGGTTGGGCATGGTGGTTGAAGGGTGGTGTGGGTCCTTGGCCCCCTGTTATGGAAGCGGGCTCTGAGTGCCACAGAGAGATCCTTCCTGTGGAATTGGTGGTAAGTCAGCGAGCTTTTGGGTCTGAGGCCCGAACACTGGAAAAGGTCCTTTGCAGGGAAGTCTGAAGCCTCCCTCAACTGTACACTTAGATTTTGTGCTCAAGCCAAGTGCTTCCTCCCTCCCTCCAACTGGCTACTTAACAACATACCGTATTTTTTGCTCCATAAGACACACTTTTCCTCCTAAAAAGTTAGGGGAAATGTCTGTGCGTCTTATGGAGCGAATGTGTGGTCCCTGGAGCTGAACTGCCCAGGGGCAAAAGCAGATCATGCTTTTTTTTAAAAAAAAGAGAGAAGGGGGTGTTGAAAGGAAGCCCGCTGAGCAGCTGCTCAGCAAACGATCGGGGAGAGAGATAAGGGAGAGAGATTCCAGCCCCGCCCCCTTGCAGAGGGAGGCTGTTTCCCCAGCGACATGTGACTGGCTGATTAGATTATCTGTCTGGAAGCTGTAGAAATGGCTTCCTGAAGCTGCAGAATTGTCAGTTAAACCCCATAAAACAGGGTTTTTTCCCTTTGCAAAGTAAGCTCAACAACTTTGAGCTGATCCTCAAAAAATGGAGCTTTTCTCCTCTAAAAACTAGGTGCGTCCTATGGTCAGGTGCGCCTTATAGAGTGAAAAATATGGTATTTTGTGCTGTTTCTAGCGGTAAGGCTGTCGTATTCCTCTGAGAGGGAAGCCTTGCAACTATAGCCTGAGTTCGGTGGGGTCCCGGCCTCCCCCCTCCCCTGCTGAAACAAATCTGCTTTAGTGCCATCTCTGGGATTCCTGTGGTGCTGGCTGTCCCCCCCCCCCCCCAAATGACCTTGCTACTAAAGAGCTCTTTATTTCAGGCCCATGTGCAGTCGGGAATGCAGTCTCACCCAACTGCCCATGCTCCAATGATGCTCATGACAACCCAGCCACCACCAGGCGGGGCCCAAGCCGCCATTGCGCAAAGTGCACTACAGCACATTCCAGTTTCAACAGCGACACACTTCAACTACATGACACACCCTTCAGGTGAGTGGAGCGTGTAACTTGGGAGCCGCCACAGGTCCCAGGAGGGGGGATAAGGGAGAGAAGATGAAGGTCGTGTGATTGAGGCACAACAAATGCTCTTAAAATGCCCCCCAACTGAATCTCTACTCCCTTCAGGAGCAGAGTTTATTTCAGAGTGAGGAACCTGTGACCTCCAGATGTCATTGGACTCCATCAGCCCCAGCCAGGGTAGCCAGGAATGAGGGGCCAGGGGACTTGTAGCTCAAGGGGCCTCTGGGGAGGACCACAGGTTCCCTACCCCTGCTTCATGGGTACACCCAGCTGTGTTGTGAGTCCTCCCACCTCCTGGCCTTTCCTCTCCCAGCACCTTAAATGGCAGCCTTGGTGTTGCTGCCTACACTTGGCCCTTGGCAGACCAGCCGTCGTGCTCCAAAACCCATTCATGCTCATGCTCTGGGTTATTACGAAAGCCTTTGCTGTGCTCATGCCACATTTTTAAAAAGCAGCCGGCACCTCGTTTTCCACATGTCGTGTTTTCTGTTCCTCTTCCCCACTCCTGCCACCCTGGCCCAGTGAGCAAGAATATGTGTTGCAGGCGGATAAAGGGCATGGGAGTGTTTATCTGAGAGAGACATCTCTTGTAGTAGCCGTGCCGCTTTTTAAAATGCCCTTGGTAGGATTTGGGGTCTTTATCCCATGTCTCATCTCAACTCATCCTTCTCTCTCTCTCTCTTTTCCAGTACAAACCCACCATCAACAGCAGTTGTAAAGCTGACCTGGAGTATCTGTGAGGCTGGATCCCTCTTTGTTTCTTTCTTTTGTTTTTTTTTTTTAGGCCAAATACCTTCCTTCTCCTGCTTCTACCAACTTGGAAGCACAGAAACAAAAACAGAAATCAAAACAAAATCTAGTATTTCACTTTATTTTTGTTTCTATGAGGAAAAAGAAATCTTGTAACATCCAATAGGAATGCTAACAGTTCACTTTGCAGTGGGAGAGATTCGGACTGAAACAAAAGGCATGTAGAGCCCTTGTGGGACGATTCCATAATTCCATGTGTTGTGTCAAAAAAGGAAAACAAAAAAAGCCCTGCCCCATTTCCGCTTGCAGATAAAACTGGAAAAAAAACTATTTATTTTTTAAAGCAACCCTTCAAAGTCACAACTTCATCAGCTAGAGAAAGACGTAACGAGAGTGATTCTTGCTGCTATTCTCACTAAAAAAAAGAAAGAAATTAAATGAACATAAAAAAAATCAATACCTTTTACTTCTAACTAAACTTGAAAGAGGTTTGAAAAAAAGCAAGTTCTAATCGTCAAGCAGATATGGATTTATTATTTATAAAATCATGTTTGATGATGGGGGAAAGCCGCCGCCGCAAGGCAGCGGTGTAACTTTTAAGTTAAGAGGAAACTTTTACTTTGTAGATAATATAAAATAAAAACTTTAAAAAAAATTAAAAATAAAAAAAGTTTTAAAAACTGACCTTTTTCTTCTGGAATCTGTATGCTTCACATTGTTTCCTTTACCTATTTTCTGGTTTAGCAGTTCACTGGTGTGTATGATTGGCAGAGAGGCCTTTGGACAGGGGAGCAAAGGAGGAAAAACTGAAAAACATCTGTCTAAAGGTGGCTTTTGTATAAATGTGTGAATTAGGCCAACAAATGTGTTCTGGCAGATGAAGGGATGGTGGGGCTTAAGGCCATTGAAGCATTAAGCCTTCCCCAACCTAGTGCCCTCTGAATGTTTTGGACTCATTCCCTAGCCAGCATGGTTAGAGACGAATGGGAATTGTGTTTCCAACATCTGGAGGGCACCAGGTTGGGGAAGGCTGCATTGGAAGTAGTTGAGCCAATGCCGATTTTCACAATCTTAACCAGAAGCAAGGAACCTTAGGCATGGCGGCCAAATGTGGCCCTCCAGACCTGGTCCATGGGACTCTCCACAGGCCACACCCCTCACTGGCCTTGCTCCCCCCCCCCATGTGTTTTGGACTGCCTGGAACGTACCCTTGAACTCTGATGACGCCTCTCGCTTGTCTGGAGGAGGGATATTGAGTGTGTATGAAAAGGAGCATAGTCTGAAAATGGGGAAATTTGCATGCTTTGCAAGGTCCACCCATGTGGACCTTGGAAGGTTGCCCAGAATGGAATGCAGCCCTCAGGCTGAAAAAGTTCCTCACCCTGATATAAACTTACTTTAACTTAGGAGTTGGTACCTGCTGGGTCTGTGGGTTATTTGTTCTCCAAGAGAAGACTGGCTGAATTAGCCTGAAGACCCAACTCTTTTACCATACTCTGTCCAGCAGTAACCAGGAGCCCAGGAACTGAATGCAACAGTCCCCCACACCCTGTTTATTCCTCTACATATCAGAGGGTACATACCTCTGGCCTGGAAGCTTCACGGCTGCTTGGGCTCATAGCTTAAGAAAAGCTCATGGTGCACTCTTCCACCAACGGCTTCCTGAGCTAGTGACTCATCATCACAACGTAATTTGGGCTCAGGAATGCCTGAAGTGGGAGGTGTGTGTGATTAATGGAAACTCTTCCTTACGTTCTGTGCTCACAGGATGAAAGACTTGCGTCCTCCAGGCAGTTCTCTCCCGTTCCAAGAAGTGTGACTGATTTCAGCTTGAAAGCAGGAGAAAGCAAGGTGGTGCCCTTCAAAAACTGATGGGCTCCCAATTTGCAGCAGCCCACACGGTCGATCCTGTTATCTGGTGGGCACCACATTGGCTACCCTCATTTTCGAGTATCTTATCAGGCGATTTAAAAATAAGATTCTGTAAGGATGGCTCCATAGAGGGGCGGTGGGTGGAGGGAAAAAAGAAATGACCACGGAACCAACCACTGAAAATTTCTAAAAACAGTTTTATTTTACTGCAGGGGCAGATCTGTATGTATTTTTAGCTGTATTAAAGAATAAGTTACATGTACAGTACATACAGAAACAATATATAGAAAAATTATACTATACAAGAGTAGAAAGGTGGAGAACTTAACAAGAACACTCAGGTTTTTTTCTTTAAATGCCTATTTGGTTTTTTTAAAAAAATAAATAGCAAGCTGTGGAGCTCATTCATGTGCTGCTGTTGATAGAGACTAATCTGTTAAGATTTTAAAATTTGGGAACCACAGAGCGGGAAGCTTATACCTACAGCTCACAGAGATGACATCAAGTAAACTGTTCATGGCCGGGTGCTATTCAGCATTGGGGCTTTGCCATCCCGCTGTCCATCTCCTTTTGTGTGGCGCATCTTGAAGGACGACTGGCACAAATGTGAGGATGCAGCCGGACCCAGGTAAACTAATTTTACACTGCATGTTGAGCCCCTTTCGAAGATGCCACCTGCAGGGCAGTTTTGAGCCTGAATGCAGGTTTTCCCCCAGCCTCTGAAAACCCTGCCCTCAATGAGCACCTGCACTTGTATCAGAAATTGTAACGTCCCAGAAGGCTTTGAGCCCTGATTTGACGTTCTGAGCAAACAAACAGGATCTCTGATGGTGATGGTCAGGGGATGGAGAAAGAAATTTATCTGCATGAGCCCACCAAGCACTGCTGGTGATAGGAAAAAGGCACTTAATATCTAGGCAGGGACCTTTCTACTGCTCTATTACCGGTTATGTGCTTTGGAGCGTTTAGGTTTACTAGGTAGGAAAGATCAGAGCAAGTTCCTTAGAAGAACTCAAGAATGGGCTGAAACCGGGGGGAGAGGGGAGCAACCTGTGGCCCTTCAGATGTTTTTGGACTCCTGCTTTGAACAATCTTTCAGCAAAGGACATTCCAGCACAAGGCTTTAGTGTGATGAAATGCTAGCTAATCATAGGCCCTTTTACAGTCCAGTGGGCACATGGGTCTCATCCTTAAATCTGTATGAGGTTAGCTTGTGTGGGCAACAGCTCAAAGAGGGAAAAGCATTTTTAAAAACCAACAACAAACCTCTAGTATCTTTGCATACACAGCCATCATTTTGAATAACAATTTGCTGGACTGTGGACACTGTTGTTAACTTGACTATACTGTATATGTCAAAACAAAATAAAAAATAAAAAAAATTCCTTCCAGTAGCACCTTAGAGACCAACTAAGTTTGTTCTTAGTATGAGCTTTCGTGTGCAGCACACGAAAGCTCATACCAAGAACAAACAAACTTAGTTGGTCTCTAAGGTGCTACTGGAAGGAATTTTTTTATTTTGTTTTGACTATGGCAGACCAACACGGCTACCCACCTGTAACTATACTGTATATGGTTTGCCATTACCCTTGTATGTTTTCTGATACATGCTATCCTCCTCCTGCCCCCCCCCCCAAAATCAGAACACCACCTCTGCCAAAGAGAATAATTGTTAGATTTTGCACACACAGCAGGGGAAAGATAGTAATGGCCTCTCCCATATATATATTCCCTGCTCTCTGCTGGTTTGGGGTACATCTTTAAAGCTATTTCTATTCTATATCAAGAGCAGATCGCCTTAATGCTAATATGCTGTTAGATGAGGCTTTCTGCTTTTTGGAGAGTTTCCTCCCAACTCTGGCATTTGTGGCTTTGAGGATGCTGGAAAAGAGCAAATTCAGCTCTGGGTCGTTTTCATTGTGCTCCTAAAGTTAATGCATGATAAATATGTGTCTTAACCTCAGTAAGGTTCTTAAGATTTCCTCTAAGAATTATGCTGTTAAAATTACTCTTAAAAGCATTTTAAGCATTTTTGAAACTGCGTAAAGGCAGCTGCTGTGGATTTTTTTTTTTAAGAGAAAAAAGAAATCCCTGTAACCCTCATAAGGTTGGTGTGGTGTTGGCAAAGAAGTCAGATTTGGAAATGGATCAGAAGCTATTGGCTGTTTTGAGTAATTCTGTGCTGCATGGTTGGGCTTGAACTAGGGGTGCTAAGCAACCAGCTTTAAGGCCAGAGTAGCCCTATGGGGCAAGGCAGAGATGCAAGATGATCCCTTTCCCCACTGGAATGGTTGGAAGGAAGCAGCTATTTGAGGCTAGATCATCTTGACCTCAAAACGTATAATTTCATAGCTCAGTGATGGAATGTCCCACATGTCGTAACAGGGAAAACCTCTCTGAGTCTTTGGAAGAGCTGGTCCAATGAGATAATACCGAACCAAGCAGACCAGTCGAGCTGACCAGCTGCTTCCTAGTAGGTTCAATTTATTTTGACTTGCTTCTGAGCATCCAATCCATTAACTGTAGGCTATTCCCTGACCCTTCCCTTGCTGTGTCTCTAGCTGATGTTGAAAGGAGATCTGTGTCCCCTGTGTTGCCAGGAATGATGGCACTTCTAGTTTAAGGTGGGGGAGGCATAGCCCTGTTGTAGCATGCATGCGGGAGTCCTAAGGCTCAATCTCTGCCATTAGCCAGTTAAAGGACCACACAGCAAGTATGGGTGAGGCTCCAAAGAGGCTATGCCAGTCTGGAGTACAGAATGAGGGACAGTGATGGGATTGTTAAAAGGAACTTTCATCCACTCCACAAGTGTGATCTTCCTCTGCCTACTCAAGACAGGAACATCTTGTGCTCCTTGCTGGGAAGCCACAACAGTTGAATCTGTCTTCCTTGTGGTGCATTTGTATCGTTTTAGGCCTGCATGGAGGTTGATGGATCTGAGTGTTTACCATGTTTCTCCTAAAATAAGACACCGTCTTATTTTTTCCCCCCTCAAAAAAACAGTATGGCTTATTTTCGGGGGGTGTCTTATTTTAACCGCTCTGCGTCGGTACGCTGCATAGCCACGCCTATCCAGGCCATCTTAAGGGAGAGGCGCCGCGTCACTATGTCTTATTTTCAGGGTATGGCTTATATTTCACAAATGCGTAGAAATCCTGCTACGGCTTATTTTATGGCTACGTCTTATTTTAGGAGAAACAGGGTAGATATTTAAGGCCAAAAATTGTGCACAGGGGTAGCTCTTGCCTGCACTTCCAATAACCACCTGGTTCTGTTTGTATTACCCTACTTGGAAGGAGCTTAATTCTTAAAAAACAAAACACCGATTTCCTTAGTTCCCAAGGGAGCCAAGAAATTAGCTCAGCTAAGAGAGCTCAATTGCCTTCATTCAGCAACAAAAGGAGAGGCGGGTGATGGAAAAGAGCAAAGCAGATCAATTACTTGAGTCTAGTTGGATCTGGGTTTTTTCTTCTTCTGCCCACACATTTCCCCTTTTCCTCAAGTGGAGGAACATCCTTACAGAGACCAAAAAATATTGTATGTACCGGTAGCAAAAATAAAATAGGAGCCTAAAGCAAAGGAAGAGCCATGTGCAAAACCGATGAGAAGATTGAGTGAAAAAACTTAACAGAGAGGCCATTTAACAAGCCGAATCCAAGGGTCACATCCATAGTGGAGTGAGTTATCAAATCTATCTTACAAACCAACACAGCCAAGCAGGCATGTGCAGAGCTTTTCTGAGGCCTGGGGCAGAGTCTTGTTAGAATGAAGTTATAAACTCAAACAAAAAAGCAGCTGGTCCCTGGTACACCGCCCCCCACTGCCATCTTAGCCCTCCAAGGTTGGGGCAAGTGTACCCAGCTGCCCCGCCCCAGCATGAGCCTTCAGCCAAGAGGAATAAGTCTTTTCCGTGGCTTTCCGAAACATTTATCCAGAGTCTTGTGCAAAAGCAGGCTGCTGCCCCATCCCGCTGTGTCAGAGGGATGTATACTGGTTGTTAACCGCCCGCAGGTGGGACCTGCCTTGTGAGTCCATCTCGTAATCATTGTCCCACTGGCGCGTTGCAGGGGTGGTGGGTGGGCTGGTCAGGTGGCTGCTGGGCCACAGGCCACTGGCCAGCTCTTCTGGAGGGGGCACCAGGTGGAATATCTGCTCCACTGAGGAGCTGCGTCGGAGGTTGTCGGCCAGGTGGATCCGCGGGCAGCTGGACGGGCTCAGCTGGACGAGGCTGAATTCCGGGTGGCAGCGGTGGACGGAGGGGGAGAGGGGGACTGTGTTGCTGGAGCCTACATTGTGAGGAAGAGAAATGAGGGGAAGTTATACTGAATATCCTAAAAATATGCTGACAATTATCCTAAGGGAGCATGACGTTCCACAGACGGGGCGGGATGAACCGCATGCTAAACAGGCAAGCCAAATTCGGCACTCTGTAGAGATTATGCAAACAAGTAAGAGCATCACAAGAGCCTGATCTGCCCAATGGCCCATCTAGTCCAGCATTTTGGTTTTACAGTGGCTAACCAGATGCCTCAGCCCACAAGCAGGATCCGAGCACCCGAGCCCTCTCCCTTCCTGTGGCTTTACTGTCGCCAACTGTGAAGGCAGAGCATAGCCATCACGGCAAGGAGCCATTGATAGCCCTCCATGAAATGGTCCAGTCCTCTTTTAAAGACATCCTATTTGGTGGCCATCACTGCCACCTTTGATGCTGTATGACGAAGTCCTTCCTTTTCCTTGTCACAAATCTTCCAACATAACAGCTTCACTGGATGCCCTTAAGTTCTAGTGTTAAAACTATTAATTTTATCACTTCTATCATGTCGCCTCTTATGCCTTTTCTCTAAACTAAAAAGGCGAGTAAGATGTGACGGCAGATGTTTATAGAACTATATGCATATATTTTTTTAGTCTTGCTAGGGTAAGTTTCTAATACGGGGCACCTGACCACATCCTCAGCCACTGAAAATGTAAGGCAGTGTCAAGTCATTTCTGATATTTGAGGAGGCACGACCCACTCTTTAAAAAGTACCGTTAGCTGTAAGGACTAGAATCTTGTGTTTACTTTACAGAACACCAAATATGACATTCCATACAACTCCACAGTGGTGATAGCCACAATGGCCTGGTTCCATGTTTCCAGGAACCATGATAAGCTGTGATGTCTCCACAGCTGCAAGGGCAGCACAGACAGCAGCCAAATAGCAGGTGAGGCACTCTGCTCCCTTCTCGAAAAGACTCTGAAAGTTACTAGCCCTGCGTGGACCTACAGTAGTCATTGCTGGCATGACTAGAAAGGAAACCAAGAACTAGCTAACTTTACACTACTGTGTCTGATTGCTTTGAGATCATCCTGGTCTGCATCTAGCTAGGTGTTCCTTGGTGGTGCTAAGAGCTTCCTTCCTTGTTCTTTTCTGTTTCTGATTCCTGTATCAGCAAAATACAAAATATGTCACCCCTAAGCAACACACATTCCTGCTTTGCACCTAAGCAGAAGCATCATACGTTGGTGATGTGATTTGGGTTGGGTTTTTTTTATACAACACACACACTTCTCCAGCTCAGTTCAGCATGCAGAAGCTTCCACCTTCCAGCTGAGTGATCGAAAGCGGAAGAGAGCAGAGGATTTCCCCACCAAATTACAGTGGAAGGAAACCACAAGCGCTGGTGTCCAAAGCCAGCAGCCTTCCTCATTCTAGAAGGACAGAGCCTTAGAATTACCCAAGGCCTGCTGAAGCTGCTCCAGCAGGAATTCTAGAAAACAGCACTTTCACCTTGATAGATGTAAAAATCTTAACAAAGTGTTCAGTGACCGTAGCCTTAGCACGATGAAGAGAGGAAAGTTCCCCAGTTCAGTCCCCAGCTGCCTGTGCATCTTTCTGCCTCTGCTCCTTATTTCCTGCTTAAAGCCGAGTGTGGTTGAAAAGGCCCAATGCACGAAAGAGGCTAAATGGCAGCCATAGATGCTTCCTACCTTGTGCATGTGGAAGAACCACTACATAGCTGGACAGCTGCACGTTGCAGGCCGTTCCGCACTCCAGGGGGATGGGGAAGCGCTGGAAGTGGTGCAACATGTCCAAAATGGAGGCAAAGTGCAGGTGCTGGACACGACACTGGCCCCTCTCGGTCAGGGAGAGCCGTAGGTGCTGCCAAGGTAAAGGAAGCAGGAAGACGCATGTCAAGCAACAGCAGCCAATTCATACAGGTCATGTAAACGTTTCAGCAAGGATCAGAAGGGCGGCAAGTTGCCAGCGTGTGCAAATCCCATCACCTGAGCCGCTACCTAACCTTCCCCAACCTGGTGTCTTGGACTACAAATCCCATGAGCGTCAAGTCAGCATGCCCATGAGAGTTGTAGTCTGAAGCATTTCTGTCTCCCTCTCTTTTAATTGCATTCTCCTCTCTTGCACTGAACATAATAAAAGTATACCAATCCACCAAAAGATGTGTCTTTTCATTTCATTCCTCTTGCTATTTTTTGTTCAGTGATTAATTTTTCCATCAACACTACATGCCAGACATCTCGACCATGTGGTCAATGCCCCATCCTCTAAGAATATCCAGAAGCTGGCCAATAAGAGGCTTAAAATTCAGATTTATGTTGTCCCCTGGGTAAAGATTAAGTAAAGCCAACTCTGCGCCTTTGAATACTTTTGGTCCAGTTATCTAATACCTTTGAATACATCCTCCCAGAATGTGGCTGCCTTATCTCAAGTCTCCCGGACATTTTAAAAAAAAAAAGCTATTTAGATATGAAGTACAAGTGGGATTTCAACAGTGCTCCAGTTTTGGGCCATGAAAGCCTGCCTGCTGATGTACTGACTGGTGGCAGAGGGAGTCCCC
Organism: Darevskia mixta; assembly: GCA_034641385.1. Lineage (NCBI taxonomy): Eukaryota > Metazoa > Chordata > Lepidosauria > Squamata > Lacertidae > Darevskia > Darevskia mixta. The sequence continues at coordinate 4,891,815 of JAWWNH010000025.1, read as the reverse complement.
TCAGGAAGAGGTGCTGTACCTTTGCTCTTCCTTGGAAGTTGAACGTGAGGACGTAATCTCCCCTGCGGGTTTCACTCTGTCGGATGAGGAAAACCCCGTGTCCATCAAGGCCCTGGTGCTGAACGAGCTGAGCGGCTTTGACTCGAGAAATGGAGCCATGGAACCAGGGGAAAGATGTCAGGTAGTGGTCGGTCTTCTGGCCGTTCTGGTCTGGGAGGCTGGGTGGCATTGCCCCTAGGGGAGAGGGAAGGGCTCAGCTGTCATTTTCAATCATTTCTCCCCCCAGAAAAGCTCAAGGCAGCTATGGTAAAAGTGTGTTGCACCACACACAAGCGCTTACGGTTTGCAGAGCCAGAGAATTAGCAACACAAAACAAAAAATAGACAGCTTTGTTAGTATCGGGGAACTCCCTTCTGCAGACTCGAGAGATGCTTCCCCAGAGTCCAGTCGCCTGAACCGCTCGACCAGATGTTTCTTGGTACTTTTCCTTGAAAGGCATAGGAGAGGAGCCCCCTCCAACCCCAGACCCCACCACAGATGAGCCCCAAATACCTTGGTTCAGGGAGTCCGTGCTGCTGTTTGTGGGGCTTGCGGTCACAGCCTCCGAGTGAGAGTCTGAGATCAGCTCAACGTCGGCGCCTTCTGACCTGAAAGGGGAGGGAGTGTTTCTGATTGTGAGACACCAACAGGACAGACAAAGTCCCTGCCCCCAAGGCCAGCAACAAAAGATAAGGCAAAGAAAAAGAAAAAGCTCCCTGATGGGGGTGAGGACTGGAAAGCTTGAAATTCCAGGAAAAAACCCATATTGTTTTCTCTCAGCACAAGGCAGTGGTGAGTCTGCTGACACTATACTTTAAAGGAAAGAGACTTTTTTTGAATGCCTTTGTAAGCAAGCCTATTAGATGAAGGAAAGCACATTGGCACTGGGTCAGAAGGGTTGGAGTGGAAATGGGTTTTGCAATATGAGGTTCCACAGGCGAGATCACATGCATCCTTACTACTGTTGAATTTTAATATTTTTATTATAGCTTTTATAGGAAACATGGTTAGCAAATACATGGAACACCCAGGCAAATGAAGCCATGTCGCAAAAGCCATCAATACACGGCCTCAGAATTGGTGCTCCTGTCAAGCCTGAGGTGCAGGTCCAGCAAAGAGGCCAGATTTAGTGGCCCTGCTCTAAATCTGCAAAGGATGCCATGGCCATGCCATGGGGCTAGCCGCAGACTTGAGGGGTTGGGACTGCAACGCTAAGCCTTCTGAGTCCAAGGCAGGGGCCATTCACAGGGTTCCCCCCCTGCCAATGAACTGCCTCCAAAACTAGCCTTAACCCTCCCAACCAACACCTGGAGTTTGTTACCAAACTCTTTCTTCCTATACAGATCACTTGAAAATTGCTGACAACCTAACGATTTGTCTGCTTGTCAAAGCAATCATAATATGGTGTTGTAGACATTGTAGGATTATTATTGCTATCGCTATTGCTCCTGTTATTTATTACTTTGTATTTTTTTTTTTGCATTCCCATTTTAATTCAATAGAACGCAATGGAAAATACTGTAATAAATAACAATATGCAAGACAAGAAATAGAAAAAGCAATAAAAATGCAACTGAAAATCAACAGGATTATTTCAGGTGCTGCTCCCACCATTCTTCAAACACACTGTGCAGCTTGCGGACCACCGACAGTCCCCAGACCAGAATTTGGGAACTCCTGCCTTGAAAATTAACCTTTGCAGGAGGAAGAGAACTGTTGGCATCACAGGCTTATTCACACGTTGCACTGAACACAGCTCCAAGTTGCCTCGCGCATGAACAGGTGTTTGTGTGAAAGAGATTAGTGCAGCACAACTATTTGGGCACACACAGATTACATGCTCAGATGTCACCCAGGTTGTCTTCTCTACCCCTCGCCCCCCCCTTACCAAGCAGCCTGGCACTGGTGACAAGTTTCGGACCTGATTTCCTGGCACATTTATGCTACCCCTGACGGAAACACCCAGTGTTAACGTAGCCATTTTATACTCCGAAAAAGGGGCACAGAACCTTGGAGAGAAGCAGGCAGGTGGGATAGTAATTGTCAGGTTCTCTTATCGGTTGTTCAATAGTAACACCAAGCCGTCTTGTCTTTAAGTCTCTTTATTTCAGTGCAAAGCTATTTACAGTGCAGAGTTCAGTTTATCATGTCTGCTCAGTCACTAGCAGAATCCGGAAGTGCCTCCCTCCTGTTTTGGCGCCAACACCAAATCCTTGGCATCCTAAATTGCCGCCTTCTCCTCCTACGTGAGATATGCGCCGGAACTGACGCCTCCCCCTCCGAGCGAGTCTGCTGGGTGGTGCCAGGTCTCCCAGCAACTCCCTGGACACCTGGCACTCCCTGGCTCCCAGCCACTAACTGCTCCTCCCCCAAAGAGGGGCTGCCAGATTCACTCGAAGATGAATCTGTCGTTAACACAGGTTGCCGGTCTCTGTAGAGCTGGACTGGCAGGGGTGGGCAGATCCCTGACAGTAATGCTCTTAGGTTTTGGACACAGGCAGTTCCGTTGCCACCCAGCACTGCTGCTACAAGATCAGAAAGGAGCCTGAAATTTGGTGGAAGGGGGGTGTGTGTGTGTGTGTGTGTGTGTGTGTGTGTGTGAATGAAAGGAATCACAGTGGCTCTCTGCAAATCACATTACCACTTTTTGCCCCTGGCAGATTTCAGTAAGAGGAAGCCCCAAGAGGAAGTGAGATGTCTTTGAAAGAATGGCATGAGAAATGGGTAGTACATGGGGCAGGGCAGGGGGGGGGGAGAGCTAGTTTATCAATTTTCCAAGAGGTGTGTGAGAGAGACTGGGCTTGCATCCACCTGGGCAAGGACTTTAAACCCCCAGATACACGAGAGGAAGTTCTCAGTATCGCAAGAAAGGTATATACTCTACACCTTGCTTCCTATGGAGTCCAAGGCTTAAAACAAATTTCCCAAGCCAAGCAGAAGACAAGGTGCAGAAAGGACATGGATTCCGCAGTCCAAGTAATAATAATAATAATAATAATAATAATAATAATAATAATAATAATAATAATTTATTACTTATACCCCGCCCATCTGGCTGAGTTTCCCCAGCCAATCTGGGTGGCTTCCAACAAGAGATTAAAAATACATCAAAACTCAGTCATTAAAAACTTCCCTAAACAGGGCTGCCTTCAGATGTCTTCTAAATGTCAGATAATTGTTAATTTCTTTGACATCTGATGGAAGGGCGTTCCACAGGGCGGGCGCCACTACCGAGAAGGCCCTCTGACTGGTTTCTTGTAACCTCACTTCTCGCAGGGAGGGAACCGCCAGAAGGCCCTCAGTGCTGGACCTCAGTGTCTGGGCAGAACGATGGGGGTGGAGACGCTCCTTCAGGTATACTTGGCCGAGGCGGTTTAGGGCTTTCAAGGTCAGCACCAACACTTTGAATTGTGCTCGGAAACATACTGGGAGCCAATGTAGGTCTTTCAAGATGTGATCTCAGCAGCCACTCCCAGTCACCGTCTGGCTGCCGCATTCTGGATTAGTTGTAGTTTCCAGGTCACCTTCAAAGGTAGCCCCACGTAGAGCGCATTGCAGTAGTCCAAGCGGGAGATAACTAGAGCATGCACCTAGTTTAGACCTGATAGAGTACACCTGATAGGAGTGTATTCTATCAGGCCTTTTTACTGAATTAACAATCTATGGCCTTTTAAACTGTGCTATATTGTATTTGTTTGTTACAATGGTACGTATTTTTGCGTTTTTGTAAACTACCCCATCGCGGGCAATTTCATTTGGCACCTTCTCCCAGCTTTAGAAATTTTAGTACTTATCAGTCACACACTTCAAAGCCAATATTTGGAGGCGTAGGGCCGAGAAACTTTAAAAAGAAGAGGTTTAGAAATAAAGATTGAATTCCTCAACCGATACCTCATTCTTCAGCTTTCCTGCATCGTTGTGCACAAGAAGCGCCCAGTCCCACACCGTTTTCTTTCAGGTATGGCTATTTTCATCACAGAAGCCATCCCTTACTCTGGGCTTTTTCACCTCTAGGTCAGTCTAAGCTATAGAGTACAGGAAATACCCAGTAAAGGATAGTGTGGAGTTGGGAAAAGATCAAAAAAGGGCAATAAAAATGATAAAGAGGATAGTACGAATCCCCCATAAGGAAGGCCTGCCGTGTTTGGGACTTGGGACGCGGATGGCGCTGTGGGTTAAACCACAGAGCCTAGGGCTTGCCGATCAGAAGGTCGGCGGTTTGAATCCCTGCGACGGGGTGAGCTCCCGTTGCTCGGCCCCTGCTCCTGCCAACAGTTTGAAAGCACGTCAAAGTGCAAGTAGATAAATAGGTACTACTCCAGAGGGAAGGTAAACGGTGTTTCCGTGCGCTGCTCTGGTTCGCCAGAAGTGGCTTAGTCCTGCTGGCCACATGACCCGGAAGCTGTCTGTGGACAAACACCGGCTCCCTCGGCCTATAGAGCGAGATGAGCGCGCAACCCCAGAGTCGTCCGCGACTGGACCTAACAGTCAGGGGTCCCTTTACCTTTACCTAGTTTAGAGAAAAGGTGAGTAACAGGAGACAGTATAGAAGTTTATAAAATTATGCCTGGCATGGGGAAAGTGGATAGAGAAATGTTTTTCTCCCTCATAACACTAGAATTCGTGGGCAACCGATCAGGCTGAATGTTGGAAGTTTCAGGACAGGCTTTTGTTTATTTAAAGAAGCAGGTTTCTAACCCTCATGAGGTGCTGAGAAAACTTGGGGCGGGTGGGGGGAACATTCCTACGCACTTCCCTGTCTTCCAGTCCCTTCTGTCCAGAGTTCGATTTGTACCAACCAAGGGCCAGCCCTGGAACCACTTTTTAGGGCCTGGGTTACGGTCTGCAAATACATGAAGCAAAAGTCAACGCGAGAGACTCTGAGCATGTGAACCTGGATCTGCACCGCACAAGAAGAGAGAAAGAGAATCTGCACCAGGAAAAGGTGGACCCTGTAACCATCTTAGTCTGCATTTTAAAAACACCCTAGCAATGAAAAACACCTTCTGAAGAACTGCATCACACAGCCCTGGCACAGAGAGTAGTGGGGAAATAACTTACCCTCGATGGAGGCACTCTTTAATTTCAAACATCCAGGAACGCAGTTGCTGGTCATCTCCAGCCTCAAATACAACATCCATGGAGGTGTTCACCTGTGGCGGGGGGAGAGGAAAAGAAGAAAAACACTGGGAGCTCTTCATAATGCTGAGGCAATGCTGTCTAGGTTCAGATCGTCTTTAAAACCCCATGGGATATCCACACTCTTTAATTTCATAAAATGTGTGTCAGTATGCTAACAGCATAGTACTGTTAGTATACTAACAGCATATACTAACAGTAACACCTTCAACTTGGCCTAGTAGCAAACTGGCATCCAGTGAAGATTTCAGAGCACAGGAGTTATATGCTGCCCAGGAATAATAATAATAATAATAATAATAATAATAATAATAATAATAATTAATAATAATAATTTTATACATACATACCGCACCCATCTGGCTGGGTTTCCCCAGCCACTCTGGGCGGCTCCCAATAGAATATTAAAACACGATAAGTACAATAAACATTAAAAACTTCCCTAAACAGGGCTGCCTTCAGGTGTCTTCTAAAAGTCAGTTGTTTATTTCCTTGACATCTGGTGGGAGGGCATTCCACAGGGCGGGTGCCACTACTGAGAAGGCCCTCTGCCTGGTTCCCTGTAACCTCTCAGGGAGAAAACTGGCAGAAGGCCCTTGGAGCTGGACCTCAGTGTCTGGGCTTAACAATGGGAGTGGAGACGCTCCTTCAGGTACATTAGGCCGAGGCCGTTTAGGGCTTTCAAGGTCAGCACCAACACTTTGAATTGTGCTCAGAAACGTACTGGGAGCCAATGTAGATCTCTCAGGACCGGTGTTATGTGGTCCCGGTGGCCACTCCCAGTCACCAGTCTAGCTGCCGCATTCTGGATTAGTTGTAGTTTCCGGGTCACCTTCAAAGGTAGCCCCACGTAGAGCGCGTTGCAGTAGTCCAAGCGGGAGATAACTAGAGCATGCACCACTCTGGCGAGACAGTCTGCGGGCAAGTAGGGTCTCAGCCTGCGTACCAGATGGAGCTGGTAGACAGCCGCCCTGGACATAGAATTAACCTGCGCCTCCATGGACAGCTGTGAGTCCAAAATGACTCCCAGGCTGCGCACCTGGTCCTTCAGGGGCACAGTTACCCCATTCAAGGCCAGGGAGTCCCCCACACCTGCCTGCCCCCTGTTCCCCAAAACAGTACTTCTGTCTTGTCAGGATTCAACCTCAATCTGTTAGCTGCCACCCATCCTCCAGCCACCCCGCCTAAAGTGCAGCGGCTGCATAAATATACCTTCAGCATCTTGAGGACAAAGGTGTCTGTGTGGTCTGGCATCTCCAGGCGAGTGCAGGGACGGATTTCTTGGATCTCTGAGCAGGTGGTCTGCAGCTTTGGCTTCGAACTCTGCGGAGAGAGGCAGGAGAATCAGCCGCGGTGAGTCAAGTCCACGCACTGGTTGCACCAGCGAGGCATCCCTCAGAGGATCTGGACTATGGGTAGAGCCGAACCATACATTGAAAGGCACATCAAAGGCACATTCAAAACACGTATCTTGCCCCCAAAGAATCCTGGGAACTGTAGCTTGTTAAGGGTGCGTGGAATTGGTCTGTGAGGGGGAAACTGCAGTTCCCAGGATTATTATTTTTGGGGGGGGTCATGCGCTTTTGAAGTGCAGTGTGGATCAGCCCTGCAACTCCTGTCGACCTCATGCCTGGTGAAAGCGCTAGTCAAAAACATCTGGAGCATTTCCAGGTTGGAGAAGCAGAGATCGTGTCCTAGGAGTCCTGAACGAGCCAAAGAAGGACCTAACATTTAGGGTTTATTATTTGATTCTTTAAAATGTTTGTTTGCTTCTGGTTATGTGGGCATCTCAATGAAGATCACTAGAGGAGTCAGGGAGACTCTTCAAAAGCATCCTTAGAATCTCATAAAGGCTGGCGGCGGCAGCCAGGAGACAGAAAAACATTTTCAGCAGGTGTTGGAAGTGCTTGACCATTTGCACATGCCTTATTTTGGATGGGGAGTTAGGGAAATAAGTCTCTCTCTCTCTCTCTCTCTCTCTCTCACACACACACACACACACACACACACACACACACACACACCCTTGATCCTGCTAGATCGGATCAAAAAGTCTAGCTTTCTGTCTCTGAGAGATGCCAACAAAATGCCTCTGGCAGGGACAAAAGAAAGGCATCTTTGCAACTCCCCCTTCCTGTGGTTTCCAATAACTGGTTGGAATTCAGACGCATTGCTGCCTCCTCCATGAACCTCTCCAATCCTCTTTTAAAACCATCAGAGTTGGTGGCTCCCCCACCTTCACCTGTCAATAGTTCTCCAAGCGAGCAAGGAGAAGTGAATCCACAGCAGTTTCCACTCCCTTCCTCTGACACATGACGATGAAGGCAGGGTGCTGGGAACAAAGCTCTGGCTGCAACCTGTCATTGAGATTCCCACATTGCAGGGGGTTGGAATAGATGACCCTTGGGGTCCTTTTCCATGATTCTACAATTCTATGAAATACAAAACTGGGTCTTGAGCCTAGAGAAAAAAACAGCAAGGGAAGGAATCGGGGCTTCGCACTCTGCAAGGCATGGGAAGCAGCTCTGATTTTTGGATTTCTGGACTAGCCACCTCCGCCCCAACGACAAGTTCCGCACACCAGATTTTCCCTGGCCAGGATCCTGGCGAATGCATCCTCTGTTTAAAAGCTATCCCAGAATTCAGCTGCCTCTGTGGCTCAGCCTCTCAGGAGCCAAAGGTCGAAGCAATGATGGCATGTATCTCTCTCACTGTAAAAAGTTGAAGGACCGCAGTTCCTGGCGGTCTGCCCAGTTCAGACCCCAAGGGGCTTTGATAGTGGCCGGATGGGTGGAGAAGCCACCTGGGGAGGAAGGCAGAGATCAAGATATCCCACCCTGATTTCTGACAACAACACTGTGAGATACTCTGGGTGGAGGAGGATCATGGTGAATTTGCATTCACCCAAACAGCTGATTGCGGCCAGGGATTTGACCAAACAAAATATGCTCCATTGTTTCCTGATGGTTCAGGAGAAGCAGCGTGTGTTTTCTTAGTGGGAGCAAATGGTTGTGAGGTGGGCAGGAATAGGAATGTCTGGAGGGGAAACTTTTGATGAAGAGGGAGAGGAAAAGAGAGCCAGGGCGGCACAGTGGTTAGAGTGTCGGGCCAGGACTGGGAGAGACCAGGGTTCAAATCCCCTAGTTGGTCATAAAGATCGCTTGGTGACTTTGGGCCACTCAGTCTAAGCTAGGATACAAATGCAATAAACGATAATAAATAAATAAATAAAGCATCAGTTTAAGAAGAGAGAGACAGAACCAGAGAGAGAATTAAGAGCTTAAAGCAGCGAGTGAGGATCCTGTGCCCTTCTAAATAATAATAATAATACCGGTAATAAATTTTTATTTATACCCCGCCCTTCCCGATTTAAAAACCGGGTTCAGGGCGGCTAACAACAAATATAAAACATTGATTAAAAACGACTTTTTTAAAAAAGGTTAAAAACAGCATCAAATACAACATAAATGAACATCACCAGGGCTAACTGGCCAAGTTATTCCTGCTAGGGCCAGTAAGGAGACCAGGGAAAGGTTTAAATGTGGGGTCTCAGAAAAGGTTTCTTCAAAGAAAAAGGGAAGGGGAAAAAAGGAATGATGAATCAGGCTAAATTGAAGGCCAGGTGGAATAGCTCTGTCTTACAGGCCCTGTGGAAGGAGATCAGGTCCTGCAGGGCCCTAGTTTCGTGGGACAGAGCATTCCACCAGGTCGGGGCCATCACTGAAAAAGCCCTGGCCCTGGTGGAGGATAATCTGGCTTCTTTTGGGCCCGGCACCCTTCAACTATTATTATTCATGGACCTTAGGGTCCTCTGCGGGACATACCAGGAGGTAGGTGGTGTTGTACTCCAACTCCCATCAGCCCCGCTCAGAGCTGCCAAGGATGATGGGAGGCGTAGTCCGGCAATGCCTGAAAAGCCACAGCTTCCCCATCCTTGAGCCACAGATTGAAGAAAACAAAATGTCCTGGGTGACTTCATGCTAACAGATACCTGACTGTAGCTGGGCGCACCAATCTACACCAAAGAAAGATGAATTCAACAGCTTATATAAATGATGCTATTGATTTCCCCCCCCCTGCATAATTTCAATCTACTCGTGCTCCCAAGGACAGCCCCCAAATCCTGCCTGCTAGAAATTCCAGACCCTCCAGGTATCCCTATTTTCCAGGGACAGTCCGGGATTTACAGAAGCCATCCCGGTTTCTGATTTGATCCCATAATGTCCCGCTTTTCCTTAGGACGTCCCTATTTTCATAGGGTGGCGCTGTGGTCTAAACCACTGAGCCTGGGGCTTGCTGATCGGAAGGTTGGGGGTTCGAATCCCCGTGACGGGGTGAGCTCCCGTTGCTCAGTCCCAGCTCCTGCCAACCTAGCAGTTCGAAAGCACGTCAAAGTGCAAGTAGATAAATAGGTACCGCTCCGGCGGGAAGGCAAATGGTGTTTCCGTGCGCTTCTCTGGTTTTGCCAGAAGCGGCTTAGTCATGCTGGCCACATGACCCAGAAACGTCGGCTCCCTCGGCCTATAGAGCAAGATTAGAGCGCAACCCCAGAGTCGTCCGCAACTGGACTTTACCTTTACCTTTATTTTCATAAGAGGGTATGAAGTTAGGTGACCCCCAAGCCAAAGGGATAAGAAACTATGCAACCTTTAGAAGACACCTGAAGGCAGCCCTGTAGAGGGAAGCTTTTTAAAACGTTTAATGTTTTATTATGTTTTTATATATGGGGGAAGCCACTGAGAGTGGCTGGGGAAACCTTGTCATATGGGCGGGGTAATAATAACAGTAACCATAACAGTAATAGAATAGGACATCCCTGTTTTCATCAGAGAAATGTTGGAAGGTGTGCCATTCAGAATCCTGATTAGACCACTCCAGCTTTTTTTTTATTAAGGATTTTCTTGTTTTACAAAGGTATATGCAATGTCTCTCTCGTATTTTTTTCCCCCATGTAGCATTTTTACACATTAGTTTCATTTGTTGAGAGATTAGGAGCTTTGAGATTACGCCTAGTAACCCAGATTGCTTTAAAGCTCACCTTTCTCCGCTGTCAAGAGGACTAGAACCTTGGAACTTAAACAGATGTATTTTCAGCAGAGAACCTCACTGTATTCAGTGACCACTTCCTATGCTCCCTTGATGTGACTGAGGAGCACAGAAAGCTCCTGGCTGGTGGAAAACATTCAATGCGGTGCCCGATATGTCCGTATGGGTCTCTGGACCACAGGGTGTGTGCATTCTTGCCCTTGCGGTACCCCTCCCACCCCCGAAATGCCACCTTCCCTGGTAACTATGCCACCCCAAGAAACCAGGAGGGAAAAACGAGACAACAGCTGGGACCAGTTCCCCCAACTGATGCAGCCGGACTGGCACGAAAAGGGTCGGCTTCTGAGAGCTGGCATGAGACGCAGGAATGCTGAGCCAATGCAGGAAGCCTGATGACGCAATTGGTTTACCAGACAGACCGTTTCCATCCCCAGCTGATGGGCTGCTTGGATTTTTCCACAGGCCGAGAGCCTCAGAAATCCTCTTGGCCGAGAGGGGCGGCCAGCGTGACTCACTGGCATTAAGGAGTCATAAGCCACTCGGGGTCAGCGGTGTTAGCAGAGGGGCAACAGGGTGGCCAGCAGGCACCCAACCAGCCAAACCCCAGGCCTGCTGGATGCTGGCAAGGCACCACCCTGCAAGGCTGGGGGGGACGGACAGGGGAAGGCCGGCTCTGCTGGAGGTTACACAAAGCAGCAACAAACTGAAAGGAAAACAAGCCCACAGCTGCTTGAGATTCCAGCATCTGTGAAACCGCTTGCAGATCGAGGGCTGCAGAAGTCATCCAGGAAATGGGAGGAAGACAGAGAGATGCCTCTTTCCCCAGGCGGAAGGCACAAGGAAACAGGAGGGGAGGCCAGCTGACAGGGAGGAGGCCCCAGCAGGCAGCAGGCACCCCCCAAAAAACAAACGTCTCATTCACGTGTCCTAGAGTTGGTGCTGGGCCATCGGCTTCGCCCCTTCCCAAACGATATTCCCGAGGATGATGAACATATGCATTAATCAACACACAAGAGAAGATAATTTAGAATCACAGAATCTTAAGAGTTGGAAGGGACCCAAGGGTCATCTAGTCCAGCCCCCTGCAATGCAGGAATCTCAGCAAAAGCATTCATGACATCCAACCTTTGCTTAAAAACCTCCAAGGACAACCTTCTGAATGAGTCTGTTCCACTGCCGGAGAGCTCTTACTGTCAGAAAGTTTGAATATTAGAGAGGCAGTGGTGGTGTAGTGGTTAGAGTCTCAGGCTAGGACATTGGGAGAACAGGGTTCACTCAACTGTGGGTGGCCTTGTTGCTAGTCGCCATCTCTCAATCTAAGTTCAAGCAAGTTATCGCCCATAGACAAGTCGCTCAGCTTCTACCCTAGCAGACAAGACCAAGGTGGGCGGGCTCTGGAATCAATTCTGCCAGTCCAGCTGTCTCTCCCTCCCCATCACAAGGCTTCCTTAAGAAAAGAACCACAAAATTCACCTTCTTTATTAAATGGCTTACAATGTTTCTTTCCTGTCTTTTGAAACACAAGCCTTTGGGGCCCCTTAAGAACAGAATGAATTGGGTCCCTGAACCCTTTTTTTTTAAGACTGAGAGTGCATTTGGAAATCTAAGACACTGCTGTGGATATCACAAAATGCCCATTTCCCAGAAGAAAAACTGCCAATGCTCAGAACATTCAGAACAATCCAGAAATAACACATTAAAAAAAAAGTAGGTAACATTTGCCTGCTCCCCGCTGCCAAAGAAAATAGGCAGTTTGAACAACCATGATGGGACTTGAAGTTCAGCAACATATGGAGGGACACAGGTTCCCCACATCCATCGTTGTTCTAAGAGCAGGTCCACAGCATACATTTTAAGCACCACCAAATCATATTTAAAGCACATGGCTTCTCCCAAAGAATCCTGGGAGTTGTAGCTCTGTAAGGGGAAAACTACAGTTCCCAGGATTCTTGCGGGGTATGTGTGTTTCATGTGCTACAAACATGCCTTGGGTGTGCTTTAAGTGTATGATGCAGATGTGGTCTTAATTCATCAATCCAGAAACACACAAATGCCCTCTAGTGTCCGATTCTCAGAGATAGACTGCTTCTGAGCATGGAGGTTTCTTTTGGCCATCACAGCTGAGAGCTACGTTGTTCAGAGAAGGGGTGGGGAACCTGCAGCCTTCCTGTTGCTATTCGGCTTCAACTCCCATCAGCCCGAGCCACCCTGGCCCAATGTTCAGGGTGATGGGAACTCGACCCCATCCTCAGGTTGCCCAGCCTGCTTTAATCTGTACAAGCAGTGGTCACATTCTGTGGCAGAGACAGAGAAACAGAAGAACGGAGGAAACTGTGCTATGCTGAGTGTTATGCTGGCTTACGCACTGACTGGCAGCAGCTCACTCTGGGGTTTCAGGTGGGCAGTCTCTTCTTGAGCTACCTGGGGATGGAACCTGGGGTCTTCGACCTTCTGAGCTACGGAGTTTCAGTTTAGACTGCCCACTCCTTGCAGGCGGAACCAGTCAGGCTTCAGGGAATCTGATCCCTCCCAGGGTGGCAGCCAAGAAGTATATAAACAAGAAGGGTTCTTACCAAGTCTTTTATTCAATATTCACAGAGAGAGAGACATAGAAAATGCTGTTTCTCTTAGATAATGGTGGTGTTCCGAGTAAAGTCCCACCCCCTCCGTCTCTCCTATTCTACGTCACCCCTGCACTGGCTGATCTGTGCTTTCTGCCTCTGAGCTTTCTGTTCTACTACTCTCAAGGCACGCCTGGTCCTGGGAGGGGGGGGTCAAGAATGCTTTCTAAATACACTGAGTCTGTTAGCTGTCTCTCCCCTGGTGGTGCTTCTTCTTTCTGCTGCTCCTCTCCCAATATTTCCCAGCTTCTCCCCTCTGCAGCCTCTGAACTATGCCCTTCTGCAAACCACTGTTCTAAATCTATACTGTCGCCCTCTTCTCGGAAAGGTTCAGGAGGAGCGGGGGGCAGTGGCGGTCCCCACCACCCCTCCTCAGTCCAGTCCCCGACTGCATATTTTCCTGCATATTTAGAAAGTAAAACTCCATTGAAAGGGCACCACCACAATATAATATAATAAAATAAAATAATAATAATACCGGTAATAATCACTATTCATCATTAACAGCAGCAACAATACCACCTTCCAGGTACTGGGCAAGTTAGTGGCGGTGCTGGGGGGGGAGGCCAATCGGATTTCCTTGTTCCCATGGAAGGGGATGTGGCCGAGACTCCCAAAATATCTCTGCTCTCTCGGCTATCTGGGGCGGGGAGAGGGGGGGAGAATCCGCTTCTGCTTTCCATCTATGTCATGCTGTTTTTGTTCCCAGTTTTGCAGCCTTCTGAGGTTTGTGGGTTGGTGAGTCACGGGCCCCTTTTGTAATCTGGAGTCAAATGCAGCAGCAGCAGCAGCAGCAGCAGCTGGGAAGGGGCTCCGAATGGTCAGCTCTCTTTTTTCAGGAAGGTGGGGTTGTTGTTGTTGTTTAGTCGTTTAGTCGTGTCCGACTCTTTGTGACCCCATGGACCAGAGCATGCCAGGCACTCCTGTCTTCCACTGCCTCCCGCAGTTTGGTCAGACTCATGTTGGTAGTTTCGAGAACACTGTCCAACCATCACGTCCTCTGCCATCCCCTTCTCCTTGTGCCCTCCATCTTTCCCAACATCAGGGTCTTTTCCAGGGAGTCTTCTCTTCTCATGAGGTGGCCAAAGGATTGGAGCCTCAGCTTCAGGATCTGTCCTTCCAGTGAGCACTCAGGGCTGATTTCCTTCAGAATAGATAGGTTTGATCTTCTTGCAGTCCATGGGACTCTCAAGAGTCTCCTCCAGCACCATAATTCAAAAGCATCAGTTCTTCGGCGATCAGCCTTCTTGATGGTCCAGCTCTCACTTCCATACATCACTACTGGGAAAACCATAGCTTTAACTGTACGGACCTTTGTCGGCAAGGTGATGTCTCTGCTAAACAGCATTGCCCCTTATATGCCATTTAACATCTACATGAAACCGCTGAGTGGGGTCACTCGGAGCTTTGGAGTACCTTGTCAGCAATATGCCGACGACACTCTGCTTCTCATTTACATCTGCAGGTGAGGCAGTGGAAGTGCTGGACCGTTGTCTTGCCTCGGTAGTGGACTGGATGAGAGCCATCAAACTGAAGCTCAATCCAGATAAAACAGAGGCACTGTTAGTGCGTGGTTCCCTAGACCATACTCCATACTCTCCATGGAGTTGCATTCCCTCTGAAGGAGCAGGTACGTAATTTGGGGGTACTTCTGGATCCTTTGCTGTCGCTCGAGGCTCAAGCGGCCTCAGTGGCACCGAGTGCCTTCCATCAGCTTCGGCTGGTGGCCCAGCTGCACCCCTATCTGGACAGGGGCAGCCTAACTACTGTTATTAAGGCTCTAATAACCTCTAGGCTGGATTATTGCAACACATTATACACAGGGCTGCCCCTGAAAGACGGTTCAGAAACTTGCAGTGGGTGCAGAATACGGTGGCTACGTTGGTAGCCAGGCCATACAGTTTGAACGTATGACACCGCTCCTGGCCCAACTGCACTGACTGTCAATTAGCTTCCGGGCCCAATTGACCTATAAAGCCTTAAACGGCTCAGGACCGCAATAATAATAATAATAATAATAATAATAATAATAATAATTTATTATTTGTACCCCGCCCATCTGGCCGGGTCCCCCCAGCCACTCTGTGCGGCTTCCAACAAACACTAAAATACATTAAAATATCACGCATTAAAAACTTCCCTAAACAGGGCTGCCTTCAGGTGTTTTCTAAATGTCAGGTAGTTATTTATCTCCTTGACATGGGATGGGAGGGTGCATTATGCAATATTATTATATTATAAAATAACTATTATGCAATAGCTCATAATAATAATAATAATAATTAATTAATAAATAAATTTTTATTTATACTCCGCCCTTCCCAGCCAAGACCGGGCTCAGAGCGGCTAACAACCATAAAAACCACAACAAAACATACAAAACAATCAATTAAAATACAAGTTAAAATACAATTTAAAATGCAGCCTCATTTTTAAGTAGCCCACCAATAAAACCATAAAGGAATAAAACATCAGGGTTAAACTAAAACCAACCCAAAGGCCAGGCGGAACAGCTCTGCCTTGCAGGCCCTGCGAAAAGATGCCAAATCCCGCAGGGCCCTGGTCTCTTGCGACAGACCGTTCCACCAAGTCGGGGCCAGTACTGAGAAGGCCCTGGCCCTAGTTGCTGCCAGCCTAGCATCCTTATGGCTCGGGACCTCTAAGATGTTATTACTTGAGGACCTTAAGGTCCTACATGGGACATACCAGGAGAGCCGGTCCCTTAGGTCCCTCATGGACCGCCTCTCTCCGTATAAACCATCCCAGACTCTGCATTCATAATCTGAGGCCCTTCTTCATGTACCTCCTCCATGAGAGGTCCAGCAACATGAGAATGGGCCTTCTCTGTGGTGGCTCCCCATCTGTGGAATGCTCTCTTTAGGGAGGTTTGTCTGGTGCTTTCATTATATATCTTCAGGCGCCAGGCAGAGACGTTCCTCTTCAACCAGGCCTTGGGCTGATTAATATTCTACAGCCTTTTAAATGTGTTTGGGTGTTGTTACTGTTTTGTTGCTTTCTGTCTTGACTATTTACCTGCGCGTCTATCTTATGTTTTTAATCTTGTGAACCACCCTGAGATCTTTTGATGAAGGGTGGTATATGAATCAAATCAAATCAATAAATAATCAAATAAATAAATTCCACCACTTCCCCCGACGCAGGTGGACAGCAGCATCGCCATCCAGCCCCTCTCTGGGACCAGCCAGGTGTCAGAAGGCTCCCCGCACTGCTTGGCCTTTTTCTTTGCCATGCCCAATAAAAACGACACCTGGAGTGACATGCTGTCGCCATGACACCCCAGGTGCACAGTGTGATGTCACTGCGTCACCTCAAGCATCGTCTGCATCAGACATTGGCCACATTCGGACCATACATTTAAAGCTCTACAATACAAAACTCACAGCTTCCCCCAAAGCATTCTGGGAGCTGTAGTTTGTTAAGGGGGCTGAGAGTTGTTAGGAGGCCCCTTATTTCCCCTCACAGAACAGTAATTCTGAGACTGGTTTAACAACCAATCCATCTTCCCAGGGAACGTTAAGAAATCCATATTTTAGTGCAGTAGCAGTAGCCCCAACACTTTGGAACTCCCTGCCTATTGACACCAGACAGGCACCTTCACTCGGTGCCTGCTAAAAACATTTTTGAGTGGACAAGCTGCCCGGATATGTAGAATGCTGATACGCATCTGATCTGTTTTTAGTTTATCATTGCTTTTATTCATGACAGCAAATGTTTTATGTAGATGCTCGTAACTGTTTTCACTGATAATTTTATTGTTTTATTTTTTTCGTAAATTGCTTTGATGTTTTATTTCGTACTGAAATTCTAGGACATAAGTAACAGCGGCGAGAATTTTAATAGCACAAAAGTGGAAGCAAGAAGAAACACCGACAAAGGAGGAATGGACAGTGAAATGGATGGAGTATGTGGAATTGGACAAAAGAATCCGAGAACAGCGGGACCAGAAGTTCATCAAAGACTGGACTAAATTTGCAGATTATTTGAAGGACAATTGCACTCATTTGAATACGTTGGTAGGACTACAAGAAGCTTTGTAGATTAATGAAGAAATATTATTGTTATATGAAGTTTTAGTGATAAGATTATATGTGATAACTAGTTGAATTAAGCCCATTAATAATGGGCGCTAGCGGCGGCGACGGGGACCCGAGGCGCTTTCTTCTCCCCGCCTCAGGCGGCCAAGCCACCACCATGGCGGAGCCGCCTGTTGCCGCTGCCCCGCCGGCAGCCCCGGCGATGGCCGCCCTCCCCGCCGCCGCCACGGGCGGCTGAGGCGGGGAGAAAGAAGGGAGGGGGAGAAGCAGCAGCGCGCGGGGAGCGGCCGCCATTGCGGCTGAAGCGGAGAGGTTCGGAGGCTCACGAAGCGCAAGCGCTTCGCTCGCGCTGCGCTCCAACCTCAGGCTCCTCCTCCTCTCTGCGCTCCAATCCATGTGTCAGTGGAGCGCATGTGCAGTTGCGATTTCCACTGACACACGGACGGCGGACGCAGGGACACAGGGAGATTATTATAGAGGATTTAAAGCAATGATTGATATATGAAGTATAGATATTAGTTAAAGATGTTAGAAAATCATTAGGCGGGTTTGAGGGAAGTCATGGCCTTAAAAAGCCAAAATGTTAAGAGATGAAAAGATAAAGTGATGGATTTTATTATTGTATTAATATAAAACCAATAAAAAAATGATATGGGAAAAAAAAAGAAATTCTAGGACTTAAGTAGATAAAAGAAACTGTCCTACCTACAGTTTGTACGATTGCACGAGGGTCATTTTGACGACAACACATCACTACAAAAACAGAAAGAAAGAAACAAACAAAAAAAACCACCCTGTCTTTTTCCCCCAACATGCCCATCAGCTTCGCCCAAATTTGCTCTGCGGTTCTTCAGAATGCAACACCAGGAACAGACAAAAGGCAGAGAAGCAGGGAGTGTTAGGAGACATTTGGTGGGGAGAGATAAAGAGGCCGGCAGACCAGGGGGGCGAGTCACCAGGCTCTGCAGCGAAATAGAACAGGGTGTCCTTTCAACACGCAAAACACAAACACCACGCTCTTCAAAGGTCCCCCACCTCTGCAGGATCCAACCAGGTTTTTAAAAAAAATATAATTCTCAGTTTGCAGATGCTGAAATGCATTTGCCATAGATAGCTGAGGGAAAAAATTCTTCCTCTCTCAACCCTTTGCAAAGACGGACTGTGGGGTGGCAGGTGGGGGGGGGAGATAAAAACAACGAGAAAGAATTATAAATTCCAAAAGCACAGAGAGCAGTAAAGTACACAGAAGCTTCTGGACAAATAAAAGTTATTAATTATACCCTACCTGCTAATTTAGCAGGGTGGGAGTGGGGCAAATTGTGGCTATTCCAGCAGCGGACTTTGAAGTTAACAGAGTCTCCCAGATGGGATGCAATTATCTTGGTGACAATGCATTGCGAGGCCCAGAGCAACTGCAGGAAGCCTGGATAATAGAAAACGTAATGAAATTTAACCTGCCAGACATCAGGGAAGGGTCTTTAGCTGCTGCGTTGCAAGCAGAAGGTCCCAACGGCATCTCCTGGGAGGGTTGGGAGAGACTCGCTGCCTGGAATGTTGGAGAGCCACTGCCAGCCACAGTAGGCAATATTGAGCTAGGTGGACCAGTAATTGGGAGCACACAGTGCTGACCACTGGGCTGCTGTCGAGGCAAAGTGTACTTTGATGCCAGCAGCGCTCGATTACAGGGGCCCAGGCCCTTATCCAGGGTTTGTGTTTCCTGGGTGTTTGCCTCTGTGGCATATTAAATGGCAGAGATGGGAGAGGATTTCAGGTGGAGGGCTGGCTTGAGGAAGAGTGGCCTGTGTCCTTTCAGTCAGCTAAAGGTTTAGCTGATGAAGAAGAGGGTGCAATATTATTTCTTAGGGGTCCAAGTTGCTGATATTTCACAAAGCTCTGCTGAGGCCTGTATGTTACTGACTTTCCTTCTGAGAGCGAGTGTCAACATGTAAAACTGCAAATCCGACCTTCGTTTCCATTTTAGCTTTTTGGCAAAAAAAGCAAACCTTATTTATACTGAAACTCAATTAGCAAGCAATTCATGTAGTAAGTGTACATGATTCATGTACTAAGAATTCTCCCAGTTGGTTAGGAGCCCTAAAAATAAGGAAACCTGCCAGATCAAAGGTTGGAACAGAGGACAGATGCTCAAGAGGCCGGAATCGAGTGCAGAAAGCGGAGTTGGTTCCACTATTTATGCTGCCTCTGGGACGCTGGCACCCTCTTCCTTCATCCAAAGGGTATCCCCCTCCCCAGCCAAGTAATCTGCCCAGGCTCCAGTGGGTGGGGCTCAAGAGTCTTAAAAAATGCTGCTGTAACTCAAGTCAGGATTAAATGGGTGGCACTGGGTCCTCACTGCAAGGCTATATGTCAGCGCGGGTGCACATGCTGCCATGTGCAGTGTGCACAGCAGATTCTGAGAATACTGCCCTCGTTTGTTGCATTGTTAAAATAAAATTGTTAAAAGTCCAATGCATTCCAGAAATAAAACATTATAGCATAAAAGAAGAGTAGAGCAACAGAAACATGCAGACAACTCTATGTATGTATCCACCGCACCTTTCCTCCAAGGAAAGAAGAGCAAGCGTTCTTCATTTATATCCTAACGACAATCCTGCAAGGTAGGTTAGGCTGGCCCAAGGTTACCCGGTGAGCTTCTATGGCCAAGTGGGCAACTTGGGTTGCCCCAGTCCTAGCCTAACATTCAAGTTCTGTTGTGGCTCCAGAGTACCATTCGCAACTCTGCTTCTTCATCTAGGGCAGACCCAAAATTCTACACTCCACTCTTCTCCTCCGCCTGCTGCTGGGAACTAGGACAGGGTTGCGTTAAGAATAGCTACTGTGGTTAAGAAGAGCACAGCTGCTTCAATTGCCTGTACAGATTGCTCAGAGGAAGGGCAGTTTAGCGGTTCATGCCTTGCACACAGAAGGGTCCCAGGAGCCCAAGCAGAAGACCTCCTCAGGCATGGGACCCCATAGTGATTCGAACCACAGCCCCTGCAGAGGGCTTTTGACTGTGTCGACCACAGCAAACTATGGCAAGTTCTTAAAGAAATGGGAGTGCCTGATCACCTCATCCGTCTCCTGAGAAATCTCTATGTGGGATAAGAAGCTACAGTTAGAACTGGATATGGAATAACTGATTGGTTCAAAATTGGGAAAGGAGTACGACAAGGCTGTATATTGTCTCCCTGCTTATTTAACATATGCAGAATTCATCATGCGAAAGGCTGGACTGGATGAATCCCAAACCGGAATTAAGATTGCTGGAAGAAATATCAACAACCTCAGATATGCTGATGATACAACCTTGATGGCAGAAAGTGAGGAGGAATTAAAGAACCTTTTAATGAGGATGAAAGAGGAGAGCGCAAAATACGGTCTGAAGCTCAACATCAAAAAAACTAAGATCATGGCCACTGGTCCCATCACCTCCTGGCAAATAGAAGGGGAAGAAATGGAGGCAGTGAGAGATTTCACTTTCTTGGGTTCCATGATCACTGCAGATGGTGACAGCAGTCACAAAATTAGAAGACACCTGCTTCTTGGGAGAAAAGCAATGACAAACCTAGACAGCATCTTAAAAAGCAAAGACATCACCTTGCTGACAAAGGTCTGTACAGTTAAAGCTATGGTTTTCCCAGTAGTAATGTACGGAAGTGAGAGCTGGACCATCAAGAAGGCTGATCGCCGAAGAATTGATGCTTTTGAATTATGGTGCTGGAGGAGACTCTTGAGAGTCCCATGGACTGCAAGAAGATCAAACCTATCCATTCTGAAAGAAATCAGCCTTGAGTGCTCACTGGAAGGACAGATCCTGAAGCTGAGGCTCCAATCCTTTGGTCACCTCATGAGAAGAGAAGACTCCCTGGAAAAGACCCTGATGTTGGGAAAGATGGAGGGTACAAGGAGAAGGGGACGACAGAGGACGAGATGGTTGGACAGTGTTCTCAAAGCCACCAACATGAGTCTGACCAAACTGCGGGAGGCAGTGGAAGACAGGAGTGCCTGGCGTGCTCTGGTCCATGGGGTCACAAAGAGTTGGACACAACTAAATGACTAAACAACAACAACAACAATGCTTTATTCGGAAAGTTGTAGACTTGCAGCAAGTCAGGCTGCCAGGCCTAGCCTCTTGCAGAGATGCAAATACAGACACCACAGCAAGGAAGCAAAATTGCACGTATTCTATATACACAAAGCAACATGCCCAGGACCTCCCATTGCTCCACCTGCCCAAATGAGGGCATAGGTGGCAAATGCCCAATTATTACAGATAGCTCCCCTTTCTGGGCTTAGAGCCCAGCACCCCAAACCCACAGATAAGGACAACATCAAAGCGAGCCAGTTAGCTTATATCCAAGCATCTGAATGTAAGCCTGCCTGAGCTCACTGCAGCTACAACTACCAATTCATTGTAAGGTTATCTTCGCTACCAATATGGTGTTAGTGGAAACTTCCGGAACAGTTCACCTTTGGTTCAACACACACGGAGCCCAGCTGGGGACATAGAAGATCCTGCTATTGGCCTAAGGCAGCCTGATGTTCTAGTCTTGCCTGTACCCCCAACAAACTCTCTCCCCCCCAAACCATCACATCTCAAACCGTGCCCCAAACCCAGATTCCCTTCCTTTGCCTCTGAGACTTTTCTGGAACAAAGGCAGCACCTGCTCCCTCTGTCAGCGGCTCTCAAGGGTCTCTTGCAGAAGCAGAGGCCTTTATCAGGCAGCTCTTAGAGGTCTCACATGGAAGAGTCTGCATGAAAGCAATCCTGAGAGGACACTGGTAATGACATGCAAGCAGCCAGCAAGGAAATCTAGAAGGAAACATGAATATGACTGAGCCCCGGACCTTTTGCATGCAAAGGCCTTGCCAGAAATGGCTTCTGCTCCAGTTTACAGGGTGACTATACAGTGGTACCTCAGGTTACATACGCTTCAGGTTAAGAACTTCGCTAACCCAGAAATAATGCTTCAGGTTAAGAACTTTGCTTCAGGATAAGAACAGAAATTGTGTTCCGGCAGCGCAGCGGCAGCAACGGGAGGCCCCATTAGCTAAAGTGGTGCTTCAGGTTAAGAACAGTTTCAGGTTAAGAACGGACCTCCAGAATGAATTAAGTACTTAACCAGAGGTACCACTGTAATATGGTATATTGGTTGAAACATCTATGTGAAAATCTAGTGACATTAAAAACAAAAAATTGGGGGTGCAGAGAGAGAGAGAGAGAATCATGGCCATGTGAATCCCAACGCATGTCCACACCCACTAGGGAGCATCACCCTTCCATCTCAGAAGCCACTGTTCTGCCACGTGCTCTCTGGGGAGCACAGAAAAGGAAGAAGTTCTAAGAAGCAGCAATTCAGAGAAAAAGCAACCTCAGAGCTGCCTAGAACGGAGAACACAGAAGGGCGGGGGAGGGGGGAGAGAGACCAGGGCATAAATTAAGAGAAAGAAAGAAAATGAAGAAACTAAAAGAGGAAGTGATACATTCCTGCGATAAGGAGGCCAGCAAAGTCCGGTCTTCGAAGAAGCCTCCACCAGCCACTGCAAAAGGCATGCAGGGGACAGGATGCAGAGGATAGGCTCCCCCTGTTCTGAAGATACTTGGGTGAGATTTGGAGCCACAGCAAGAAAGGGACATTTCCAAATAAAGCACACACACCCCCAGGACTTTTCAGGAAGATGAAAGAGGTTGTTATGTCCAAGCCTCAAAAACCCCAAGCTGCCCTCACATGCCGGTCTCCAAGGCTGGTCTTTCCAACTACAGTGGTACCTCGGGTTACAAACACCTCAGGTAACAAACACTTTGGGTTACAGACTCCACTAACCTGAAAGTAGTACCTCGGGTTAAGGACTTTACCTCAGGATGAGAACAGAAATCGCTCCGCGGCAGTGGGAGGCCCCATTAGCTAAAGTGGTACCTCAGGTTAAGGACTTTACCTCAGGATGAGAACAGAAATCGCACCGCGGCAGCAGGAGGCCCCATTAGCTAAAGTGGTACCTCAGGTTAAGGACTTTACCTCAGGATGAGAACAGAAATCGCACCACGGCAGCGGGAGGCCCCATTAGCTAAAGTGGTACCTCAGGTTAAGAACGGTTTCAGGTTAAGAACGGACCTCCGGAACGAATTAAGTTCATAACCAGAGGTACCGCCGGTACCACTGTACAGACAAAACATAAAAAGAAACAAACTGGTATAAAATGGTCAAAACATCCCAAAGATCACGTTGAGTGGCAGGGAATACATAAGTGAATTATGCATTCTTCATTACACACTTTGGAAAGTATGTACCTATAAATGCCAAACATAATGGGATTGATACAACAACAGCAGGCTTGCAAAATTAGCAACAACCTTGGAGTCAGTGGTATAATATCTAAATAAAGAAGATCTGGAATATCCAGTGCCGGATTTACGTATAAGCTAAACAAGCCATAACTTAGGGCCCCACTCTCTTGCCCCCCCCCCAAATTCACTGTTAATATACTTCTTAATTGTATTTCAGTTCAACAATTACTTTGATAAAATACATATTTTGTTGTGTGCAAATGGCTTTAGATACCTATTAGGTCCATAAATTACCATATAGCATATATTCAACACAAAAAACAGCAACTATTTGTTGCTGACAAAGGACAGGTGGACATATAAAGAGCCCCGTTACCTTCAGTAGCTTAGGGCCTCATCAAACCTAAATCTGGCCCTGGGAATATCAATATAAAGTTCAGGACAGCACAACTCTCCAAAAAGAAAAGTGGGCAGAAAGTGGTCTAGGCTCTTCTGGCGATGAACTAATGAAAGAAATGAAGGGAGACCAGTTCAGTTACCATAAAATTCACTGTGATAATGGCACCTCTGACTACTCTGGAAGTGTTTCTAAGATTTGGCATGCTGCACAATTAATAAAGCTGCGCCAAGCTTCTAGTCCTCTTCATCTGTGGCTTAATTCGCCCTGGAACATCTGAAGTCACAACCAAGATGACCAGCGCTTTTAGAGTGCGCCAGCAGAGGTTGACTGGCGAGTGAGGGGGATCCATGTACATTATCTTGGGATTCTTGGAGGAAATGGTGAGATTTAAATGTTTTAAATAAATAAAATGGATATGATACTAGTACGACTACTGTGGATTGCTCCAGCAGAAGTTTGCTCAACCTGACATATTTATATGGGAGGAAGACCTTTCATCGCCTACAGACAGCCACCCAATCTTAAACAACTCCTCACCCACAATAATATAACAACCAGACTTAACATGGACACTGGTACCAGAGCCTGCAATAAACCCAGATGCCAACTTTGCTGCCACATACACCCGGACAACACCATTACTGGCCCCAACAACATCAAGCATACCATCTCAGGACTATTTAATTGCTCATCGTCTAACATTGTGTATGCCATCAAATGCCAACAGTGCCCTTCAGCTCTCTATATTGGACAAACAGGCCAAACCCTACGCCTGAGGATAAATGGACACAAATCTGACATCAGGAATCACAAGACAGAGAAACCAGTAGGAGAATACTTCAATCTCCCAGGACATTCTATGCAAGATCTCAAAGTAGCTGTCTTATTGCAAAGGAATTTCAGAAATAGACTGGAAAGAGAAGTTGCTGAATTGCAACTCATTACCAAACTTAAAACCATGGAGAGAACTGGTTTGAATAGAGACATTTGATTCCTATCTCATTATACATGACAAAGCTTTTTTTAGCCATCTCACCCCTTGCTTTTTCCTGGAAGACCAATTGCAGTCGTTAACATCAACAGGTTTACCTCACCTATCAGCTAATCACCCATTCCCACCACCCTTCAGAGTAATACCCCTCCCCCACCCTCTCACTATATATAAGGGTCTGGTGACTTCTGTTTCAGTGTATCTGAAGAAGTGTGCAATGTACACGAAAGCTCATACCAAGAACAAACTTAGTTGGTCTCTAAAGTGCTACTGGAAGGATTTTTTTTATATTTATATAAGAAGAAGAAAAAGATTACCATGAAATGTTTTCAGTTTAGGGAAGACTTGGATAGCTCAGAGGTCATTTGCAAGCGAAGAGATATTACTATCTGCTCCTCGCCATTACATTTCTAACTCACCTTTCCTCCCAAGGAGCTAAAGGTGGTTCTCCACGCTTTCAATTTCATCCTCACAACAACCCTGTGAGGTAAGTTAGGGCTAAGAGGCTGTGACCGGTGAAGGGCATAGCTGTCAACCCTCCCTTTTTTGCGGGAAACTCCCTTATTCCAATGCCGTTTCCCGCTGCTATCCCGGATTGTTGATATCCCTTAAATTTCCCGGATTTCAAAGGAAGCAGCTCCTCTCCCTCCCTGCCGGCCAGGGAGGCTCCTCAGCTGCGTTGCTCGGCTGCCAATAAGGAGTCTGAGACCGACTGGGGGCGGAGCTTGCATGCCTTGTGCAGCCAGACCCTCACGCCCAACCAGACAGACAGCCTGCCTGCCTGCCGTCTACGCGCTCGCTCTTTCGCTCACCCGTTCGCACGCAGCCTCTGGAGCGCAGGGTGGCGAGGCTACTTGGTGCCATTGCATCGCCCTCGCGGCATCCCTTATTTTCAAATCCGAAAGTCCGAAAAAATCCCTTATTTTCAAATCCGAAAGTTGACAGCTATGGTGAAGGGTCACTCAACGAACATCATGGCTGAGCGGTGATTACTGGAGAGTTAATGATCTAATACCTTGGTTTACAACCATAATCCGTTCCAGAGGTCTGGTTGTAAACCAAAACAGGTTGTAACCCAAGGCGCACTTTCGCCAATGGGGCCTCCAAACAAAAAAACTGGTTGTAATAATAATTAAAAAATGGGTTGTAATCCAAAAAAAGGGACATGCACTTCCGGGTTTGACGTGGTTGTAATCCAAAATGGTTGTAATTCAAAATGGTTGCAAACCAAGGTACCACTGTAATGCTTCCACAGTCTTTTCGAACCATGGAGGCAGAGAGCACAGCCATTGTGGCTAGAAGCCATTGATTGGCCTCTCCTCCATGAATTTGTGAATATGCTGTGACCAATTGCCCAACGTGAAAAAGAGGGTTGTCCGGAGGCCTCCCCCCCCAATTCTGTGATTATGATTAAATATAATTATTTGAATTTATTACCTGTCCTTCGCCTTAAGGTTCCAGGGTGGGTCAGAACAATTAAATGTTACAAACAGTGAAAAACAACTTACATGGTACACTACTGCCTTGCAATGTTTGGCTGAAGGGTGGCTTAAAAGCATTTCAGAATATTAAATAAACGTGGGTTCAGAGGCAGCACAAAACAGGTGGATGATGTGGGATTCAGCTTCCTCAGCACCTCGTTTTGAACCAAAGTTCCCAGTCCTCATGGATGCAGTCTTGTACCCAGTAAGCAGTAGATGGTAGTCAAAGCTAAGAAACAGTGAGAGACTTTGACTACCGCATCTTCCCCTGCCCTTCCCCTCAGCTGGCACAGAGTATGTTCTGTGTATTCATTGTGAATGAATCACGCAAATTTCTGCTCAGCATGATTTCATACACATCTCAGAATTCAGTTTATCTTACTACAGAATACTATTTATTTACAGTGGTACCTTGGTACTCAAACGGCTTGGCTCCCGAACAAATTGGCTCCCGGATGCCGCAAACCCGGAAGTGAGTGCTCCGGTTTGTGAACGTTTTTCGGAAGTCGAGAAAAGGTGGGATAGGCAGAATGGCTCCCAAGGAGCTCTGGGGCTACCAGACTCTCTCAGCTCCCTTCCTCTGAAATCTGAAATGTGAGCAGTGCTGGTTTTGAGGGGCACCTGGACAAGGTGCCTTCTTGTGGGTCCAGCAGCCAGCATTTTAGATATCGCACAATGCCACTAAAGTAGCACCGCTCCCAATTTAAATGGCAGATCCCAAACCCTTTTCAAAACACAGAGGCAATTTTGGCAATTGCGCTGACTACAGGCTTGAATGTTAATAAATAATAAAATAATAATGATGATGATGATGATGATGATGATGATGATAGCTTAACTTAGAAGAGATCATCAAAATAACAAACAGGAAGTGCTTTGATCTGCTACCGTACATTTTTCCTTTTTCCTTTTAAACAAAACATTTACAGGTTACACTTTTCACATGCTTAAATGGAACTATGTTTGCTGGGTTAATTTTAAAAGGCCAAGAAAAATGAAGGGTCCCCTGATTTATCAGGCTGATCTGCAAATGGTTGTGTGAACTGACCTAGTAACCACTAGGCAAGCTTGCTCCACCCCCCCTCCCCCCCCCCAAATGCAAGGAAGACTTCTTGACACAGTTTGAGATGCTTTTACGTAGCACTGGAAGGAAACAAAATCCCCAGGAAGACCCAAATGCTGACAGGAAATCTGTGTGCAGGCAGGAAGGGGGTCTCTTGGATCGTGGCCATGGACTTTCCCTCAGTGGATTAAAAAACACTAGCCTCAGATGAGGCTTCATTCAGTCACAAAAGCTTCCTTGTTGAAATAGCAAACAGCTGTTTAGCAACAAAATAGAGTAAGAAGTAATTTTGGGTGGGGAGGCAGCCTCCCCCCCCCAACTAAACATGCATTTCTTATTAAGAAAAACACATTGAAGGAAAGAAGCTGATTGGAGACATTAAAAATATGTTGGCAAAAGCCAGAGAGAAGCTGGGAAATCCCCATCATGCTCTGATAAGAAAACAGAACAAATAACTTAAAAGGACGTGTGGGGTGTGCATGGAGGGAAGGGAGGGGGGTTGTTCCTGCTTTCAAGCTGGATTGAACGACAAGCAAATTATTTCGTATTTCGTTACTAAAAAGCCTTGAATGAAAAGAAGAAGGTGCCTAACCACACGTTTTCATTTTGATTGAGGACCGAGGGGCTGGCCCCTGTCAGGCAGAATCTGAAGCCGCGATTCACTCTCGGTTCCTTCAAAACAAAACTGGTTTAGGGGAGAATATTTGACAGAAAGAGACACGGCAAAATCCTCCCCGAGAGTTAACCTCAAGGGCAGGAATTAAAGAAATAACTCATCGTGTGTGAGGGTAGAAGGGGAAAGGGGGGGGGCGGGCAACCAAAATATTGACAGGGTTTGTTGTTGTTTACAGTCGAAGAAGTCCACTTTTAGGAGTAGGCAGCTGGTGGCCTTAGGGCCAAACCCAGCCCAGAAGGGCTTCCCTATTTATAATAATAATAATAATAATAATAATAATAATAATAATAATAATATATTATTTATACCCCAGCCACTCTGGGTGGCTTCCAACAGAATGTTAAAATACAATGATCTATTAAACATTAAAAGCCTCCCTAAACAGGGCTGCCTTCAGATGTCTTCTAAAAGTCTGGTAGTTGCTTTTTCCTTTGACATCTGGTGGGCGGGCGTTCCACAGGGCGGGTGCCACTACCGAGAAGGCCCTCTGCCTGGTTCCCTGTAACTTGGCTTCTTGCAGTGAGGGAACTGCCAGAAGGCCCTCGGCGCTGGACCTCAGTGTCCGGGCAGAACGATGGGGGTGGAGACGCTCCTTCAGGTATACTTGTTTGCTCCCAAAACAGAGCCCTTAATCCCAAAGGCCCCTTCCACACACAGCCACAATATCATGCGGAGATAAGACCACCAGAAGAGAATTGACACTGGATCTGACCAAAGGGGATCTACCCCAAAACCCATTGGCCACCAGCCTTTGGGGTGTTTGCAAGCAGGACCTGAAGATGGCAACAGCCCTGTCCCCATTTGTGACCCCCAGCAAATGGTATTCAAATTGTCTCTGAAACTGGAGGCAGGACACACACCGCTTGACCGAAAGCAAAGGGCTCTTTAAACCCCCTCGTCCCTGGTGCAAAGGGCAAGCAAGGCTCTGTCAGGTTCTTCTTTACATGCGCACATGGGTGCGCATGTAAAGAACCCTAAGACCGAAGGGTTCAAGAGGTGTTTTGCCTATGTGTTGGGCTCAGGCGCAGGAGAACTGCCTCAGCCCCAAGGCCGTAAATGTGGTTAGAAACGCGGTTTGCAGGCATGTTGCGGTGTTGCAATAAAAGCTGTTTTTTATTTAGTGCAAGGGACGCACGCAGCCCTTTGAATGCCAGGCACAAATGCCACATGCTTCTCACAGAAGTTGCGCTGTTTGTCAACATTCCATTGCTGATTTAAGGGCACAAGTAATTAGGACTCCTACCAGTATATTGGGTTCCATGATCACTGCAGATGGTGACAGCACTCACGAAATTAGAAGACGCCTGCTTCTTGGGGGAAAAGCAATGACAAACCTAGACAGCATCTTAAAAAGCAAAGACATCACCTTGCCAACAAAGGTCCGTGTAGTCAAAGCTATGGTTTTCCCAGTAGTAATGTACGGAAGTGAGAGCTGGACCATAAAGAAGGCTGATCGCCGAAGAATTGATGCTTTTGAATTATGGTGCTGGAGGAGACTCTTGAGAGTCCCATGGACTGCAAGAAGATCAAACCTATCCATTCTTAAAGAAATCAGCCCTGAGTGCTCACTAGAAGGACAGATCCTGAGGTTAAGGCTCCAGTACTTTGGCCACCTCATGAGAAGAGAAGACTCCCTAGAAAAGACCCTGATGTTGGGAAAGGTTGAGGGCACAAGGAGAAGGGGACGACAGAGGACGAGATGGTTGGACAGTGTTCTCGAAGCTACTAACATGAGTTTGGCCAAACTGCGAGAGGCAGTGAAGGATAGGCGTGCCTGGCGTGCTCTGGTCCATGGGGTCACAAAGAGTCGGACACGACTGAACGACTGAACAACAACAACAACAACCAGTATATTGTACAAGGAAATACCAAAAAAAAGAAAAGAAAAGAAAAGAGGAAATTTGGATTACATAACATATTAGCTCATCAAATAGAACTTAAGCTCACTTATGTAAGACAGAGATATTGGGAGAATGGCGAAAGTCCAGGCAAGATTTGGGCTAATCGTCTAAAGAAAGACAAGTCAACCATCCCACTTACTAGAGGAGATAGAGGTGACGTTTACAAAACTTCAAAAATCTTTTTTTTTAAAAAAAATTCTACTTGGAATTATATATTAACCCAGAAAAGTTCCCTATGAAGACATAGAGGCCTCCTTTAATAAAATAATCATTTAATAAATTAATAAAAATTATTTAATAAAATAATAAAAATTACCATATTTAGATGATTCACAAAAGCAACATTTATTAACATTCCATTGCTGAGCTTTCCCCACTTTCATAGTTCCAATGCCTGGCTGTACCATCCTAGTCACAGGCCACAGGGTTGAGATGCATGCAAAAAGCAGGTACTTTGCAGGGTTGTGTGTATCTGAAGTTCAGTCTGTAAATAACCAATTGCCTGCATATCTATCTATCTATCTATCTATCTATCTATCTATCTATCTATCTATCTATCTATCTATTTCCCTAACATTTATCTGCTACAAAAAAATCCCTCGAAGCATTTTACAAAAATAATAAAACAATACAACAAAGTAAGTGTGTGCGCACACAAAAGCTCGTACCAATAACACACTTAGTTGGTCTCTAAGGTGCTACTGGAAGGAATTTTTTAAATTTTGTTTCGACTACGGCAGACCAACACGGCTACCTACCTATATCCAAAACAACAAAAGTTTCAGTAAAAACAGCTATTTAAATATTCAAATAAAATTTTTTTTAAATAACCAATAAGCTCAATACGTATCAACATTCTACATATCTGGGTAGGCTTGTCTAAACAAACATGTTTTCAGCAGGCACCGAAAACAGTACCTTGGAGACCTGGTGTCAATAGGAAGGGAGTTCCAAAGTAGTTGCTGTGACAATACAAGATCTATTTCTTAACAAATGTGGAAAGAGAGTTATGTGAACCTGCAACAGGGCCAGATTCACAGGTCGAAACAGTCAAGTGGACAAACACAGGGTAAAGCTATCTTGCAAGATAATAATAATAATAATAATAATAATAATAATAATAATAATAATAATAATAAATTTATTATTTGTACCCCGCCCATCTGGCTGGGTCTCCCCAGCCACTCTGGGCGGCTTCCAGCAAATATTAAAATACATTAACATGTTACAGATTAAAAACTTCCCTAAACAGGGCTGCCTTCAGGTATTTCCTAAATGTTATGTAGTTGTTGATCCCTTTGACCTCTGATGGGAGGGCGTTCCACAGGGTGGGCGCCACTACCGAGAAGGCCCTCTGCCTGGTTCCCTGTAACCTCACTTCTCGCAATGAGGGAACCGCCAGAAGGCCCTCGGCGCTGGACCTCAGTGTCTGGGCTGAACGGTGGGGGTGGAGACGCTCCTTCAGGTATACAGGACCAAGGCCATTTAGGGCTTTAAAGGTCAGCACCAACACTTTGAATTGTGCTCGGAAACGTACTGGGAGCCAATGTAGCTCTCTCAGGACCGGTGTTATGTGGTCCCGGTGGCCACTCCCAGTCACCAGTCTAGCTGCCGCATTCTGGATTAATTGCAGTTTCCGGATCACCTTCAAAGGTAGCCCCACATAGAGCGCATTGCAGTAGTCCAAGCGGGAGATAACTAGAGCAGTTAACTGGTCCCAAGGTGCTAAGGGCTTTTCATATACCTTGAACTTGGCCTGGTAGCAAACGGGCAACCATCGCACATCTCTGAGCACAGGTGTTCTATGTTGACAGGGTCTCGCACCCATCAGCAATCGAGCTGCAGCCTTCTGCACCGACTGCAACTTCTGAAGCCCCACACAGAGCGCAAACGTTGCCTCCAGGTGACCAAATCTGCCCCCACAAAAGAGAGGAGCAACATGAGCGACACTAAACCATAGGATTTATTGTGAGTGCGGATTTTATTTGCTAGCAGGGACCTCCCTGGGCATGACCCCCCCCCAATCCCTTCCTGTCCTCCTTCCCCCACACCTCACTTCCCCTTGACGTCCTTGTCAAATGCGCGGCTGGCACCGAGCGCAAGAAGGCAGGAAACAGACGGGAGCACACTCATGCGCTCTCCGGCCCAAACGAACAAAGACATGCAGCCCTGCAGGAAGTCAAAGAGGAAGATCTCTGCGTTAGCAGCCCATCGCGCAAGCGGAAGAGAAACTCTCTGCATTAGCCAGATGAGAAAACCTGCTGAGGCGGCAAAATAACCAACCCAAAAACAACTCCAAAAGGTGGGGGGGATGAGAGATTTAGAGGGAGACAGGGGATTTGAAACTCCCTTCTGCCAACAGGTTCAGGTTTTTGCAGACTGGAGAAACAGGTCTCTCTATGTGTGACTCCTTAATCCATTCTTCACCAATGTGAACAGCCACATAAGATTGGGGGCAGGCCCCATTCCCCCTCCCTTCACCAGCAGGTCCCGGAGCAGGGGGGGGGGAGAGCATGTGACAGCAACTCAAAATTCAGAATTAAAAACAGTTAAAGCATATGACATTCACAGGAACGGGGATGGGCCCTGAAATCTCACATCTCGGATGGGAAAAGGCCTGCATTCACTGAAAGCTGTACAGTGAAGAAGACCAACACACCCAAGTGTGTTAGGGGCTGCCACAGACAAGGCCCTGCAGGCAATAATCAAGGTATATAGGACTTCTCTCTGGTGTGAGAGAGGGCGAGAGAGGTGGCCTCTTCTAAAGCGATCCAAAACAAAACATAGGCATGCCTTTCCCCTTTATTCCATTTGTTGCTTTCCCATATGCAGATATGCATGCAATTAATTGACTAAGATTTTTCTCTTTATATAGCAGACCTGCTAAATGGTCACTAACAGACCTTTGTTCTGCTTTCAGATTTCTTCTGAAACCCTTCATTCACAGTCATGCGGACTAGAATCTTACTTTACTGGCGGGTTCTGGACACAAGAGAGATTCAGGTTGCGGAGGGGGGGTGTCCCCCATTTTGTAGCTCAGCTCCTTTGCTGCTAGAAGAATGTTTATAACCAGAGTCCAAATACACTTTCCCAAGTCTTAAATTGTTGGAGAGTGTAAACACCCTCAGGAAGGAACTGCAGCTCCTCCGAATGAGCTGATTCAGGACTTTCATTCTACCTCAGCAGAGACAGCCCCATGTTTTTGGGCGCCTGACGCAAACCACAAAATAGTGCCCCACTTCCCACCAGGGAAGAAAGGGTGAGTGAAGATGTACATCCGGAAAAGGGGGCAGGGATAAAGATCTACATTGGGATCTGCTGCCCCCCCTTACACACAACCGCACACACAGGCAGATAATATGGTTCATTAAAATGGGCCCTTTTGGAATCACAAATGCAACTGGTTCTATTTGATTTTGCTTCTTTGGAGGCTACATTCTGTTGACTTTTTAACATAAGCATCCCCAAGTGGTATTGTTGTTGTTTTGCGAAAAGGATGATAAATGATAACAATAAATTCATAGCAATAACCACTTATTTATTCCAGGAAACCCTGCTACCAACAGACAGCCCTCCCTGCTCTCTGCCAAGGCTAAACAAAAGGAGTCAGGGAGTTTGTTCTCTTCCTTTTCTTTCTGTATTGCATCTTATCTAAAAATAGGACAAGATGCCCTCCGGTAGAAATTGCTGCAGAACAAGAGATGGTTGTGAAACAGATTTGTCTTCGTAAGCAAGTGTACAAGGCTGTAATCCCATGTGCTGATTGTTGTTTCCCAACAGTGCCATCTCCAATCTGGATCGGGCCCTCAGAGCTGATTTCTTCCCTGGGATCATAGCTGTCAACTTTCAGATTTGAAAATAAGGGATTTTCCCCAACTTTCGGATTTGAAAATAAGGGATGCCACGAGGGCGGTGCAATGGCACCAAGTAGCCTCGCCACCCTGTGCTCCAGAGGCTGCGCGCGAACGGGTGAGCGAAAGAGCGAGCGCGTAGACGGCAGGCAGGCTGTCTGTCTGGTTGGGCGTGAGGGCACAAGGCATGCAAGCTCCGCCCCCACTCGGTCTCAGACTCCTTATTGGCAGCCGAGCAACGCAGCTGAGGAGCCTCCCTGGCCGGCAGGGAGGGAGAGGAGCTGCTTCCTTTGAAATCCAGGAAATCTAAGGGATATCAACAATCCGGGATAGCAGCGGGAAACGGCATTGGAATAAGGGAGTTTCCCACCAAAAAAAAGGGAGGGTTGACAACTATGAGCCCACCTGAGAAGTGCTGGAACAGCTGACAAAAAAACAACAACCCCAAAACCCCTGGGTCTCCCCTAATGAACCAACACCGCAGTGATTTGCAATTGACTCCTACCCACATTTACCTAGAAATAAGTCTTCCAGTTCAATCAGGAACTGAAAGGTTTGGAATAATTTCCAACCTTGAAGGCTAGTGATGATGCCCAGCACTCCTACAGATTGTTCCTTTTCAGAAGCTGCCTTGCGTGCAAAACATAACCCTGTCAGCTGCTGCTACCTTGCGCTGCTGATGTCATCTTCTCCCCGGCACCGCCAGTGTTCAGTGGCAAGCTCCCTTTGTTGTGTTAGGCCACAAGTCCAGTGCAACAGCAGAACCTTCTTCCTGGCATGCTGCCCTCTCTAAACCTCTGAGCAAGCTGGCACCAGACCTTCCTGCCTGCCATTTTGGAAACGTGCTAAGAAAAAAACGAGCCCATACCCAAAACAAGAACTTTCCATAACTTCATGTTATTAAACTCAATGTCAATAGGTTACACAATCTTTTAATGCCCATTTGAGCTCCAGGGTAGGTTGTCAAAAAATAAGATCACCACACCAACACGCAGGACTAGCAGCTTTTTATATTATTAACTTGGAAATCTGTATTTTAATAAGGAAGGGGTGTGTGTGTCGTTCCCCATCCTTGCACTGTGGTCTTCTCTTCAAAGAGCCCATCTCTTTTCGCACACCCTGACTGTCCCAGCAACAGAGTTTTCAAAATGAGAAACACTTCATACTTTAGTGATTAATGCCAAAACGCGTAGCTAAGCTGCTCTGAAGTCTTAGCCGGAAATGACCAATGATGGAAAAAAGCTGTGGTTTAATAAATGACAAACAAAGATTTTGACACATCTTGTCTCCTCTTGCAAAACTTGGAGAGGAAAATGCTCCTCGGCGGGGGGGGCGGGGAGGGGGAAGAAACCCAGCATGAAACCCCAACACTTGCCTTCTAGACAGCCTTCGAAGAAAAATTTAAAAAACCTCAGAGTTTCCGAATTTAAAGAGCGGGGAGGGAGGCTTAATCAGGGCTGTGACTCAACTGGGGCTTAGCCCAGAAAACCTCAGTGTTGGTACTCAAGAGCCATTTCACACAAATTACAGAGGAATAAAATATTGGGGTGGGGGTGGGAGGCCAGGTAAGCTCCACCCCCTACATAATCGATCACAAGATGTACATGCACACTATTTGAATGGCAATGTCCAAATATTTTATGGGGGGGGGCAGAGGGACCTCAGCTCCTAGGAGTTGGCTCCCATGACACAAGGTAAAGGTAAAGGTACCCCTGACCGTTAGGTCCAGTTGCAGACAACTCTGGGGTTGCGGCACTCATCTCGCTTTACTGGCCGAGGGAGCCGGCATACAGCTTCCAGGTCATGTGGCCAGCATGACTAAGCTGCTTCTGGCGAACCAGAGCAGCGCACGGAAACGCTGTTTACCTTCCCGCCGGAGTGGTACCTATTTATCTACTTGCACTTTGACGTGCTTTTGAACTGCTAGGTTGGCAGGAGCAGGGACCGAGCAACGGGAGCTCACCCCGTCACGGGGATTCAAACCGCCGACCTTCTGATCGGCAAGCCCTAGGCTCAGTGGTTTAACCCACAGCGCCACCTGCGTGGCACAAAATCAGTAACAAAAGCGCCTATCTGGCAACAAGAAGGGTTGCCAACAGACATCTTTTTAGATAACTTGACACTCGATGAAATAAATTCTATTAGCATTTATTTATTCATTTTATTATTAATCTCTAGTTATTACACTGACACCCAACCTTTCTGTAAGGAGCTCGGCAGCCCCTTTTAACCCTCACTCACAGCAACCCTGTGGGGTGGGTTAGAAAGCTGGGGGTGCAGAGTATGACCAGGTCACACAATGAGGTCCTTGTCTGAATGAGGATATGAACCAGGATCTCTCAAGCTTTGGCCTAATGCTCATCTACACCACCCCTTCTCTGCTGAGTGCTCTATGCCAACCCCTTCCTTTGGAGAAAATGTTTAATTTGAAATCAGTTTGCAGATTCAAAGGCAAGGCACAGACTTTCAAAGGCGTACCGCAGAACCAGGGATGCTCCAGAGCGTGATAAGAGTGCTTTTCTATGCTTCAACCTGCCTCCTCCTATACACTGAAGATTGGAATCCTGCGCTACGGGGGTATGTTCTTTAGGAAGAACATGCTTTCTGATTCAGCCCACCTCAGAGACAAAGACTGGACCGACAAGACTATTTTCCCTTGTGCTTTTGAGCATAGCTGGGGAGTCTAAGGCCCTCCAGAAGCTGTTTGACTGTAGGGATAGGCATACCTATCAATTTCAGTCTCTTTCAGTCTCTCGTTTCTTGCTTGCTCTCAAAGGCACATTGTGTACAAAGCAACTTTCCCCCAACATAAAAAGATAAAGGGACCCCTGACCGTTAGGTCCAGTCATGGACAACTCTGGGGTTGTGGCGCTCATCTCGCTTTTCTGGCCGAGGGAGCCGGCGTACAGCTTCCGGGTCATGTGGCCAGCATGACTAAGCCGCTTCTGGCGAACCAGAGCAGCGCACGGAAACACCGTTTACTTTCCCGCCTGGAGCGGTACCTATTTATGTACTTGCACTTCATGCTTTCGAACTGCTAGGTTGGCAGGAGCAGGGGCCGAGCAATGGGAGCTCACCCCGTCGCAGGGATTCGAACCCCCGACCTTCTGATCAGCAAGCCCTAGGCTCTGCGGTTTAACCCACAGCGCCACCCGCGTCCCCTTTCCCCAATATACTCCTTTTTATATGTTATTTTCACTAATATATGCCTCTTATGCCCACTACATTTTGTGTGCCTTATTTGTTTGCAGAAACCACAAAATCTGGAGAAGTGCAAATTTCAAGTGACAGCTGAGTGTCACTTTACGGACTCTTTCGGAAAGTGCAAATCAGGCAGGTTCGCATTAAAATCTGAACCGCGCTGGTTTCCCCCCTCCTCTCCATCTCTGTTGGACTCCAACTTCCATCAGTCCCAGTCAACACAACCCCTGGTCAGGGATGATGGGAACAGGAGTCCAACAGCAGCTGCGAGGCACAGCTTGGCTGCCAAAAGGCAAGCAAGATATAAACATTTTAATAAAAGGAAGGAAGGAAGGAAGGAAGGAAGGAAGGAAGGAAGGAAGGAAGGAAGGAAGGAAGAAAGAAAGAAAGAAATGCAGGTGAGTATTTGCACAAGAGCCGTTTCGGAGGCTCATCAAAAAGCTAGGTTTGAGCCAGTGTGGTGTAGTGGTTAAGAGTGGTAGACTCGTAATCTGGTGAACTGGGTTCGCGTCTCCGCTCCGCTTTATTTTGTTTTGCATTTTAGGGGTTGGACTGGATGGCCTTTGTGGTCCCTTCCAGCTCTGCAGTTCTAGGATTCTAATAGTTTCCAAATTGTCTTCAAGGGAAGCTCAGCATAGAATGTATTGCCAAGAGAGAACAAGAGGCCAGATCACTGTGGCCAAGATAGCAATGTCCCAGAGACTTTGCAGCTGGTGAAAGGCACTTTCAGCCCCAGACCCGGGGAATGTGGATCTGTCCAGAGCAGAGTAAGAAACAGACCCACCCACTGAGCTTCTGTCTTGCTTGGATCGAGCTTCACCTTATTGGCTGCCATCCTGCTGTTGGTTCAATACTTCTTGTGCACACACGCAAATATTCCAGATTGCAACATGTTTCTTACTGGTAAAAGGATGTGTTGGTTTATTCTTTCTGATGGTTTTATCCATTTCCGTAGCGTCACTTGGAGGTTTTCGCACTTTGTCTCTCTTGCCAGGTCCTTCAGGGCATTTGAGGTGCCAGCTGGCCGCTGGGGAAAGGAGCAAGTGTCAAGAATGGCACGCATGACAATGTTTATATGGTGTGTGCTTTTATGTTTGCAGTGTGTGTGTGTGTGTGTGTGTGTGTGTGTGTGTGTGTGTGTGTTAAGCTCAAGGAGCAGATACTCTGACTCTTGGCAGAACTTTTAGCACTCAGTTTGTCTCACAGTTGAGGTTCGGCAAAGTTTCCCTTTTCCCTCTTAATTTAACGTGCCATGCAAAGCAATGTTTGCTTTCATCTAGCAAATCCAGCTCCTGGAACACGATGCTCATGAAATGGTTTTGGACATGATGTTGGGGGAGAATCCAGAAATATAGAGAGACTAAAGCCCAGATTTCAACGCAGGAGGGGGATTTGGCCTAAAAATTGGGTGCCTCAAAAGGAGAAGAACTGGCAAATTTCGTGCCACCGAGCTGCTCCCTCGGGCATCCCCGGGACACAGGTGATGGATGGCCAGCCGAAAGGATACTGGAATCAATAATTCCAGGAAAGCATTTTTTGGGGTGGGTGGGGGCTGTTTTCCCCCTTTGAGAGCTGACTCGACTATTCTGCCAGGTTCCAGCCAAGAGCAATACAGTATTTACAGCCAAGCTGAAAAATCCCATGAAAATTGGTACTTCCAACGGAAGCATCTGTAGTCATTTTATTTCAACCAGATGTTACGGCAGGAGAAGGCTTCGGGAAGAGAGGATGTGCTCTTTGTGCTGTGTTTACCGCCATGTGCTGGGGGGGGGGGGTTGGGACGCGGCAGCATCATTTCCGGGGGTCAAGAAGGAACTTCTTTAACCCCCACATCACTATGGCTATTGATGGGGAGCATCTGGCAACTTGGGCTAATATGTGGCCCTTGAGGCAATACTCTCTGGCCCTCGGGACTCTCCCCAGTCCTTGCTCTTACTTGACTCTGCTCTGTCAGCTGCCCCCTGCCCTTTTCCCCTGTTGAGGGCCATATTTTCCTGGGGTTGATCTGTTGGCAGGGGCTGCATACTGGTACCCCATTTTTTTGCTGGCCTTGTGAAGTTTGGTTGAGGGCTGCCAATTTCTCCCCCCACGCTAGGCTTGATGGACAGTTAGTCTGGTATAAGGATGCAATGGATAAAAATTCAAAATCTAAATAATTCCCTGGAGTAAAGACGTCGTTTTTGTTGCAAAGCGAGATTCTTAGCATCTGCAACAAGTCAGAAGGTGAAACTTGGTTAGAACTGAACGTGGAAATGTTTTGCTTCTTCCAAGGCCCAGTTGTCCTTGTGGCTCTCTCAGTTCCCGTAAATTTCTCCAGTGACTCCCCTCACTTAATCACACTTGCTTCCTTCCCTCTGAGCCCCTTTGCTTGGTCCCAGTAATTTGGGACCAATTTGGAATGTTGATAATTTAACAGAATATGCTGCTATTTTATTTGGCACCACAGAGCCTAGGGCTTGCTGATCAGAAGGTCGGCGGTTCGAATCCCCGCGACGGGGTGAGCTCCCGTTGCTCAGTCCCAGCTCCTGCCCACCTAGCAGTTCAAAAGCATGTCAAAGTGCAAGTAGATAAATAGGTACCGCTCCGGCAGGAAGGTAAACGGCGTTTCGGTGCGCTGCTCTGGTTCGCCAGAAGTGGCTTTGTCATGCTGGCCACATGACCCGGAAAAACTGCAGACAAACGCCGGCTCCCTCGGCCAATAATGCGAGATGAGCGCCGCAACCCCAGAGTCGGTCACAACTGGACCTAATGGTCAGGGGTCCCTTTACCTTTACTGGTCTTTATTAATTGGCACGGGCAAAGATTAGTCAGGCCTCTGCCCCTTGGAGCTTCAATCTAAAGTTTGCTGGTTGGGAGAAAGAAAGTGTGGGATGACGCTTGTTTTGTTGTAACGTCATCTAACCTCCCTAACAAACAAATCAGAGTGAATGTTCATTAAATAGCCAGCGTTGTCTTATCTCTCTGCAAACGAACCAGGATGAGTGCTCAGTTCAACAGGTGGTGCCCCGATCTTTCTTGTCTTCTTTTCTTCTGGGCCAAAGCTGAACTGAGGTGGGGATGCCAGCTACGCAGATGTGTGAAATTGTGGTTTGTGCTGGGTAAACAGGCCAGCCAGGGGAGAAAGGATGGAATGGTTTGTTGGCCCAAGTCGTGTGTTCCAGGTATCCTCACTTTGAAGTGGCTGTTCACTGGGGCTCCTTGGTTTGCATGGGGGAGACGGTGAGGCCTGGGCCTCCTCCACAAACTACGAAGCGTACACCTTGCAAAATACGACCCACAATCCTTTGCAAGGTGCAGGAATCCCCAGAGCAAAGGACTCAACCTGCAGAGGGTTTCCTGGCAGTAGAACGTTTTGAAACCGCCATCCGGCTGTGACGCAGCCGCTTTTTCCATTTCCCACTTTGAAACCTGGAGACTTAGCACAGCAATGTCCTTTTGCCTCTCCTTTCCATACATGCAAAACCCGTGGGGTGGGCGAGTGTGGGGACCCCCCAGCCCACTCGTCCCAGATACATCTGCTCTGCTCTTCAGTTTCTCTGTCTCCTGTGCTTGATTTCTCTGGAGGCACAGCAGGAGAACCCTGCAGCCCTGAGCCACGGCAGGCCTAACCGCAGGCCCGGCTCGGAAGTCCCTGGGCTGGCTGGTGCCTTTGTGAATGGAGCAGAAGTCTTTTGCAAAGCCGCCTTTCATTCATAGGGAGGGCGGGGGGCCCTGCTTGCAAAGAGCTGCTTTGCCGCACAGCTTCCTCTTTGGAAGGGGCAGCAGCTCTGAGAGCTCTGTTCGTCTTTTCAGTTACGGCACCGAAACTGTTTTGATATGGGGGGTGGGAGTGGGGTGAGGAATTGGTTGAAGCGGAGTTGGAAGAGTTTGGATTACAAGGTTCACCAGATTACAAGTCCACCGCTCTTAACCACTACACCACACTGGCTCTCTGAAGAATGCAGATACTTGGTGTCTGAAGAAGTGTGCATGCACACAAAAGCTCATACCAAGAACAAACTTAGTTGGTTTCTAAGGTGCTATTGGAAGGAAATTTTTTATTTTTTTGTTTTGTTTTGACTATGGCAGACCAACATGGCTACCTACCTCTCCCTAAAATGCAGGAATCTTTTGCTCAATGCGGGGCTCAAACCCACGACCCTGAGATTAAGAGTAAGGGATATCTCTACCAACTGAACAATCCCCCCCCCCCCCGCTACACCTAGTAAAGATTGCCAGATGCAAGATTTACGGTAACTTGAATAGGTTTTTGGGCACTAAAAGTACTTACGGGTACCGTAATTGGCTTCCAAATTTACTTGCCAGCCCAATTCAAGGTGATGGCTTTGAAAGCCCTAGTTGGCATTGCCCCAGGTACCTAATGGATCACCTGCTGAGATTCAGAGGTCATCTGATGATGTCCTTCATCAGTTCCTCTCACTAGCAGCAATGACTGTCTGTTGGGACGGTTTTATGAGCCCAACATGCACACCATACACGTCGTACACCCGTTGGCATACCACAGGTGTGACTGCGCCGATTGGGAGCGACGTGTTGGCAAACCATGGCGCTCTGAACGTCGGAGTAGCAGACACGTGTCTGGGACAACAATGGATAATGGCGGACGCATGGAAAAGTACCGGGAACCACGAGATGAGCACAAGGAGGGTGCATGGGGGGAGCATGAGGAACAGTCACGTACACCATGGCAGGGTCCTGGGTGAGGCTTGGGGGTGTCACCCCTTACCGTATATGGGGTGGAAAGTTTTGAAAGTTTTCCCTTGTTTGGGACTGGTTAACGTGTTGTGAAAACCTAATAAAAGGGGGCGCTCGCAAAGAGTGGAGGTCGCCTTCCCGTACATCCATCCTGTCTCAGAGTCTCGTTGCGCCGCCGCTCCCGCAACTGTCGGTGGGATTCCCTCCCCAAAGAGGACTGCCCAGAGTCCATTCTGCCGTCCTTTCATGACCAGGCAAAATTGTTCTCATTCTATCAGGCCTCTTAAGTGATTTTAGATCTACCTGAAGTTTTAACTGGGGCTTTCTTCCAATTACTTTTCACATTAATTGCATTTTGCTTTTTAAACGTGGCATTTCTTTGTGAACCGCCCTGGGATCTTTGTTGTTGCTGCTGCTGCTGCTGCTGCTGCTGTTGAGTAAACAGTGGCCCTGTATATAAATCTCCTAAATGAAATGAAAATAAAGAAAGGTGGAATCTACAGACATATTTTAAAAAGTTCTGAAAATGCTTCTTTTTTAAAAAAGCGTTTTTAAAAATACATTGAATTTTCCATAAGGCTCACCATCTCTGTCTAGGGTCCCATTGTATACATTGCACTTGAAACATGCTTAAAACGTTTGATTTGCAGCCGAGTCCAAAGATAGGTCTCGATGTGACCGAGAGACAGAACCCAGGGAAAGCATCTAGATCAGAGCCAGTTTAGGAATAGCAAAACTAGCATCACTTGCAGGATTGAGTCTTTGAGATAGTGCTAGATCATGGGTAGGCAAACTAAGGCCCGGGTCCCGGATCCGGCCCAATCGCCTTCTAAATCCAACCCGCGGACGGTCCAGGAATCAGCGTGTTTTTACACGAGTAGAATGTGTCCTTTTATTTAAAATGCATCTCTGGGTTATTTGTGGGACATAGGAATTTGTTCATTTATTTTTTTCAAAATATAGTCTGGCCCTCCACAAGGTCTGAGGGACAGTGGACTGGCCCCCTGCTGAAAAAGTTTGCTGACTCCTGTATAGTAGGAGCTGCAGAGGCAACAGTTTTCTCTAACACCCCTGCCCGCTTTATAATTTCTGTGGGGCAAAGTTAACATGCACAGCTGGGAGTCGGAGGGGGGAATCTGCGCCCATTCCCTGCACTAGCTAGTCTGAAATATACCTCTGCTCCATCAAGAGACCAGGGTTGCTCTTAAAGTTTACCAAAGGATGAAAGTGGACTGGATTTAGAAGGCAATTGGGCCGGATCCGGCCCCCGGGCCTTAGTTTGCCTACCCATGGTGTAGGTGGATCTCCCTCAAAAGCAGGCTCCTCCTCTTCTCCCTTGGACGAGACAGAGCCTTCTCAGTGGTGGCTCCACCCCTTTGGAACTCATTCCCCAGCGAGAAACATGGAAGGTCCTTGTCATGGCCGGCTTTTATGAGAACTCTTAAAACCTTTAAAAATAAAA
The DNA here is from genome assembly GCA_034641385.1 of Darevskia mixta. Classification (NCBI taxonomy): domain Eukaryota; kingdom Metazoa; phylum Chordata; class Lepidosauria; order Squamata; family Lacertidae; genus Darevskia; species Darevskia mixta. The sequence continues at coordinate 4,848,908 of JAWWNH010000025.1, read as the reverse complement.
TCCTAGTCCTATGTTAAGGTGGGGGGGAGTTTGAGCTGCTGCTGCTGCTCTGTGGTTTTTGAAAATGGCAAATTTGCTGTATTTAACTTGGGATCTTCTGATGCTTCTAAGCTTCTTTTTTTAAACTCCCCCCCCCCCTGGAAACTGCCTGGGCATGGGCAATGTACCCTGATTTAATTAATAAACAGTAGCTCTTGTTTAATAAGAATTAAATAATTAATATTAATTAAGAGCCAGTGCGGTGTAGTGCCAGACTAGGGACCTGGGAGCCCCGGGTTCAAATCCCACCACCTGGTCACGGAGCTCTCTGGGTGACCTTGGGGCCTCTTGCAGCTTCTCCACCTAACCTACCTCAAAGGGTTGTTGTGGGAATTAAATGGAGAGGAAAACAACTCAAAGTGTTGGTGCTGACCTTTAAAGCCCTAAATGGCTTCGGTCTAGTATACCTGAAGGAGCATCTCCACCCCCACCGTTCAGCCCGGACACTGAGATCCAGCGCCGAGGGCCTTCTGGCGGTTCCCTCACTGCGAGAAGCTAAGTTACAGGGAACCAGGCAGAGGGCCTTCTCGGTAGTGGCACCCGCCCTGTGGAACGCCCTCCCTTCAGATGTCAAAGAGAACAACAACTACCAGACCTTTAGAAGACATCTGAAGGCAGCCCTGTTTAGGGAGGCTTTTAATGTTTAATAGATTCTTGTATTTTAATGTTCTGTTGGAAGCCGCCCAGAGTGGCTGGGGGAACCCAGCCAGATGGGCGGGGTATAAATAATAAATTATTATTATTATATTATAAAACGTGCTTGTCCACCTTCAGCTCCTTGGAGGAAAAGGTAGGATATAAACGCAATAAGGAACGAACGAACAAATTCGATGCAGACAAAGCAGCATTTATGCACTGGGGGTTAGGCAGGAATCCCTCGAAATGCAACGGAGCTCCAAGGCACAAGAAATCACTGGATTTGCATCAAATCTAAGAAGTACCCCCTGTGCCTTCATCCTCTTTTTTTAAAAGAAAAACAACAACACTTATTCCCCCAAAACCAGTGAGCACAAAATGCTCACACATTTGTAACTTAAGGGCAAATGCAGACTCCCTTCTTCCCTTTTCTTGCAGGGGTGGTGGGGGAGCTGCGGTGTGTAGAAAATATTCTCTCATTAAACGAAGGCCATAGCTGCATTAGGAGAATGTTATGTTGTTAAGAGTCCTCCGGAAGACACTTGCATCCGACATGGCCCCACGGAGCTATATTTAGTTCCTGAAGGGCTGGGGGGGTGGGGGAGAGAGGAGAGCGAACGCCAAACACCAAATCCTTTTGGCAAGCCTACGTGAGTTTAAATTCAATCCCCGTCCTCGGCTCTCTATTAATTGTCGGCCTCTGTGCCACTGGATGAATAGATTCCTGTTTTAACATTCCCGGAGGGTGGGGGGGCGGCTTTGAAGGCATGGAAGAGAGGAGGAGGAAGAGGAGAGAACATTTCTCCCCTGCAAAAAAAGAAAAGACAATTCTTATTACCGATGGCCTTTCGTACCTTCATTGTGACCTGCGCTTACAAAATCGTCCACTGCTAAAGGCCGGTGGGAGGAGAAGAGAAAAGGCTTTCGCCATTCACAATGTAGTTGTTGTAAGAATTTTAAGGTCATATATATATATATATATATATATATATATATATATATATATATATATATAATAAATGTTCATAAGTGTTCCAAGCAAACAAGGCCACAGGCCTGTCTCCATTTTGACTCCCAGCTGACCAGTATTTCTCTGCAAGGAAGGAGGGGGTGATTGTCTCAGTGATAATTCCTGGCTTCCTGATACCTGAGTGCCAGACAAAAGGGTGTGATTAACTTGGCTGGGAAACAGGGAAATGTAAATATCTCTTTTATTTTACTTGATGGGTTTTTGGTGGAGGGCAAGAGGAGGCATGGGGAGGGTCAAGGATGCTCAGATTACTGCCACCAGACCTCCCCTTTCATGATGTAACTGTGATGTATCTGGGAGGTGGTCCTGGGTTACGCCCTTTTTTGTGATGTATGTATGATGTATAGGAGGGTGGTCTTGAGCGGGAGGGGGGGAATTTCAAAAGTCTATATAGGAGCTTGCACACCATTGTTGGGGGTTCCTCTTCCCTCCTCCATTTTGGGAGTGAGGGCCCTGTTTGCAACAGACATAATAAAGATTTTGCTTCTCAGTTTTTCTCTGGATGGCCTCTGTAATTTACTCCTACCGATGGAGAACCTGAAAAGGCTCTTGTGTACCCCACAAGGGAATAAGAGCAGATTTTTGTTTATTTCATAGTAAATGCCTTCCTTTGGGGCAGCAGCCAGGATTGAGTGTGCACAAACATGCACAAACACACACACACACACCCAAAACGAGACGGAAAGAGCATTTACTCTCGGCCGGCTCATCCAAGGAGGCTGGCTTCCAGTCCTTAGCTCCCATGAGATATGCAGGGGCCAAAATTTTGCAGACATGTAGAAAGCAGCTCTGCTTGCCAAAGGAGGGGAGCTGTTATCTATTGATCCCATCCCAACAAGGCAACCAAACTATCGCAGCGCACACACACACACACACACCCCAAACTTTCCCCCATCTCTGGGTTAAATCAGGAAATCTCTCAAAGGGAAAAGGGATGGAAGGTCCTGTCAGTTTTCAGGTTATCTTAGTTTCTCATTTTCCCCAGTTTTACAGAATTGTAGAATTGGAATTGTATGCTGATGATACAACCTTGATGGCAGAAAGTAAGGAGGAATTAAAGAACCTTTTAATGAGGGTGAAAGAGGAGAGCGCAAAATATGGTCTGAAGCTCAACATCAAAAAAACTAAGATCATGGCCACTGGTCCCATCACCTCCTGGCAAATAGAAGGGGAAGAAATGGAGGCAGTGAGAGATTTCACTTTCCTGGGTTCCATGATCACTGCAGATGGTGACAGCAGTCACGAAATTAGAAGACGCCTGCTTCTTGGGAGAAAAGCAATGACAAACCTAGACAGCATCTTAAAAAGCAGAGACATCACCTTGCCGACAAAGGTCCGTATAGTTAAAGGTATGGTTTTCCCAGTAGTAATGTACGGAAGTGAGAGCTGGACCATAAAGAAGGCTGATTGCCGAAGAATTGATGCTTTTGAATTATGGTGCTGGAGGAGACTCTTGAGAGTCCCATGGACTGCAGGAAGATCAAACCTATCCATTCTGAAGGAAATCAGCCCTGAGTGCTCACTGGAAGGACAGATCCTGAAGCTGAGGCTCCAATACTTTGGCCACCTCATGAGAGGAGAAGACTGCCTGGAAAAGACCCTGATGTTGGGAAAGATTGAGGGCACAAGGAGAAGGGGACAGCAGAGGACGAGATGTTTGGACAGTGTTCTCGAAGCTACCAACATGAGTGACCAAACTGCGGGAGGCAGTGGAAGACAGGAGTGCCTGGCGTGCTCTGGTCCATGGGGTCACAAAGAGTCGGACACGACTAAACAACAGAATTGGAAGGGGACTCAAAGGGGTTCTCTAGTCCAACCCCCTGCAATGCAGGAATCTCAGCTAAAGCATCCATGACACGACGGCCATCCAACCACTGCTTAAAAACCTCCAAGGAAGGAGAGTTCACCACCTCCCGAGGGAGTCCGTTCCACTTTCGAACAGCTCTTATAGTCAGTTCTCCACATTTCCGCAGCAATTCTGCAATTCGTTTATCTTAGATCATCATGAAAACCAATACGCATTTTAGTGCAAGTTTCCCCCAAGGAACACATCATTTGTTTGTTTGCAAAGATACTTATATCCAGCTAATTTATAAAGAAAATATCAAAGCGGTTCACAACAACTGTACACAGAACCATGCAATAAAAACCACATAAAAAAAGTTGAAATCAGATATTGTGGGAAGATGAATTCCTAATTGCCTGCATAGGCCTGACAGAATAGAAAAGTTTTCAGTTTTGATGAACGTACACATTTTTCCAAGCACTTTCCCCTAATAAAACGAATTTCTGCATGTTATTTTCACAAACGTAGGCATTGTTTTGAAAAATACTTTACATTTCCCCCCTAAGATATGCATCTTTGTAAACATTGGTTGGGTGGAGAACTAACATTGGGGCAAGGGTGAATTTCAAAGGATAGTTGCCTTTTGGTTTGCAAGCTGTTTTGGAATCAATGTGAACTGAATCAGAGGGAGATTGAATCTGTTCCAGAAGTCCGTTTGATTTCCAAAACGTTCAAAAACCAAAGTGCGGCTTCTGATTGGCTGCAGGAAGCTCCTGCAGCCAATCAGACGCTGCGGAAGCCCCGTCGGACGTTCAGCTTCCAAAAATATTTGGCAAACCAGAACAGTCACTTCTGGGTTTGCAGCGTTCGGGAACCGAAACGTTCGAGAACTAAGCTGTTTGAAAACCAAGGTACGACTGTACTGGATTCTGTATGGTAGCATTGGCAGAAAATCCGACATATGAGCAGCGCAAGGAAAATCTGGTCGTTTATCGCTCTGTAACTCCTGGTAGCCATTCACAGGCTATAAGAGACGAAGCTCATGGAAGAAAACCATCAAACACACATGGAAGGATGTGGGAGACCTTTTGGAATAAGCTGATGGACTCTGATTCTAGCATGCATTACCAGGATTGTATGTTTGCCAAACCAAATATTACATTACCAGTATGTTGATCTTTATGCTTTTTTGCAATTTTGAAAATAAATAAAAACATTTATAAACAACAACAACAACAACAACTGTGGGCTGTGTAAGTAAGAAATTCCTTTTATCCGGCTCCTCCAACATTCGGCTTCACCGGATGTCAACAAATTCCTGTGTTATGACAGGATGAAAACTCTTCTCAGCCCATAAACCTCTGTAATGACAGCTCTTATTTGCCTTTTCTTGAAACTAAAACGTCTCCAAGGCTGCAACCTTTCTTTATAGGGGAGTCACACCCCCCCTTGATCATTTTTTTTTTGGTTTGGTGAGACACATCCCAATGAAAAACAAAGCACCCCAAAACTTCCGTGCAGTTGCAAAAGTGCACCGAAAGAGGAATCGCATTTTACAGCCTCAAAACCACCATGAATGCACAACTGAAAAAAGGCCTGGTGGGGGAGGCGATGTCTACCCCACATCTAAGCTCCCCACCCACATCCCTAACTCAGTTTCACTTTCAGTAAACCCACCTCCCTTGGGAAGATGATGATCACTACTTTCACTAGGGCAAGCACCATTTAACCAGGTCCTTCTCACCAGTCAAGAAAATGTTAACAACAACAACACCACCACCACCACCATTCTAGTAGAAGATTCACACAAAAATGGGTCTCCTTTCCCACACGCAAAGTGCCAACACGACAACAAACCATTTGGACAGATACCTCACCATGCCAAGTTTTGACAATGGCCCTGCTCTTGAGAAGCATATCCTTCCCTGTGAATTTCTCTAAGCACACAGTCATTTAAAGCAGGCATAGGCAAACGCCAGCCTTCCAGAAGTTTGGGACTACAACTCCCATCATCCCTAGCTAACAGGACTAGTGGTCAGGGATGATGGGAATTGTAGTCCCAAAACATCTGGAGGGCCGGAGTTTGCCTATGCCTGATCTAAAGCAACCCCTTGCCCTCTACTAGCAGTAGGACTCTGGAAATATAATTGTGCACCGTAGGAAGAAGTTGTCTTTTCCTTCCCTGAATCAAACAAAGCCTCTGGGCAAAATGGCCCACCTCAGTGGTTCTTTGCCATGAGGATGAATGAAAATGCAGGAAGAGACAAATTCTGCTTGCTGGAAACAAGGCACAGTCCCCAAGACAACCAGCACCGCAACAAGCCACTGAGACAGAGAGACAGGCCTCCGGCTCCCTTCACTCACCTTGGGGGGATCAAACACCTCCAGGATGTAATCGTCGTTGTCCAAAGCCCCCGCTCTTCGCAAAACCAGCCGGCACCTCTGCCAGCAAGCCCCGCTGTCCATTGTAGCCTCGGTCACCATACAGTATTTCAGACTGCCCTCTTTCTGAATCTGAGAAGAGGGGTCTTGCGAAAGGGCCCACGGGAAGAACTTCCGGGCAAGGCCAGGCTTTGAAACGGAGTTCAACATCTCCCCTCCTCCTCCAGGGGCCGGCTCCAAGGACCTCCTGCGGAAAAAGCTGCGCCAACTCCTCCTCAGGCGGTCCAGGGAAAAGGGTCTCCTCGCGCCCAACGGGGAAGCCATTCCTGCAAGCTCCTCGGAGCTCCAGGCCTTGGGCAGGCCTCGGGGGTGGGCCTCGGGGCCCCTGGCGGCCTGGTCAGCCAGCCCCACTTCGGCCTTGGCCACGACTCCCCCGAGGGAGCCCCCCGCCTGCTTCCGGCCAGTCTCCCGGTAATCCCGCACCCTGCTGAAGGGAAGAATGCGGAAGCGGTTCATGGCGACGCCGTCTTTCACCTCGTTGCGGAAGTACTGCTGGAAAAGGTCGGCGAATTGGAGGGAGAAGTTCTCGGCCGCCAGGACTTCATGCTGGGGGTTCTCGCTGACAAACAGGAGGTACTTGCGGGCCAGCTCTCTGGCGGTGGAGATGGCATGGTGCTCGCAAAACTCATTCCAGCCGCCGGGGTGCGCGGGGTCGCCTGGCGGGGCAGGGAGCCCGTTCATCACAGGGGCCGGAAACATTCGGGTGCACTGCGGAAAAACGAGAACACAACCGCAATAGGAATAAATTGCAAAAGTAGTAATAATAGTAATAATGCCACAGGAGCAACAATGGACTTGAATTCATTGTCACTGTGGGTTCTGACTATACGGGTCAATTTTGAGAGAGTTCCCCTCAGGAGAGTTTCCATTTATTTTATTTATTTCACGAGATTTATACACTGCCTGATTGCAAAAAAGAAGAACGGAAACTCAAAGTGGTTTACAAAATGCGAGCTGGTTGGTTTCTTGCGTCCCCCAAGAACAAAAACATCCCTGCATTATCTTTCAAGGACGTTTTAAACCCAAAACCTCTTATTCAGTCAGTGAAATTGAGCAGAACGGGTGTCTGGTTAGGATTCGGAGAGATCGAGGTTCCAAGGTCAGCTCAAGGGCAACCTTCAGATGCTACGGCTCAGCTTGGCCTACCTCGCAGGGTTCTTATGAGGAGAGGGTTAGGGAAGAGACAACACAGCAATATGAACATGCAATAAATGCATGTGGTTGTAAATGTATAGCCTTAAAAACTGCAATATAGATTCCTGACCATCTACAGGAGAAGGTTGCTCCTGGCTATCAGACTCCACATCAGAGCAGCCCCCTGACCACCACCACACAGACCAGGTTCTTCCAAGGAAAAGGAATAGACATGCTACGTTTTCAAGTATCTGCTCCACAACCCATCTTGCACACAGGGGCAACAGGTGGCCCTGCAAGCCTCTGGATCTGACCCTCAGGACTTCTCCCCAAGCAACACCCGCTTGTAGTCCTGGTCTGCATTCTCCTTGAGTGCTTGGGACGCGTCCCTGAACTCTGAAAGTGAAACCGTGACCGTTTACCGTGGCATCATGGTGCTTTGAATGAATGTTGTGAGTGTGGTCTTAGTTCCGCACTTTGCAATGGGATGATGTCCTGCACTGCAGTGCACCTGAGGGTACCAGGCTAGCTTAGCGGGGCAGGCATGCTGTGAGGCATATAAGCACCCCTATTGTCCCTCCAGCACCTCATTCGCAGCCTCTAAGCACCTGCTTGCTGCCTGAGGCAGGCAACCTCGTCTCTACCTAACGGTAGGGCTGGCCCTGGCCCAAGCCTCTCAGGTTTGTGCAAGGGAGTCCAGCGCTCTCCCAAAGGCCTCTGCACAAAGGCATGGGATTTCGCAGCCCGCTTGGCTCTCGAGCATGACGCCCTCCCAGCCAGCCCCTCTCCTCATCCTGCAAACGTGTTTTTATCATTGCAGCACACGCCACTCCAGGCAGGAAGCGTGTTCATCGCTCGCCCCAGTCAGCAGCACATGGGACTTCCTCGAGAAAACCCACGCTTGCAATTAAAAGGCAAACAGACGGGAACGCCTCTCGAGGAAAGTTTGCTGGCAGAAAGAGGGTCCTTTAAATAATCACGGTCACAAATCCAAGTCTTATAAACGACAGCATTCTGCCCACTGCAGAAGTAGCTATGCCCACTTTTGAATCTAGCTCCATCAACCACTGACAGACAGGGCCCCCCTTGACACCCCCACTTTCCCCAGGAGGCTGAAAAAGGTTCCCCACTTCTGATTCACAGCTTGCCCAGATTGCCAGCTTTCTTTAACAATCACGCACTCGCAATGGGCTGCTGCGTTGAGCACCCAGCGGCTGCATCGGTTGCGATTTCAGATCGGCCAGGAACATTTCACGGTTTCCGAGCGGGAATGGGTCAGTCACAAAACACCGAGCCGTGCGACGTTTTGGGAACTTGCCCGGGAAGAGGAAAGCCATCGGGGTCTGGCATGTGTCAAGAGCAGGCCTGAGTGGCAAGACATCCCAGGGGTCGGACTGGGGAACAGGAAGACATAGCAGGCAGCGATCTGAGAAGCAGGGGGGGTCTCGATAATGGGCAAAGCGAGGAGAGAGTTAGCTGCAGCAGGCCGGGAGCTGGAGCAAAGGAGATAGCAGGACGGGGAGGATCCTTCCTTACGCTGCTGGCGGTGCAGAGACTTCACATGCCCTTGGTCGGAACGAACGCAAGGAAGAAGCAGGGGCAGCACATGGCTGAGAGGACCCTCACAGATACCATGCCACCACGATTCTGGGCGGCCGAACCCCAGGTGGGGCGAGCCACCCGGCCCAGAAGAGCCGGCAGAACTTGGAAGCTGATGCCAGAAGCCTCCAATCCGCTCCGGATCCGGAACCCAGAAAGGCACGCAAACGTGCTCCGCTGCTGGTCGGGCGCCTGAGCTCTTGCCCCCCGGCCGGGCCCCCGCCTGCTGGGTCTATCAGCGAGACCAGCCTGTGCATGACTCAGCAACTGCACACACCAGGCCTCGTGCTTCACCTCAAGCTTTCCAGTGGTCACTGGGAAACGGGTGGGGGTAGGGGAGAGAGCGTGGGTGGGTGGGATCCAGCGATCATAGTTGAACAGGAGAAACCCCCCCTAAGCACCACAATACCCCTTGCCCTGAAAAAACAACACCACCTGGTCCTCCCTTCCAAAGGAGAGGTGCCATATTTGGGTTTTCCTTCCCATCGGACAACTACGTATCAGCGCACCTGGATCCGGCAGCTTTGTAGAAACTCCAAGTTTAAAGCTAGGATTGTCTTAACAACACACTCGTGCCTGGAGCACACGCGCACTGAAAATAGCAGTGGAACCCCCGCCCCCTCTAAGTGACACAGCCAAAAATTGCAAAACGGCAAGCCCACTTTCAGAAAAGGGCTTTCCCCGCACTCCAGAGGAGGTAAAGGAAGGACCCCCCCCACCCCAAATCGACACAAGATGTGCACCGTTACCTTGCAGGTGGCAGACTGGCACCTGTGGACGTGCTGGCTGGAGGGGGAGGCCCACCCATTTGGGAAGGAAAGCTCCGGGCGCAAAAGTGGAGCCCCCTCCCCCACTTGTGTGCGCAGAGTTCCCAGTCACGCACTAGGAAGGACAGCGTTGACGTGCGCCAACGGCAGCCGCGCAACACCGAAATAGAACTGCTTGGAAGGTTCCCCCTTCTGCCAGCCGAATAAAATTAAAAAAACAACACAATGGCTTTTTCTAGCAAGCACTATAGGAGGAAGTCCACTCCCAACTTCTCCTCCTTTTTAGACTGGGGAAGTTGACGCGCCGCTCAGATGGAGGCAGGGGGCAGCATATTTCATGCTCCTGAAGAGCAGGGAGGTCTGAAGCTCTGGGGCACACAGAGGCAACACCAGAGTGCATGAAACAGCAAGCATATATACAACACACACACACACACACACACACACACGCACACACACACACACACACACACACACACTGTACAGCTGCCTGTTCTCCTTGCGAACCACCCTTCTATTTCCCTCTCATTAACCTCCCCTAGAGCCTCCCCTTCTTGCCCCATGCCATTAGAAATCCTTCGATGGGGACTGTGCGACGACAGCATTACATTTTAATGTATATAGGAAGATATTCAGCAGCTCACTATTCTTCAGTGGGAGGTGTTCAAGCTGCAATAGGATCGCGAGGTCTGACCTCGAATGGGTTGCATCTGCAGCACCGCAACCATCTTTGGGAGAGAGAAAGATTTTGAAAGAGCAACGGCAAAAGAAAGATGAGGGAGAAAGGATGAGGATAAGCAGAAGCAGAAAAGAAAACCAAACAGAAGAGGAGTGTACAGAAGGAAAGAAATTGGCTGCCTGCCTGTACTAACCCCTTGTTTCCACGCTGAGGGAACCCTTTCCACAGAGACAGGCTTGCCACAGAGCATCTTTATCAATGACTTGGATGATGGGCTTGAGGGCATCCTGATCAAGTTTGCAGATGACACCAAATTGGGAGGGGTGGCTAATACCCCAGAGGACAGGATCACACTTCAAAATGACCTTAACAGATTAGAGAATTGGACCAAAGCAAACAAGATGAGTTCTAACAGGTAGAAATGTAAAGTACTACACTTGGGCAAAAAAAAAGGAAAGGCACAAATACAGGATGGGTGACACCTGGCTTGAGAGCAGTACATGTGAAAAGGATCTAGGAGTCTTGGTAGACCACAAACTTGACATGAGTCAACAGTGTGATGCAGCAGCTAAAAAGCCAATGCAATTCTGGGCTGCATCAATAGGAGTATAGCATCTAGATCAAGGGAAGTAATAGTACCACTTTATTCCGCTCTGGTCAGACCTCACCTGGAATACTGTGTCCAGTTCTGGGCACCACAGTTCAAGAAGGATACGGACAAGCTGGAACGTGTCCAGAGGAGGGCAACCAAAATGGTCAAAGGCCTGGAAACAATGCCTTATGAGGAACGGCTTAGGGAGCTGGGTATGTTTAGCCTGGAGAAGAGAAGGTTAAGGGGTGATATGATAGCCATGTTCAAATATATAAAAGGATGTCATATAGAGGAGGGAGAAAATTTGTTTTCTGCTGCTCCTGAGAAGAGGACACGGAGCACTGGATTCAAACTACAAGAAAGAAGATTCCACCTAAACATTAGAAAGAACTTCCTGACAGTAAGAGCTGTTCGACAGTGGAATTTGCTGCCAAGGAGTGTGGTGGAGTCTCCTTCTTTGGAGGTCTTTAAGCAGAGGCTTGACAGCCACCTGTCAGGAATGCTTTGGTGGCGTTTCCTGCTTGACAGGGGGTTGGACTGGATGGCCCTTGTGGTCTCTTCCAACTCTATGATTCTATGATTTTATCTTGGCATTGTGGACGGTGCTGGGAAGAAACAAAGTGCACACTGGCCAGGCCTGCTGTGTGTCGCCATTGCTCTGTGTGCGCCTGTGACACACCCAGCTCCCCAACCCTCCCCAAGCATGAAACTTGAAACACAAGATCCCCACCATCCCTGATCTACTCGGAGAACCGCCAACAAACTTCTGAGAAACACCAACCCATCCCCAGAATGCAGCCATACTGGGGACTGCAAACAACCACATCCAGGATTCTGTCACTCGCACACTTAGATGGCTTTCAGCCAACAGGTTGTAAAAATAAATGCTGACCCTGCAAGGAAAAGTGGGGAAAGGTGTATCGTGGAGGTTCACGACAGGACATTGAAAGTTTTCTCCAAAGTGCAAAGTCTGCGTGTGTTCATGCACACACACTTTTTCATAAAAGGCCCCCCACTACTAACAAAAAGAATCATTCATCATTACAGTCGTACCTTGGTTTTCAAACAGCTTAGTTTTCGAACGTTTTGGCTCCCGAACACCGCAAACCCAGAAGCATAGCTGTCAACTTTCGGATTTGAAAATAAGGGATTTTCCCCAAACTTTCAGATTTGAAAATAAGGGGTGCCGCGAGGGCGGTGCAATGGCACCAAGTAGCCTCGCAACCCTGCACTCCAGAGGCTGCGCGCGAACGGGTGAGCGAAAGAGCAAGCGCATAGACGGCAGGCAGGCTGTCTGTCTGGTTGGGCGTGAGGGTCTGGCTGCACAAGGCATGCAAGCTCCGCCCCCAGTCGGTCTCAGACTCCTTATTGGCAGCCGAGCAACGCAACTCAGGAGCCTCCCTGGCCGGCAGGGAGGGAGAGGAGCTGCTTCCTTTGAAATCCGGGAAATTTAAGGGATATCAACAATCCGGGAAAGCAGCGGGAAATGGCATTGGAATAAGGGAGTTTCCCGCCAAAAAAAGGGAGGGTTGACAGCTATGCCCAGAAGTAACTGCTCCAGTTTGCAAACTATTTTCGGAAGCCAAATGTCCAATGGAGCATAGCTTAAAGCTGCAATAAACCTGATTGATTGATTGATTGATTGATTGATTGATCCGACGGGGCTTCCACGGCTTCCGATTGGCTGCAGGATGATTCCGTTCGACTTCCAAGGTACGACTGTATATTTGTATTGAATTTGGAGAACAGGCAAATACCACGGTTGATCAGTGAAGTATGCCTGTTTCCAGTCTCTCAATCTGCAGGCATTCTACAAAGTTTTAAATATTTTTAACATTGGCCTGTTAATTTTGGTAGCACGAAGCAGCCTTCCAAACCCCTCCCCTTGCTGTTTCTTCTCACCATTTGATAGTCAGAGGTACATTGCCTTGGGCTATGGAGGTTCCATTTAGCTGTCATGGTTAGCATATCAGACTTGGACACAGGAACCCTGGCTCTGGACTTCTTACAGCCCTCCGGAATTGGGAGCCACGGCCCTCTGTATCCATCCTTAATCTTTCCGGCATATGATACCAGCAAGTCACAACAAGAGGCTCTGAAACTTCAAAAAGGCCGAGGCAAATCCCTCACAGATGATCCTCCTGGATGTTATCCAGATATGGCATCAGCTCCCAGGGGGATGGGTGGAGAAGGAGGGAGACTATCTTTCATTTTAACCTGCAATCCACTGAGGACATTCCAGACAAATAAGCCTTTGAGAAACCCAGTCCGTTCTGCTCTCATATGACCAGAATGAGGGGGGAAAGTGTGCTGGGTGGGGGAAGACCCATTTCAAAGCACCAAAATCACAAACCCAACTGCAGAGATTATCCAAAGACCGCTCTTTTTACGCACAAACCTAGTCAATAATAATAAAAACATTATTTTTAAGTTTAAAAGTGTTGAGCCATAAATAAACCAGCAACGAGCACAAGGTGAATGAATGAGTTCTAGCATTGTCCCCCTGCCCCACTTACAATTGTTTTGGCATTTATGCGCCACAATCCCCACCCACATATGAAGTTTGAAACCAATTACCAACGATCTGGAATGCATAATCCCAGAGGGAGACACACCCGGTCCCATCCTGACCTCTCCCCCCGCCCCCCCCCCGGTCCCCGCTCTGCTCACAGTGACTTTTCCAGCAGGCAGAGAGAATAGGAGGAGAGATGGATAACTTGATATATTCCACAATTCACGGAGGGTAAGGCTGTCCGCAGCTATGAGTTGCGATGGTTATTTCACACCCACCAACATTTCTGTTGTGCTGTGAGATGCAGTGGCAGCCCTTAGCTCAGAGGTCTTTACAAGGAGATGAGGCTAATACATAGCTGTCAACCCTCCCTGCTTTTGCAGGAAACTCCCTTATTCCAATGCCGTTTCCCGCTGCTATCCCGGATTGTTGATATCCCTTAAATTTCCCGGATTTCAAAGGAAGCAGCTCCTCTCCCTCCCTGCCGGCCAGGGAGGCTCCTGAGCTGCGTTGCTCGGCTGCCAATAAGGAGTCTGAGACCGACTGGGGGCGGAGCTTGCATGCCTTGTGCAGCCAGAACCTCACGCCCAACCAGAAAGACAGCCTGCCTGCCGTCTACGTGCTCGCTCTTTCGCTCTCCCGTTCGTGCGCAGCCTCTGGAGCGCAGGGTGGCGAGTCTACTTGGTGCCATTTCACCGCCCTCGCGGCATCCCTTATTTTCAAATCCAAAAGTTTGGGGAAAATCCCTTATTTTCAAATCCGAAAGTTTGGAAAAATCCCTTATTTTCAAATCCAAAAGTTGGGAAAAAATCCCGTATTTTCAAATCCAAAAGTTTGAAAAAATCCCTTATTTTCAATTCCAAAAGTTGACAGCTATGCTCCTTACACTGTGGCCATAATGAGACGCTGCTTTCTGGAAACAGGCTGGGGGACAGTTGGTTTGGACAACTGCTCCCATCAGTCCCAGCCAGGAGGGCGTCAGACTGCTTCAAAGCATTTCTCCTTTCTCCCTGCCTGCACCCTGGCCCTTCCCTCCCTCCGTAGGAGCATTCAAGGCCTTTTTCTCCAGTTTCCTTGACAGCTAATCCTGGCCTCAGGTTGCTGCAATCCCATGGCACCTGTAGAGGCCTGTACAGGTGGTGTCATCTCAATATGAATATTGTGGGGTGGGGGTGGGGGATAAGTGCTCCAACATGGGGCAGAAGTTACGAGTGTTGGTCTAGGACAGGGGTCAGCAAACTTTTTCAGCAGGGGGCCGGTCCACTGTCCCTCAGACCTTGTGGGGGGCCGGACTATATTTTGAAGGGAAAAAATGAACGAATTCCTTTGCCCCACAAATAACCCAGAGATGTATTTTAAATAAAAGCACACATTCTACTCATGTAAAAATACCAGGCAGGCCCCACAAATAACCCAGAGATGCATTTTAAATAAAAGGACACATTCTACTCATGTAAAAACACACAGATTCCTGGGCAGGATTTAGAAGGCAATTGGGCCGCATCCGGCCCACGGGCCTTAGTCTGCCTATCCATGATCTAGGACCACAAGGGCCCGGGTTCAAATCCCTACTCCCTACTCAGCCACAATGCCCCAGAAAATTGCCTTCCAGCCCTAACCCGCCTCACAGGGTTCTTGATAGGGTGGGTGCGTGGGGGGGGGGAATGAACAACACTCCCTAAATTAATTGCAAGTTAAAAGAAAAATCCCTGCCCTCCAGGAGCTTACAAATGTCAATGGCAAGAACAGAGTGAGATGAGTCAATGTGGCCAAATATCTGAGAATGAAGAGGTTAAATGAACAGCTTTGTGACTGTTACTACTACCACTATTATTATTAAGAAGCCAGATTCACTGACCACCAAGAATACGGTGCCACGTTCTGATTTAATTCTTCTCTTTCCTCACAGCCACAAGGACTGCAAAACTTACAGCCTTAGCTCAGCAGTAGAGAACCCTCTTTGCATGCAGAAGCTCCCAGGTTCAATCTGGGGTATCACTAGGTAGGGCTGGGAACGCCCCCTGCCTGAAACCTTGGAGGGCTGCTGCCAGTCAGTGTGGACAATACTGAGCTAGATGGACCAGTGGTTTCATCACCGATTCTCATGTTCCTAAGGAGCTACAGATTCTAGCAAGTGATCCAGAAAACAAAAAAACAAGTTAAACTTGGGGGTGGGTGGGTGTTTACATACTGACAGAAGATATATCATTTCAGCAAAATATCCATCAGACCCTTAATCTTAATTACAATGGTACCTCGGGTTAAGAACTTAATTCGTTCTGGAGGCCCATTCTTAACCTGAAACTGTTCTTAACCTGAGGTACCACTTTAGCTAATGGGGCCTCCCGCCGCCGTCGAGAAATTTCTGTTCTAATCCTGAGGTAAAGTTCTTAACCCGAGGTACTATTTCTGGGTTAGCGGAGTCTGTAACCTGAAGCATTTGTAACCTGAGGCGTTTGTAACCCGAGGTACCAAAGTAATCTGGTTTCTAGCAGACACCTAAATATATATAATGATGGGGCTGGCCGGCTCTCAACTAGCAGACTATTCTCCAAAGCAGAGGGCATCTTCTGCCCCCTAAAAGAGCCTTGCAGATTGTTCCGTCTTAGATCTAAACCAGGGGTAGGCAAACTAAGGCCCGGGGGCTGGATCCGGCCCAATCACCTTCTAAATCCGCCCCGCGGACGGTCCGGGAATCAGCGTGTTTTTACATGAGTAGAATGTGCCCTTTTATTTAAAATGCATCTCTGGGTTATTACCGGTATATGTGTGTGTGTGTGTGTGTGTGTGTGTGTGTGTGTGTGTGTGTGTGTGTGTGTGTATAGAGATATAGATATAGATATAGATATATTGAAGGGAAAAAATGAACGAATTCCTATGCCCCATATATATATATATATATTCCAAAAGTTTTTATTGATTTTAACAATTTTAAGCACTTAACAATACCGTTACATTTTCATCCTTTCCCCCTCTCACTGAGGGAAGCAAATTTCCATCTCCCTCTCTCACCGGGAAAACAATAGACATACATTTAACGTAACTAACATCCTATATAATAAAGTTGCTGTGTCCCTGCGTCCAGTCCGTGTGTCACGGAATTGCGCTACTGCGCATGTCCGTGTCCCACACGGACGCAGGGATTGGAGCGGGCGGAGAGGGGGCGTGTCCGCGAGGCAGCGGCGGCGCACGCGCGTTGTCAGTTGCGCCAGCGCCGCTGCCTCGCACGGATGCAGAGGGCCGCCCCATCCTCGCCGCCGCTACAGCCGCCCCCGGGGAAAACGAAGAAGGGGGAGGGAGCCCCTCTCCACCCCCCAGCGGCCGCTGTTCTGCCTCCTCCTGCCTCCTCCTCCTCTAGCGCCCGTTATTGAACGGGCTAACTTCAACTAGTATTGAATATCATTGCTTAGGCCTGGCCCATTTCTGTGGGCCAGGTATTCCTCCTTTCCTCAATTTCATACTTTGGTTGACTTCCTCAAGTCCCCCTCTGTTGAATTCATTATCTGTCCCCTTTATCAGTTTTCCAAATTCATAAACTACACAATAACAAAAAATACCAAAATCATTTTACTTAAGCTAACTCCTTTTTCCTATACCTCAGCACCTCATTACTTCTGATCCTTTCCTCAAGCCTTATCAAATTCCCTTACTCCAAACTAATTTAAAGCTCCTAATTTTCTTCTTTTTACACGCTTACCTCCCTCCAGTCTCAAAAAAAATTCCCATTCAAAATATAGTCTGCCCCCCCCCCGCAAGGTCTGAGGGACAGTGGACTGAAAATGTTTGCTGATCCCGATCTAAACCATACAGTTAAAAGCACATTGCGTTTGTTCGGTTGGAGACTTAAAAGAGCCTTCACAAGGGTAGCACTGGGTGTAAGAGGAATAGTGATAATGGGGGAGTGATTTGGGTCAGCCGGCCTAATTTGGATCACCCTGAACCAGAAAACGCAGCCATCCTTCAAAATCTGCACATCTCATAATTTTGTGGTTCAGTTCTCCTGCCAGATTTCTATATATTAGGGGGAAGATTGCCTAACACCATCCATAGCAATGAAATAACACAAAAATGTATTATGCTAGGCGGGGCGAAATTACATTTTAAAATGTTAGTTATTAGGAACGATTCACAATAAACGGCTGGTGAATTTTCATGACAACTTCTAAAGAGAAAAATCACAACAACAACAAAAAGGAATGGGTGGAAATCAAAATTGACAGATTTGCCCACCTGTGGCTGCAGAATTTCAGTAAGGTAAAGGGACCCCTGACCATTAGGTCCAGTCATGACCAACTCTGGGGTTGCGGCGCTCATCTCGCTTTATTGGCCGAGGGAGCCGGCGTACAGCTTCCGGGTCATGTGGCCAGCATGACAAAGCCGCTTCTGGTGAACCAGAGCAGCGCACAGAATGCCGTTTACCTTCCCGCTGGAGTGGTACCTATTTATCTACTTGCACTTGATGTGCTTTCGAACTGCTAGGTGGGCAGGAGCTGGGACCAAGCAACGGGAGCTCACCCCGTAGCGGGGATTCGAACCGCCGACCTTCTGATCAGCAAGCCCTAGGCTCTGTGGTTTAACCCACAGCGCCACCCGCACATACAGCTTATTGTGGGGGGAGGGGAGAGAAATTCATTCTCTGTCCTGCAACCCTGAAAGGCATAGGCAAGGCCTGCCTAGCAAAGGCCAAAGGATCACACCAACCAATTCTTCTTTTTTCCACATATACTCAGAACACAGACTTTCAAGAATCTCTCAGTGGATTGAAGGGGAGACACAAGAAATATGACTGACAAATAACGCACTTTTTGTTTTTGTTTTTCCAGAGATGGGTCAAATGCAAACTAACGGCTGGACTAATTCCACAAAAGCACAGAAATTAGCATTGCATATAGAAAAGACATCCTCAGCTTTAATTTAGTTTGTGGGTTTTGGTTTTTTTTAAAGTTTCTAGTCATTGAAGAGGAAGGGTTGCTGCAACCTTATTTGGCAGTGGGGCAGGGAAGACGTGATTGTGTCTAGGTCCAAAGCCCCAGTGGGGAGGGGGGGCTACATGAAGGAACTGGGAACACCCATTTGAGAGGCTCTAACTTTGCTGAAATGGCAGCTGCTGGGTGCATATGTGAACGTATTGGTTGTCTTTATTTATTCTGTCCATTTATATAGCCTGACTCTTAAAAATACTGCTTTTGTCCAAATGTGCGTCTCCCCCCCCCCCCCACATCTCGCATCTCAGTTCTTCGCAACTATCAAGACTGCACACCGGTAAGATTTCTCTCTCTCCTGCCACACATGCAGTTAAGAGTTGCCAACTTTTCACCTTTTATGCATGCAGAAATCTAGCAGACAAAAGATTTTCCAGGCATGGAGAGAAAAGGTTAAGAGAGGAAAGTGTCTCCATCTCTGTGTTCTGTCTATTTTAGCTGGTTACCGTAATCAAAAAGGCAGAGGTTCCCTGGCACAAACTGGCAGCCCCCAAAGCAACAGCACAGCCCACCCCATGCCAGGCAGCAGGGAGAGAGAAAACGCCCCCCCCCACTTAGGGGTGGCAGGTTCAAGTGCTGACCAGCTTGTTGAATCAAATTACATAGTCAGGGGGAGGTGAGTCTTCAATATTTTCACGTTTGTATTTTCAATTAAAACCCTTCCCTGGAAAGGCTAATGTTTGAATGACAACTGGTCTGGGGAAAGTATTGGGCGGATGCCCTGATCGGATTTTATCTGGACTGAACGGACTGGGCATCTGCATGGAGCGGGAAGATTTCTGGACTGATTTGGCAGAAACACCAGTCTGTGAAGAGATGCTGCGAACCTACAGAGGGGGATCTTGGACATAAAAATCGAACAGAAACACACTGTTTTGAGCTATCCCGCTTGCCGGAACGACTCAGGGGCTGCGGAAAATAATGAGGATTAACATCAGAATGACTTATGGGAACTATCGGGAATGATTATGAAAAGCAGTAGAAGTATGAGATGATCAGATTCCCCCCCCGACCTCGGAGCATGGTGAAGTCCCCCCCGAAATTTTTTATAATTTGGCATAATATTTGTTCTGCTTGATTATTTAATAATTTGTATAATTCAGAATATATGATATGGTTTGATTGCATTGTTAAAATGGAAACTTTAATAAATATTATTTTTTAAAAAATAATAGGCGTGGCAGGTTCATATATTTAAAAGGGGTGGAGGTCTGGAGAAGGTCTCCCGCGCACGAGATCGTACATTCAATTGGTCCAAAATGCAGCGGCCAGATTCCTGGCTGGGTTGCTTTCACATCTCACGTAACTCTCCTTGTAAAATAGCTGCACTGATTGCCGGTTAGTTTCCTGGCCCAATTCAAAGTGCTCCTCACATTGGTGTTTAAAGCCCTCAATGACTCAGGCCCCAAACATCTGAAAGACCACCTCCTTCCCTACAGACCCTCTCAGGTACCAAGATCAACCACCCTTCTGGGTAGTTCCATCTCCCGCAGAATTTCAGGGTTGCTGGGCGGCCCAGGGGGAGAGGGCATTCCCTGTGGCAGCCCCTAAACTGTGGGTCTCCCACCCCACAGAGATGCACCTATCTGGCAACTTCATTGTACAGCAGGGGTAGGCAACCTAAGGCCCGGGGGCCGGATCAGTCCCAATCGCCTTCTCAATCCGGCCCACGGACGGTCCGGGAATCAGCATGTTTTTACATGAGTAGAATGTGTCCTTTTATTGAAAATGCATCTCTGGGTTATTTGTGGGGCATAAGAATTGCATCTAAAAATATTGCTTTTTGCGCCTGAGATGTGTTATTTTTAGAACCCACCTTATTTCTGGGATTTTAAGTTCCTTCAAACTGTTATGCCTTGTGACTTGCAGTTATTCTTATAGATCATGGTTTGGTAATTATTATTAAGAGAGAATTTCTGTTTATCATTTGTTGATGTTTTTTGAGAGTTAATTTTATTGTGTGCTGTTATATTCCAATTTATTGACTATTACTTCATTTAATATAAGTCGTCCCACTTTAAAGCTACGTTTTATTACGACTTTTATTATAAGGTGTGTGTTCTTTGTTGTATATTTTGTTGCTGTAAACCGCCTTGCACGTAGCAATACAGAAAGGCAGTATACAAATTAAAAGTGAAATGAAGGGTTCCAACGAAGGAAGAATGGATCTGTAAATTAAATGAGTATTTTACTATGGCAAAATTAACTGCAGCAATAAGGAATCAATCAAATCAAAATTTAAAAAATGAATGGAAGTGTTATGAGGATCATTTGGCAAAGCACTGCTCAAAGAAAGATATGCCTTGATTAAAATATGAAATAAGGAATGTATAGAATTTAGTAAAGAAGTAAAGAGAAATAATAAGAATCAAGATAATAATGAATGCACGAGTTTTACAAATATTTTACAAATATAAAGAGTATAAGGAAACCGAGTTGGAGGTGGAGGGAAGTAGGAAGGGTGTAAAACAAATTAGAAGAGATTTAGAAGGTTTTATTAATGAAAGGGAAGCGGGTTTTGGTGGTGAGTAAAGAGGTGAAGAGATGATATAGAATATGTATTATAATGTATGGAAATAGATTGTAATATGAGAAAATGCAATAAAAATAAAAAAAATAAAAGTGAAATGAAATGAAATGTTCTAATTGCTGTAACCACCCTGAAATCTTGGGGTGAATTGGGGGGGGGGGTTAATAAATGCTCCTACACTAATGGTAACAATAATAAGCACTGGGGGAGGCAAGATGGCAGATCACAGCCATTCCCCAACGTATGCAGGAGGGCAGGGAAAAGTAGTTGCAAAAATCCTGCACTCTTCACATCTAAACCCAACTGTCAGAAATCCAACAGGGGCAGCTTTCCCATCAGGACTAATTTCCACGCTGCCTGCTGGCTCAAACGGTGCTCAGCTCAGCCTGCCCACCCCTTCCTATCCCGAGCTAACAGCTCCTCAGTACTAAGGAATGGGCACTCTGTCCATGCTCAGAAGCACTCTTTTTTGTACTACAGCACAGGGGGGAAACCCAGTTTTTTTGTGGGGGTGCGGGCTCGTGTTTTGTGGGGGGGGGAGAGATAGTCCTCAAGCAAGTAAACCCAAAGTCGAGGTATTTCCCGGAGCAGAGGCGCGCTAGGTGAGCGGTCTGCTCCGAGAGAAGAGAAAGGGGGATCGGCAGAAAGTGGGGGGGGGGGTCCCCTTACCTGTAAGAGAAGCCGGCGCTCGCCCTGTGCCCCATGATGTGCCCTGCTCGGCGCCCTTCCGCCCGCAGCCCTCGCCGGGGCAGCAGCAGCAAGGAGAGTCCGCCTCGTCGAGAAGGAGAGAGAGACAAGGCGGCGGCGAAGGGACCAGGCTCGGCTCGCCCCCTCGAGGCGCCCGGGCGGCGGTGGCGACGCCTTTTTCGGGCGGTTATGTAAAAGGCAACCCCGGGTCCGGGAAGGAAGGAGGAGCCGCCCCTCGGGGGCCGCGGGAGAGCCGGGCGGGCCGCGCGCTCTGGCGGCGGAGGCTCCTCGGGGCGCGTCGTCGGAGGGAGAAGTTGGCGCTCTGGCGCGCTCTCCGACCCGGGGAAGAAGCAGCGGCGGCGGCGAGGACGGAACGAGAAGCGCCCGGGCGCGGAGGGAAACTTCCTAGCGCCGAGTTTCGGTCCTCGACAGCGGAAGGCGGCCCGGGTTGTGTAAGCGGGAGGGCCGCCGAGCCGCCGCTCCGCATCTTTCCCACCCTCGGAGGCGGCTCTTCGCCTCGCCAGGAAACGGCGCGCAGGGGCGGAGGAGAAAGCGCGGAGAGGCGGCCGAGAGTGCATAGGAGTTGGAGAGGTCACAGGGCTCCCCACGCGCCCCCGCTCGCCATCTCCGTCGGGGGAAAGGGCAGCTCTCTGCCTACACAAGGCTCCGGGTTCAAGTCCCCGAAGAACTGCTGCCGGCCCGTGTCGGCAATACTATTCTGGGTGGGCTCTGTATGAGGCAGCTTCTTGTTGGAGGAAGGACGCAGTGGCAGAGCAGCGGCAGAAGGCTCGCGTTCGATCGTCAGCACCTGAAAACCCGAAGTGCTGCTGCCAGTTAGTGTCGGCAGTACCAGTCTGGGTGGACTTTGTATAAAGCAGCTTCTTGCTAGGGAAAGGGCCGAGCAGCTGCTTTGCTTGCAGAAAGCTCGGATCCAGTCCCCAGCGCCCAAAACCCCCAAAGTACTGCTGCCAGCCCATGTCAACAAAACTGGCCTGTATGGGCTCTGTATGAGGCAGCTTGTTAGGGGAAGGGCTGTGTAGCGCTGTGGCAAGGCAGCAGCTTTGCTTGCAGAAGGCTCCTGAAATCCCGGAGAATTGCTGCCAGTCAGTGTCAGCAATACTAGTCTGGGCGGACCAACAACTTGAAGCAGGATAAGACAGCTGCTTTTTTCCATTCAAAATATCGAAACTGACATTTTAACAGGACATAAAAGAGATGTGCAACATACAACATGAATAAAACCTTTTTGTCACATCAACAAAGGGAAGAGTTATTTGTGAGCGACCTTTACTTTTTCTGGCTGGGAGTGTGGGAGAGAGGGGCCCGGAGGGGGCAGGGAGTGAGAGAGGGTAAAATAAGGAGATAGAGAAGGGAAATTCAGTCCAGTTCTACCACAGTAAGAATGCATCCTCTCCAGAATGAAGCATCACCTCTAGGACAGCGCAAGCTTCGCTGTTTGTTTATAAAGTCGATGAAAGGTTGCCAAATTACTAAAAACTGGCCTTTTTTGGTTGTGCCTCACATTAGCAGAGTCCTGCCAGTTTTTCCTACAGGGTGGCGCGCCAAACTCTATGAAGCCACCCAGAGTGGCTGCGGCAACCTAGTCAGATGGGCGGGATAAAATTATTATTATTATTATTATTATTATTATTATTATTATTATTAACTTGTGGTATGACAATGTGGTTTGCATCTTTCCAATGAGTTGCTAATTCTGATCTAGCAGCTGCCGGCAGCAACGCTGATTGAGTTTTTGTGTTAACAATTGCCAGTAATGCTCATAGCTGTCAACTTTCGGATTTGAAAATAAGGGATTTTTTCAAACTTTCGGATTTGAAAATAAGGGATGCCGCGAGGGTGGTGCAATGGCACAAAGTAGCCTCGCCACCCTGCGCTCCAGAGGCTGTGCGCGAACGGGTGAGCGAAAGAGCGAGCGTGTAGATGGCAGGCAGGCTGTCTGTCTGGTTGGGCGTGAGGGTCTAGATGCACAAGGCATGCAAGCTCCGCCCCCAGTCGGTCTCCGACTCCTTATTGGCAGCCGAGCAACGCAGCTGAGGAGCCTCCCTGGCCGCCAGGGAGGGAGAGGAGCTGCTTCCTTTGAAATCGGGAAATTTAAGGGATATCAACAATCCGGGATAGCAGCGGGAAACGGCATTGGAATAAGGGAGTTTCCCGCAAAAAAAGGGAGGGTTGACAGCTATGGTAATGCTGTCATGGGACCTGGGGTTAAGTGACCAGAAATAACAGGTGGGATGGTAAACGCCTTGTTCCAGAAATGGTTCATCTTCTCACAACTCCACTAAGGCAGCTTCTTGTTAGGGGAAGGGCTGTAAGGCTGTAGCTGAATGAAAGAGCATCTGCTTTGCATGCAGAAAGCCCCGGGTTCAATCCCTGGCGTCTAGGTAGGGCGAGGCGTGCCCTCTGCCCGAAACCCTGGAGAGATGCTACCAGTCAGAGTAGACAATCCTAAGATAGATAGAACAACAGCAGCCTAACTCCAGCTAAAGCGGTTTCCTAGGTTCCTAACCAGATGTACCGACCCATAACTTGGGACAGTCTGAAAAAGGTATCCCAAACATACCAAACAATCCATTGTTACAGCCGCATCTGTTCCAACTCTACAGACAGAGACTCTCACCTAAGAGATCTACAGCAAACCTTTTTAGAACTAAAATACCCACCGGATGAAGTTAAACAACAGATCAACAGAGCCAGACTGATACCCAGAGAGAACTTGCTGCAAGACAGACCCAAAAAAGAAAATAGCAGAACACCACTAGTAATCACATACAGCTCCCAAGTTAAAACAGTACAACGTATCATCAGAGATCTACAACCTCTCCTAGACAATGACAGTTCTCTTTCTCAAGCTCTGGGAGGAAGACCTTTCATCGCCTACAGACAGCCACCCAATATTAAACAACTCCTCACCCACAATAATACTACAACCAGATTTAACACGGACACTGGCACCAGAGCCTGCAATAAATCCAGATGCCAACTTTGCTGCCACATACACCAGGACAACACCATTACTGGCCCCAACAACATCAAAGGTACCATCTCAGGACTATTTAATTGCTCATCGTTTAACATTGTGTATGCCATCAAATGCCAACAGTGCCCTTCAGCTCTCTATATTGGACAAACAGGCCAAACCCTACGCCAAAGGATAAATGGACATAAATCTGACATCAGAAATCACAAGACACAGAAACCAGTAGGAGAACACTTCAATCTCCCAGGACACTCTATACAAGATCTCAAAGTAGCTGTCTTATTACAAAGGAATTTCAGAAATAGACTGGAAAGAGAAGTTGCTGAATTGCAACTCATTACCAAACTTAAAACCATGGAGAGAACTGGTTTGAATAGAGACATTGGATTCTTATCTCATTATACATAACAAAGCTAATTTTAACCTTCCCACCCCTTGCTTTTTCCTGTAAGACTAATTGCAGTCATTAACAGTCGTCAACAGGTTTACCTCACCTATCAGCCAATCACCCATTCCCACCACCCTTCTGAGTAATACCCCTCCCACCCTCTCACTATATATAAGGGTCTGGTGACTTCTGTTTCAGTGTATCTGAAGAAGTGTGCATGCACACGAAAGCTCATACCAAGAACAAACTTAGTTGGTCTCTAAGGTGCTACTGGAAGGAATTTTTTTATTTTGTTTTGACTATGACAGACCAACACGGCTACCTACCTGTATCTGAAAAAGGGGTTGGACAAATTTACGGAGGAAGCCATGGGGCGGTGTGTGTGTGTGTGTGTGTGCGCCTCTGAGGTTGTTGAGGCGCATGAGCAGCGATGGGATGCTGCGCTCAGGCCTTGCTTAGAGGTTGCTGAGACTAGATGGGGTCTGCTCTGAAGTTCTCGTGGAACTGGCAACCCCCCAGCCCACTGCCAGCCAGAGCCTGGAGCTTGGAAGTGTCTCACACCTGCTAACAGAGATGATATAATTTTTCTGTTCCAAAGCAAGAGATGTGCAGGAGAGGAATGGTGTTTGTGTGTGTGCGCATGGCTGGAATTGTAGATAAATGGAATTCTTAAAAAATGTTTAGGGGTACTCTCATTTTGACTCGAGAACATCACCATTTTATAGTTCAAATCGGGGAAAGTAAATGGACAAAAGTAAAAATATTCCCAAAATGTTTAGGGGTATGCGTACCCCCAGAAAAAAAGAATGGAATTAAGATTCTCTTCCCTGGCTTGACAAAAACCAGGCGCAATGGCTTATTGTGCAGCCACCACCCCCTGCTGGTCAAATATCAAAAATCTTCTCCATAGAATCATAATTTTTTTTTTAAAGTATTTTTATTAAAGATTTCTTGATTTACAAAAGTATGTGCAATGTCTCTCATATTTTTTACATGTATAATTTTTACAAATCAGTTTCATTTGTTGAGACATTGGGAAGAAAAAGGGGGAAAGAGGTGGACAGGGGTGGGAGGATGGGTGGGGGTGGGATCGGGTGATGATGTTTCTATTTTACTTAATATATGTAGGGTTTGATGTCAGCGTTGCTTGTGCAGGTTCTCTTTTGTTCGTTAGTGTTCCTTTGGTGGTCAGAGAGGTTGTCACACATGAAAACAAAGACCACCACAGCCAATCGCAAATGAACAACTACATCCTAGGCCCTAGAATCAGAATTGTATAATCGCTAGGGGAGGGGACGGTAGCTCTGCTGTGGGGCACATGTTCATAGCTGTCAACCCTCCCTTTTTTGGTGGGAAACTCCATTATTCCAATGCCGTTTCCCGCTGCTATCCCGGATTGTTGATATCCCTTAAATTTCCCGGATTTCAAAGGAAGCAGCTCCTCTCCCTCCCTGCCGGCCAGGGAGGCTCCTCAGCTGCGTTGCTCGGCTGCCACTAAGGAGTCGGAGACCGACTGGGGGCGGAGCTTGCATGCCTTGTGCAGCCAGACCCTCACGCCCAACCAGACAGACAGTCTGCCTGCCGTCTATGCGCTCGCTCTTTCGCTCACCCGTTCGCGCGCAGCCTCTGGAGCGCAGGGTGGCGAGGCTACTTGGTGCCATTGCACCGCCCTCGCGGCATCCCTTATTTTCAAATCCGAAAGTTTGGGGAAAATCCCTTATTTTCAAATCCGAAAGTTGACAGCTATGGGCTGGGGAGGGGGCCCTTCCCCCTCCCCAGCCCAGTGGGAAGAGCAGGGGCGAGAGTCGGCAGCGACATTGCAGCCAGCAGGAAGAGCAAACCTCACGCCTTCTCCATGCGTGAGGCAAAACCTAAAAATAACTCAGAAGCCCAAGGAAAACAGCTGCCATTCCAACTCCTGTGTTTCAAGAACAAGAGGCCTCCGTGACCCCCATGGAAAGAGCTGTGCAAAAAGGGTTGTTTTCATCATGCGCTGCTCTCTTAAGAAGTGAGAATTTGCAAGGGCAGGTTGGCAGTTTGCAGCGTTCGTATGTTGTCTTTAGAGCCAAGCGAGCGTAAAAGCATTTGTGTACACATAAATAATAATGACTAAAATAAGAAGTTGCGCCAGATACCCCACCAACTACACAGGGCAGAGTTTGCAAATAAACAAGGCTCAAGCGCCACCTGGTGGCCACCACCATGATTGCTCTGAGCAAACGGAAACCATCAGAAAATACCACAATTACAGCGGGCCCGTAATTTACGTTCACAACTTTATGCAGGTGGGAAATAAATTAAGTAAATGGAGAGCAGGGCAAACATTAGAATATAAACACATTTGCAGAAAAACATATGCAATTCGTTTAAATAATGCACAATTATGCCTTAGTGTTTATAGTTTTAGCTTCATAAAATTATAAAAGCCAATAAAAATATTAAAATAAATAAATCAAGCAATGCACAAAGCAATCCCTAACAGCAGCAGTAGAAATATCATGCAGAAAAAGTCAGCCTGGATAGCGCAGTTGGTTAAGAGCTTTGTGCTGACAATGGCAAATTTGCAGGTTTGATCCCCATATCGGACAGCTGAATATTCCTTCATTGGAGGGCGCTGGACTAGAGCCTTAGGGTCCCTTCCAACTCTATGATTCTATGAAGTCACAGGAAATGACATCATCATTGTAGTTCATCAACAGCCTGGGAGCAAAAGGTGTTTTTTCCCTGGAACCAAAATGAGGGGACCTTACTTATGTTTAGCGTTGATCCAAAAGTTTATGCAACTGCCACCATATCACTCTAATACCATTACTAGGGGCTGTGCCCCTGCTCATTCTGCTCACCAACCCCACTGTCATCCCCCCCACATTAATCCTCTAGAGCAGGCACATCCAACAGGTAGATCACTGGTCGTCTGTGGTAGATCACTGGTAGATCACTGGCTCCTCCCAAAGAAGCTCAACATTTTTGCCCTGCACCCCCCCCAAAACAGGGCTTTCCTCCTCCATAAAAATAGCTCAACAACTTTGACCTGAACCCCTAAAAGGGGGTAGATCACTGCCAGTTTTTAACTCTGAGAGTAGATCACAGTCTTTTGGGAGTTGGCCACCCCTGCTCTAGAGCTTCCCCTTCTCACTTCATGCAACTACTAAGCTTGCTTTTCACCTTTCCAACTCCATTCCTTCACAGAAATCCAGGACTGTGGTGAAGCACTACCAAACATCCAGTGGGAGCTGTGTGATCACAACCTTACATTTATATATATATAGGAAGATAACTCAAGAGATGCAGCCAAGGGCAGTTCAAGACATTTTGCTGCCTGAAGCAAAGGGACAAGGTTACCTGCCTTCCCTTCCACATACAGAAGCTAACCTGATAGACAGCTGAATCTTCAAAGCTGATGATGGGATCACATACTGCAACAAATCCAAAAGTAGCAGACTATCTTGGTGGGGCTGAAGGAGGCAGCTCTGCCTCCAAATAAACTCAGTGCTGCTTCCCACCCATCTGCCCCCTGAGGCTGCCATTTTGCCTAATAGTTGGGCTGGGCTTGCATGCAGCTGCAAAGGCCGATCATGTTAGAGCCTACATTTGCTTGCTTTTTTAAAACAACAACAGGAGGCACCTGCATAAACTTTTTCAAAGTTTAAGTTTCCCCTCTCCCCCTTTTTTTACCTTTCTGCTGAAAAAAGGCTCTCAGGCACTCCCTGTTCTCAGGCTAACAATCTAGAAGACATGACACAGGAAGAAAAGGGATTAGGAGGCTGGAGGAAAAATGTAAGCACAAGCACTATTTTTTAGTTACGGATGTTATGTAATGGCCAGCTGGAATGGAAAGCGTTTGAGCCCAAAGTTGCATGCTTCTCTCTCTCTCTCTCTCTGCTTTCTACAGTACAATACAATACAATACAGTTTATTCGACCGTCAGTCAGAGCACAATCATTATCCATACAAAAATTTAAAACGTCTAAACATCCCGGAAAGCTTTACACTAAAACATACAACGAGAAGTAGATTATACATTTAGACCCATGTCAATACTGTCAATCTTATGGCGTTTAAAGGCCAAAAAAATAAATTTGGCCACCAAGAGGGTTGTGGTACCAGTAAAATTGCTCAGCAAAAACAAAACCTGTCTTTCTCTGTCTACTAGGTTAAGTTGGCATAAGAGTGGGGCTATCAGTTTTTGTCTAAGATCTACATAAAATTAGCAGGTCAAAATAATATGTTCAGTTGACTCAACCGTTCCCAGGGCACAGGGACAAAATCTCAGAGCATATGGAACTCCCCTGTATCTTCCCCACAAAACCGCCGTATCCAGAACGTTTAACCTAGCGGCTGTGAGGAGTCTACGGTATTCCACATAGTGGATTTCCACCAGATAAGGGGCTGGTGAAATCTGGAATATCTGATCCCCCCGAAACATCCCCGGTTTCACACGGGCAATGTCCTCTTGTCTAGCAATGTCCCTCAGTCTTTGAGAGATCACAAACAGAGAGTATATAATTGCAAACGCTTCTAAAGCAGCCATGATGATCAGAGCTCTATATGCTAGGAACCAGGTCCAATCAGTGAAAGTTGCCTTGAGACTCTTTCAAATTAAAGTCCTTCCTCTCATGCTGGTGGGCATATCCCTGGGTGCACGTAGGGATCTTCTTAGATTAGAAGCTGTTCAAACCCGATTTCTCAGAGCCATTCTTAGGATTCCCCCGTCTGTAGCGGGTGCGGTCATGAGATTAGAGGTGGGTTGGCAAGCCTTCCGATATGTGGCCCTAAAGACAAAACTCTGGCTATGGCTTAAACTTTGTTTTAACCCGGTGGGCATGGCCCCCCTGATACTGAGGGATGACTTCCAATCATCGTGGGAAAAAGAGACTTTAAACGAAGTGCAGACCTGCGGACTGTCACATCTCTTCCTGGAATCTATGACATTCAGTTAAGCTTTCTATAGTTATGAAATGCATGCAAGGGGGTTCACGGACTGTGTCTGATTGTGAGTTGGTGGAGGGGCCGGTGGCATTAATCAGTTGCAGGGCCGTCTTAAGCATATCCGGCGCCGTGGTGCAACGCTCCCTCTGCCCCCCCCCCGTTTCCCAGAGTTTTTTGGGGAGGACCACGAGGCGGGCAGCGGCTGGAGGGCGGCTCCTCCAGCAGGGAAGAGGCGGAGGCTGGACGCGGTGCCTCTCGGCTCAGCTGGCCGCTTTGTGCCGCAGTGGCCACGGCAGACGGAGGCTTCGGGTGTGGTGCTGCTTCGGTGTGGCATGGCGGAGGCGGGCGAGGGTGGCGAGCTGATGCCGGGAGGCGTCCAGCCTCTACCTCTTCCCTGGCGCCCTCCAGAACTTGGCGCCTGGCGCGGCGCACCACTAGCCTCTATGGGTAAGACGCCCCTGATCAGTTGTCTGTCCCTTAGTAGTCTCTGTGGCTCCATGGATATCTCACCTGATTCGCTGCTAGTGTCAGCCTCTGACACCAGCTCTGTCCTGTCCATAGCTGTCAAACCTCCCTTTTTTTGCGGGAAACTCCCTTATTCCAATGCCATTTCCCGCTGCTATCCCGGATTGTTGATATCCCTTAAATTTCCCGGATTTCAAAGGAAGCAGCTCCTCTCCCTCCCTGCCGGCCAGGGAGGCTCCTCAGCTGCGTTGCTCGGCTGCCAATAAGGAGTCTGAGACCGACTGGGGGCAGAGCTTGCATGCCTTGTGCAGCCAGACCCTCACGCCCAACCAGACAGCCAGCCTGCCTGCCGTCTATGCGCTCGCTCTTTTGCTCACCCGTTCGCGTGCAGCCTCTGGAGCGCAGGGTGGCGAGGCTACTTGGTGCCATTGCACCGCCCTCGCGGCATCCCTTATTTTCAAATCCGAAAGTTTGGAAAAAATCCCTTATTTTCAAATCCGAAAGTTGACAGCTATGGTCCTGTCCTGGAGTGAGACCCGCAATTAAATGCCACAATACAACCTCACTCCCTATTGCGAGCCCAGGGCTCCAGGCAGTCAGAATACTGTTATGATAAGCTGTTAGGGGCTCAAACAAGCCAATTCATTCTCTCCACTCTGGTTTTCCAATTTCCTTTTCCAAATGGTATTCAATATCCTGTGATTCCTGACTCATTTCCCACACGCTGCCCTTTTCCACCTTGCCCAAGAAGCTACACTTCTCCTTGCCTCCCCAACCACGTTGTTTATTTCAAAAAGCATTTCTGTACAGCCGTATCACAAACTGTTAGGACTGTGTGCAATGCCGAAAGCACAAAACTAAAACAAGACAGTTAATCATTAAACTGGCTGGCAAATCAAAGGAATAAACACCTGAAAAGACTGCTGACATTAAAAAAAAAGTCTCCCACAGCCTGGAACCAGCAACACAAAACGCCCGACTTCCAGTTGAGTTCTGTTGGGCTTCTGTGACCTGGCAGACTCTCCTCTGGATAATCTCAGTGATCAAGCGGAGATATAAAAGCTCAGGTGGCCCTTAAGGTATCTCAGGCTCAAATTGCGCAGGGTGTTGCATGCTAACCAAAGGACCTTGAGGCTGGCTCGGCCCTAGATGGGCAGCCAGCGAGCGGAGAAGCTTCAGCAAGGGAGGAGAAGAAGAAGAAGTGGAGGAGTTTGGATTTGATATCCCGCTTTATCACTACCCGAAGGAGTCTCAAAGCGGCTCACATTCCTCCCCCACAACAAACACTCTGTGAGGTGAGTGGGGCTGAGAGACTTCAGAGAAGTGTGACTAGCCCAAGGTCACCCAGCAGCTGCATGTGGAGGAGTGGAGACGCGAACCCGGTTCACCAGATTACGAGTCCACCGCTCTTAACCACTACACCACACTGGCTCTCAATGTGAGTCCCATTGGTTACAGTTTCACCAATTAAATGATGTTTTCAAGATAGATGAAAAGAAAGGTTTTAGTCGTGAAATATCAATCTTTCAAAAAGATCTGTTAGAAAATAATGTTCAATTACTGTCCAGCTTGCTTTTAGAGTGGCATACAAAAGATGAACAGGGCAAGTCGGTAATGATACACTGGGCAAAGGTTCTGGGACATAATATTCAGATAGTAGATTGGGAAAGGTTATGGAAAACAGATTTGAAATTTACGGCATGTTAGGCATTGAAATCAAATTATATGAAAATGATGTACCGGTGGTATTTAACACCTACCAAGTTGGCAAAAATGTATAGGACAACTACAAATACTTGTTGGAAATGTAAAGAAAAAGAAGGTAAGGTAAAGGTACAGGGAGCCCTGACCATTAGGTCCAGTCGTGACCGACTCTGGGGTTGCGGCGCTCATCTCGCGTTATTGGCCAAGGGAGACAGCATACAGCTTCCGGGTCATGTGGCCAGCATGACTAAGCCGCTTCTGGTGAACCAGAGCAGCGCACGGAAACGCCGTTTACCTTCCCGCTGCAGTGGTACCTATTTATCTACTTGCACTTTGACGTGCTTTCGAACTGCTAGGTTGGCAGGAGCAGGTGGCATTTAAACACGCACAAATGTATTGCTGTTGTGGGCATTTGCCTGTCTCGAGAGACAATGGAGTGTACCTCCGGGGGCGAAGTCTAACCACTGCCTTAAGCAGCACCGAAGTGACCCGCCCCCAGCCCAGGACACAAACCTGGGCCGTGTGTCTGGAGGTCTTGGGCTGCCCAGACCACAAGCCTCGCTGATGTGGTCCAAAGGAATGCAGAGCAATATATCTGGCACCAGCTTGGTTGCAGGAGTTGCCGGAAAAGTGCATTCAAGGTGCCATCCAACCGTCTTAGGAACTTCGCTTCAGATTTGTGTAGGGCAGGGATGTCCATCCTGTAGATTGTGATCTACCGGTAGATCACTGGGGTGTTCCAGGTAGATCGCGGGACGATAGGAAGTGATCACTGAGAAACAGCTTTGGCCTCCCCCCCCCAAAAAAGTTGAAAAACCTCAGGATTCTCTCTCAAAAAAAGAGCAACTCTGCCCCCCCCAAACAACTCTGCCCCCCCCAAAAGCTAAACAACCCTTGGCAAATCTCCCCCCATTTACCGGGTAGTTGCCACCTTTGGTAGATCACTGCCAGTTTTTTTATACTGGGAGTAGATCACAGTCTCTTGGGAGTTGGACATGCCTGGTGTAGGGTCTACTCCTTAGCCTTTTCTTCTCCTACAAGGCAGTGGATACATCTGCCCTGTTTACACCTGTGCAATGGTGACTCTCGCTGATCTAAAACAGGGGTAGGCAACCTAAGGCCCGTGGGCCGGATGCAGCCCAATCGCCTTCTCAATCCGGCCCGCGGACAGTCCGGGAATCAGCGTGTTTTACGTGAGTAGAATGTGTCCTTTTATTTAAAACGCATCTCTGGGTTATTTGTGGGGCATAGGAATCCGTTCATTCCCCCCCCCCCCAATATATAGTCCGGCCCCCCACATGGTCTAAGGGACGGTGGACCAGCCGATGGCTGAAAAAGGTTGCTGACCCCTGATCTAAAACATAGGAATTTGAAAGAGAGAGAGAAGCAAGCGACGCCCCCCGCCCTCCATCTCCACTGCGCGCCCCTCCCCACTGCTGAGCGCAGCTGCCCAAGCGCCCCCGGCGGCAAGCGGAAGGTGAGGGGCGGCCGGAGCGCGGCGGCGGCGGCGGGGCTCTTTGCCAGCCCGGAGAAGGCGGAGGCGGAGGCGGAGCCGCAGGCGGCCGGGCTTAGGGCGCAGCGCCGAGCCCCGCCGGACAAAAGGAGCTGCCTGGCTGGCGAGCGGAGAGCCTGCGCCCGGGGACGCCGCGGGGGTGAGCGAGGAGAGGGGCCCGGCGAGAAGCCACCTTGGCGCGCGCTCTGCACATGGCCAAGGGGGGCGTGCGCGCCTCTCCTTCCCCGCCTCCCCAAGGGGGACGAGCGAGGTGCGGGGGCCAAGCTTCGGGACTGGGGCGGGGGGGGGGTCCCATTGGCTCCCCTTCCCTCCCGCGACACGCCCCCTGGAGAGTGGAAGGGGCGCAGGGGACTTTGGGGCAGGGGGCACACCTGGGCCTGGGCAGGGTCTGGGTGCCTTGCGCGTGTGCGTGTACACGTATATGCGATTGTCAGCTGTTTAAAACTGTTTTGAATGCTGTGTTTCAGGGCTGCAACCGGCCCTGTGGCCTTAGGGTGAAGGGTGGACAATAGAACTATTATTATTATTATTATTATTATTATTATTATTATTATACTAGTGTTGATATTAATATATAATGTTTGTACATTTGTAGTAGATACACAGATCAGGCCAATGTGGCGCAGGGGTCTTAGCCGCCAACCTCAAAGGAAGGAGGGTGATCATGGAATATAATCATTCCAGAACAGGATGCTAGACTCGATAGGCTATGGGTCTGATTCATGCTGGGCTCTTCTTGCATTCTCAAAGGACGGGAGTCTCCCACTCCTGACTGGACGGGCAACCGGGTCTCGCTTCAACACTGCTGTGGAGACCAGCAGGCTTGCTTGGCGGTCATGGGGTTAGGCAGTGGGATCTTGGTGGCACTTGACACTTTAGCTTCATCTCTGCATGGACCCAGGTGGCGCTGTGGGTTAAACCACAGAGCCTAGGGCTTGCTGATCAGGAGGTCGGCGGTTCGAATCCCCGCGACGGAGTGAGCTCCCGTTGCTTGGTCCCTGCTCCTGCCAACCTAGCAGTTCGAAAGCACGTCAAAGTGCAAGTAGATCAATAGGTACCGCTCTGGCGGGAAGGTAAACGCTGTTTCCGTGCGCTGCTCTGGTTCGCCAGAAGCGGGTTTGTCATGCTGGCCACATGACCCGGAAGCTGTACGCCGGCTCCCTCGGCCAGTAAAGCAAGATGAGCGCCGCAACCCCAGAGTCGGACACGACTGGACCTAATGGTCAGGGGTCCCTTTACCTTTACCTGCATGGAGAGATTTCAGTCTCACCTGCGAGTACAATGCGGGGTGGTGGTTAAGTGGTGCTAAGGAGTAACTAGTCCATATTAAGTAATCTTGAGTGCCTGTGCGAGGAAAGGTTAATTAGGAGAGTCACCCAGTGAAAAGAAAACTGAGTTGGTTAATTGCACAAGTTTTCACAGATTGAAAACTAAGCTTGCATGTGAGTAAAATGACAGTGTTGAAGGGGTGAGATGAGCAGCAGGTAGCATCATGAAGGACCTCTTTCCTGCTGGGTGAGAATGCCTCTTCTCACAATAAATTTATTATGGAATTTTTTAAATTTTTATTTTAAAGAGAGAATGCCTCTTCTCAAAGGACCACCGCTGCCATCTTAGATAAGAGGACTTCCCTTCCACGGTGGGAAAGGATTCTTCTCCTGAAGTCGTGTCTGCTGCTGCCATCAGGCAGCCCAGCAAGTACACAGGAAGCTGCCTTTGGCAGACTTAGTTAGTTGGTCCATATCATAGCTGTCAACTTTCGGATTTGAAAATAAGGGATTTTTTCAAACTTTTGGTGCAATGGCACCAAGTTGGTTGGGCGTAAGGGTCTGTCTGCACAAGGCATGCAAGCTCCGCCCCCAGTCGGTCTCAGACTCCTTATTGGCAGCCGAGCAACGCAGCTGAGGAGCCTCCCTGGCCGGCAGGGAGGGAGAGGAGCTGCTTCCTTTGAAATCTGGGAAATTTAAGGGATATCAACAATCCGGGACAGCAGCGGGAAACGGCATTGGAATAAGGGAGTTTCCCGCAAAAAAAGGGAGGGTTGACAGCTATGGTCCATATAGTTCAGAGTAGTTCACACCGACGGGCAGGATTTCTGGAGATGCCATTGGGAGTTGAATCTGGGACAGATGCTCTGTTGCAGCCTTCCCACTAGGTAGTCATGGTTGTTACGTCTGGGCGCTGCTATCTTAGGAGAGGCATTCCTGTCCCATTTCTCTGTGTGGTGTGCAAGTCAGAGACAGATGTCTCTTCCAAGGTGATTCCTCCTAAGAAAGACAACAGCTGTCCTAAGATTGCTTAACGTTTGGTAGACATACCCAAATATGCACAGCTTTGGCGATGGATTCATGCCTGGTGCCCATTGCCCAACCATTTGACACACAGATGACTGTATATCCTCATGCCTGGTGCTTTTTGTCTGGATGGAGATTAAACAATGCCCTTCCATTGTGAAAACTGAAATTTTCTATTATTGCCTTCTCAGAGCCAAGTTTAAAGTGAGGCGCCTGTGACCAGCAAGAAAATCCAGATTTTTATTTTCCTGTTTCAAAGAAGGAAGTACCTTCCCATTTTGGGTTTAGAACTGCAGCCTCCCAGCCTGATGACAGATATTTACGTGTAAGTAAACCCCTCTCAGTTCAACAGGACTCTCTCTTACAAAGAGGGAATGTTATTACCTGGGGCTTTTGTTAAGTACTTGGATAAAATAAATAACTACCTTCTTTTCACATCTAAAATAACATCTGCCTCAGTTAAATCAGCAATACCTTTTTATGTCGAAGGTAGTGAGTATGGAAGGGGATAGACTTAACTATGGGAGAAAGAAGAAAAGGTCAACATCTTACGGCGGTGGGGGTGGGGGAGGGTGTATGTATTTTTATAAAAGTGATAAATTGATAAAATAGCTTCTGAATGATGTCATAATCCAATTGGTTAATATTACCATAGGAGATTGTTACATAGGAGATTGTTAGCCGCTTTGAGACTCCTTCAGGTAGTGATAAAGCGGGATATCAAATCCAAACTCTTCTTCTTCTTCTCTTCTTATTTATTTTTTTGCTTTGACTGCATCTATTTTCAGGCTTTGGTCCTTGGACTGACCAAGATTAGTCCCAAGCATGGCAGGGGTTTGTTCTGGGGTGGGGTGAACATCCAGATGTGGCCCTCCAGATGTTGGTGGACTACAAGCCCCATTATTTGCATCATTGGCCGAAAGGCTGGTTCTAGGGCAGTTTCTGGTTTCCTGCACTTCAGGTGATTCTTCCTACGTTTCCCTTGCCTGCCAGGAACACTCACTGACCGTGATGGATTCTGGGCAGTGCGCTTGAGCCCAGCAGGGTCCTCCTTTAATGCTTCCGGTGTGAAGCACAACCCTCTGGCCACCCTGTCTATGCCAGGCAGGTAGGGCTTGCATCATCGAGGTGGCAGGGACAGAGCGGTACCCTCTGGTCACCACCACATAGAGCCATGGAAAATGACAGCTTTCAATTTAGCTTTGGATCACAGAACTGCAAAGTTGGAAAGGTCTCATCCACCCCACCGCAATGCAGGAATCCCTGACACATGGCCATCATAGCTGTCAACCCTCCCTTTTTTTGGCGGGAAACTCCCTTATTCCAATGCCGTTTCCCGCTGCTATCCCGGATTGTTGATATCCCTTAAATTCCCCGGATTTCAAAGGAAGCAGCTCCTCTCCCTCCCTGCCGGCCAGGGAGGCTCCTCAGCTGCGTTGCTCGGCTGCCAATAAGGAGTCTGAGACCGACTGGGGGCGGAGCTTGCATGCCTTGTGCAGCCAGACCCTCACGCCCAACCAGACAGACAGCCTGCCTGCCATCTACGCGCTCGCTCTTTCGCTCACCCGTTTGCGCGCAGCCTCTGGAGCGCAGGGTGGCGAGGCTACTTGGTGCCATTGCATCGCCCTCGCAGCATCCCTTATTTTCAAATCCGAAAGTTGACAGCTATGGCCTGATCCAGCCTCAGGACTCTTCTTATGTTCTCCAAGGTTCTGTGAACAAGGAAGGGCCTCTTTGAAACAATGGAGTGGGTAAACAGATCCCTTTAGAAACTCCCCAACTCCTCCTTAAAAGCAAATGACCTCAGAAGATGCAGTGGCAAGATCTGGGTAGGGGAAGGAGATGGCTGGAAGGGGGCATGTCCTCGGGAGAGTTACTCAGCACCAGGCGGGCAGGATGAGTTGTTTGACCCGATTAGCAACTTTCTCCGTAGTTAAAACCTTTTCCTGCTTCTTCCTTTCCTTCTGTTTTTTATTTTATTTTTATGTGTTAGCAAAAGCTGCTAAGATTGGAATAGAGGAAGTGAATCGGCTTTGAAGAGTTTCCTCCTTGTTTGTTTTTTCGATCCTGGAAACAGCTGTCAGTCACATCCAGACACATTCCCCCCCTCTGGGCCACCAAGTTGCCATATGCACATTTGCCCAGCAGACAATACGGAGGTGCTGGTGGTGTTCAGAGAAAGCGTGCAGATTTTGGAGGTGTCAGAGCTCGGCCTTGTGAGGGGCTGGGTGCTGCGGGGAAAGTGCTCATCACTGTTCTACTCGCCTCGCCTCAAAATCTTCACCTGCATTTTTTCAGCTAATGTGATCTGAAAGCAAAAGCATTTAAGTTGCTGTTCACTGTCAGGATTTGTGTGTGAGCATCAAATTAAAATGTTATTCTGCTCCATTTTTTAAAAAAAGGTTTTAATTTGTGCATCTCCTGTTTAACTTGCAAGATATTAGCTCCTTTGCCAGCAATTAAGAACAGGTGTAATAAGAAGCCAAGAGGGGGAAAATAATGATTAAAGAGTGGGGAACATTTGTGGAATATCTGAAAAATTATGGTATGCGATTAAGTGTATTAGTAGGGTTAACTTAAATCAAGCAGTTAAATTTTTTTCCAAGATAAATTGTAGAATAACTTAAAAATGGAGGAAAATGGAAAATGCAGTGTTAAAATTTAAATAAGACAAGAAATCACAAAGGGGGGGAGTCTAATATGCATTTTTATTGGAAGTATGTGATTGTAAGCAGGACCGGTGCTAGGGATTTTGGCGCCCTAGGCGAGGGGGCGGGCCACGTGACGTCATTGCGCATGACGTACGGTGCCCCGCCCCCTGCCCGGCCGGGTGCCCCGCGCTGCCGCGGTTTTCACTGCTGGTTGGGGCGGCACCGGGCGGCAGCGGGGGGCAGGCTGGCCAGCGCCCCCTCCATTTTGGCGCCCTAGGCAACTGCCTAGTTCGCCTTAATGGACGCGCCGGCCCTGATTGTAAGTTGTGCGTCTGTGAACTTTTCAAAACTGAAAATAAAATTAAAAACAATAATAAATTCTTGCAATTAAGAAACTCTGCTACACTTGAGCAGTGAGCTAACTCAGTCTAACCTCTTGCAAAGCTGCCTAAACGACCAGCTGCAACTTGGCAGTGAGTTGAGATGTGGGGATGGACTGATATACTGATTTCCTTTGAACTTGTGTGCTCACCTTAACTCCAGAGGTTATTGCCTTATTTGGCAATAAATTGTTTAGGAAGAATCCTGGGGGGGGGGGGAAGCTGAGCCGGGGGACGTTTGTGAGATTCAGCCTGAAATTTGGGCACTTCCCAGGCAGGGCAGAAGTGTTGGAGGGCATGAATGAACATCAGAAGAGCCCAGTGTCTGGATCAGGCCAAAGGGGACATATCTAGCCCAGCATCCTGTTCCCACAGTGGGCAACTGGGTGCCCCAGTGGGAATCCCGCAAGCAAGGACCCGAGATCAATAGCCTTCTTCCGACATGTGATGCTCGCGAGGGGAATTCAGTTAGTTCCCCAATGCTGGAGTAGGGCATAGTCATTACAACCAGTAGTGTTATGTTCCACGAATTTGCCTGAAAACTTTTCAAAGCCACCCCAGTCGTGAACGTTGCTATAGACTGTAGGAGCGAAATTTCATAGTTACAACTAAGCGCTGTGTGAAAAAGTCCTTCCTCTTGCCTCTCCTGAATCTCTTCAGCTACATGGGGCAGAGGCTGCGGCCATTTTGGTCTGCGGCAGCTAGACTGGTGACTGGGAGTGGCCGCCGAGACCACATAACACCGGTCTTGAAAGACCTACACTGGCTCCCAGTACGTTTCCAAGCACAATTCAAAGTGTTGGTGCTGACCTTTAAAGCCCTGAATGGCTTCGGTCCAGTAAACCTGAAGGAACGTCTCCACCCCCATCGTTCAGCCTGAGGTCCAGTGCCGAGGGCCTTCTGGCGGTTCCCTCACTACGAGAAGCCAAGTTACAGGGAACCAGGCAGAGGGCCTTCTCGGTAGTGGCGCCCGCCCTGTGGAACGCCCTCCCTTCAGATGTCAAAGAGAACAACAACTACCAGACCTTTAGAAGTCATCTGAAGGCAGCCTTGTTTAGGGAGGCTTTTTATGTTTAATAGATTATTGTATTTTAATGTTCTGTTGAAAGCCACCCAGAGTGGGCAGGGTATAAATAATAATTTGTTGTTGTTGTTGTTGTTGTTGTTGTTGTTGTTGTTGTTGTTGTTGTTATTATTATTATTATTATTATTATTATTATTATTATTATTATTTTGTGCCTCCAGAAGAGGGCTCAAAATAGCCAACATCTCCTGGCCTGATAGATCTCCTGGTTCCTGCCTATTATGTCTGCCAGGGGTTGGTTACGGCCTTGGGGACTAGCCTCAGCCTTTCTTTCCCTCTTATTTTCCTCCTCCATTTCCAGGCCCGAGCGAACATGAAGCTGAACGAGCGGAGCTTGGCCTTCTACGCCACCTGCGACGCCCCGGCGGACAATGCCGGCTTCCTCTTCAAGAAGGGCGAGCGGAACACGGCCTACCACCGCCGCTGGTTTGTGCTGAGGGGAAACATGCTCTTCTACTTTGAGGACCGGGAGAGCCGGGAGCCGTTGGGGGTCGTCATCCTGGAGGGCTGCACCGTGGAGCTGTGCGAGTCCACGGAAGAGTTCGCCTTCGCCATCCGCTTTGACTGCGCCAAGTCCCGCACCTACGTCCTGGCGGCGGAGAGCCAGGCCGCCATGGAGAGCTGGGTCAAGGCCCTCTCTCGCGCCAGCTTTGGCTACCTGCGGCTGCTGGTGAGGGAGCTGGAGAAGCAGCTGGAGGAAATGCAGAAGGGTTCTTCCGGCTGCCACCGGGTCCAGCGGAGGGCGCCGCTTTACCGGAAGAAGAAAATGGCGCTGAATTCACAGGACTTGCTTCCGGAGAAGCCGTCCGTCCCGATTTGCATCCCGGCAAAAGAAAACGGCTGCGCCCTCTGGTACAACTCCGAAGGCCCAACCAGCCTGCCGGCAGGGTACCCCCAAGCCAACTCCTGGAGGACCTGTGGGGAGGACAGCTCCGATGGGGGTCTGAAGCCCCCACCGCTGCCTCCTCGGAGGAGGGCCCTGTCGGGCAATTCCTGCAGTTCAGAGGGCCCTGGCAGCCCAAGCTGTTTTTCCAGACTCCATGACTGGTATGGAAGGGAAGTCCTGGAGCTGAGAAGGGCATGGCTGGAGGGACAAAAGGATGGAGGGCTGTGAGGGGCTCCTTGGCCGCAGGGGCATCCTGGGAGAGGCCAGTAAATGGAGACCTTGGCTGCTGTAGGTAACACTCAGCTCCTGGAAACTCTGCTCTCTGCCTGCCGTTGCGCCGACCTCCTGCCCAACTCATGGATGGTGGCAGGAGGATTTCCCCATTGCCTTTAAAACCTGGGCCAGTTGCTTTTCCACTCCTGCTTTTCCCCATCTCCGTGCAGTTCCTGGAGAAGACTTGCCATCCTTTTGCACGTAGAAAGCCTCAGCTTGTTAACGATAAAAAGGGATCTGAGTTTAAGACCAGCTGTCGCCACCACCCAGGCCAGACTCGAACCACCGTCAGAGGTGTTGACGTTTCTTACTGTGGTCTTCCTCTCCTTCCGGGCAGGGGCTTCTGCCGTTGAGACAGATGTCTGCTGTTACCAAACTCTTTCAAGTCACCACTGGGTTGGGCAGAGTTTGGGGCGGTGGGAGAGCCATAGCTGTCAACCTTCCCTTTTTTGGCAGGAAATTCCCTTATTCCAGCGCCGTTTTGCGCAGTTTCCATGTTCAAATATATAAAAGGATGTCATATAGAGGAAGGAGAAAAGTTGTTTTCTGCTGCTTCAGAGAAGCAGACACGGAGCAATGGATTCAAACTACAAGAAAGAAGATTCCACCTAAACATTAGGAAGAACTTCCTGACAGTAAGAGCTGTTCGACAGTGGAATTTGCTGCCAAGGAGTGTGGTGGAGTCTCCTTCTTTGGAGGTCTTTAAGCAGAGGCTTGACAGCCACCTGTCAGGAGTGCTTTGATGGTGTTTCCTGCTTGGCAGGGGGTTGGACTGGATGGCCCTTGTGGTCTCTTCCAACTCTATGATTCTATGATTCTATCTTGGCATTGTGGACGGTGCTGGGAAGAAACAAAGTGCACACTGGCCAGGCCTGCTGTGTGTCGCCATTGCTCTGTGTGCGCCTGTGACACACCCAGCTCCCCAACCCTCCCCAAGCATGAGTTTCACCTTTGAATGGCACTGATTTAGGTGGGTTAAGACTGCGGCTACACTACAATTGTAATTGGGTTTAATACTCAACCTCCCCACCCTCCATCCCAAATATGACCTTGGGGAACCGTCCACTAAGAGTCTGAAATAAAGGGCAGCTGTCAATTTTTTCCCCTGGTGCTCTAACTATCTAAACCAAGAGGCATGGTTAATGATTCAGACACGGCTGTAATATGCAAGGAGCAGGCTGTGTTTATTTGCGGAAGAAAATAGTGTGTCCCCTGCCATAGCAAAATACTGGGCTTGCATCCATTGCTAGTTCTGCTCAGGGGAGACATTTTGGAATGGATGGTCATGACGTACCATGGGGCCATTAATTTCAAGGGGTCTACTCTGAGTAGCACTTAGGCTGCATTCACACAGCAGTTAGTTCCAATTTTCCTAATATTTCCATTACTGTTAATTTCTGTATCATATTCCAGCTTTTGCATGACATAAAAGGCACTTCTGGAATATAGTGGAATATGGAGCCAGTTTAGTGCTCATCTCTCTGCTATCTGTGATATAGAAAAATTAATTTGCTTGCAGAAAAAAAATGCTCCTGCAGATAACATGGAAATGTGTGCTATATTTGCTCCATATTATATTATGCAATGTTTCTGGAAGTAGCTTTCACGTTGAGTGAAAGCTCAAATGTAATGCAGAACCTAGCAGTTAAGGAAATGTCGTGGAAATTGAATAAATATAATAAGTGTGCAGCCTTTGTTGCCTCCCAGCCTGTTGTCTGCACTGCTTCTGTTAACTTAAGTAGTTTCCCCTTTCTTTTGTAAAAGATTTCCTCGGTCTTGACCGCCATCCCATTTACCATTTTATAAAGCCCGTTTGAATGGCAAGGAATGTTTCTTGAATTATAGCCATCGTGACAACGCAGAGAGGGAATCTCATTTTACAGAAAAGGAGTTGAGTTGCCCCAAAATGTACATGGTTTGTGTGTGTGTAGGGGGACGCTCGGCTGCCTCTTGTGACGAGGAAACAAGAGGGACGGTTTCATGCACGTTCATTTCTCCTTTCCTCTCCATTGCTAAAGAGGGAGAGGCAGCATAGCGTAGTGGTTAGAGTGGCAGGGTTTCAGACAAAAGACATTCCCAGCCTTACCTGGAGGTATTGGGGATTGAACCAGGGACCTGTCTAGCTCTGCCACTGGACCACAGCTCTTCCCCTCAAAATGAAGTAAGTTCCTAGGTCACATGGCCAACAGCT
Organism: Darevskia mixta; assembly: GCA_034641385.1. NCBI lineage: Eukaryota > Metazoa > Chordata > Lepidosauria > Squamata > Lacertidae > Darevskia > Darevskia mixta. Next base: position 4,805,737 of record JAWWNH010000025.1, on the reverse strand, counting down.
GAGTCGTATTTTTCGCTCTATAAGGTGCACCTGACCATAGGACGCACCTAGTGTTTAGAGGGAGAAAGCCCCAATTTTTTTTGAGGATCAGCTCGTATTTCTGCAGCTTCTTTTGCAAAGGAGAAAAGCCCCATTTTTTCAGGATCAGCTCAAATCTCTGCAGCTTCTTTTGCAAAGGAAAAAAGCCCCATTTTTTGAGGATCAGCTCAAATTTCAGCAGCTTCTTTTGCAAAGGAGAAAAGCCCCATTTTTTAGGATCAGCTCCAAGTTTTTGAGTTTACTTCGCAAAGGGAAAAAACCCGTTTTATGGGGTTTAACTCACAATTCTGCAGCTTCAGGAAGCCATTTCTACAGTTTCCAGACAGATAATCTAATCAGCCAGTCACATGTCGCTGGGGAAACAGCCTCCCTCTGCAAGGGGGCGGGGCTGGAATCTCTCTCCCTTATCTCTCTCCCCAATTGTTTGCTGAGCAGCTGCTCAGCGGGCTTCCTTTCAACACCCCCTTCTCTCTCTCTTTTTTTAAAAAGCACGATCTGCTTTTGCCCCTGGGCAGTTCAGCTCCAGGGACCACACATTCGCTCCATAAGACGCACAGACATTTCCCCTTACTTTTTAGGAGGAAAAAAGTGCGTCTTATGGAGCGAAAAATATGGTAAATATGAGCATAGGACGCTGTCTTGCTCCAAGCCACATCACTGGTTCATCTCCTTCCATGTTGTCCAAGCTGGAGTGGCTGTCGAGCATTTTAGGCAGAGGCTCCCTGGGCCTTATCAGGAAATGCTACAGATTGAACCTTGGACCTTCTCCAGAGATCAGGCTCCTGCTTTTCACATTTACAAACGCCAGTGCAAAGCAGCGTGGGAAATTGCATTGGTAAAAGTCAGAGGCGTAGGAAGGTCAAGTGGTACCCGGTGCGGAAATTTTCTTGTCACCCCCCCACACACATTGATTTTATTTTTTTTTGCCTGCAAAAATGGTTTTACGTTATTTCATATTTTCTTACAAAGGAATAATAATAAGTAATAATAAACTTTTATTTATATCCTGCCCTCCCCGGCCGAAGTCGGGCTCAGGGCGACTAACATCAGATACATAACATGGGTATAAAATCAAAGAATAATTAAATTACCTCTTAAAAATATGTCAAAATCAAATTAAAGTCTAATTAGATGGCTTTCCACAGGGTTAGGGTTGGGAACAGTAAGTTCTCCACTGAATTGAAATTTCAGCCTTCACGACATAGGAAAACAGCCAAGTAAACAGCTATTTTCGTGGAGGAGGGTCAAGATATTAACTGATATGCATGAAATTTCATATATAGCTATATAATCCCTAGTGTAGTAAGATAAGACCTTTGGAGCAGGCATTTTAAAAAAATGTTTTTTTATTAAGCACCCTAGTAGGGCAGTAATTGTTCATTGATAATTTGTCACCCCCTCCATGATGGAACCTGGGGCGGACCGCCCCCCCACCCCCCACTTCCTACGCCCCTGGTAAAAGTGACTTGAGAAAAGAAATGCCATCCTGGGTGGGGAATCAGGCAATCATTTCCAAACTTTTTTCCAGTCTGGGCTTTTCTTCTACAAGATGCTCCTTGAGTGAGGTTTGTGTGAAGTGGGGTTCCAGCAAAACCAGCTTTGTTTATGTGTCCCTGTGGGTCTGTGTAATCTATCACTTCTCTGTTCCTGCTTCCTTCTGATGAACTACCACAGACGGTAAAAATAGAACGGAATATGTGCATCCTTCTGTCAGCCTCCGATCTTGCATTATGGGATAGGGGAAGAAGGCGTCCCCTGCATTTCTGGTAATAATAATAATAATAATAATAATAATAATAATAATAATAATAATAATTTATTTATACTCCGCCCATCTGGCTGGGTTTCCCCAGCAACTCTGGGCGGCTTTCAACAAAACATTAAAATACAATAATCTATTAAACATTAAAAGCCTCCCTAAACAGGGCTGCCTTCAGATGTCTTCTAAAGGTCTGGTAGTTGTTGTTCTCTTTGACATCTGAAGGGAGGGCGTTCCACAGGGCGGGTGCCACTACCGAGAAGGCCCTCTGCCTGGTTCCCTGTAACTTGGCTTCTCGCAGTGAGGGAACCGCCAGAAGACCCTCAGCGCTAGACCTCAGTGTCCGGGCTGAACGATGGGGGTGGAGACGCTCCTTCAGGTATATTGGACCGAAGCCATTTAGGGCTTTAAAGGTCAGCACCAACACTTTGAATTGTGCTCGGAAACGTACTGGGAGCCAGTGTAGGTCTTTCAAGACCGGTGTTATGTGGTCTCTGCGGCCACTCCCAGTCACCAGTCTAGCTGCCGCATTCTGGATTAGTTGTAGTTTCCGGGTCACCTTCAAAGGTAGCCCCACGTAGAGCGCATTGCAGTAGTCCAAGCGGGAGATAACTAGAGCATGCACCACTCTGACGAGACAGTCAGCGGGCAGGTAGGGTCTCAGCCTGCGTACCAGATGGAGCTGGTAGACAGCTGCCCTGGACACAGAATTCACCTGCGCCTCCATGGACAGCTGTGAGTCCAAAATGACTCACAGGCTGCACACCTGGTCCTTCAGGGGCACAGTTACCCCATTCAGGACCAGGGAGTCCTCCACACCTGCCCGCCTCCTGTCCCCCCAAAACAGTACTTCTGTCTTGTCAGGATTCAACCTCAATCTGTTAGCCGCCATCCATCCTCCAACCGCCTCCAGACACTGGTAATGTCCCAAAAAAATGCATTTAGGCAAACGGAAATAGGATGAAGCTTACAAGCTAATACTGATCCCGTCTAGTTCAGCATCGTCTACACGGGCTAGCAGCTGCCCTCTGGGGATTTCAAGCAGGGGGTCTGTTGCAGACCTACCTGTGCTTGGGGATTGAACCTGCCAGCGGGTTTCTGAAAAGCTCCACAGCTAAGGTCTTGGGTGGGGTTTCTCCTCAAAAAGAAAATGGGAGACAAGGATAGGCTTCCTTGCAACAACCCAGCATGCCCACAACTACTGGCTTGCAACTGTGGGAGGCTGGGTGCCGGGTGCTTGGAGATGCCTTGTGTCAAAAGTGCAGGCAGCTCCTTAAGGACAGAGGGCATATTTTTGCCACTGAAAGAGGAGAATGCAATTTTGTCACTCGGTGTCTCCAGCCACAAGAGTCAGCAGGAAGCAGTTGGTGCATTGTGCATAGCTGTCAACTTTCGGATTTGAAAATAAGGGATTTCCCCCCAACTTTCGGATTTGAAAATAAGGGATGCCACGAGGGTGGTGCAATGGCACCAAGTAGCCTCGCCACCGTGCGCTCCAGAGGCTGCGCGCGAACGGGTGAGCGAAAGAGCAAGCACATAGACGGCAGGCAGGCTGTCTGTCTGGTTGGGAGTGAGGGTCTGGCTGCACGAGGCATGCAAGCTCCGCCCCCAGTCGGTCTCAGACTCCTTATTGGCAGCCGAGCAACGCAGCTGAGGAGCCTCCCTGGCCGGCATGGAGGGAGAGGAGCTGCTTCCTTTGAAATCCGGGAAATTTAAGGGATATCAACAATCTGGGATAGCAGCGGGAAACGGCATTGGAATACGGAGTTTCCCGCAAAAAAAGGGAGGGTTGACAGCTATGGCATTGTGCCAGCTTTCACCAACTTGGTGCCCTCCAGATGTTTTGGGCTACAACAGCATGCTGGCTGGGGGCTTTAGTCCAAAACATCTGAGGGCACCAGGTTTGCAAAGGCTGGCACTATGGCAAAAGATTAAGTCTTCTGCCCCCCTTTGCGATCATTTATGCTTGAGCATGTTCCAGTGGGCACAACCTTCCTCACTAGATCTTGCCGCCTTGCTTTCAGTGATTCCAAATTCATTGCTGTGTCCAAACAGTGTGCCGGTTGCAGGTTGGATGTGACAATTCATTTCCCTTGAGTCCCCTTGAGCTGCCCGGCAGTTGTGCCAGTCACATTCCCTGACAAGTCATGCAGTGGGAGTTTGCGCAACAAGGCAAAACCGGTTTGGAACTTGATTTTGCTGCCGTGGCCTTCCCTTCCCTCAACGAGAGCCTTGGGGAATCTTTGGATAAGTGTTGGGGATGGGAGAGAAATTTGGTTTGATTTGCATTTTAATGCAGACCCAGCTAATTCATGCTTCCTGCAACCATCTGTGACACAAAGTGCAGCAATTTTTTTTATTTTTTTTTGAAATGGCGCTTTTCTTAATTTGGGGGTGCAGTTATCCAACCAAAAGATGTGTACAAAAATAACTTAAGGGAAAAGTGTGCCAAATAAAATGCATACAGTGGTACCTCGGGTTAAGAACTTAATTCGTTCTGGAGGCCCGTTCTTAACCTGAAACTGTTCTTAACCTGAGGTACCACTTTAGCTAATGGGGCCTCCCGCTGCCACGGTGTGATTTCTGTTCTCATCCTGAGGTAAAGTCCTTAACCTGAGGTACCACTTTAGCTAATGGGCCTCCCGCTGCCGCCGTGCAATTTCTGTTCTCATCCTGAGGTAAAGTCCTTAACCTGAGGTATCACTTTAGCTAATGGGGCCTCCCGCTGCCGCGGTGCGATTTCTGTTCTCATCCTGAGGTAAAGTCCTTAACCTGAGGTACCACTTTAGCTAATGGGGCCTCCCGTTGCTGCGGTGCGATTTCTGTTCTCATCCTGAGGTAAAGTCCTTAACCTGAGGTACCACTTTAGCTAATGGGGCCTCCCGTTGCTGCGGTGCGATTTCTGTTCTCATCCTGAGGTAAAGTCCTTAACCTGAGGTACCACTTTAGCTAATGGGGCCTCCCACTGCCACTGTTCGATTTCTGTTCTCATCCTGAAGCAAAGTTCTTAACCCGAGGTACTATTTCTGGGTTAGCGGAGTCTGTAACTTGAAGCGTCTGTAACCCTAGTTACCGCTGTACATTGGTAAAAGTGACATACAAAAATGTGTATTAGGGGATATCACATGAAAAATATGTATTCTGGGAGAAATGTGCTCTAAAATGCCGCTGAATTTTTGTGAGCCCTTAAAAAAAAAGCTGATGTGAACTGAATTTGAGATTGTTCATCAACGTCTCTTGCTTCTCCTTCGAAACCTGTTTAAATTTGGTACTGTTGGTGAATGGCTGCCTCAGAGAGATGGATGCTGCCCAGAGGAACCCTCTGCAACTCCCCTAGAGCTGTAATTTGGCAGCTCATTTTCATAGGTGATAACTTGTGCTTTGGGGCTGTCATGGCAAGCACCCAGTGTTGTATCATATTTCTGACTAAGAAACAGAATTAAAGATTTCCACTGAAGAATTGAGGTGCAAAACCGAACGTGTTGTGCCTGTGTTTTCCTCTTTCGCAATCCAAGAAGCCTCTCCAAGCACTGTTGAGGGTGTCCAATTCACGCCCGAGCTGCCTGTGTGCTTTGCTCGAAGCCCTTTTCCGTTCCAGATAAAAACCACAAGTGTTGACATTTTGCAGCCGACCAGAAATTGCTTCTGATTTCCCAGAGCAAATCAAAACAAGGTGAGAGGCTGGGCGAGCTGGCGAGGCACAAAAAGTTGCAACCTTGCTGCACCACACCTTCGCAGTGAGGTTTCTCCAGGCTCAGTTGTATTTGTTGATGGTGACCCAATTCAGAAGGTGGGGCAGCTCCCGGTGGAAGGCAGCAACGAGGAAAACAGTGATTGAGCAACAGAGACAGACAGACAAAGCAGTTGGGCTGCACTGACCTATTTCTCCACGTGTTTCGCTAAATTGTCAGTGTACTTCCACAACAGAAAGCTGTTGTCGGAGCCTCCTGTGAGCTGGAGTAGTAGAGAAGCTTGGGTACCACCTGGAAATGAAGACCATCTTTGCTGCCCTTGGAGGAAAGGCAGGATATAGGCATCATAGAATTAATAATAATAATAATATAATATTTTTTTTATTTGTACACCGCCCATCTGGCTGGGTCTCCCCAGCCACTCTGGGCGGCCTCCATTAAAATACATCAAAATATCACAGGTTAAAAACTTCCCTAAACAGGGCTGCCTTCAGGTATTTTCTGAATGTAGGATAGTTGTTTATCACTTTAACCTCTGCTGGGAGGGCGTTCCACAGGGCGGGCGCCACTACCGAGAAGGCCCTCTGCCTGGTTCCCTGTAGCTTTGCTTCTCGCAGCGAGGGAACCGCCAGAAGGCCCTCGGCGCTGGATCTCAGTGTCCGGGCTGAATAATGGGAGTGGAGACGCTCCTTCAGGTATACAGGACCGAGACCGTTTAGGGCTTTAAAGGTCAGCACCAACACTTTGAATTGTGCTCGGAAACGTACTGGGAGCCAATGTAGGTCTTTCAAGACCGGTGTTATGTGGTCTCGGCGGCTGCTCCCAGTCACCAGTCTAGCTGCCGCATTCTGGATTAATTTAAGTTTCCGGGTCACCTTCAAAGGTAGCTCCACGTAGAGTTACTCTTGCATGAGTTCCTTTGGCCTTTCCTCCCATCACCTAGTGCAGGAAGACACAGGGCACAGACTTCATTAATCTAGAAGGGCAGGAGTGGACAAAAAAGGAGATCAACACAATAAACTGAGACACCAAGCCAAGATGTTATACAATTTCATTATTATTATTATTTTTAGTGGCTCTTTTACAGAACTTGTGGTCCTTTTTTTTCCTTTAAAATGTTTAACAAAGTTCAATCAATCTTGTAGAAACTTTTTAAAGTACAGTACATGAAGCTAAGAAAACGTGACCTAACGCTCCCCGCCAGCTTTCAGTGCAACAGGATTTCTCTCTATGGGTTTGAAAGACTCTCTCTTTTAAGTGCTTAGTTCAAAAATCCTGTTCCACTGAAGCCAGGGGCAAGAAGTCAATGGATCCGACTCCACTTTCTGTTTCCTGCTGACGTGCAAATGGTTAGAAAACGGTACATGAAAATTGCATTTGCTCAGATGGTTCCTGTATGGGGGGCCATTTTCAGGGCCTGTCAGAAGGCCAGATCAAGGGAAGCCGTGAACTACCAATACATAAAAATGCCTTCCATTCTGATGAAAACAGAGGGGGGGGGGAAGCACACACCCTACTCAATGCATAGCCTTAGCAGCGGGCTACTCTTTTGCTCCTCCATTTCCAAAAGCGGCTGGTTGTTTCAAAAGCGTTCCAAGCCTAAGTAAGGAATGAATAACTAGATTAACTAGTGTTAATTGAGAACCAGTTGGGGTGGGAGGAAAGCGGCTCCCAAACCCAGACTTATTAAGGCAGTCATCCTGAACAGCTGGACTCTTTCCTGCTCCGGCTCTGAGCACCATTTGAGTAGCCTTCAAAACCCTACATGGTGTGGGATCGGGGAAGCTCAAAGACTCACCTCGTCCGGCACAAACCTACGCAGGTTTTAAGGTTAAGTCATTGGCAGTTGCGCAGCTAGGTTATTTCAAGAATTTTGGACTTTAATGGTCTTGCAGTCAAACGATCCCTCCACCCACCACTGTATTGCTTCACTTCAAAATGTGGGAAAGCCAACCCAGCCACTTTTGGCCGCCTTCCTATTCACTCAGCTGAATGGGGCTCTGACAAATTGATTCAAAAACCTGCCCCGATGCCACCAGAGGGCATTGGGGGCTCCTCTGCAGAGCTCTCAGGGTGGGGTGGGGAGCCCTGTGTTGTGGGTTTAGTTGGTTTTTTTTAAAAAAGTTTTCCTTTGCTGCCAACCGTTAAAATGTTTTTAGCTGCTGCTTGTATTATTACTGTGAACTGTTTTTGAGAGGTTGACTTTGCTGGGGGGGACGGACAGACATGCAGGTGTCCGAGAAATAATTTAATGAAAGCAGGAAATAGTTGAAGGGAAAACTCCTCACATCACATGAGCTCAAAGTAGCCAAATGAAAGGAAGGGTGGGTCTGTCTCCCAGCCAGCCTTCACCAGGTGATTCTGCAGCCTTCTTGCATCATCTGTTTGGATCGTTCTGTTACTGCTGATGCAGAGATGAAGCAGCAGGATCTGCCCTTGGAGGAGGTGGCCACGGAACAGCTGACCAGGCTCTTCTGAAAGCAACAGAGGCAGCCAACAGATGCACCGCCCCTACTTTGGATAGCTCTCACCCTACAGCTCCAATGGGGGTTTTTTTTGGTGTGTTTTTCGACACTGGTCAGAAGCAGCACAGTCTACCCTAAATGTCTCACCCAGAGGTGTAAAGTCTGACCTCTCCTCAAATCCTAAGGCCAATTTGCTTAGGCTTTCTCTTTTTCTATTCCAATTGATGCAGCTTTCCATGATCAATTCAGGATAGACTGATGCATCCTTAAGTCCTCAATTGGCTGGGTTTTCGTTTGGTGATGGTGGTGGGGGAGAGTTGCCCACTTCTGGGGAGATATATACCGTATTTTTCGCTCCATAAGACGCACTTTTTTCCTCCTAAAAAGTAAAGGGAAATGTCTGTGCGTCTTATGGAGCGAATGTGTGGTCCCTGGAGCTGAACTGCCCAGGGGCAAAAGCAGATCGTGCTTTTTTTTAAAAAGAGAGAGAGAGAGAGAGAAGGGGGTGTTGAAAGGAAGCCCGCTGTTCAGCTGTTCAGCAAACCATCGGGGGGGGGGAGAGATTCCAGCCCCGCCCCCTTGCAGAGGGAGGCTGTTTCCCCAGCGACATGTGACTGGCTGATTAGATTATCTGTCTGGAAACTGTAGAAATGGCTCCCTTTACTGAAGCTGCAGAACTGTGAGTTAAACCCCATAAAACAGGATTTTCCCCCTTTGCAAAGTAAGCTCAACTACTTTGAGCTGATCCTCAAAAAATGGGGCTTTTCTCCTTTGCAAAAGAAGCTGCATAAATTTGAGCTGATCCACAAAACATGGGGCTTTTCCCCTCTAAAAACTAAGTGCTTCCTATAGTCAGGTGCGCCTTATAGAGCGAAAAATACTGTATATATTCACTGACCAACTGTCCCACCTAGACACATAGGTGGGACAATTGGTCAGTGATCCTCCTCTAAGCGCTCCCTGGCCAGATTCCACCTAGGAAGCTGCATTATACAGTGACTCTCCAGGATCAGAGAGGGGGCATTCCCAGCCCTACCAGGGATTGAACCCGAAAACTTCTGCATGCATTGCATGCGCACTCCTCCGCTGAGCTATGACCTTCCTACTTCTCAGCACGAGTTCTATGCCAGATCTAGTGTCCATGAAAGCTACATTGCAGCCCCCAACTGATTTCTGGGAGGGCTGCCTGCCAATTCTGCACCAAAGAAAAATGAATTTGACAGTCAGAATAAAACCATGCACATTTGCAAAAACTTACTTTGCATAATACGTCCCACCCCCTGTAATGAATTATGCCATACAAGCGTATTATGCGCTATGGAATTAGATAGTATGCAAAATAAGTGTGCAAATTTGCATAGCGCTTTCAAAGGGCGTCTTCTTGGTAAGCGCAGGCAAAATAGGAAGAAGGAAGGATGGAGAACTGTTGTGGTTGGTGGTGGAGGATGTCAGCAAATTGTAGCTGTGGGAAACTATGTCAGGGTCCAAAGCACCATCTTCTTAACACACTGGACGTTGTGCTCAGCACACATATAATCTACTCCAGCTTCTGAGTTTTCAGTACGCACTTCCAATACACGTTCGAGCTTCTCTTCACGGCAATGAGGACCGGAAACTTAAAATAAATAAATAAATGGAAATAGAAGCTGAATCCCACATCTGACAGGAGATTCTTGACTTGATTGGGATTCCAGTGGGGTCTGTTAGGAACACAGAGTCCTGGGCACAAGCCCCAAAGTCCTTTTGATGTGCCCCAGACCTTCTCCTCTAAGCCTGCCATAACTGTCTCCCTTGGAATGAATAAGGGCACATGGGGAACTCATGACTGGGTTGACAATTGGGGGTGGGTGGAAAACAAATTGAGCATGAACCAACATTTCCTCTATATTTCCATACTCTTGTAGGCAAGAACATCAGCTGGTCGCTCCCTTCCAGAAACAAAACACTGAGCTAAGCAAAAAGGCAGTGATTTTCATGCACCCCAAAAATGTAAACCTTTGTATGGGGTGTACCGGTTATTGAAGTCTGTCCTTGCCAAAAACCAAACGCACCACGTATTTTGCAAGCTGCCAAACACACCTTTCTGAAACAAAAGATGCTACTTTCTAAAATAGTGGGCAGGAGGAAGAGCAGTTTGTTTGTTTGTTTGCTGCTTCTGCTTCGTCAATGACGTTTCTGGCCGTGTTCCTTGGTTTTGGTTTCTGGCAGGTCACTTGCTAGAGGAAAGCATCCCAACGAAGGAGTCAGTTCTCAAACCATGCTACATCTTGTCCAGGAAGGCTATTGCAAACATATCTCTACAACATATACAACGGCACGCAACACTTCCCCCCCCCCCATGTTACAAAAAAAAGAAAAGAAAGGAAAGGAAAGGAAAAAAACCAAACAGGTTCCAAAACATACCACCAGAACTAAGTAACAGACTCAGGATGGCATCGTGGATTCCAAATTTAGAGTCTTTGCGGACTATAAGACAAGTCCCTGGAAAATGTCGCACTAGCGCTGTGTCTTACAGACAGGTGGGGGGAGGAAAAAAGCACCCACTCCCCCCCTTGGTGATCAAGTTTAGCAAAATTTTGGTCAGTCTCATAGTGCTTCTTGATGGCTTTGATCAATGAGTCTGGGTTATATCTTTAAATTTTTAAATTATTTTTAATCTCATCCAGTGGCAAACTACAAGACGTTTCAGTGGACATTTAATGACACAACTGATACAGTTTATAGCTATCTTTTAATATCAAAGCAGCTTGAGCTGTTAATAAATTCCAAAGTTTCCTTTTATTAAAATATCTAAAAGAGGTCTATAAATATTATTTTAATATGTTTTTTTCTTCTAAAAGTGTTCCCAAGTGGGTTTTTGTTTGTTTTTCCCCGTTTTCACATTTAAAACAAACAAGGTCAATTTTATCTTCCCGTCAGGAGCTAAAAAAAGGAGCTACAGCATAGCTGTTTAACCACTCTTGTTCAACAAAATGGAGCTGGTTTTATCTCTCTTCCTTAGTAGTCGAGGAAATTAATAAAATAGATATATGTATATTATATATATAGCTAGATAGATCTATTTCTGTACACACTCCGCTCACGGCTCCCTGCTTCACCAGCTTGTTCAACAGCATCTAAAATCTGGACAACAAAATATGGGTAGTTTATTTCTTTCTGACTCGGCCTCCTTAAAATTCCCACTCCAGGGTTTCATCACGATTGGCTGCTCTCTCTAGCCGGTGGATGATGCTGTTGAGGTTGGCTATCTTCTCGTGCCGCCGCTGGATGTTTGTGTTCAGTTTGGCGTTCGGGGGCGCTGAGCCCGTATCCGTGGCAGGACTTGAACTCGGCGCTTTGGCAGCCACGGCGCTCAGTGGCAATGGGGAGATGGGGGCAGACGAGGACGGGACGGGAGAGACGGACACCATGAGGCCTGGCGAGGAGGCCGCGGACGGGGAGTTCAGGGAGACCTCCAAGCTGCACCGGGAGGACTCGGAAGCGGATTTAAAGCTAATGGGGTCAGGGTGTGGCCTCTCGCTGCTGTCTGACTCCAGGGGTTTATGCAAAGAGGGATAATCGGGAGCCCCAGGGATGTGTGTTTTGTTATGTGGGGCGCTGCCCCATGTCACATTGTGAGCCTCGTTTGGGCTCCCCGTATATGCTGCCTCCACCGGCTCTTCTTTGAGGCTGGACCTGGAAAGAGGCTCCATCTCTCCATCCAGACTGCAGGAGTCCCTGTGGCTTGCACAGTCCTCCACCTGCTCCTCCTTGATCTGGACCAGGGCCTTGCTTTCTCCTTGGCACTCGGCGTCTCTGAAGGTGGGCTTCCTGTCCTCCTCTTCGGAGTCGGGGCTCCGGGGCGGAGGGTCCTTGAGGGAGTTGCCCGCTGGCGTCGTGCTCTGCTCCGGGTCGGTGTCTTCCTGCGCTCCTTCCACCAGCATCTCACGGCGCATCCGGGACCTGCCAGGGAAAAGGCCGGGGAGTCAGGGCGGCTAACAGCATAAGACCTCGAGAACTTAGCGAGGAAGAGCGAGAGCCAGAATGGTCCGTAGGGTGGAGCATCATGCAGTAAGGCTAAGAAGGTTTTGGACTCAAGGCTCACTTTTGCCGCTGACTCATTCTGTGGGCATGGGCAGCGGTGGACGTTGGGCTTTTAAATTTCAGCGGCACCCTGTATGACATATCACACACACACACACACACACACACACACACACACACACACGCACCCTCTCACCTTCTGTTGCAACTGGCAGAAAACTATGGCAAAAAAAAGCCACCTCTATTGGTCTGTCACCCACCCAACTCTATTGCCTGGGTTATGAAGGTGCCCTAAAGACTTTAAAGCAAAGACTCTGGGATATTACACACAGTGACTTGCGACATCGATCACACGCAGTCTGCAGTCCGCTGGCAGTAGGAGTACAATATGGGCATGCCTTTAAGTTAACATCTTATATTAAAAATCTGACAGCTCCAAATTACCGAAGGCTATTTACAAAAGCCAGACTTAACGTCTTTCCTTCTGCAGTGTTGGATGGTAGATTGAGAGGAGTTCCATACCAGGACAGACTCTATAAAACATATTTTGCTGCACTGTGTGAAATTCGAGCAAGCCAGGGCTGAACTGATATTACCCTTGCTAGAACCTTTCCCGGGAAAATCAGAGGCTTACTATGTCAGGTTCCTACTGGAAGACCGGACAAATGACAGAACATTAGCAGTGGCGAAGTTTCTATTGGTGGTTGCAAGAACCAATGATCCCTATTCCTAAGTCTGAACAAAATGCTTGTGTAACCTGAAGGCGGGCTGTCAAAATTGTGTATTGTTTTGTAATGAATTGTTGGGTCTCTGGACCATAATAAAGATTTGATGATGATGTTATTGTTGCAGTGCCCCTGGTGGTGCCCTCTCAGCTAGGCGTCCAGTGCCGGCAAACCGTTGGCACTCCCCTAAATTCGCCTCTGGTATGGGCCACTCTTACTATTCTCAGCCAAAATGCCTTACCTTAATGATACAGGGCCTTCTCGGTAGTGGCACCCACCCTGTGGGATGCCCTCCCATCAGATGTCAAGGAGATAAGTAACTATACAACCTTGGGAATACATCTGAAGGCAGCCCTGTATAGGGAAGCTTTTTAATGTTTCATTATGTTTTTGTATATGCTGGAAGCCGCCCAGAGTGGTTGGGGGCAACCCAGTCAGATGGGCGGGGTACGAATAATAAAAGTATTATTATTACTACAGGAATCCCAGTGGCTTCACTCCCTGGGAGTGTTGTAAGGACAAAGACTGCAAAGCCCTTTAAAACATAGCTGTCAACTTTCGGATTTGAAAATAAGGGATTTTTTCAAACTTTCGGATTTGAATATAAGGGATGCTACGAGGGCGGTGCAATGGCACCAAGTAGCCTCTCCACCCTGCGCTCCAGAGGCTGCGCGCGAACGGGTGAGCGAAAGAGCGAGCGCGTAGACGGCAGGCAGGCTGTCTGTCTGGTTGGGCGTGAGGGTCTGGCTGCACAAGGCATGCAAGCTCCACCCCCAGTCGGTCTCAGACTCCTTATTGGCAGCCGAGCAACGCAGCTGAGGAGCCTCCCTGGCCGGCAGGGAGGGAGAGGAGCTGCTTCCTTTGAAATCCGGGGAATTTAAGGGATATCAACAATCCGGGATTGCAGCGGGAAACAGCATTGGAATAAGGGAGTTTCCCGCCAAAAAAAGGGAGGGTTGACAGCTATGCATCCTGACTGCATTAGAGATGAGTGGACAATACGGAAGTGCACTGCAGTGCCTCATTCCTTTCACTGCCTGGAGGTGGAGCTTATCTTCAAATGAACACTGCTGTAATGAACCACCCACTGACCGCGGTGGGTGGGGAACCTTTTTATCAATCTGAGGGCCGCATTTCTTGGAGAGGAAATCTTCCTGGGGCTGCGTGCCAGTGGTGGGTGGGGGCCAGAGGCAAAATTAGGCAGGCCAACGGGTGTGACCCTTTCACATGTCACAATCGGAGCTTTTTGCATGCGCACCTCGCTCCGCCAACCACGCAGCTAGGACACATTCCAGCCAGGTAAAAAGCACTCTAGAGCATAGCTGTCAACCCTCCCTTTTTTTGGCAGGAAACTCCCTTATTCCAATGCCGTTTCCCGCTGCTATCCCGGATTGTTGATATCCCTTAAATTTCCGGGATTTCAAAGGAAGCAGCTCCTCTCCCTCCCTGCCGGCCAGGGAGGCTCCTCAGCTGCGTTGCTCGGCTGCCAATAAGGAGTCTGAGACCGACTGGGGGCGGAGCTTGCATGCCTTGTGCAGCCAGACCCTCACGCCCAACCAGACAGACAGCCTGCCTGCCGTCTACGCGCTCGCTCTTTCGCTCACCCGTTCGTGCGCAGCCTCTGGAGCGCAGGGTGGCGAGGCTACTTGGTGCCATTGCACCACCCTCGCGGCATCCCTTATTTTCAAATCCGAAAGTTTGGAAAAAATCCCTTATTTTCAAATCCGAAAGTTGACAGCTATGGCATGAAGGGCTGTGTGCTGCCCTTCGGCCTGGACTTGAAGCAGCCCTGGCAGAGACCTCAATATGGAAAGGAGGGGGTTGAAAGTTCATCTGGCCCGATTCTTCACCTGTAGTTATGGAACCAGTTGATCACTGTGTTGGTCTTGAGGTTAAGCTGGAAAGACAGCAGCTCGATGGTCTGTTGGGAAGGGTACGGCTCCAGCTGATAAGCCTTCTTCAGGGCCTCTTTCTCCTCGGGAGCCAAGACCACCCTTGGCTTCTTGATCTGCAGAAGGCTGAGGTCTTGAGATTGGAGGCTGGGGCTGGGGCACTCTGAGCGGGTGTTGGACTCGCTGTCCGAGCCGGCACTGATCAGTCCGTAGCGACGCTTCAGGTAGGCTAGAGGGAAGGGAGGAAGGATCCTTAAAAGGCATTCTTATGGTCCTGATTTAAACATCAGAATATAAGAAGAGGCTGCTGGATTAGGCCACAGCAGATATTTTCTCCTCTCCTGCCGTCTCCAGCCAATTGGCATTCCCAGAGCCAGGCACCTCCTGCTTCTGAAACAGTGGGGAGGATCCAGAACTCAACCTCTTGCACAAGAAAGACACTGAGCAGAAAACCCACAAGAACGCTTTAGGGGTGCAACTGATCCTTGTAATTCAGGAACAGAAGGTTCTGGATGTGTGCCCTAAATAAAGCAACGGTTTCTCAAAAGTTATCTACGAGCTATTTTTTTAATAGATATAAAAGAATACATGGTGACCGAGTGCAGAATGAAGCCAGTCATAGAATCGAGGCACAAGGTTGTCAAGGATGGGCCATTTGCAACAGGAAGTCAGGCAGCACCCTGGAACAAGGCACCCTTGAGCTTAGAAGGGAGCTAACTGGCAGGACGCGGGTGGCACTGTGGGTTAAACCACAGATCCTAGGGCTTGCCGATCAGAAGGTTGATGGTTCGAATCCCCGCGACAGGGTGAGCTCCCATTGCTCAGTCCCAGTTCCTGCCAACCTAGCAGTTCGAAAGCACGTCAGAGTGCAAGTAGATAAATAGGTACCACTCCAGCGGGAAG
The DNA here is from genome assembly GCA_034641385.1 of Darevskia mixta. Classification (NCBI taxonomy): domain Eukaryota; kingdom Metazoa; phylum Chordata; class Lepidosauria; order Squamata; family Lacertidae; genus Darevskia; species Darevskia mixta. Next base: position 4,790,239 of record JAWWNH010000025.1, on the reverse strand, counting down.
GTAAACGGCGTTTCCGTGCACTGCTCTGGTTTGCCAGAAGTGGCTTAGTCATGCTGGCCACATGACCCGGAAGCTGTCTGCCGACAAATGCCAGCTCCCTCTGCCAATAAAGCGAGATGAGAGCCGCAACCCCAGAGTTGGTCACGACTGGACCTTTACCTTTAACTGGCAAATTAGGTCTTTGAAAAAACTCCACTTACCCTAGCAAAAACCAGACACCACTGGCTTTTGTGGAAAGATGTTCCAGATTTGCAGTGTCTTCCCCACCCCCTGCCCCAGAAAGAAATAGAAGGAAAGGATTCACTCATCCTTATTGCATGTCATAGAATCTTATAATTGCAGGGTTGGAAGGGACCCCCCCAGGGTCATCTAGTCCAACCCCCTGCAATGCAGGAATCACAGCTAAAGATTCCCTAATAGATGGCCACGCAACCTCTGTTTAAAACTTCCAATGAAGGAGTTAAATACGTCCAATGAAGGAGGAATTACCATATTTTTTTGCTCCATAAGACGCACTTTTTTCCTCCTAAAAAGTAAGGGGAACTGTCTGTGCGTCTTATGGAGCGAATGTGTGGTACCTGGAGCTGAACTGCCCAGGGGCAAAAGCAGATCGTGCTTTTTTAAAAAAAAAAAAAAAGAGAGAGAAGGGGGTGTTGAAAGGAAGCCCGCTGAGCAGCTGCTCAGCAAACCATCGGGGAGAGAGATAAGGGAGAGATATTCCAGCCACGCCTCCTTGCAGAGGGAGGCTGTTTCCCCAGCGACATGTGACTGGCTGATTAGATTATCTGTCTGGAAACTGTAGAAATGGCTTCCTGAAGCTGCAGAACTGTGAGTTAAACCCCCCAAAACAGGTTTTTTTCCCTTTGCAAAGTAAGCTCAACAACTTTGAGCTGATCCTCAAAAAAATGGCACTTTTCTCCTTTGCAAAAGAAGCTGCAGAAATTTGAGCTGATCCTCAAAAAATTGGGGCTTTCCCCCTCTAAAAACTAGGTGTGTCCTATAGTCAGGTGCGCCTTATAGAGCGAAAAATACGGTACCCATTCAGCTCAAAGGGGAGGCATACTGGGGGCAGGAGCTTTTATCTCAGGCCTGGTCCCTTGTAGCTTTACAGCATCCCTAGAGAAGGTGTGGTCCACACAAGGGGAAATCATGCCATCTCCCCAGGTGTCACACAGCTGCTGCCTGTGACACCGGCCCAGGAATGCAAGCAGTTCCCGCACGGGCACCCTCCCCTGCCTCACCTTTCTTCTCCAATTTCTTCATGTCCCGGAGCTTGTCGACATTGTGCGGGTCGTTCAGCCAGAGCTGCATGCGGACAAAGGGCTCCCTTCCTTTAAGGCTCAACTTGTGCCATGGCTTGGGCCTGGAAAGGAGGTCAGAGACGGACCCCTGAGTCAAGCCCAGGATGCTCTCTCCAAAAAGCCGCTGACCTAGCAGGAGAGAGAGAAAGTGGAAGTTCAGACCGCGGTGTGTCGCTGAGGAGAAACTTAACTGCAGCACTGGCCGTTTCCAACAGATTAATAGAAATAGAATAGAATAAAAATACTTTATTGTCACTGTACCACATGTTTACAGTGAGATTAAACGAGCCCCCCTTCCCCCCCACAATCTCTCAGTCCTTCGTACAACCACCAACCCCGAACGTCAGCTGCAATGTTGCTGTCTTCCATTCAGTAGCCTCACGGCCCATGGGTAGAAACTGTTCTTTAACCTGTTGGTTCGGCTTATCATGCTACTATATCTCCTGCCCCCCAAGGGCAGGAGATTAAAAAGGTGCTGGCCAGGGTGAGAGTCATCCCTGAGAATGTTCCTCACTCTCAAAGAGGCTCAGATTAGAAATAGATGTTTAGTAGATAGGATAAATTTAAGTACTTAGAAATTAAGATTTAGAGAGTACGTGGAATAAGTTTATAAATAAAGATTAGGAGAATGTTAAGATAAAAATGGAGAATAATAAGGAGCAAGTAGGTAAATAGAAGTAAGAAATTGGACAACTGCTAAAGAAGTAAGGCACGGAACTTTAGATAGGGAGGTTCAGAGGAAGTCAATTTGAGGTGAATTTAACTGGATAGAATCTAGGTTCTTTGGAGGTCTTTAAGCAGAGGCTTGACAGCCATCTGTCAAGAATGCTTTGATGGTGTTCCTGCTTGGCAGGGGGTTGGACTGGATGGCACTTGTGGTCTCTTCCAACTCTATGATTCTATGATTCTAGGTTCAGATATATTTCTTTGTTTTGTCTTGTTATGTATGTGTTTTATGTGTTTCAAGTATTTATGATTATAGAATTTGTGAGAAAACCACAAAAAACCAATAAAGTTTTTTGGGGGAAACAAAAGAGAGAATGTTCCTCACTCTTCTGAGGCAACGGTCTTCTGCAAGAACATCTAGCAGACTCAGGGGACAGCCCATGATGTCTTGTGCTGTCTTCACCACCCTCTGCAGGGACTTTCTGTCCATGGCTGTCAAACCAGCGTACCACACCGTGATACAGTATGAAAGAACACTTTCTATCGTGGACCGATAGAAGGAAATCATTAGTTGTTGTCTAACATTGTTCTTTCGCAAGACCCTAAGGAAATGAAGTCTCTGTTGGGCCTTCCTGACCACCTGGGCTGTATTGACCTTCCAAGTCACTAAGATGGACTCCCAGGAATTTAAAGAGAATCTCTCCACGTAACGTAAGTGATAGGTAACGTAAGCGGATAGCACCTTAGAGCAGGGGTCATCAACCTTTTTCAGCCATGGGCCGGTCCACCGTCCCTCAGACCTTGTGGGGGGCCGGACTATATTTTGGAAAAAAAATAATGAAGCAATTCCTATGCCCCACAAATAACCCAGAGATGCATTTTAAATAAAAGGACACATTCTACTCATGTAAAAACACGCTGATTCCCAGACTGTCCACGGGCTGGATTGAGAAGGCGATTGGGCCGCATCCAGCACATGGGCCTTAGGTTGCCTACCCCTGCCTTAGAGGGACTGTTTCGATGCTGCTGTTATCTCAGAAGCAACAGAAGTTCTTGCAGTTAGGGGAACTGCTTGTGGGTGACCCAGAGGGCTGAGATCCAGGTCTTTTGTACTGGGACCAAGATCAGGTTAAATCTCATTTCACTCTGGATTTTGTTGTTGTTTTAAAAATATTGAATTCATTCAGAGTTTGCTACATTGTTAACTTTTGTCATTTTTGGATTTACTGACATGCTCTGTATTTTGTATATTTTTATTTCCAGGGAGCAGGCTAGCAGACGGGGCCCATGACTTACATCATAGGAGCCTACACAACACAAAACACTGTTGCTGTATGTAGGTTTTATTTTATTTGTCTTTTATCTTATATTTTGGAAATGTACATCCAGTTTTTTTTCCTCTTTAAATTTTTTTGGGGCCCCCCAAGAGAGTGTTTAGCTTATAAGTAAATCCAGCACTGGTAGCACTCTGCGTTTTGCTCTGTGAACTGCCATTCTAGGATTAATAATGTGCTTTATTAGCACTATCAAATACAAACCAAGTGAAAATGTGAAAGTGGGTCCCATGTTGAAGCTTAGGAGCCAGAGCTGGGGTCTCGGGTCTGTATCTGCTGAAGACCACTGATCTATATAAATTAGAAAGCTGTGCATGCTTTCACTTATAATTATGTTATTTCTACTCGGATTGCTTTTCATGGGAAGCGACAAGGGAAGCAAACCCTGGAACTCTTATTCAGCCACCCATTACCCATACTTTTAAACTTCGTATTCATAAGGTCTAGAAACTTGCTTTCTAAAAAAACAACAACAACAAAACCCCAACCCAAAAGTTGACACTCTGCTTCTGCAGAATCACGGGATACATTGAGCTCCTGATCTGGGTCCTTAGGGTGAAGGGCAGATCATTAATAATAGAAGAAGAAGAAAAAGAAGAGGAGGAGGAGGAGGAGGAGTTTGGATTTGATATCCCGCTTTATCACTACCCGAAGGAGTCTCAAAGCGGCTCACATTCTCCTTTCCCTTCCTCCCCCACAACAAACACTCTGTGAGGTGAGTGGGGCTGAGAGACTTCAAAGAAATGTGACTAGACCAAGGTCACCCAGCAGCTGCATGTGGAGGAGCGGGGACGCGAACCCGGTTCACCAGATTACGAGTCTACCGCTCTTAACCACTACACCACACTGGTAAATAAATATGCGACTGCCATAAGACAGGAATACGTTAGGTAAAGGTAAAGGGACCCCTGACCATTAGGTCCAGTTGTGTCCGACTCTGGGGTTGCGGCGCTCATCTCGCTTTATTGGCCGAGGGAGCCGGCGTACAGCTTCCGGTTCATGTGGCCAGCATGACTAAGTCGCTTCTGGCGAACCAGAGCAGTGCACGGAAACACCGTTTACCTTCCTGCCAGAGTGGTTCCTATTTATCTACTTGCACTTTGACGTGCTTTCGAACTGCTAGGTGGGCAGGAGCTGGGACTGAGCAACAGGAGCTCACCCCGTTGCAGGGATTCGAACCGCCGACCTTCTGATCAGCAAGCCCTAGGCTCTGTGGTTTAACCTACAGCGCCACCTGGGTCCCTGGTAAATAAATATGCGACTGCCATAAGACAGGAATACGTTACACCGATGCAAATATTATTTAGCTGGCTCAGTGGAGGTACTACAGGCCCTGAAACAAGCTAGTGGAAACCCCAAGCATACACACCAACCAGTTGGTAGCTCTTCCTCGCCGCACTTCCTTCGATTTACCTCCACGGCACTAAAATGTGCTGAGGAGAAGCCGCCATCGGGGGGCAAATCGTGACTACAAAACGTGCACTGGTTCAAAACAGAGTTTCCTGACCAGGGAAACCTTGGGGTTGTAGTTTGTTGTAGTGCCTCCCTGAGCACCCCTACCGAGGTTGTTATCCGTTAAGACCTCCTTGACCTTCTTGGTGATGGAGTAAGTGTCCAGCTCCGGTGACATGGCCACAATCTCCTGGATGCCGACAGACGCCTGGCTGCTGGGGCAGATCTTTCCGCTGAGCGACGAGCCGGACCTGCTCTGCGGCTGCTGGTTTTCTTTGCTGCTTTCCAGGGAGAGGCTCAGCGGCTCAGGGGGGCTCTTCTCTTGCTCTGAGGGGCTGGGTGGTGGGGAAGGGGAAGACCGAGCCTCCCCGGGACTGGCTGCGAACAACAAAAAAGGACCATCTCAGGACTATTTAATTGCTCATCGTCTAACATTGTGCATGCCATCAAATGCCAACAATGCCCTTCAGCTCTCTATATTGGACAAACAGGCCAAACCGTACGCCAAAGGATAAATGGACATAAATCTGACATCAGGAATCACAAGACAGAGAAACCAGTAGGAGAACACTTCAATCTCCCAGGACAAATAAATAAGAAAAGAGAAGAGTGTAGCCTCTTTAAAAAAAAAAATTACTAAAACCGTCCTGTCATTTCTCTTTCTTATTTACCGGTATTGTTATGAAGGATACCTATCCAGATGAATAAGAAGGCATGCAAACTTATCATATTCCCCATAACACATGTGTGCTTGTATACGGAATGGGGGAGAGCTAGAGTATGAGCACAGGGCTTGGAAAAATAAGGTGCCATACACAGGGCCGGCGCGTCCATTTAGGTGAACTAGGCAATTGCCTAGGGCGCCAAAATGGAGGGGGCGCTGGCCAGCCTGCCGCCCGCCCCCCCGCCGCCCCCCGGTGCCGCCCCAACCAGCGGCGGAGCAAGCAGGTTGGGGCGAAAACCGTGGTGGCGAGGGCGCCAAAATGGAGGGGGCACTGGCCAGCCTGCCCGCCGCCGCCCCAACCAGTGGCGGAGCAAGCAAACCGTGGCGGCAGGGGGCGCCCAGCCGGCCAGGGGGCGGGGCACCGCTCCGCAACGTGCATCATACGCAATGACGTCACGTGGCCTGCCCCCTCGCCTAGGGCGCCAAAATTGCCAGCACCGGTCCTGGCCATACATTTCCCCCCATGCTCACTGTTTTTATGCATCTGCCTCTCCTGCCGCAACCTCCATAATTAGTATGTTCAACAAGATACGGCTGTTGCGCCTCTTTGAAAAGAATGTTTTCAGAAGTTGACAGAGGAGAGATGGAGAGACAGACTGGCAGCTCAATGAAGCGTATTTTTATTCTGTTTTGTAATGTGTCTGGAATTGAGGAGGAGATGAGACTTTAATTCTCATTTGATACATGCAGAAGTAATCGAGGAAAATTGGTAGCACCCTATGGCATGATGTTTCTCCCTCTGCCTCTTCCCACTATTTTTTCATATATATATGCACAAACAAATCAGTATGAATGCTCAGTAAACACTGGATGTCATATTACCTTCCCTGAAAACCTTGTGCAAGCAAATCAGGAAGAATGCTCAATAAGCAGGCCCTCTGGAAGCATAGCTGTCAACTTCCGGATTTTAAAATAAGGGATGCCGCGAGGGTGGTGCTCCGGGTGAGCAAAAGAGCGAGCGCATAGACGGCAGGCAGGCAGGCTGTCTGTCTGGTTGGGCGTGAGGGTCTGGCTGCACAAGGCATGCAAGCTCCACCCCCAGTCGGTCAGCAGGGAGGGAGAGGAGCTGCTTCCTTTGAAATCCGGGAAATTTAAGGGATATCAACAATCCGGGATAGCAGCAGGAAACGGCATTGGAATAAGGGAGTTTCCCGCAAAAAAAGGGAGGGTTGGCAGCTATGGGGAGCACGCAGACACACATCCCCTAGTCCCCTGGCTGATACATGGGGCCAAAGTGTGCTTCCCTTCAGCTCTCCAGTTCCAGAACCAGTTCCAGTGGGAGCCAAGAATACTTGATTGTGGTGGTGAGAGGGTGGTGGGTCCATCTCTGGCTGATGAATGGGGCAGGCTGGTCTCCTCCTTGAAGTGATGTTCTTCCCAGGAGGCAACAGCCTCCCAGGGGTTCCCTGGCTTAAGCCCTTCTGTTCTGCAGTCCCAGGGAAACTGGGGCTAAAATATAAGGTGCTGGTTTTGACCTTTAAAGCCCTTCGCGGTCTAGGACCCTCATACCTACGGGACTGCCTCTCCTGGTATGCCCCACGGAGGACTTTAAGGTCCATAAATAGCAACACTCTAGAGGTCCCGGGTCCTAAGGAAGTTAGATTAGCCTCAACCAGAGCCAGGGCCTTCTCAACACTGGCTCCAACCTGGTGGAACACTCTGTCTCATGAAACCAGGGCCCTGCAGGATCTGATTTCTTTCCGCAGAGCCTGTAAGAGTTATTCCGCCTGGCCTTTGGCTTGGAATCAACTTGATCCCCTCCCCCCTCTTTCCTTTTTCCTCCTGTGATGGAACTCCTATTTGGGGACTTCCCTGGCATTTTTCTGGCCCATGTAGGACCAGTCTGGATAGTCGGCCTTGGTGAAGATTTGACGGTTTCTTCCCCAAATAGTTTTTGATTTGAGTTTCTACTGAAATGAGGCTGTACTTTAATGTTGTATTTTAATCTTGTTTTTAAGTTGTATTTTAATCAATTGTTTTTATACTTGGTGTTAGCCGCCCTGAGCCCGGTCTTGGCTGGGGAGGGCAGGGTATAAATAAATTATTATTATTATTATTATTATTATTATTATTATTATTATTATTCAAAGTTTACCATTATTATATTGTTTTGTTTCTTAAGCACCTGTCATATTTTTTTAGGCACATTTCAAAACTGCCTTTACTGAAAATTATTTTGGCCACAGTGTTCTGTAAAAGCATTAAACCTTTCTCCCCATAACTATAAAAAGGAGATAAGGACCCCACTGGAGACAGCAGCAATGCAGATTTATTGACTGAACACAGAACAGCAGAAAATAATTATGCTACAAGGTACTAAGAGGAAGTGGTTTGCGGGGAGGTTTTTTAGCCCACATGCTAATTTGTTCCCATCACCACCACACTTCCTGATTTTTTAATTTTTATACTCCTAATTCAACAGCTCAAAGGATTGGCAGAAAACCCATAAAATTCAGCCTTGCATTTAACAACTTGTTTGGTAGTCATAGGCAACCAGGAATTCCATGCAGGTGAGTAAGCAGACTGGCAGAGGAACCAGTGACCACTCCCTTCCTCTTCTGCCTGCCCACCTAGTTTTAGTGGTAGCTATGGAGGAAGGAACAATCTCTTTCCTGGTAGAAGGGGATTTCTTTAAAATCAGCCCATTAAAAGGCCAGTGGCCAGCATTTCCATGCTAGCTGCAGAGGGAAATTCAGGCCACCAGCAACTTACCGGTAGTAGGTGTTGCAAAAAAAGAAAGCTGCAGGCTAGTAACTTTTGCAGGCTTATTTGCAAGGCTGCCTTATAAGAGTAGTATATCTAGAGCGTGCATGTTAAAGGAAGAAGCAGCAATCTGTCGTGTCCCCAATGGTAACTGTAGCTAGCCGTCAAGAACGCACGCCACTCCGAGAAGTCAGCGGAAGATGTCTTGAAGTTTATTGTACAGCACACAGAGAAACGTGGAAAGTCCGTGAGGATTCTGAGGAGGCCATCTCAGAATCCCCCTTATGTACACCTTGCTGGGTGACTCCCAATTCCCCCCTCCCTTCTGCCCTAAAGGTCCGGGGTTAATCCTCTTCCCCACCCGGGGTGGCTTGGACAAAAGAGTTAACTGCTCTGGTCTACCTGCACTATTCATGGGTGCTTTTTACATTGTTATTGCGATGCTGACGGTTCCCGCCCGCCGCTGATGATTTGCGGTTCCCTTCCGCACCTGGGGTTGGGCCATCAGGTACGCACCCATCCTGGGGTTGTTTACCCCTCGAGGCATGCCTGGGCGAGGTCGGGTCTTGCTGCGCTCGGTTTAACCCCTGCGCGCCTGGCTCCACTGTCGCCCCCTTTCCTGGCCCGCTGCAAGGTTCCCCTTCCTGGCGCCCGCATGGCGCGACCCTGTCTAGTCGGGTCGCGACATCCTGCCCCCCCGAAACTGACTTCCCCCTCCCCTGGGGAGCGTTCTGAGTCCCGGGGCCCCCCGGCCGGTTTGGCCACTGTTGGTGGAATCTCTTGACCAGCTGTGGGGCCAAAACGTCCGACGCCCACACCCCCACTCTCGGTCCCCCGTAGCAAAGTCCTTCCACTCCACCAGGTACTGCAAACGCCCTCTGTAGAGTCTGGAGTCCAAAATGTCCTTAACCTCATGGTGCTCCCCTCCCGCCAGGATCAACGGGGTGGGTGGCGCCGCCACGGGGTGCCAACCGTCGTCCTCCGGGGACTTCTTCAGCAAGCTGAAGTGGAACACCGGGTGTATCTGTTGCAAGTTCATTGGGAGTTCCAGCTTCGCAGAAACTCCGTTGATTACCTCTAACACTTTAAACGGGCCCAAGTACCGAGGCCCGAGTTTCTTGCTGGGGAGGCCCAGCTTCAAGTGCCGCGTGGACAGGTAGACCCGGCACCCCGCTTTGATGTCCCCCGCCGGTCTTCTTCGCTGGTCCGCCGTCCTCTTCTGCGCCGCCTTGACCTCCAGCAGTTGTTCCCGAAGGGACTCCCAGCACCTGGCCGTCCTCTCTCTCCACTTTCCGAGCTCCTCCGGCTCCCGGGCAGTGGGCTCTCCCAAGTCCGGCAGGTGCCTCAGGTCGATCCCGTAGACCACGGCGAAGGGGGACATCTCCGTGCTGCTATGTACGGAGTTATTGTAAGCGAACTCCGCCAACGGAAGCAGCTGTGACCAGTCGTCCTGCTGGTAGCAACCAAAACACCGCAGGTACTGCTCCAGCACCTGGTTGACACGTTCTGTCTGTCCGTCAGTCTGGGGGTGGTAGGCCGAGCTGAGTCCCTGTTCGATCCCCAGCAGTCCCAGGAACGCCTTCCAAAATCGGGACACAAACTGGGAGCCACGATCGGAAATGACCTTGTCTGGAACCCCATGGAGCCGGAAGATGTGCTCCATGAACAGCTTTGCCACCTGGGTGGCGGTAGGCAGTGAGGCGCAGGGCACGAAATGGGCTTGCTTGGAGAACAGGTCCACCACGACCCATATTGCTGTCTTGCCTCGGCTGGGTGGCAGATCCGTAATAAAGTCCATGGAGATCACCGACCAAGGTCGAGGTGGGACCTCCAGGGGCTGTAGGAGGCCCTGCGGCTTGCCCACTGCCGGCTTGCAGGTGAGGCAGATGGGGCAGCCTGCAACGTAGTCCTTGACATCTTTACGGAGCGTGGGCCACCAGAAGCTCCGCCGAACCAGCTTCCACGTCTTGACGAAGCCGAAGTGCCCAGCCACTTTGGCGTCGTGGCATGCTTCCAGGGCGGCCCTCCGGAGGGGTTCCGGGACATACGCGGCGCTCCCTCTTCGCCAGATGTCCCCTTCCAGTGTCAAGGAGTCCCGCAGGTTCTGTAGTTCCGTGTCTGTCGGATACGCTGCCACTAGTCTGTCGCGGAGCGCTGCAGAAGGCTGGCTGCGCTCCCGGGGGGGTGTCCCATCTTGACCCCCTGTCTGTCCCTCTTTCCTCCTAGCCTGGTTACGGGTGGTGACGGCTCGGGCTAGGTGTTTGTCCTCAAATAGCGGACGCATCTCTGTGCGGACGTCCGCCTCGTACTGGGGCAGGCGAGACAGGGCGTCCGCGAGGAAGTTGTCCTTCCCGGGGATGTGGCTTAGCTGGAAATCGTACCGGGAGAAGAACTCTGCCCACCGCATGTGCTTGGCGGTCAGCTTCCGTGGCTGTCGGAGGGCCTCGAGGTTGCGGTGGTCTGTCCAGACCTCAAACGGTTCCCTTGCCCCCTCCAGCCAGTGTCTCCACTCCTCAAGCGCCATGCGGATGGCCGCTGCCTCCTTCTCCCAGGTAGACCAGTTCCTTTCCGCCTTCCCAAACTTCCGGGACAGGTACGCTCCGGGCCTCAGACGGCCCTCCCCGTCCCTCTGCAGGAGTACCGCCCCCATGGCCACATCACTAGCGTCTACCTGTACCACCATGGGCCGGGCTGGATCCACATGGATCAGCGTAGGCTCGGCGGCGAACGCCCCTTTGAGCCCCTGGAAAGCCTCCTCCGCCCGGGACCCCGAATCCAGAGCCGCCCCGGGACGCTTGGCCCCCTTTCCTTTCCCCTTGGTACCTAGGAGATCGGTGAGGGGGGTCACCAAGGCCGATTAGTTGGGCAAAAAGCCCCTGCAGAAATTTGCGAACCCTAGCAGGCTCTGGAGTTGGCGCCGTGTCCGCGGCCGCTCCCACCCCAGGACTGCCTCCACCTTCTGGGGATCCATGGCCACCCCCGCCGCCGAGATCCTATACCCCAGGTAATCTAAGGAGGGGCTGTGGAACTCGCACTTGGGCAACTTGATGTATAGGTGGTTGTCCAGGAGTCTCTGCAAGACCTCCCGGACCAACCGGACGTGTTCCCGGGGGTCCCGACTGTACACCAGCACATCGTCCAGGTAGACCACCACCCCTTTGTACAGGAGGTCGTGGAGTACCTCGTTGATGAGGCTCATGAACACCCCCGGGGCCCCGCTCAAACCGAACGGCATTACCAGGAACTCGAACTGTCCAAACTGGCAGTTAAAAGCCGTCTTCCATTCGTCCCCCTCCCGGACCCGCACCCGGTAGTATGCCTCCCTTAAGTCTAGCTTCGTGAAGATCGTGCCGGTACCCAACTGGTCCAGCAGATCCGGGATGAGGGGGAGCGGGTATGCGTTCCCTGCCGCTATGGCGTTCAACCCTCTATAGTCCTGGCACAACCTCCGGGTGCCATCCTTCTTGCCCACGAAGATGACCGGAGCCCCCATGGGGCTCTTGGCGGGGCGGATGAACCCTCTGGCCAGATTCTTGTCCAGGAACTCCCTGAGGTCCTGGAGTTCCTCCCCGGACATCTTGTAGATGCGTCCCTTGGGGAGGACCGCATCTTCTGGGATGTCGATGGCGCAATCTGTGCGGCGGTGGGGGGGCAGCTCGTCTGCCTCGGTTTCCCCGAACACCGCCGCCAGATCCCGGTACTCCGGGGGTATCTCCGGCGCCACCACATCCAGCTTGCCCTCGCCCCCGTGGACCCCTTTGGCCTCCCCCTTTCCAGGGCACTGGGGGTCCGATTCGACCCTGTGCTGCCCACACCTATCCAGGTCGAACGTCAGGCGCCCTGAGCGCCAGTCTACTATGGGGTTATGTTCCATCAGCCAATCCAACCCCAGCACTACCTGGTACCCATCCGTGGGGACCCTGACTAGCATCCTGGACTCCCGGTGGTCCCCCACCCACAAGGAGACTGGCCCCACTTCCACCCCAAACGGACCCCCCTTTATGGGACTGCCGTCCATCTGGACGAAAACTAAGGGGGTGCTCCGAACCTGGGTGGGCAAGTCCAGTTCCTTGGCCACTTCGGGGTGCAGCATACTGTGGTCGCAGCCCGAGTCCAGCAGCGCATCGCCCGTCCATTGCTTGCCGCCGTCCGGGTTTTCCAGCCTCACCCGGACCAGGTTGGGTGGTCTTCCCGCCCGTTTCTTGGGGTCCGTTGACCCTGGCGGGACCTGCAGCCGGGCGTCCTTTACTGCAGGTCCAGGTCGTTTCCCGACCCCGAGCCTTCGGAGTCGGACTGGCGCTTTCCCTTTGGCTCCGTCGCGACAGCCGCCCGGCTCCCGGTCTTGGGTGTCCTACTGGTTCCCGACGTCGCTTGGGACCCTGCCGGGGTCCGGACCTCTCCTGGGGGTCGCTTGGGGCACGCCACCGCATAGTGTCCTGCCCCCCCGCACCTCATGCAGAGTCCCTCCCGGCGTCTCCTCTCCCGTTCCGGGTCGGGGGTGCGCTTGGGCCGGGGGACCCCCGCGCCATTGGCGGGGCGGAGGGTCCCTGAGTTCTCCGTGGGCCTTCGGTCCTTGCCCGCCCTGGGTTCTAGCTCCAGCATCCCCAGGTCTGCTTCCAACTGAGCCACCGTGCGGCACCAGCCGTCCAGCGTTGACAGTTCCCGGGGGGTCCCTTTCACTACGGCCCACTTGCGGAGCTCAGGATGGAGGCCCTCCTTGAAATAGTGGACGAGGACCTCCTCGTTCCAGGAGGAGATTCGGGCGGCCTCCCCCCTGAACATGTCTACATAGTCCTGTACCGGGAGACCCCCTTGCCTGGCCTTCTGGACCCGTCGCTTCGCCTTCTCCTCTGCCTGCGGGTCTTGGAAGCGCTCTCGAAGGGCCGCCAAGAAATCCTCCAGGGTGGCCAGAGCCGGGTCCCTGCGGTCGACCAGGAGCATGGCCCACTGGCCGGCCTTCCCCTGCAGGGAGGAGATGACCGCCGCTACCAAGTCCTCTGGGTCGCAGTCGTCTCCCCCATACCTTCTGGCGTGGTTCCTTGCGTGGAAGATGAAGGTGGAGAGTTCCGCCGGGTCCCCCTCGTAAACGGCCTTCAGCTCCGGGGGCGGCCTGCGCCGCGCCGTCGCCCCCCGGCGGACGTGCCTCCCGCGGGCCTCCGGGGTCGCTGCCGCGCGCTCGTCCTCGCTGCTGTCGCCCGTGGAACTCCCCGCCACTACGTCGTCCTCCAGCCGGCTGCTGCGATGTCTTGGCGGGGGAAGCACCTGCCCCCTCGGGGCCGTCCCGTCCAACCACGTCAGCCGCTGAGTCACTCCGGGCTCCTGACCTGAGCCCTCCCCTGGGGTCTGCCGACTGCAGACCCCCGATCCCGCGTGGCCTTGGCTCCCGCCGCCGCTACGACTTGTCCGGGGCACCGCACCCCCACAGGCCTGGTCCAACGACCGGCCTGACTCCTCGCCAACCCGCAGCCGCTCCCAGATGAGGCGGTTCAGCTGCTCCTGGAGTCGCCGTAGCTCGCCCAGGCTCCCGCTGTCTGGTCCGGCCGAGGAAAGACTCCGTTGATTTGAGGTGAACAGATCCGCCGGCCGCTCGAGTAGGGTGCTCGAGGTAACGGGGGTCTGAAAACGTGCCGCTCCGCGCCATGGGGTCGCCATCTCGGTAGCTGCCGGTAAGCGATCCCAACACGATACGGACGTTGAAGTTTTTGGAGAATCCTCACTATGTCGTGTCCCCAATGGTAACTGTAGCTAGCCGTCAAGAACGCACGCCACTCCGAGAAGTCAGCGGAAGATGTCTTGAAGTTTATTGTACAGCACACAGAGAAACGTGGAAAGTCCGTGAGGATTCTGAGGAGGCCATCTCATAATCCCCCTTATGTACACCTTGCTGGGTGACTCCCAATTCCCCCCTCCCTTCTGCCCTAAAGGTCCGGGGTTAATCCTCTTCCCCACCCGGGGTGGCTTGGACAAAAGAGTTAACTGCTCTGGTCTACCTGCACTATTCATGGGTGCTTTTTACATTGTTATTGCGATGCTGACGGTTCCCGCCCGCCGCTGATGATTTGCGGTTCCCTTCCGCACCTGGGGTTGGGCCATCAGGTACGCACCCATCCTGGGGTTGTTTACCCCTCGAGGCATGCCTGGGCGAGGTCGGGTCTTGCTGCGCTCGGTTTAACCCCTGCGCGCCTGGCTCCACTGTCGCCCCCTTTCCTGGCCCGCTGCAAGGTTCCCCTTCCTGGCGCCCGCATGGCGCGACCCTGTCTAGTCGGGTCGCGACACAATCCCAGGTTGCTGAAGCTAGTGTAAACTGGTTAAATACAGAGTTCATTTATCAGAAAATGAATGTTGAGGCTGAAAGACCCCAGTTTGGATGTCCGCTCGGCCATCAAACTCACTTGTTGGCCTTTGCCGTCTCCCCAATCAGTGATATAGGGATAATAACCTGATTTAACAAAACTAAAAGACCAGTTTTCATTTCCCTCGGGATCTTACCTGGCACCTGCATGCCTCAGAATGAGATGACAGAATATTGAAACAGGGTGACTGCACAAGGGGGGTGCTGTCAGGACAGTCTGGGTGCCTGAGCCCCCGGTCTTCTCCGGTTTTCCAGGCAGGCTTCCCCCACCCCCTGCATTTGGAAATAATATATCTCAAAGCCTCAGGGAAAGAAACAGCAATTTGATATCAAAGTAGCTTCTAAGTGCTGTGCAGAGTAAGATGGTAGATCCATAGCTGTCAACTTTCGGATTTGAAAATAAGGGATTTTTTCAAACTTTCGGATTTGAAAATAAGGGATGCTGCAAGGGCGGTGCAATGGCACCAAGTAGCCTCGCCACCCTGCGCTCCAGAGGCTGGCTGGCTGGTTGGGCGTGAGGGTCTGGCTGCACAAGGCATGTCTCAGACTCCTTATTGGCAGCCGAGCAACGCAGCTGAGGAGCCTCCCTGGCCGGCAGGGAGGGAGAGGAGCTGCTTCCTTTGAAATCCGGGAAATTTAAGGGATATCAACAATCCGGGATAGCAGCGGGAAACGGCATTGGAATAAGGGAGTTTCCCGCCAAAAAAAAGGGGAGGCTTGACAGCTATGGGTAGATCGCAGCATCTTGATTCAGGCTGAAGGTGGAAACGCCACATCCCTGATTGCAATCTTTTGTGGAATAAAGAAAAATCTACTAACAGGGAGCTGTCTAATAAGAAAAAGGTTACCTGCCACATGAGTTTTTTATTTGGAAAAACCAAACCAGACTCTTTGGTGGCAGTTTGGTGGGACTTTGTTCTGTATGCCAATGACGGTCACCTAAATCAGTTCCTTGTGGGACGTCTGGAAGCTCATAAGACTTCCTTACTGGACTTTCTGACTCCCTCCTCCACATTTTCAATCCTTTCATTCCTATTCAGTGTTATATATATATTCCAGATGAGTCAGTAGCCTCAGACAGATGTACTTAATCTTCTG
This sequence comes from Darevskia mixta, assembly GCA_034641385.1. NCBI lineage: Eukaryota > Metazoa > Chordata > Lepidosauria > Squamata > Lacertidae > Darevskia > Darevskia mixta. The sequence goes on along the minus strand of JAWWNH010000025.1, from coordinate 4,774,609 downwards.
ACCTCTGCCTGTCTATTTCTCTTGTCTTATTTTGTAATGGTTTTCCTCTTTCATACTGCATTGCAATACTGGAAAACCTTAATGTTTATTGAGAAATGGGGTTTGTATAAAAATTATCTTAAAGATTATTGTAGTAGTATAACGTCTGTGGCAGCCTTCGGATAACTTCTGCGATACAATGGATATGTGTAGGAAAGTACAATTTTCTTGAGAATTAACAACAATGACTGAGATAAATAGTGCATTAAGTAAATGAGCATTCAAAGAAATATGGAGTTGACGGGAAGTTGTTGGAACCTTAAGAAGATGGTGACAAAGTGTAACAAATTTTTATAATTTTGTTTTATCTATGAACAGTTTTGTTTTTACTTTCTTTTAAGTTCAATAAAGCATTTTAAAAAAGGGAAAAAAGAAAACCTTAATAAAAATTGTTACCAAAAAAGAAAAATAGTGACATTTCCACATTCGCTCTGACGTGGTACATTGCAGCCCATGATCTCGAACAGCCATTGCTTTTCCTGAGGTTTTGAAGAGAGATGTGTGTGTGTATTCTATGCTTTTAGCTGTTCTTATTTTTGTCCGTAAGCCGCCTTGAGTCAGGGAAAATGGCGTGCTTTAAATAAATATATAACAACGAGAAGAGGAACAGACTATATCCAGTGGGAGGGTTGGCCTGCCTAGAGATCTGAACACCAGGCCTGTTGACAGGAGCGTCCTACTCTCGTGTAGGACCCTGGCAGAGACACATGCCCGACTGGCATGTTCTCTCCCTCCTAGTCGATTGTTCGGGAGCTTCAAAAGCTTTCTTCTGCCCAAGCATCACAGCGACTAATGCCAAAAACATTAGCACACTCAGGGATCCGCAGAGTCTTCTCAGCTTGCGTAACGGACCTCAGCAACTCAGCATTTTGGCTAATCTGCTTTATTTACAAATAAACACACACGGAGCACTGCATCATGGCTCCTTCTCTCTCTAGCATCAGACAGCAAAGAGAAAGAACAAAGGACAATAGTCCCACTTCACGGAACACAGCAACACAAACATCCCATCTCCGTCACTTCCCACTCTGTGAAATGAAAACATACGCCGTCATGTGATAGACAACAATCCCAGGACTGCAGACACGGGGAAAGAATCTCCAACAAGGCCATGCCCCGAGGAAGAGGCTGCCCATGATGGAGGGCCAGCAGGGACCTACCGTGTGCCGGGTTGGCCTGCTGGCTCATGCCTTGGCCCAGCTGGTCCGTGAGCCACAGCTGCATCCGTATGAAGGGCTCCCGGCCTTTCTGGGTCAGCTTGCTCCAGGGCTTGGGCCTAGACAGCATGTCGCTCACGCTCCCTTGAGACAGACCCAGCACCTGAAATAGACAGGAGATGAGGAGGAGGATGCAGTAGGCCTTGGCCCATGTACAAGCCCCGCCATTAAAAACCACCACAGTGGGGTCTGGGAATTTGTGAGGGTTGGGGTGGGATAAAGAGGACATATTTGGATTTGTTTTCTCCTGTTTAAGTGGTTATGATGTTTGGATCTGGATACTGGCGTTAATGATTTATGGTTAAAAATTAGGAGGGAAATATAGCTAAAAATTCTGAGACCAGAGGGAGGTAAGGGAGTTAAAAGAAGAAATATAGGTGTTTTAAATTAGGTTGGAGTAAGGGAATCTGATAAGGCTTGAGGAAAGGATCAGAAGAAATGAGGTGCTGAGGAGTGAAATAAGGAGTTAGTTTAAGTAAAATGATTTTGGTATTTTATGTTATTGTGAAGTTTATGAATTTGGAAAACTGATAAAGAGGATAGATAATGAATTCAACAGAGGGGGACTTGAGGAAGTCAACCGAAATATGAAATTGAGGAAAGGAGGAACACCTGGCCCACAGAAATGGGCCAGGCCCAAGCAATGATATTTAATTTGTTATTTACATTAAATGTACAATGTTTATGGTTACCCTGGTGAGAGAGGGGGATGGAAAATTGCTTCCCTCGGTGAGAGGGGGGAAGAATGAAAATTTAACGGTAATGTTAAGTGCTTAAAATTGTTAAAATCAATAAAAATTTTTTAAAAAAAAATAAAATAAAAACCACCACAGCGGACTCTTGCCAGGGAAAGCAGGCTCGTCCAGCACCCCACCCCACCCCCCAGAAAAAGGGATTTCATGAGGGGGTGAGGGCTCAGCTCAAGCACTGAGGGAAATGGGGCAGGATTTGATTCTGACTGAGGGGAGGCGCACCTAAAGCTCCAAGAATGTGCTCAGGACTAGAGCAGTGGTTCCCAACCTTTTTTTGGCCGTGCCTCACCTAAGCATCTCTAAAATTCTGATGCCTCCCCCCGCCCTGTGACATATAATTCTTATTATTCAAAAAGTGAACTATTCACGTGGAGGAAGTCTAAAAGGCCATTAACGTGATCTAAACAAGCTTCCAAAGAACTATACCATATATTATATGTACCATATAGAACACCATATAGTATTTATATTTATATTTATATGTCCTTTATATTGTGTTGTCCGGAAGAACTTACTGTTACCATTAATCCACAAGTTGCCTGGGCACCCGGCAGATTTTCGCCTGGCCATTTTATTGCAAGATACAGATCAGCTTGTAACTTTACAAATGGCGAAATTTTTAACTATATATAAACGTCGTAATGGACTGCTGTTTGGTAGCTGAAAATTCCTTATAGTATCTATTTCTAATTTGTACTCTTTTAAGTTTTACTGGTTCTAATTTTTTAAATCAAATTGTACTGTGTATTTGTTCTAGTTCTGTTCTTATTAGCTTAAAGCTGAAATAAAGTGATTGATACATGCTGTCACCCACAAAAATCGCCCACCCTTGTAAGCATGAACACCAAAAATAAGTGACCCAAACTCTGCCTATATAGTGCTGCCCAAATGGCCAGGAGAATAAAAAGTATTCTCCTTTGTACTCCTCTCTCACCCTCTCTTGAGCCAAGCATGGCCACAAGCCTCTTTAAGGGCTGCATGTTTATTGCTGGGGTACCTTTTCCCCGAAGATGCGCTGGCAGATCCCGTTCTTGGCCAGCTTCTCCTTGACCTGCCGCGTCAGCTCCAAGGTGTCCACTTCCCTGTACATGTACAACTCATACTGCTCCGGCGTCAAGGGAGGGACGGTGGGTTTGAGAGTCCTTGGCACGTAGGACGCGTAGTAGGACAGGCGCCCGGCGCCCTGGGCTTCTGAGCCGGCCACTTCCGACTTGACCTCTATCACCCTGTGGGGCTCATCCTCAGAAGTCACCAGGTCTTCCTCGTTCGGGATGGCGTCGCTGGGCTCGCCCCGCTGCCACGCCCGCCCATTGGCCATGCTGGAGTAGCTGGACGAGGAGGACAAGGAAGGCGACACGGAGGTGTACGGACGGCTCAGCAAGCTCCTTTCGGAAGCCCAGTGTTGGTCAAAATAGGAGCCGGCGTCCCCGATTTCGGACTTGACCTTCCGGATGATGCTCTGCACGAAGGCCGCAGGGGAGAGCACAGTCAGGGGGTTCTGCATGGCGCTGCCACTGGCGTTTGGGCCCAGCATGCCCTCCTCCTGCTTGATGTAAGCCTGGACGATGTTCTGGCTGACCGTCGCCAGGGTCGAGCGCTCCACAGGTGGTGTGGCGACAGGCCTGCTGGCGCCCCCCGCTTCTATCTCCAGCAAGGCCTGCTGCTGGGCCTGCATCTCCCGGCGGGCCTGCTCCAAGATGCTCTTGATGGCATCTTCAGAGTTGCTGGCGCAGGTGCCGTTGGTGATCACCTGGGGCACCGCAGAGCTCTTGGTGTCCCCTGCAGAAGGAAGGGGCACAGGTGAGGAGGGTAGAAAGAAGAAGAAGAGTTTGGATTTGATATCCCGCTTTATCACTACCCGAAGGAGTCTCAAAGCGGCTCACATTCTCCTTTCCCTTCCTCCCCCACAACAAACACTCTGTGAGGTGAGTGGGGCTGAGAGACTTCAGAGAAGTGTGACTAGCCCAAGGTCACCCAGCAGCTGCATGTGGAGGAGCGGAAACGCAAACCCGGTTCACCAGATTATGAGTCTACCGCTCTTAACCACTACACCACACTGGCCACTGGAGTTCAATGGAGACACCTTAAAGGACTTTTATACGGGTTCCCTCCTCCCTAGCCCGTGCTACCTGATCAAATTTTAACACAGACATCTTAATAAAAGGCTGATCACAGCTTCAGTCATTAAAAATTATTATAATATAATATAATATAATATAATATAATATAATATAATAATATAATATAATACAATAGTATAGTATAGTATAGTATAGTATAATAATATAATATAATATAATATAATATAATATAATATAATATAATATAATATAATATAATATAATATAATATAATATAATATAATATAATATAATATTCCAATGCCATTAAATACACCTTACTTTAATGTTGCATTTCTTTCATTCTGTATGTAACATATATGGAATATGCAAACCAATCTGAGGTTTTTTTTTTCAATTGAGTGGTGTATAAATTTTATGAACTACTAGTTGAATTCAGCCCATTAATAATGGGCGCTAGCGGCGGCGACGGGGACCCGAGGCACTTCCTTCTCCCCGCCTCAGGCGGCCAAGCCACCACCATGGCGGAGCCGCCTGTTGCCGCTGCCCCGCCGGCAGCCCCGGCGACGGCCGCCCTCCCCGCCGCCGCCACGGGCGGCTGAGGCGGGGAGAAAGAAGGGAGGGGGAGAAGCAGCAGCGCGCGGGGAGCGGCCGCCATTGCGGCTGAAGCGGAGAGGTTCGGAGGCTCGCGAAGCACAAGCGCTTCGCTCGCGCTGCGCTCCAACCTCAGGCTCCTCCTCCTCTCTGCGCTCCAATCTGTGTGTCAGTGGAGCGCATGCGCAGTTGCGATTTCCACTGACACACGGACGGCGGACGCAGGGACACAGGGAGATTATTATAGAGGATGTTTAATGACATAAATGTACACACACACACACACACACACACACACACAAAGTGCCTGTAATACTATTCTTGAACTCCCCCCCTTTTCTTTTACTTAAGTAGGCCTGGGCCTGGTCAGTGCCTGAAGAAAAGATTGCCTGGGAGCTCCCAGATGTTTCTCTCCATTATGCACTACTGCCTTGAGCAGTTGAAGGAAAGTGGAAATAACTGCAAATAAATAAAAAGCAGAAAGCTGCAACTTTTAAGCAATTAATTGATTAATAAATGGAAAAAAGCTTTTAATCAACTAGAAAAGTACGCCTGAATAATGGGGCAGACTTATTTATTTATTTTGTAAAAAAAAAAAAATTATTAAAAAAAAAAAATGAAAGTACTTGTAAAAGCTGCAGGTGGCAAGCACCTACTTAAAATACACATTCCCAGCCCTCCTCCGTCTCTCACACACAAGGGAAAGGTGCCTAATACTACGATGATGTGAATAGTATTCAGTAGCATTATATTGTATAATCCAGGACTACTGGGGAGGAAAACCCTTCCTGGATAGTCACTGCGGAGAGGTTGATTTGTAGCTCACTTTCCCATCCAGCTGTCCGGGCGAAAGACCCTCTTGAATTCTTGGACAAACTCCAAACCTGCGAAATATTAAGATGCCACCAAGGGCAACCTTGGTGGTTGGTTCCTCACGGCCCTTACCTCCTTTCTGTGACTCAATCTCCTTCTTGGCTTGTTCTAGGATGTTCTTGATGGCATCGTCAGAGCCAGTCTCTGGCGTCCTAATCCTCGGCGTAATGCTGCCTGATCAAAGAAGCACAACATTTGAGGCCTGCCACTTGCCTCGTGTTTTGTACCAGCTCAGCTCGTGTTAACGTCAGGGAAGTATTTACCGGCGCCAGTGCTCAGCTATTTTTAGGAGCCCCTGTTGGAAGGAAACGTCTCCTGCCATTAGTTGCATGCCATGACGGGGAAGAGACCAGGAACCCGGCTGATGGGCTCTGCCTTTGAGAGGACATGGCTTGGGGGGGGGGGAGGATGGCAAGGGGCTGAAACGACCAGCCCAGAAGGGGAACTGCTAAGAGGCTGGAGTATGGTACACCTGGATTAATAGATTCAATCTGTATAAATTTGCTTTGGGTTAAAACTACGCTTTAGAGGAAAAGGCACACTATTCTTGTTTTCAGACGGGAGACAGAAATTTTGGCCCTCCCAGAAACACCATCATCCTTGACCACTGGCTGATAGAAGTTGGGAGTATAACAAGACATGGAAGGGCAGAGTTGCCCCACCCCTCCCTCAAAGCCAAATCAAGCCATTCTGAGATAAAGCGAAAATGTAATTGATCACAGGGTGGCGCTGTGGTCTAAACCACTGAGCCTAGGGCTTGCCGATCAAAAGGTGGGTGGTTCGAATCCCTGTGACGGGGTGATCTCCTGTTGCTCAGTCCCAGCTCCTGCCAACCTAGCAGTTCAAAAGCACGTCAAAGTGCAAGTAGATAAATAGGTACCACTCCAGCGGGGAAGGTAAACGGTGTTTCCGTGCACTGCTCTGGTTCACCAGAAGTGGTGAAGGAGGAGGCTTTACCAGACTCATGATGCATGTCTTTACATGGTAGCAGGAAGGATTGTCCTAATATGGTCATAGACCTTTTTGGGAGGGGGAGAGAGTGCTCTGAAGGTATATAAGTCTTGCCTAAACTTATTATTCTTGTTCCTGCCTTTGGATGACCAGGCAGGATCCTTCTGCTCTCCGGAAAGCAGAAATAAACCTTTCTCTTTTGAGCCAAACCTCGATGTTTTTTTCTCCTCTCTCCCTCACTTCAGGAGCAACATTGAACCCGGTATTGTTGCTAATTGTTGCTAAGGCTACAGTGGCTTAGTCATGCTGGCCACATGACCCGGAAGCTGTCTGCGGACAAACGCTGGCTCCATCGGCCTATAGAGCGAGATGAGCGCCGCAACCCTAGAGTCGTCTGCTACTGGACCTAACGGTCAGGGGTACCTTTACCTTTTTATGGTTCACAACATAAAAAATAACCATTGGGGTGGAGAATAGCAGAGCTGGCCCTACCATTAGGAAGAGTGAGGCACCTGCCTCAGGTGGTTGCGTTTGGGTGAGCGTGAAAGGGAAGCAAAGTGTTTTCTAATCTATATTGTATTTTCACTCCCAGGGAGAGACCCTGATGTGGCTTTCTGCCTCAGGTGCCAACATGCGCCTTGATGTGTGGAGAGGAGCACCATTTGTTCCTCTGCCTCAGGGGCCTGTTCCTCACAAGGCCTGGATAGCTATGCCAGAAGCGGCCCTCCCTGCTCCCCTCAGGCCCAAAGAGACCCACGGAAACCGTGTCCACCTGCCAGTCCCCTGCCTAGCCTACTTACCTCTCTGGCGGACCTGGATCGTCCTCAGGGCCAAGACGTTCTGCTCGTCGGAGAGGAACTGCTTCATCTTGATGAACGGCTCCTTCCCCTTGACCGTGAGCTTACGCCAAGGCTTTGGCCTGGCCAGGATCTCACTGACGGAGCCCTGAGAGAGGCCGAGGACGTAATGCCCAAACACGCGCTGGCCAATGTTGTGCTTGAGGAGCTGCTCCTTCACCTGGAAGGCAATTTCGGCTGTGTCCAGCTGCTCCTCATCGGCCGAACCCGAACTGCTGCCTTCCGACTGGTCACTGGGCGGGCTCGCCTCGCTGGCTGGGATGGCTTGGCTGGGGTTGCCCGGCAACGCTGCCACTTTGGCGGAGTAGAAAGCGGAAGGGAAGACTGCCATGCTGCCAGCCTCGTTCTTGTACGCAGGAGGCCCCATCTGTTTCGGGAGGAGGGAGTCCAGTGGGATCCGCTCAGCAGGAAAAGGCGAGAGCGTGAAAGTCCTTGGTACCTCCTGAGCCATGGAGGGGCCCAGCAGCGGCTGGATGAGGGACGGGGAGGTCGAATCTTCCCGGAGCGGATGAGAGAGGTGCTGAGGGGAAAGGTAGGATTGGTCTGTGCCCATGGAGTCCTTCACCGACTCATCCTCCGAGGGATCCTCCTCTAGAGACCAAAGAGGAAGGGAGAGATACACACACCAACTATAGCTTACTCTAAAGCAGGGGCGGAGAACCTATGCCTCCCCCCACAGATGTTGCTGGACTCACAGCTCCCACCATCCCTGTGTTGGGATTCATTCCCCGTGCTGCAGTCATGGGATTGTTTTTACCACATGACAGTGTATGTTTTCATTCCACATAGTGGGAAGTGACGGAGACAGGATGTTTGTATTACTGTGTTCCGTGATGTAGGATGGTTGTCCTTTGTTCTCTCTCTTTGCTGTTTGATGCTGATGAGGAAGGAGCTGAGTCAGAATGCTCAGAGTGTATTATATGTAAATAAAGTTGTTTAGCCAATATCGCTGCGCTGACTGCTAACGCTCTGCTGATCCTGAAGTGTGCTGATGTCTCTGAGGCATCAGTCGCTGTGATGTTCGAGCTGGAGAAAGACTTTGAGTCTCCCGAACGAACGACCAGGAGGGAGAGAACATGCCAGCTGGGCATGTATCTCTGCCAGGTTCCTACTTGCATGTAGGATGCTCCTGACACCCTGACCACCAGCCAGGAGTGGCTGCTGGGTCCCCAGCTCAGCCTTAAAGGTCCCCAATGCCATTTGCTTCCAACCCTCCATGGCGCAATCTGCTTGTTAGGCGTTCTCTGTGGTACTGCAACACTTAACCTGCGTTGCACAGGGGCAGTGGCGGAGCTTCATGCTCTGGCACCGGGGGGCGGAGAGCAGGTGGGGGCGGGGCTGGCACGCATCCTGGGGCTGTGGTGCGTGTCCTGGGGGCGTGGCGCGTCGCCCGCAGGGGCATGACATGCATCCTGGGGGGCGTGGCACCCAGCGCGGGGGGAGGGGGGTAGCCGTGATGGCACCCCACCGGGATCGCGCTGCCGGGGGCGGTGTGCTCCCCCCGCACCCCTCTTCCTCCGCCAGTGCACAAGGGCTCCTCTGCATGCAAGACCTCCTCCACCCCATGAAAGCCCATCAGGGACCTCTGTAGAAATGCGTTTTCATGCACCCCAACCTACCAGTACTGGGTACGAGGCCCGGTTTTTCCAAAAGGAACTTCTGCGACGGGTAGAAGGATTCCTTTCCCAGAAGCAAAACATCACTGGGTTTTGATATGCTCTAAAAATAAAAAAAATAAATTGAATTGAGGGTGGGAAGTTGGGGCAGGGAAGCAAGGCGTCAGGACTGGCAGGATGCTGATGAGTGCGTGCCGGGGTGTAAGGGGGGGGCCTGAAGTCTGATTCAGGAGGGGGGAGCAGTGGGTTGCGGGGATCTGTACCAGCCAGGGGGCAAGAATTAGAGGCACAGGAAGCTTCAGAGCTGGCGGAAGAGGCAGGCCAGACCAGTGAAGGGCTGTGTGCTTCCCCACCCTCGCCAGCACCACTGTCTCCCAGGACCAGGAGAGAACTGAAGTGGGAAGAGCAACGGCAGCCTCCACACAGCCACAGTCTCCAGCTACGTGTGCACAGGAAGGTACATAAATTGGTGTAGGGGGAGCGGTCCCCAGTTGCTGCAACTGCTCCATAGGGTGCAGACCTGGGAATAGCTGCCTAGATGCTACACTGGTGTGCATAAGTCATAGCTGTCAACTTTCGGATTTAAAAATAAGGGATTTTTTCAAGCTTTCGGATTTGAAAATAAGGGATGCCGTGAGGGCGGTGCAATGGCACCAAGTAGCCTCGCCACCCTGCGCTCCAGAGGCTGCGAGCGAACGGGTGAGCGAAAGAGTGAGCGCATAGATGGCAGGCAGGCTGTCTGTCTGGTTGGGCGTGAGGGTCTGGCTGCACAAGGCATGCAAGCTCCTCCCCCAGTCGGTCTCAGACTCCTTATTGGCAGCTGAGCAACGCAGCTGAGGTGCCTCCCTGGCTGGCAGGGAGAGAGAGGAGCTGCTTCCTTTGAAATCCGAGAAATTTAAGGGATATCAACAATCCAGGATAGCAGCGGGAAACGGCATTGGAATAAGGGAGTTTCCCGCAAAAAAAGGGAGGGTTGACAGCTATGGCATAAGTACCCACAGGTATTCACAGCTGTATTATTATTATTATTATTATTATTATTATTATTATACCACCCTATATTCGTAGGTCTCATGGCAGTTCACAGAATAACATCAAATATAAAAACCCAAAATGCATACGCAAAATAAAAACAACAACAACAACAACACAATAATCCCCCCTCCAAAAAAACCCCACATTTTAAAAGGGCATAGGATGCCAATCAAATCAACCAAAGGGCTGGTTAAAAAGAAACGTTTTTGCCTGGCGCCTAAAGGTGTATAATGAAGGCGCCAGGCAAATGTCCCTGGGGAGAGCATTCCACAGATGGGGAGCCACTGCAGAGAAGGTCTTGTTCTCGTGTTGCCAGCCTCTGGAACTCACAAGGAGGAGGTACACGAAGACGGGCCTCAGAAGGTGATCTCAGGGTCCGGGTAGGTTCATGTGGAAAGAGGCGGTCCTTGAGGTACTGCGGTCCTTTAAAGGCTTTATAGGTCAAAACCAGCACTTTGAATCGCTGTAGAAGTGATTGTGCTATCTTTGTCAATAAAGACATAACTCTCTGCCGTGTGCATTCCTGTGACTGGAAAGCGTCCTCGACTCAAGGGTTGAAAAATGCTTCCCATGTGGTCACAGAGTTTGCAAATGTTTGAGCGCTTCTTCCCACTGATTCATGCCATTATTTCCGGGGCACTCTTTGTTGTTGTTTAGTCGTTCAGTCATGTCCGACTCTTCGTGACCCCATGGACCAGAGCACACCAGGCACTCCTGTCTTCCACTGCCTCCTGCAGTTTGGTCAAACTCATGTTAGTGGCTTCGAGAACACTGTCCAACCATCTCACCCTCTGTCGTCCCCTTCTCCTTGTGCCCTCCATCTTTCCCAACATCAGGGTCTTTTCCAGGGAGTCTTGTCTTCTCATGAGGTGGCCAAAGTATTGGAGCCTCAGCTTCAGGCTCTGTCCTTCCAGTGAGCACTCAGGGCTGATTTCCTTAAGAATTGATAGATTTGATCTTCTTGCAGTCCATGAGACTCTCAAGAGTCTCCTCCAGCACCATAATTCAAAAGCATCAATTCTTCAGCGATCAGCCTTCTTGATGGTCCAGCTCTCACTTCCATATATCATTACTGGGAAAACCATAGCTTTAACTATATGGACCTTTGTCGGCAAGGTGATGTCTCTGCTTTTTAAGATGCTGTCTAGGTTTGCCATTGCTTTTCTCCCAAGAAGCAGGCGTCTTCTAATTTCATGACTGCTGTCACCATCTGCAGTGATCATGGAACCCAAGAAAGTAAAATCTCTCACTGCCTCCATTTCTTCCCCTTCTATTTGCCAGGAGGTGATGGGACCAGTGGCCATGATCTTAGTTTTTTTTGATGTTGAGCTTCAGACCATATTTTGCGCTCTCCTCTTTCACCCTCATTAAAAGGGGCACTCTTTAAACAACTACAAACTGGCTGGTCTTCCCCTTCCCCATTTTATCCTCACTGCAGCCATGTGAGGTAGTGTCAGGGATCTGCCTCCCCCTTCCAGTCCAGCCCTGAGTGCTTATAGGGAACAACCACCCATTTTGACGACTGACTCATCAGGGAGTGGGAGCAGCTGTTCCTCGGAAGGGAAGGGGGTGCCAAGGCCCGAGGGATGCAGCGAGAGACCTCGCAGCTCCCAGCAAGCAGGTCCGGGGCAGAGATTACGTAGGAGGAAAAGACGTTTCCGTTTCCCTAAGCTATTCTGCTGGCGGGAAAATCGCCGTGCGCCACTTCCGGATTCTGCTAGTGACTGAGCAGACATGATATGATTAAGCTCTTCACTGTAAATAATGAGCACTGATAAAAGCTACTGAAAGGCAATGACTCGGCCTCCTTATTGAACGACCGATTTGGGGGGGGGAGGCCCTGACAGGTAGGTTAGGCTAAGAGGCAGTGACTGGGCCCCTAAGGTGATATTCATAGCTGAGCAGGGAGATTTGAGCCTTGGTCTCCCAGGTCCAGCGTAACCACGACACCAGGCTGGACCTTCATGCCATGTGCACTTGCCTGGGAAAGGCTGCAGTTAGAGGACGCCAGCTTCATCGCTTTCAAAATGCTGCAAAATAAAGAAAAGGGGGTTGTATAAGTGATGGATTTCCTGGACAGCTTGCAAGCGGATCTCAGCCTCCTGTTCCTCAGTGCAAAGATTGGCTTCCAGGTCTTTCCCCAACCTGGTGCTCTACAGATATTTTGGACTACAGCCCAATCCAGCACATATGAGCTGTGGAGCTTGAAAAACCCCAGGCTCAAATCTCAAAAGGGCTGCATGGTTTATGTTCAGCACAGGGAACCTATTGGCCCACCAGGCCCCCTGTCCATTGTTCACGCTGCCTAGGGCCAACAGGAGTCTATTTTATTTTGTTAATCAAATGCGTTCATCAAAACCCCATAACAGCATCTGCCCTCAAGCTTACAGTCTAAAAGGCCATGACATAATAGGAAAATGGATGGGGAGGAAATAAGGAAACTCCAGGACAGAATTATTTTACGGGCCAGCTGTGGTGCTAAAAGTTGCTGGTCTCACAGCAGCGCCTGCAGAGTGGCCCTGGTTCCCCTCCCCTATCTCAGCAGAAGAGATGCCCAGTCACATCTGGAGCATAGCTGTCAACTTTCGGATTTGAAAATAAGGGATTTTTTCGAACTTTCGGATTTGAAAATAAGGGATGCCGCGAGGGCGGTGCAATGGCACCAAGTAGCCTCGCCACCCTGCGCTCCAGAGGCTGCGCGCGAACGGGTGAGCGAAAGAGCGAGTGCATAGACGGCAGGCAGGCTGTCTGTCTGGTTGGGCGTGAGGGTCTGGCTGCACAAGGCATGTAAGCTCCGCCCCCAGTCGGTCTCAGACTCCTTATTGGCAGCCGAGCAACGCAGCTGAGGAGCCTCCCTGGCCGGCAGGGAGGGAGAGGAGCTGCTTCCTTTGAAATCCAGGAAATTTAAGGGATATCAACAATCCGGGATAGCAGCGGGAAACGGCATTGGAATAAGGGAGTTTCCCGCAAAAAAAGGGAGGGCTGACAGCTATGATCTGGAGGGCCACAAGCTCCCCCATCCTGGGTTCATGCAAACATCTGAACCAAGGCCATGGAATTTGGGGTACAGAGAGAGGCATCATTAGCAGGCCATTAGCAGCGGCCATTAGCAGCAGCAGCCCCTGCCTCAACACTAGACTCACAGTGACGCCTATGCACAGCACTCAGGTGAGACAGGGCTGCTTGCAAGGGCAAGCAGGTGCACAGACCTACAGGCATAGGGATCCAGCTGGCGGGGCTGTGCGTCCCCTGCCTCTCCACCACCATGGTGCCCTCCAAGTAGGCGCTGCTGGTGTCAGGAGCACCAAACACTGCCTGCTGCTGTTTATGATACTCGCCTGGGGTGCGAGACAGTCTGTGTTCAGCTCTCAAACAATCTCAAGGACATCTCTTGCAAATTGCACAGCCTGATTATTTATATCAGCGCGATAGTATGTGGGTGGTGGGTGCACAGAGGGAGAGAGAGAAAGTGCATGAAACAACCCCAGGTTTTCTTTTTTCTTCCAATTATTATTTTTAATAAAGATTTTTACTAATGTAAAATAAACAAGTACAAAAGAAGCACAACTAAAGTTACAAAACTCCTTCACCTGGAAGGCAATTTCGGCTGTGTCCAGCTGCTCCCCCACAACTTGCCCCTTTGAGCTTGTGGGATGACCAAACAGCAAGTTCCTGATCTAAGGACTTTCTTAGGCAGATGCTGGCTGTAGAGATAACTTATTTGGCCCAGAAATAGAAGACACTACAGGATTTTAACCTCTTGTTGTGGACCCTGGCTGTTTGCAGAAGAAGAGAAGAAGAGGAGTTTGGATTTGATATCCCGCTTTATCACTACCCGAAGGAGTCTCAAAGCGGCTAACATTCTCCTTTCCCTTCCTCCCCCACAACAAACACTCTGTGAGGTGAGTGGGGCTGAGAGACTTCAGAGAAGTGGGACTAGCCCAAGGTCACCCAGCAGCTGCATGTGGAGGAGCGGAGACGCGAACCCGGTTCCCCAGATTACGAGTCTACCGCTCCTAACCACTACACCACACTGGCTCTCTGCAGAGAAACTAACTCACATGGGTCTCTAAGGGTAAGGAAGACCTGGAGCATTTCTATGCTGTTTGGTAGGATTTCATTTCTTATGTGTCAAATTCAGGCATGCAAAACTCCTGCTCCCAACCAAAGTGTGAAATTTGGCTTTCGTGATGTATTTACAGCTGCTTTTATTTTCTACGTGATCTGCCCTCTAGTGATCTGCCCTCTATTTATTTGGAAAATACCTCCCTGTACTGTTCCTATGTTTTGTAACTTTGATTATGCACTCCCTCTCTCCCTTCTGCTTCTGAATGCCTGAAAAAGCCTTATAAGCGATGAGAGAGCTGGGGCTGCAGAACCTGCAAGCAGTCCTGCCATGACAAGGGCAGCCTACATCAAGAGGACATGCTTCATGCTGTTGACATCCTTGCTTGGGGCTGTGTCTGCTTGCAACCTCCACCGATACACTGCAGCACCCCGAAACTCTCAGGTTGGGAGGGGGAGCTGGATGTGTTGTCAGTCTTTGCCTGCTCTCGGGGACAAGGCTGAGAAAAGCTCAGCAACCCAACTGTCCCAGGGCAAAACATCCAGGGGTGAAAAGAGCAGTGCCGCAGCCCTGCAGAAGCGAAAGGAGGAAATTGCCTTATTGTGAATCTCATCTCCTGGTAGCCTGAGCATAGCTGTCAACTTTCAGATTTGAAAATAAGGGATTTTTTCAAACTTTCGGATTTGAAAATAAGGGATGCCGCAAGGGCGGTGCAATGGCACCAAGCAGCCTCGCCACCCTGCGCTCCAGAGGCTGCGTGCAAACGGGTGAGCGAAAGAGCGAGCGCATAGACGGCAGGCAGGCTGTCTGTCTGGTTGTGCGTGAGGGTCTGGCTGCACAAGGAGAGATCCAAATCGACGCCGGGTACTGAGGAAATCTGGAACACCCCCAGCAAGCAGCTCTGATGACACACAAAAGTAGGTGGTGAGGATGCACTGCAAGGGATGAAAAGGCCGGTTTTGTGGTTATCATTTTCATGGCATCGCTAATATAAAGAGAGGCTTAGGTTCATAGCTGTCAACTTTCGGATTTGAAAATAAGGGATTTTTTCAAACTTTCGGATTTGAAAATAAGGGATGCCGCAAGGGCGGTGCAATGGCACCAAGTAGCCTCGCCACCCTGCGCTCCAGAGGCTGCGCACGAACAGGTGAGTGAAGGAGCGAGCGCGTAGATGGCAGGCAGGCTGTCTGTCTGTCTGCACAAGGCATGCAAGCTCCGCCCCCAGTCGGTCTCAGACTCCTTATTGGCAGCCGAGCAACGCAGCTGAGGAGCCTCCCTGGCCGGCAGGGAGGGAGAGGAGCTGCTTCCTTTGAAATCCGGGAAATTTAAGGGATATCAACAATCCGGGATAGCAGCGGGAAATGGCATTGGAATAAGGGAGTTTCCCGCAAAAAACAGCATTTGACCCAACACTAAAGCATTGGCTCAAGATTGCAGTATTTGATCTTGGCCAGGGTTTATATCAATACCTGACCAATGAGGAATATGTCACAGAATCACACAATCACAGAGTTGGAAGAGACCACAAGGGCCATCCAGTCCAACCCCCTGCAATTGGCAGAAAACCATGGCTAGAAAAGCCACCGCTATTGGCCTATCACCCCCACAACTCTACTGCCTGGGCTATGAAGGTGCCCTAAAGATTTTAAAGCAAAGACTTTGGGATAATACACACAGCGACTTGCGACATCGATCACACACAGTCTGTAGTCCGTTGGCAGTAGGAGTACAATATGGGCATGTTTTTAAGTTAACATCTTACATTAAAAACCTGACTGTACCAAATTACCAAAGGCTATTTACAAAAGCCAGACTAAACGTTGTTCCCTCTGCAATGTTGGAGGGCAGGATGAGAGGAGTTCCCTACCAGGAAAGACTGTGCTCTACTATACAATAAAACATATTTTGCTGCACTGTGTGAAATTCTAGCAAGCCAGGGCTGAACTGATTTTACCCTTCCTAGTTTTCGCTCTCAGGAAAATCAGAGGATCACTATGTCAGGTTCCTATTGGAAGACCGGACAAATGCCAGAACATTAGCAGTGGCGAAGTTTCTATCGGTGGTTGCAAGAACCAATGAACCCTATTTCAAGTCTGAACAAAATGCTTGTGTAACCTGAAGGCAGGCTGTCCAAATTGGGTATTGCTTTGTAACGAAGTGCTGGGTCTATGGACCGTAATAAATATTGTTGTTGTTGACCCAACACAGCACCCAGAGGAGGCCCAGGATCCTCACCCAGAGACGGGGATCCTACCTCAGTTCCGTCTTGATTTCCTCATAATCTGACTGGGCCCGCAGCTTTTCTTCCAACTTCTAAAAGAAAAAAATATATATAAACGAAGGGTTCAAAATCAGATATGGGTGTTTGCAGCCTAAAGCTAGCCTGGGTGATCCAGCCAGGGATTAGACCGCTAGGCAGAGTGCGCCAGCCACCTCAAGCGGCAGAGACGCAGGGACTGGAGCGGGCAATGTTGAAATAACATTAAACTGCTAGTATAGTTGGCTTCTGCACATAGAAGAGGGAGATGCCGTCTCTTTCTTTGCCTCGGGCAGCACAATATCTTAGGCCAGTCTGAAATCCAGCAGATTATTAGCCATGTTCAAGACGTAATTTAGATCTTCGCCCCCACAACCTTATCCTCAACTGAACTGGAGCTCAAATACCGGTACCTCGATTTTCGAATGTAGAGAAGAAGAAGAGTTTTGGATTTGATATCCCGCTTTATCACTACCCGGAGGAGTCTCAAAGCGGCTAACATTCTCCTTCCCCTTCCTCCCCCACAACAAACACTCTGTGAGGTGAGTGGGGCTGAGACACTTCAGAGAAGTGTGACTAGCCCAAGGTCAGCCAGCAGCTGCATGTGGAGGAGCGGAGACCCGATCCCAGTTCCCCAGATTACGAGTCCACCGCTCTTAGCCACCATACTGGCTCTCTGTCATACCTCAGGTTACAGTCATACCTCAGGTTACAGACGCTTCGGGATGCAGGTTTTCGGGTTGCGCACCACGCTGAACCCGGAAGTACCGGAACGGGTTACTTCCAGGTTTCGGCGCTCGCGCATGCGCAGAAGCACTAAATTGTGCTTTGCGCATGTGCCGAATCGCAACCCGCGTGTGCCCAGACATGGCGCTGCGGGTTGCGAACGCTGCGGGTTGTGAACGTGCCTCCCGCACGGATCACGTTCGCAACCCGAGCGTCCACTGTAATCTGTTCTGGAAGACTGTTCGACTTCTGAAATGTTCAAAAACTGAAAACTCAACAGCCGACAGCTAGGCCCCAGGATCTTGCACTCAGCGGACGCCACCGTGGCATGTTTGAAAAAAGAAACATTTACAGTGTCCGTAAACTGAAATGTTCATCAATGGAGACGTTCGAAAACCGAGGTACCACTGTACGTGTAATGGTACAGGGACACAATCACACACACAAGTGTCTGTGCCCGTTTGCTCCACTCACCAATCCTCCCGCCATTCCCCCCCACATGAACCTCCAAAACTTCCCCTTCGCACCCCATGCAACTACTAAGCTCGCTTTCCCTGGTCTCTTGGATTTTTCTGCATGCAAATACAGGGTTGTGATGCAGCAGGACAAATCCTCCCGTGGTGGTTGTGAGACAACAGCCATACATTTTTATGTACGCAGTATGTGAAATATATGCATACATATCTCGTTATGAACCTTGGGTCAGGTCCACTTGAATTCATACTGGGCGCATACCCATTGAAACCAGGGGAACTATGTTAGTCATGTGCACTAATTTCAACGGGTCTACTCTCAGTATATTATTGCTACCATTTGTTATACCGGTATTTTCAGTCGCTTTTCTCATGCAAGCAACCCAAAGCGACTTATAGGAATAGTAAAAAACAAAACTATTTAATGGATACAGCTACTTATTCTAGATTAACTTCATCAATGAATAATGAGGTCAGATTCAAATAAGTGAACAAAATCCTTCTGATTCTTAAAAAAAGCAATCTTTATGCAGATGGGGTGGGTTGTGAAGGGTGGGGTGGGTCTCAATCCATCCACCCTCTGCCCCCCCCCCAACACAACAAGAGTCTGCAGGGGAGGCCTTGAGCTCAACTCTCCCTTCTGCATCACGAACCTCTATAGCATCATTCTTGGCTGCCACCTGTCGCTCCAGGTCTGCAATCTG
This sequence comes from Darevskia mixta, assembly GCA_034641385.1. Lineage (NCBI taxonomy): Eukaryota > Metazoa > Chordata > Lepidosauria > Squamata > Lacertidae > Darevskia > Darevskia mixta. The sequence goes on along the minus strand of JAWWNH010000025.1, from coordinate 4,756,368 downwards.
GTTGGCCGAAGACTCTTCTAGCTCCTGCAGGGAGTTTTGCAAATGCTGGATCTCCTTGAGAAGGCGGAGGATCTCCCGGTCCTTGGAAGCCAGCGCTGCCTCCAGCCGGGGCCCTGGGCACAGGGAGTAATTCACTTTGTCCTGCAAAAGACGAGGAGGTTCACAGGGAAAACCCAAACCCCACGGAGCTCTTTAGTTTTTCTTTTCTTTTTTAAAAAGGAAGAAGAGGAGTTTGGATTTGATATCCCGCTTTATCACTACCCGAAGGAGTCTCAAAGCGGCTCACATTCTCCTTTCCTTTCCTCCCCCACAACAAACACTCTGTGAGGTGAGTGGGGCTGAGAGACTTCAAAGAAGTGTGACTAGCCCAAGATCACCCAGCAGCTGCATGTGGAGGAGAGGAGACGCGAACCAGGTTCCCCAGATTACGAGACTACCGCTCTTAACCACTACACCACACTTCTTGGCGGGTGCCTCCCAACAAAATTACAGCAGGATTTTTTTTGGGGGGGGGGATTTGGAAGTCTCTCAAGGGCCACATTCTCCCAGGGGCAATCTGCCAGGGGCCACATGCTAGCAGTGGGAAGTTTTTGTGATGCACAAAAACCGTTTTGGGAGGCCGATGAAAGTGTGTGTGTGTGTGTGTGTGTGTGTGTGTGTGTGTTTGTATCTGCTATAGTTTTTGGAAAGCGTTTGTCAGCCTGCCCTCTGTGGGTTCAAACGTCTCTTGAGATATCATTGCCTAATTTGGCTGGATGGTTCCTGAGCTGAGGGAGCCAGTTCTCATCTACGTTTGGAAGCCATTTTGAATAAAGATGGAGGACTGAAGCATCCCAGACTTTGAAGAGGGCCTCCAAAGTTCAGCCTCATTAGGCCAATGCAAATATAGAGGCAAATTGGGGTCCCCGTGGAGCCATTCCTGCTTAGAGGAGGGTCCTGTTGGGGGGCTTCCACTGGTAATTGAAGTTCATTGGTTCTGCTTTGTTGTCCTTTCAGGGGCAGCAGGCCAGTTTCCTGGAGGACTGACCAATCGAGAGGCTCTACACTTCCTGCCAACGGCAGGGGCCAATGCTGCATGCCTCTGGGGCCTGGGCACACAAAATCCCTACTCACTCACTAGGCAAAGCCCCAAGCCTTGGGCTGCTGAGGTTGCTGGTTCAAGACTGCAAACTCTCAATTTGGAGAATCTCTCGAAATATTTATCAAGGGATTTGGGGCAACAAAACTGGGTCAATTCGCTTAGGCAAGCCTGCCTCCCACCCAAAAAAGTGGTCTTGGATTACAACTCCCATCATGCCCCAGTCAGCATGATGGAAGTTGTAGTCCCAAACTTCAGGAGGGTGCAAGGTTGGGGAAGGCTGACCATAGGCCTCGTGACATAGGCTGAGGCCCAGTGGAGGTCTCCTCCTTGTCCTCACCCCGCTGGATCCTTGGGGAGAGCAGCAAGCCAGGCGAAGAGAGCTGTTTACAGAGGCAAGTTGCTCCCGCAGGCTCTCCACCTCCCTCTGGGCAGCCTCGGCTCTCTGCAAGGAAAGAGAAGCAGAAAAGTTTGGATTTGATAACCCACTTTATCACTACCCGAAGGAGTCTCAAAGAGTCTCCTTTCCCTTTGTCCCCCACAACAAACACTCTGTGAGATGAGTGAGGCTGAGAGACTTCAGAGAAGTGGGACTAGCCCAAGGTCACCCAGCAGCTGCATGTGGAGGAGCGGAGACGCGAACCCGGTCCCCCAGATTACGAGTCCACCGCTCTTAACCACTACACCACACTGGCAGCGGTTAGTGCATCTGCCAAGGACAGCAATGGCAGGGGGCCACTTGCGCTTCCCAGCAAAGCCCAAAGCCCTTCCCTCATCCCTCCCCATGGTTACCTGGTTGGCTTTTTCAAGGTTCGTCATAATCATGGCCACTTCATCTGTCCTGCGGTAGCAAAGCAAAGGCAATCAGTTATACAACATGTAGGGACAAGTACAGAGCTTGGACGGGAGATTGCTTTACTTTACACTGACACCTGGGGTGCTTATGGATGCAGGGATAAGACCAGCGGGAGGGCTGGATCTGGATCCGAGGCAATATTATCGTCAAGGCTCTGGTAGCCCCGCCTGCGTTTCACCATGGGATGGCAAAAAGAAAAGAAAAAGGAAGCTGTGGTTTTGCTTGCAAGGAAAATAAATATATCATAGAACAGACTCCATTCTCTAAACATTGCATCTTGAGTGTGTTTGCGTGCGATGTGTAAATGTACCAATTTTCATACAACGGACATGTTCTCCAGTGGCAATACGGCTTCCCCGATTGATGATGCCACCTTCATTTTATTTATTTCGTAAAATTTACACATCGCTTGGTTGTTTTAAAAGGCAGTTTACAAAAGGTCTCGACTGCTCCGGTGACAAAACTCACCCCATAGCCTCTCTTACAGCCCCAAGTACATTTGGTTAATGCTACATGGTAAGGGATGCGGGAGGCGCTGTGGTCTAAACCACTGAGCCTAAGGCTTGCCGATGAGAAGGTCGGCGGTTCGAATCCCTGCGACGGGGTGAGCTCCCGTTGCTCGGTCCCTGCTCCTGCCAACCTAGCAGTTTGAAAGCACGTCAAAGTGCAAGTAGATAAATAGGTAAACGGCGGGAAGGTAAACGGCGTTTCCGTGCGCTGCTCTGGTTCGCCAGAAGCGGCTTAGTCATGCTGGCCACATGACCCGGAAGCTGTACGCCGGCTCCCTCGGCCAATAAAGCGAGATGAGCGCCGCACCCCCAGATTCGTCCGTGACTGGACCTAACTGTCAGGGGTCCCTTTACCTTTACATGGTAAGGGGAGGGGAGAACTTGCTGCAGAATCTCTAAAAGGATGAAGCCTCTCTCTCTCCCCCCCCCCCCCACAAAAGGGATGTGGATGCCAAATTCTGCCCCCACCTCATCCTTCCTCATTCAACATGTAGCAGCTAAAATCTTGATCAAAGGCAATGTTTTTTACCACCTCGCCCTAAGCAAACAGTCGCACACGGCATGATCAAAGAACATCTGGTTGGGCATGATAGGAGCAAGCGCTCCAAGTCTGTTGCATAATCGGAACGAGAAATGTTTGTGGGAGATGCATCTGAACGGCCGGCTGGCCAGGAGAACGCTGGAAGAGGAGTGGAAGAGGAGAACGCTGGAAGAGGAGTGGGAAGGGGACACACCACCCATTTCTGGCTGCCTTTCGAAGATGGTGCTTGCCAGAAAAAGGAGGCTGGGAAACAGCACTCCTGCTTGGACTACTGCAATGCGCTCTACGTGGGGCTACCTTTGAAGGTGACCCGGAAACTGCAATTAATCCAGAATGCGGCAGCTAGACTGGTGACTGGGAGTGGCCGCCGGGACCACATAACACCGGTCCTGAGAGATCTACATTGGCTCCCAGTATGTTTCTGAGCACAATTCAAAGTGTTGGTGCTGACCTTTAAAGCCCTAAACGGCCTCGGTCCTGTATACCTGAAGGAGCGTCTCCACCCCCACCGTTCAGCCCGGACACTGAGATCCAGCGCCGAGAAGATCACTGCGAGAAACAAAGCTACAGGGAACCAGGCAGAGGGCCTTCTCGGTAGTGGTGCCCGCCCTGTGGAATGCCCTCCCATCAGAGGTCAAGGGGGTCAACAACTACATGACCAACACTTTGAATTGTGCTCGGAAACGTGCTGGGAGCCAATGTAGATCTCTCAGGACCGGTGTTATGTGGTCCCAGCGGCCAATCCCAGTCACCAGTCTAGCTGCCGCATTCTGGATTAATTGCAGTTTCCGGGTAACCTTCAAAGGTAGCCCCACGTAGAGCTTACTGGTTAGTTTTTCTAGTAGGGCTGTTTCCCATACTATTTGGTACCATTGGTCCATGCTTACTCCTGACAGGTCTCTCCAGTGTCTGGTTATGGTGTTTCTGGCTGCTGAGAGTAGATGGGTTATGAGTTCTTTGTGGTCCTCTTTAGGTGGAAAAGCAGCCGAGAAATGCATTAGTGCAAATAAACGACTAAATAAATGTTACTGAGTGAAACAAGCAGAGGGACTTACTTTGAAGCTGCTTCTTCATCGTATTTACACCGCAAGTCGACCAGCTCTGTCTGGGTTGCCTTCAGTGCTGATTAGCAAGGGAGGAAAAAAACAACAGAAGCAGAGGATCAAAAACACCCTTCCACTGGAATCTGATAGATCATATTTGCTATGGGCAGCAAGAGAGAGATATGACCTGAAGCCTTTTTCAAGAATATTACTCTGCAGTAGCAATTTGGATGTGGCAAGCATCGCAGGGAAGGAGACTTTAGCAAAATACTAGGACAGACGTCGCCAACCTGGTGCCCACCCAAATGTTTTGAACTACAACTCCCATCAGTTGCAGCCAGCTTTTTTCTTTATCTGTGCAAATATGAATTTTTTTGCAGGTTTAACTGGCTGATGTAATAGCCTAAAACTCCCGTGACTCATCAACCACGCTTGATTTAAACTGGGCAGCGGCCCCGTTATCTATCGATAAAAGGCAAACAAACATCCTGCGGTGCTTCGCAGAGTATTAGCAGCAAAATGAAGGATCCCTGTCTTGAGCTTACAATGCTGTCGTTTAACACCTGCCTATTTTATTTGAGGCTCCAAGACTTTGGCCACCTCATGAGAAGAGAAGATTCCCTGGGAAAGACCCTGATGTTGGGAAAGATGGAGGGCACAAGGAGAAGGGGACGACAGAGGATGAGATGGTTGGACAGTGTTCTCGAAGCTACCAACATGAGTTTGGCCAAACTGCGAGAGGCAGTGAAGGATAGGCATGCCTGGCGTGCTCTGGTCCATGGGGTCACCAAGAGTCGGACACGACTGAACAACAACAAATTTTATTTATTTATTTTCATAAATATACGGTATATACCGCTTGATTGTAAGAAAAAAATCTGAAAGCGGTTTGAAAAAGAAGAAGAAGAAGCAAGGAAATTGTAAATAAATAAAAAAACAGTTAACCACAGCTATTTTAAAACATTCAAAACATAATAATTAAAATCAGCAACAAACGAAAAACAGATTAAGATACGTGTAAAAACATTCTGCAAACCTGGATCAGCTTTCCTAAACAAAAATGTTTTGAGCAGGGGCCAAAAAGAGTACAGCGAAGGAGCCTGCCTGGTGTCAATAGGCAGGGAGTTCCGAAGTGTAGGTGCTGCCAGACTAAAACATTTGGGTTCTTAGAAATGCAGAATGGGGCGCTGGGGACATGGCTAATCCTGCAGACTGAAGTGGTTGAGTGGGAGTAGGTTGGGTAAGACCAGGGGTCAGCAAACTTTTTCAGCAGGGGGCCGGTCCACTGTCTCTCAGACCTTGTGGGGGCCCAGACTATATTTTGAAAAAAAATACCGTTTCCCCTATTTTAAGACGTAGTCATCAAATAAGCCATAGCAGGATTTTTTCGCATTTGCGAAATATAAGCCGTACCCTGAAAATAAGCCATAGTGATAGGCGCCGTTCTGGAGGGTGCCAAGGAAAAGGCGGGGTGGGGCGTCCAGTCCCGCCACCAAAACCAGTCAGCCCCAGAAGCAGCGCTCAGGAACTCTGCAGAGCAGAGGGGCAGCGGGCGTGACAAAGGCACTCCAAAGGTCTCTTCGCCCGCCCGCCCGCTCGTCCAACTCCGCTCAACGCAAAGTGCACAGGGCGGCCGCCGTGGCGGAGAGAGCAGGCTTTCCCTGCTCGCCGCCACAACGAAATCCCCTGAGCCGCCCCGCGCGTCGCCCAAGAGGCCCCTTGGAAAACAAGGCTTCTGTCGAGTTTCAAGGAGGGAAGGCGGCGGAGGAGCAGGAGAGAGCGCCCAGCGAAAGCGGGTCTCTCTGGTGCCCGTTTCCTCAAAGCTCAGCTTGGATTCTCCCCCCGCTGCCAGGAAGCAAACAAAGAGCTCTGCGCCCGTCCCATCCTTCGTAGCCCCAGAACTCGAGCGTGGCCTTGCCAAGGCGTGCTTACGTAATAAAAAATAAGACATGAGGCTTCAAAGCCAGGCTCAGCCTCTGGGTGGCCTTAGGGCCAGTCACCTCTCAGCCTAACCTACCTCACAGGCTTGTTGTGAGGATAAAATGGGAAGGAGGAGAACCACATACGCCATCTTGAGATATATGGAGTAAATATTTGGGGGGGGGGTTATAAATGTCATAATAAACACATAAATTAGAGGCAGCAAGAGGAAATCTCTGCAGTCATTTGAAACAAAAGGAGACATTTAGAAAGCCTACAGTTGTTGTGGGTTAAACCACAGAGCCTAGGGCTTGCCGATCAGATGGCTGGCGGTTCGAATCCCCGCGATGGGGTGAGCTCCCGTTGCTCGATCCCTGCTCCTGCCAACCTAGCAGTTCGAAAGCACGTCAAAGTGCAAGTAGATAAATAGGTACCGCTCCGGCGGGAAACGGTGTTTCCGTGCGCTGCTCTGGTTCGCCAGAAGCGGCTTAGTCATGCTGGCCACATGACCCGGAAGCTGTACGCCGGCTCCCTCGGCCAATAAAGCGAGATGAGCGCCACAACCCCAGAGTCGTCCGCGACTGGACCTAATGGTCAGGGGTCCCTTTACCTTTACAGTTGGAAAAAGAAAACTGCCTTCAGTTGAGAGGTGCTTGTATGTGTGGGTTCCCCACTGAGCCTCACAGATGCACGAATCCACAGAGGGTTATAGGTGAAGCTAGAGCATTCTGATCACGAAAGAGCTACCTGAATGGAGCACTTTGATCTTCTCTTCTGCTTCCCCCAGCCGAGCGGCCAAAGTGATCTGTGCTTCCTGCAGGCCCCTGAAATGAGACAGATGTCAACTGGCCCCTCTTGAGCTCATAAGGCAGTCAAATCCCAGCCTGGAATAAAATTGCCACCTCTCTAGCCAGTCAGCAAGTTTGAACTGGGGTAAGAGACAGGCTGACTGAGGAGGCCCCTGGCATAGCTGTCAACCCTCCCTTATTTTGGCGGGAAACTCCCTTATTCCAATGCCGTTTCCCGCTGCTATCCCGGATTGTTGATATCCCTTAAATTTCCCGGATTTCAAAGGAAGCAGCTCCTCTCCCTCCCTGCCGGCCAGGGAGGCTCCTCAGCTGCGTTGCTCGGCTGCCAATAAGGAGTCTGAGACCGACTGGGGGCGGAGCTTGCATGCCTTGTGCAGCCAGACCCTCACGCCCAACCAGACAGCCAGCCTGCCTGCCGTCTACGCGCTCGCTCTTTCGCTCACCCGTTCGCGCACAGCCTCTGGAGCGCAGGGTGGCGAGGCTACTTGGTGCCATTGCACCACCCTCGCGGCATCCCTTATTTTCAAATCCGAAAGTTGACAGCTATGGCCCCTGGACGTTGTTTTTATTGCACATTTTTGATGGCTTGTGTTCTTGATGCTATTGGGGAGGTTATACGTGAACCCATTTTCATTTTGAGCCTGCAAAAGTTCTGGGGCAGCCAAAGTGCTTCCCTTCTGATCCGTGAGCATCAACCTCCTGCTGAAATCCCAAAACCTTTAAAAACATGAATGCTCTGCTTAATTTTTGTCCTGCTTTCATTGTGCTACAGACCCTCTGGACAGCATCGCAGAACAAGCTGAAGGAGAATGAATCGGCCTCTAATCCACTATTAGCTGTGCTAGGAATGTGTTGCAGAAAGTAAAACACCAGTCAGGAGAAGTCCTGAAAAAGCAACAAAAGTGTGAACGGGGAGATCCTGGACTCTCTACATCCCGAGTAGTAATGAGACCTAATTCCTTTAAAAAGAACAGCTGGGCACTTTCGCAAAAAGAGCCTTCTGAAAAAGTTCCTGGCCTGCTTGGTGCTGTTTTTAATCACACATTTTGTGTGGATGACAGCCGGAGTGTGTTTTAAATTCCTGCATGAATGGATTCCAGATTTTTCTAATAATTTCTCCCCTCGTTACTGATAATAATAATAATAATAATAATAATTTATTATTTATACCCTGCCCATCTGGCTGGGTTTCCACAGCCACTGGGCGGCTCCCAATCAAGTGTTAAAAACAACACAGCATTAAATATTAAAAACTTCCCTAAACAGGGCTGCCTTCAGATGCCTTTTAAAAATAGGATAGCTGCTTATTGCCTTGACATCTGCTGGGAGGGCGTTCTACAGGGCGGGCGCCACTACCGAGAAGGCCCTCTGCCTGGTTCCCTGTAACTTGGCTTCTCGCAGTGAGGGAACCGCCAGAAGGCCCTCGGCGCTGGACCTCAGTGTGCGGGCTGAACGATGGGGGTGGAGATGCTCCTTCAGATATACTTGACCAAGGCCATTTAGGGCTTTAAAGGTCAGCACCAACACTTTGAATTGTGCTCGGAAACGTACTGGGAGCCAATGTAGGTCTTTCAAGACTGGTGTTATGTGGTTCCGGCGGCCGCTCCCAGTCACCAGTCTAGCTGCCGCATTCTGGATTAATTGCAGATTCCAGCAAAGAGGAGCATTTGTGTTTAAAACGCATAGGGGAAAATCTACCGGTAGTGTTTTACCAATAAATGCAATGGGCTGTGGGGGGAGAAACTTGGAGAGGCGACCAGCCTCTTTCTCTGTGGTGGCTCTGTGGGAGGCAGAATAAGTGGCCGGAGGGCACCCCCCAACCGTTCCACATTCTACAAAAAGCACCACATAGAGTGGCACAAGACCCCTCCCCTCCTCACAAGCCCCTCTGGTATGCACAGAGGACTTGCAGGGGCAGGGTGTGTGTAGGGATATTTTCTCTACAAAAAGGAAAGGAGTAGCATGCCAGGGTTTGTGGATCCCTCTCCTCAACTCTCCTCTCCTCCCAATTCCTGATTCTGAAACGTGTGTTTGATCTCTATCCCATGGAAGAGAAGGATCAATTTATTTCACAGAATCAATGCCAGGCTTGATTGTCAAAAACAAAACAGTTTTGCAGTTTGCAAAAAGAATAAAACAATAAAGTGATCAGTAAAAATGTATTTAAACATTCAAATAATAATTAAAATAAGCAATAAGCTAAAACCAAATTAAAACACACGCCAGCATTCTACGTATCTGGCAAGCCTAAACAAATATGGCTTTAAGCAGGGGCCGAAAAGAGTACAGCCAAGGCACCTGCCTGATGTCAATAGGCAGGGAGTTCCAAAGTTTGGGTGCTGCCAGACTAAAATATCGAGTTCTTATAGACGTGGAACAAGTATTATGCGGCACCTGTGGCAGGGCCAGTTCTGCCAACAGAAGTGGTTCAGTGGGCATTTATGGGGTAAAGTGATCTCTCAGGTGAACCTGTCTCAAGTTGTTAAGAGCATGGGACAATAGCAACACCTTGACCTTGTATGTAAGGTGTTGAGGGTCTCACTCCTGTCAGCAATTGGGCTGCAGCGTTCTGCACCAACGGCAGCTTCCCAATCAAGGGCAAGGGGAGCCCCACACAGAGCGCACTGCAGCAAGCTTTCTTCCTTCAGATGTCAGCACCCACTCCCAGCCACAACAAAAAAAACAACCACAAAAAACTACTCACGTACTTTTGCTTCTCAACTTCATTTCTATGGAGCGAGTTTTCCGCAAGGAGTGCTTTGCTGTTGATGCTGGCGAGCCTGGGCCCCTCTGAAGCAGCCAGGCCGGCCGGAGGTGTCCCCTCCCGTTGCTCTGGGGGTGTAAAAACCAGGCCCATTAGCACGATAGGGAAGGGCGAGAAGTGGTGGAGAAGCCTTCAGAGGCCATGGTATCCATTGCAATTTGGAGTCCTGGCAGGGCCAATTCTGAGAGCAGCCCTGGTTCTTGCCAAAGTGGGCAGCTTCTTGGCTTGGTTGCCTCTGCTAATGGCCTCCTTCAGCAAGGCAAGGCTGATGGGCAGAGCGAGAGAAGACTCTGCTCATGCCAGGCCCAAGTGGGGGCATATCCTCTCTGCGCTTCCTGCAGCTTCGTGTGCAAATGAAGGGGATGGAGTCTCCTTTCTCGCTGCTCGACAGCACCGGCTATTAATGTTCATAATTTACAGAGGCAGAAAGTCCTCTGGCCTGAGGATGGGGACAGACGCTCATAGCTGTCAACCCTCCCTTTTTTTGGCGGGAAACTCCCTTATTCCAATGCCGTTTCCCGCTGCTATCCTGGATTGTTGATATCCCTTAAATTTCCCGGATTTCAAAGGAAGCAGCTCCTCTCCCTCCCTGCCGGCCAGGGAGGCTCCTCAGCTGCGTTGCTCGGCTGCCAATAAGGAGTCTGAGACCGACTGGGGGCGGAGCTTGCATGCCTTGTGCAGCCAGACCCTCATGCCCAACCAGACAGCCAGCCTGCCTGCCGTCTATGCGCTCGCTCTTTTGCTCACCCGTTCGCGTGCAGCCTCTGGAGCGCAGGGTGGCGAGGCTACTTGGTGCCATTGCACCGCCCTCGTGGCATCCCTTATTTTCAAATCCGAAAGTTTGGGGAAAATCCCTTATTTTCAAATCCAAAAGTTGACAGCTATGCAGAAGTTTGCATTTAGCCCCCAAATACTCCCTGGGAAGTTTGCTTCCACTTGCCACAGACTGCCATGGCACACTAAAAAAATAAGTGAGATTAAAAACAGAATTTGTACTTCAAGAACAGCAGAGCTCTGTGTTCTTTATGCACAACATGAAAGCATACAACGGGCGATTCAGAAACTCTCCATACTCCTGCAAAAAGAGCCTGTAGAACTGTCAGATTGGCTGCCCTCTAAGTGAGACTTCTCAGCTGGGGCTGATGGGAGTTGTAGTCAAAGAGGGTCATGCTGGCAGGGGCTGATGGGAGTTGCAGTCGAAATTGGCAACCAGTGCGGGTCTCTGAGCACAGGTGTCTCAACTCAACTCATTTTATTTCGGCTTTAAGCCCATAGACATAACAACCAAAAACAGAAACAGCACAGTCTGGTTTACAATTGCTAACAGTAAAATAGATTACAAGGGATACTCAATTGAATAAAATATGATAAAAATTAAATTAAAATTTCAAGCTGTATATAACAATCCATTGCGTTTCTTAAGTGTCAGAACTGATGTCAGAAATTTTGCCATATGTAGGGTTACAATCGAGTCTGAATCTTGCAACAGAAGAGCAAGGTAAGACTCTTCCAAATACCCCGGTAATTTTTGAGTTAATGGAAGTAATAGAGCGTTTCGGGCGGCAGAATACAAGGGGCAGACAAACACTATGTGATGAAGAGATTCAATCGAACAGTTATCACAGGCACATAAGACCGAAACTTGGCCCCTAGAAAATCTATGAGAAAGGACGTTTGAGGGGAAGACATTAAAACGTGCTTTAATAAAAGCGAAACGATGACTAGCAATAGAAAGAGTTGATAGATAGGCTGGTACTTGAAGTGGGGGTACAATGCCCAGGTGTTATATGCCCTCTTGTAGGAATAAAATGTTTACTATTTGTACCATATAAATGTGTGTGTGTGTGTGTGTGTGTGTGTGTGTGTGCACACGTAGAAGCAGAACCCTGCATGTCGAAAGTTGATAAAGGCAATAAAAAGAAAAACTAAAGACACTAGGACACTGAAGGCAATCAGCCCCCACCCCCCAGCTGTGCACTTTCAAGCATATAATCGCAAGCATAAGGACTAGAAACTTGGCTGTTTCCCCACTAAATGAGAGCTGGGATTCCAGGGGGCTAAATTCCATGGCTTTCCCCTGCATCCCGTGTATCTGCAGCAGTTGCACAGGCCCTTGTCCTCGCTCCATCCTATCCTACTGCTTGGTACAAACGGCTTTGCTGAATCCTAAGGGGCTTGTTGGACCTGGTACCTTTTGCACAAAGGAGCTCCGAGTTCTTCTTCTGCAGCCTGTTCAGCTCCTTCAAAGGTGGGTTCTCAGGACCAAGGCAGTGCAGCTGCTGGCGCCGGTCTTCGAGGCTCCGCGCCGTCTCGAGGGCCGGTACAGGATCTAGACAAAGGGCAGAAGATGAACAGAGGTAGCACCAGCACCAACGAAGTCGACCCGGAGAGGAGGCCACTCTGGCAAGGCAAGATGGCGCCCATCTCTGAATTTTATTTCCTCATTTCTGGGGCCAGCTCCACACCTGAAGAGAGCCTTGGAAAATTCCCCCTTCTTGGTGGGACCTAACCTGCAGGCAACAATGGGAGGCTGTGAGCTTCCATTTTAAATCTCCCACAATCCCCTTGGGCGTAGCAGCACCCTGAGGCATCGTGGGCAATTCAAATGATGGCTTGCAGACGCAGGGCAGGCAGGCTAGTCAGCTCCCCAAGGGCCCCATGTGCTGATGGCCATAGCTGTCAACTTTCGGATTTGAAAATAAGGGATTGTTTTCAAACTTTCGGATTTGAAAATAAGGGATGCCGCGAGGGCGGTGCAATGGCACCAAGTAGCCTCGCCACCCTGCGCTCCAGAGGCTGCGTGAGAACAGGTGAGCGAAAGAGCGAGCACATAGACGGCAGGCAGGCTGTCTGTCTGGTTGGGCATGAGGGTCTGGCTGTACAAGGCATGCAAGCTCCGCCCCCAGTTGGTCTCAGACTCCTTATTGGCAGCCGAGCAACGAAGCTGAGGAGCCTCCCTGGCCGACAGGGAGGGAGAGGAGCTGCTTCCTTTGAAATCCGGGAAATTTAATGGATATCAACAATCCGGGATAGCAGCGGGAAACGGCATTGGAATAAGGGAGTTTCCCGCCCAAAAAAGGGAGGGTTGACAGCTATGCTGATGGCACACTGAGTCATTTGCACCCTAAGGAGGTCTTTGAGCAAACAATTCAGCAACCATTTAAAAAACCCACAGCCATTAGAGCAGAGTAACAGCCACAGAGAAAGAAGCAGAAGGTTGCGAGGCAGCGGAGGGGATGCTCCTGGCACAATTTAAAACAACAACAGTTTTATCTGCTTACCACATTCCCTGTAGACTTTAAAATGCCACGGCAGACTTAATGCACCATTGCCAATCATTCTGCCTTTTTAAATAATAATAATAATAATAATAATAATAATAATAATAATAATTGGGGGGTACCCCCATGCATTCTGATGAAGCCCAAGCACTTGCCACAGAGACCTTGAGCATCTCCAAAGCGTCCTGGTTCTCATCTCAAGGGGACACACTCTGCAAATCTGCCTCTTTTGGTCATTGGCTGCTTCATGTGAATTAAAGCTTAAGTTATGCCAGTACCAGAAACGAAGTGGTCAACTTCATTCCGGAACTGGAACGCAAGTGGGGGCTCACAGAGCTGAACCCCTCCTCTCCCGCTCAAAGATTTTCCCCAAGGAGAAAACTAAAATGTCGAGGAAAAAGGTTTGAGTTACTTTTCAGAATGTGGGGATATGGTTGGAGGTAGCATTCAATCCTGTTATCCCCCTCCCTCACTGCCCATAATAAATTTTTCTGCTTTCTATGTTGTTTGATCTTGAGAGATTTTACTTTCTTGGGTTCCATGATCACTGCAGATGGTGACAGCAGTCATGAAATTAGAAGACGCCTGCTTCTTGGGAGAAAAGCAATGACAAGCCTAGACAGCATCTTAAAAAGCAGAGACATCACCTTGCCGACAAAGGTCCGTATAGTTAAAGCTATGGTTTTCCCAGTAGTAATGTACGGAAGTGAGAGCTGGACCATCAAGAAGGCTGATTGAGGAAGAATTGATGCTTTTGAATTATGGTGCTGGAGGAGACTCTTGAGAGTCCCATGGACTGCAAGAAGATCAAACCTATCCATTCTTAAGGAAATCAGCCCTGAGTGCTCACTGGAAGGACAGATCCTGAAGCTGAGGCTATAATGCTTTGGCCACCTCATGAGAAGACAAGACTCCCTGGAAAAGACCCTGATGTTGGGAAAGATGGAGGGCACAAGGAGAAGGGGACGACAGAGGACGAGATGGTTGGACAGTGTTCTCGAAGCTACCAACATGAGTCTGACCAAACTGCGGGAGGCAGTGGAAGACAGGAGTGCCTGGCGTGCCCTGGTCCATGGGGTCACGAAGAGTCGGACACAACTAAACGACTAAACAACAAATGTTGTTTGATCAAGAGGAGGTGTCCCAAAATACGCACCGCCCCCCTACATTGCCGAGGTGAACCAGCTCTCCTTCAGGGGCACTGGTGCAACATTAACAGTGATTTTCCTGAAGAAAAGCCCCAGCGAGTTAGGCTCCAGGGAGTCTTCCGCACACAGCTTGAAAACTACTGCCCTCAGAAATGCCCACCAACAAGGCATCCAAAGCCGGTTGAAAATGTGCACGGAGGTTCAGCTTGCCCCGCACTTCCCAGGGGAGCGATGATGCTCAGGCAACCATTCCTCAATGCACGGAAGCACTGTGTGCACTGCTGAATGTGCACGCCCCACGGTCTGGAGAGCAGCCAGCATCCCTGCAGCTGTTCTTTAGCAACACCGAGCTCTGCCACACAGGGGATCCCCGTCGCCTCTCAAGCTACTTCCTTGTATTTAAATCGTTGCTCTTAAAAGGGAATCAGGATGCAAAACAGTTCGCGTAACAAGTCATAAACGATCGCAACTCACGCCAATGCAAATGAAGATCAGGAGGCCGAAAGTATGAGGAATAAAAATGCCTTAGCACATGTCTCTGTGTGTATACATCCACATTCAACCTCAACAGACATATTAAAGCGAGTGGTTGGAGAGGAGAGGAGGAGGCAAGCAGGACTAGAAGCTTGTGGAATTTGTCCAGGTACATCCAGGTTTCAGCCGGCATTACCCACCACACTTCTAAACATTGTCTCTGCAGCCCATAAAAGGCCAGAATCTGGGTTTTGAACCCAGAGTGTTTGCCAGCTTCCTGCAGGAACTCTAGTGCACCCCCAGCCCTGAATTTACAGCAGCTGCCTGGGACCAAGCAACACACAATGCCATGGGGGCAAGCAAGGAAGAAAAAGTAGGAGAACCAAGGACTGGGGCCGCCTGCATGCCACCTAACAAAGAACAGTAGAAACAACAACAGACAGTCACGGTAACTATACAAAGGATAACATACAAAACCGTGAACAGCTGAAAATGTATTGAATCTTGAACTAAACAGACAATGTCAAACAAAAAGTATATATAGGTATTTCCTCAGAGGCAAAAGCCTGTATATACTTTCCAACATTAAAGTGCTAATTCAAAGTGTAATATATAGTGTTGGAGATGGTTATGCAAAGTCCATCAGACGTATGGGTCTATATTTCCAGTGTTAAAGATGGTTAAGCAAAGTCCATCAAACATATGGGTCTGTCTTCCCGACGGGTGGCCAGCTTCGAATCTTCCCGTTTCACCAGCAGTTTCGTCAAGGACTGGACTTTATCATCAACATAGAACTAGGATATTCCACATAGCTAAGCTATTCTAAGAAACTCAAACACTCATCATTCAAATAAAGCTAATGTTTAACACTGGAAAGATAGACCCATACGTCTGATGGACTTTGCATAACCATCTCCAACACTATATATTGCACTTTGAATGAGCACTTTAATGTTGGAAAGTATATACAGGCTTTTGCCTCTGAGGAAATACCTATGTATGCTTTTTGTTTGACATTGTCTGTTTAGTTCAAGATTCAATACATTTTCATCTATAGCTGTTCACGGTTTTGTATATTATCCTTTACCTAACAAAGAACGGCAACCTCAGAAACCCGTATCTTGCAGTCCTTCCTGCGTTGTCACCAATATTGCCGGACCTGCGAACAGGAGAGCCGATTTAAGTGACACCGTCTCTTGCAGCCCAGGCTTAAAGGATTTTCCATCCTGCTCCTGTTTGCTACTGCCGGAGTTACTGTCCAACAGCACGTTCCGCCAATAATGCCTGTTTACTCAGGCCGTTGCGGGCGCAGACAATGGCGGTTTCTGCAGAGGTAAGCAGGTGCATTCCAAACAGGCCTCCTCCTCTCCGTCAGCAAGCCGCCATCATTAGCCGGCATCTGCTCAGCGGGAGAGCTCCATTATGCCTCCCAGGGCCGATGTAATTATACATTGACATAATTAACCCAGCAAGCCCATTAGGAAGGCCAGCTAAAAAATTCATCTATAATTATTTGTTGTGTGCATGCTAATGAGTCCATCTGCACTGCCATTGTACAACACGAACAAATTAATTTACAAGTCTGGATCTTTTTTAATAAGTTCAAGAAAATGGCTCCCATTGTACTAGACTCATGTTTCTTCCTTCCCCTATTTTTTCTCTCGTTTGAGCGGGGAGGGGGGGGGAACAAGACGAGGAATCGTGATTTCTAGGGTCAAAAATTAGGGAGACTAGGAAGAGATGGGACCAAGTGAGTTTTTCTTGCTAAGATGGCAGGTGAAGCCAGCAAGAAAATTAGCCCTCAATTATGACAATAAAAACAAGGGCCAGGCAGGAGAAAATCAAAATTAGGTAAGGAACCAAATGTTATATAATACTGTAAAACTTAAATGTTATATAATACTGTAAAACTTAAATTTATAATTTATAATTTTGATGTAATTTGATGCTTTATTTGATATTACCAGCTGACGAAGCCATCCATATCAAGAGGGCCCTGTTCTGGTTGCTTTTCATGAATCAACTCTTCACTCCAGCTTTACTTATAAAACGATCCTTTTGAATACTTTTGAATACGAACTGATATACATTTATTGTTACTTGAAATTTCTTACATTCTTATACTGTAACGAATTATTGTTTACTCATACTACTGTGAATTTGAAGTTGTATTTTTCATTTGAAGCTACACATATTATTGTGGACTTGAAACTGTTTTTCTTATTTGAACTGACATTCTCTGCCTAAGACTGTAATTCTTAACAGAATACATACTTTTATTTGACTATAACTCACGAGTAGGATTTATTCCAAGTATTGAAATTTCTGGCCAGAGCTCTTGGTGTGTGTTTTCTTTCAGTATAACTAATAACAAGAACTCCAATTTATTTAAGGAGAAAATCAAAGGCAGCTATTTTGGACTGTTCTTGTGAATGGTGACACTGAGGTGTTGCTTGCCACAGGAACCCTCATTGACTGAAGGTAAAAATCCGGACAGAAAAGCTCCCCCCCCCCCAAAAGTAGTTGTTTAGACAATTCATGCCTGGACACTGACTGCAATATTCCAGAAATGTCCTGGACGCTCCGGACGTATGGCAAGACTACAAGGGGGTGACGTTGAGGGACGATGGCGGAACTCCAAGAGGCAACTGGTTTTCCTGAAGAGGGCCTCATCCTGACCGCTATTTTATGACAGAACATGGAGACCCCACCCCCCCTTTTGTGTTTGCTTTTACTCCACATCACCGGCTGCTTGAAGCAGGGGAAACACAAAGGGAAATGGCGTCGGGGCACATGGTTGATTTTGTCACAAATTATAGAGGGGGGAAACAGGTTATGTGGGTGCCATTTTACAGTGGCAGCATCATTTTTTTAAAAAAATTTATTTAAAGTGGACTTCTGTCCTCCCTCAGAGGGCAAACAGTATATTTGCCCTGGGTTTATACAACACTGTCCAGACGTAAGCATGGGTGAAATCACCTCAGAGACTGCATCACTAATAACTAATGATATTCTCTCTCACCCAGAGACACAAAAACATGATGACAAACAGACATTGTAGGCAAATATATTTTCTCTATCCAGATAAGAACGTTTTGCTGCCTGAGATGGAATATTGAGTAGGCCGAGGCTTCAAACTATTTTGGTACTTGAGGAAGAAAACCCTACAAGCACCTCTCCTTCTCCCTGGCTCTATCAAAACGCAATAATAATAAATTAAACAACTATTTGGTGTCCTTTCATTGATACCCAACATCTGCTGCCTGAGGCCACCGCCTCACTTTGCCTAACGATAGGGCCGGCCCCATTCGTTCCCTTCCACCTTGGGCATCACCTTCAGAAGGCCCAGTTCTGGATGCTGCCACCCTTATCATAATGTTCCAGAGAAGCAATTCGCCCTGTAAAGTGACTCCACCTGCCAGCCTGTTTCTGAGTATAATTCGAAGTGCCGGTTTTGACCTTTTCCAAGCCTGAAGCTACTTGAAGGACTGCCTCCTCCTATATGAATCGACCCATCCTTTCCGATCAGTCGTTGCACCTTTCCTCCATTTGCCACGGCTGTCTGAGGAATGCTTGGTGTGAGGGAGCTTTCCTTGTGGTGTTTGGACCCCATCTGTGGAACTCCCTGCCCTAGGAGGTCACAATATCATATTCTTTATTTGTGTGCTGCCAGAAACTGGAGATATTTCTTTCTTTCCTTTTAAGCAAGCTTTTGATTCTGCTTAATTTGATTTATTGGGCTGGCTTCTTTTCCTGTGGTGCCGCTATCACGCTGGTCACCGTGTATTTAACAATGGATCGTTCCTATTTTTTAGAGCTTGTTCTGATGCTTTTGCAAGACACTTGCTTATAAAACACCTTTTGGGAGGGAAAGAACGGAGTGTGCATTTTTATGGAAATAAAAAACATTCCTGGCCTTGGAAAGTCTCCACCAGGAATGAGAAATCTCTTTCAGCCTGTTGTAGGAATTTTAGGTATTTTATTTATATATATATTAATTCTTAGTGTGCCAAGCAAAACAAGGCCTCATGTCTGAAGCACAGTCCTGAAACCATTTTGACCCCTGACACAATTTTGACTCCTAGCTGGCCAGGTATCAGATGGCCCAATTGACTTACAAAGGACAGTAGTTAGTCTGCATATGCCATGCCCTGCCAAGGCAGGGAACCTTTTGTTCTCCAGAAATGTTTGTCTGGGAGGGGTCGAGGAGGGATGACCAGGTGTT
Organism: Darevskia mixta; assembly: GCA_034641385.1. Classification (NCBI taxonomy): domain Eukaryota; kingdom Metazoa; phylum Chordata; class Lepidosauria; order Squamata; family Lacertidae; genus Darevskia; species Darevskia mixta. The sequence continues at coordinate 4,737,720 of JAWWNH010000025.1, read as the reverse complement.
TCTCTGCAAGGGAGTGAGAAAAAACCTTTCCATTGTCTCAGAAATAAACTAATCACAATCTCAAAAGGAATGGCCAGGCTGCCCAGGAAGGGCAATCAGATAAGACATTATCACATGAAGTGGCAGACAGGAGGTAAACAGTGCATTCAAGATTTCTGCTGAACACCGCCTTTTCCTATGATGTAGCTGTGATGTATCTGAGGGGTGGTCCTGGGTTACACCCCTTTTAGTGATGTATGTATGATGTATAGGGGGTTGGTCTTGAGGGGAAAGGGGGGGAATTTCAAAGTCTATATAGGAGCTGGCACGCCATTGTTCTGGGTTCTTCTTCGCATCGTACCTGTTACGTTGGGGGGGACCTCTGTTGCAACAGATTCAATAAATGGGAAGCTGTGCTTTGCTTTTGATAACTCTGGTGTGGTCTCTGTCTGTGGCACAAGGGGAAAAGCTCTAAAATTCCAGCTCTTCCCAGGGAGAAAAATCCGGACTCCCCCTTGGGAAAACCGGACCCAACTTTATGCCTTTCCTAGTGAATTTTGCTTATAACAAGCCCAAGGGCCACATTCCCTCATGAGCAAATCTTTTGGGGGCCACATTCCAGTGATGGACAGGGCGCATAGCTGTCAACTTTCGGATTTGAAAATAAGGGATTTTTTCAAGCTTTCGGATTTGAAAATAAGGGATGCCGCAAGGGTGGTGCAATGGCACCAAGTAGCCTCGCCACCCTGTGCTCCAGAGGCTGCGCGCGAACAGGTGAGCGAAAGAGCGAGCGCATAGACGGCAGGCAGGCAGGCTGTCTGGTTGGGCGTGAGGGTCTGGCTGCACAAGGCATGCAAGCTCCACCCCCAGTCGGTCTCAGACTCCTTATTGGCAGCCGAGCAACGCAGCTGAGGAGTCTCCCTGGCCGGCAGGGAGGGAGAGGAGCTACTTCCTTTGACATCCGGGAAATTTAAGGGATATCAACAATCCGGGATAGCAGCGGGAAACGGCATTGGAATAAGGGAGTTTCCCGCAAAAAAAGGGAGGGTTGACAGCTATGACAGGGCGAGGCAATGGCTGCAACTCTTATCTGTGTACAAGTGATTATATTTCGGCCAAGGAAATGTGGAGGTTTCTACACACTCACAGATACTCATCCTTCTCCCTCCAGTCAAGCAAGAGGCATCATCACAGTTCCAAAGATCTCAGGAGCCCTTTCCCCTGCAGTAACTTGGAGCAGGGCCTTTAGTGAGGCTGCCCCTGTTCTGTGGAACAGCACCCCTGTCGAGATATGACAAGCACCTGCCATCTGCACTTCCTGGAAATAGTTGAAGACATTTTTGTTCCAACAGGCTTTCCCAGCCGGATAAAGGGGTCTTGGCAAACCACAAGGGTCCACTTGTAAGGGCTTTTGTCTTGTTTTAAATCTATTTGTTGTTTTTGTGTTTTCAACTGTTTTTAATTATTTTATGTGCAGATCGCCTCGAGATAGTGGTTTAGAAGGCGGTTAAAAATTAATTGTATTAACAATAAAAATAGAAGCTGATACCCAGTGAAACAATTTACTCCTTGAGAGTTTTCAAAAGCCCAGGCCATTCAGACAGGAAACTTTCCTGAGCTGTGTAGCAGGCGGATGCAAATTTCACTCCAGCTAGCAAACAACACGAGCTAAAGTTCTGCCTGCCCTATAGCGGTCACATCTGACAGATGGCCATCCAACCTCTGTTTCAAAACCTCAAATGAAGGAGAGTTCGCCACCTTCCGAGGGTGCCTGTTCCACCGTCAAACAGATCTCTTACCATCTGAAAGTTATTCCGTCTCACCCTGCAGAAGAGGGTGTCCCCTTCTTAGCGTATCACACTTTTGCAGCTCAAAGAAACTCCAAGAATCCGGAAGGCAATAAATCCACAGCCAATAAAAGGGGCACCTGCGTCTTTTGCCTGTCTTATGATCCACCTGTAGGACGCCCAGCTGTGGTGGGTCATCAGCGAGAGACGTCAAGCGTAGCTGTGTTTGAAGCAGGGATGGTGGAATAAAGGACTGGATAACTTTATGACTGTTAATAACATTTGCAGCTATGCAAGCTAAGATAACGATATGGGCAATTAAACCTCATGCTTCAGGGTGTGAGCTGATGAGAATCCGATGGCGTTCGCATCATGCCACCTAAGACTTTGTGTGTACGCTCTCCTTTTATTCTGCTGCCAGGATGCTAGCGAATGTGGCAGAATAAAGGTGCTTAGGGGCCCAGTGAAAAGGATCTCAGGCAGCAGCTGGGACTGGGGAGGGGAGGATGCAAAAACAGCTCTGCTGGATCTGGTCAAAGGTATATAAAGCCCAGCAACTTGCTTCCTTTGTTGTTGTTGTTTAGTCGTGTCCGACTCTTCGTGACCCCATGGACCAGAGCACGCCAGGCACTCCTGTCTTCCACTGCCTCCCGCAGTTTGGTCAGACTCATGTTGGTAGCTTCGAGAACACTGTCCAACCATCTCGTCCTCTGTCGTCCCCTTCTCCTTGTGCCCTCCATCTTTCCCAGCATCAGGGTCTTTTCCAGGGAGTCTTCTCTTCTCATGAGGTGGCCAAAGGTTTGGAGCCTCAGCTTCAGGATCTGTCCTTCCAGTGAGTACTCAGTGTTGATTTCCTTAAGAATGGATAGGTTGATCTTCTTGCAGTCCATGGGACTCTCAAGAGTCTCCTCCAGCACCATAATTCAAAAATAATTCAAAAGCATCAAAACTTGCTTTCTACTGTGGTCAAATCCTCCAGGAAGCCCCCAGGCAGGGCTCGAAGGCAATGGTCCTTTCCTGCTGTTTTGCTCTCCAGCAACTGGTATTCAGTGATATGCTGCCTCTGCACATGGAGGTTCCCCAAAGCCTTCATGACTATCACAACTACTACTGCAATTTATTTGCATACCACTTTGGGGGCGCCCTAGCCCCTCTCCAAAAAACAAACAAACAAACAAACAAACAAACAAACTGTAGGTAGCGTAAATATATACAGCAGAGTACAATGAAATGCTATAAATCCATCAGTAAGCAAGACTACACAGGACAGCAAAATCACAACACAGGAGGACCATCAGAAGTCTTCCCTAATTAAGAGGACTAAAGGGTGCTCTGCATCCCACATTCCCACGTGTTTAAGGACTAGAAACATGGACAAACCATGAACAACATCTAGTAGCCTCTGTTCTTGGAGAGCCACTGGAAGGTGGAAGAGATAATACAGGGTAGACAAACAGAGGTCCATATAGTTAAAGCTATGGTTTTCCCAGTATTGATGTATGGAAGTGAGAGCTGGACCATAAAGAAGGCTGATCGCCGAAGAATTGATGCAAAAGAACTGATGCTTTTGAATTATGGTGCTGGAGGAGACTCTTGAGAGTCCCATGGACTGCAAGAAGATCAAACCTATCAATTCTTAAGGAAATCAGCCCTGAGTGCTCACTGGAAGGACAGATCCTGAAGCTGAGGCTCCAATACTTTGGCCACCTCATGAGAAGAGAAGACTCCCTGGAAAAGACCCTGATGTTGGGAAAGATTGAGGGCACAAGGAGAAGGGGACAACAGAGGACGAGATGGTTGGACAGCTACCAACATGAGTCTGACCAAACTGCAGGAGGCAGTGGAAGACAGGAGTGCCTGGCGTGCTCTGGTCCATGGGATCACGAAGAGTCGGACACGACTAAACAACAACGACAACAACAACAACAATTTTAGAACCAATTGACTGTGTCTGTGTAAAGCAATATTATGCTTAACAGATTGAACAGCTCCAGCTCCTATCACCTCTCACCTTTGGCCATAGTGGCTTGGGCTGATGGGAGCTGGAGTCCAACAACATCTGCAGGACACAGTGTTGGCTGTCCCTCGAGTAAGGCAACGTCACATGCTCTAGGTTGGTGGATGATGATACTGTTCTGAGTGATATGGAGAGGAAAATCTCTCTCTCTCACATGCACAAATATTTGAACTTAAGAGTCATGCATCAAAGCCTACTGACCATGGGTTCAGCACTAGCAAAAGAAGTACTTCCAACAAATATTAAAGAATGAATGAATGGACTTTGTTGCCCAAAGATGTGGGGGGCAGCCACTCCCCTGGAGGGATATTAAATTCTTAAACTCAGGCACACCTAGGCAAGGGCCCTGATGGGTACATGAAAGTTTCCGGGCATAGGACCAGAGGCACAAATGTTTGCCAATTTTGCATATGCAAAACTTGGAATTTAAATATTGCAGAAGGCAATCCAACTAATTCCCCACCCAAGTCACCCCAGATAATTTTAAAATGAATTTGCACTCTGCCCCCAGATCACCCGAAATCAGCTCCTGATTAATTCATTTACCCCCCCCACCCCAGTTTATTTCCCAACAGGTCCTGCTGCGAATCAATTCAATTCCCCTCCAGTTATCCCCGTTCATTACTCTTAAATCATCTCTAGATATAGTCAGCTTCAATGTATTTCTATAATTTATTTCCCCCTTCCCAGTAAGTCAGATCACCCCCCACAATTCAATTTCCTCTGAATTCATTACCCATCCTAAAACAAAAAATAAAAATAAAAATAAAAATATTTGGGGCCCATCCCTCAGACTCCTAGCAATAATCTGGATCAGGCGATATGATGGTGCCCATTGGTGATGCTTTAGGTTTTAATTTAAAAAACAAAAACCCAGAGGATGTCCTCAAGTTAGAGGAGATTAGAGAAATCCATGGAAGGGGAGAAATCTATCAGTAGCTATCAGCCAAGAAAGCCAAATGCAAGCTTCCAAGGTACTGAATACACGGAGGACAAACTCCAATAAACCGTGGTTTGGTTGTTGTCACAGTCTTCCTAGCAAGCTACAGGGGAGGTTTCCCAGAGGCACCTGGCCAGCTGATGTTGGGAGACCAGGTGAGCTTTTGATCTAATCCAGCAAGACTATTCTTAGGTTTGGGCAATGCCCGTGACTGTCACACTACGGGAATATTGAAGAGCAGTATAAATCATCGGCCACAGATTTTAGCTGAATGGCAGAACATCTGCTTTGCATGCAGAAGATCCCAGGCTCAATCCCCACCATCTCGAGGTAGGGCTAGGAATGTCCCCCCCACCTGAAATCCCGCAACGCCACTGCCTACCAGTGTTGGCAAGACTGAGGCAGACGGACCCGCAAGCTGACTCTGTACCAGGCAGCTGCCTGTGTTCGTATGACTCTGGACCCATTAAACCGGCTTCTTCTCTTGTGATCCAGTCCTCCCTTGGGATCCTGAATCCCAGCTGCTGGGAATCACAGGAGGGGAGAGGGTTCTTGTGCTCAAATACTGCTTGCTGACTTCCCAGAGGCAACTGCTCAGCCTCTGTGAGAACAGGATGCTGGACTAGGTGCATGGCTGGCCTGATCCAGCAGGCTCTTCTTAGGTTCAGATTGAGATGCAAGGTGGGCTGGGACAGTTTGGAAGCATCAAACTGAAGCCTCCTTTGATGCCCACAGCTGGGACAAACTTTCCCCTGATACTTTATATTTATGCTCTCTGGGGGATCTCTTTCAAATAAGTGAATCATTCTGAGATGGCACAGTTGTACAAGAGGTCTCTCTCTGTAAGAGACCACTCTTATTTCTACCTTACTTCCCTCCGTGAGAAGGGACGCGGGTGGCACTGTGGGTTAAACTACTGAGCCTAGGGCTTGCCGATCAGAAGGTCGGCGGGTCCCTGCTCCTGCCAACCTAGCAGTTCGAAAGCACGTCAAAGTGCAAGTAGATAAATAGGTACCGCTGCAGCGGGAAGGTAAACGGCGTTTCCGTGCGCTGCTCTGGTTCGCCAGAAGCGGCTTAGTCATGCTGGCCACATGACCTGGAAGCTGTACACCGGCTCCCTCGGCCAGTAAAGCGAGATGAGCGCCGCAACCCCAGAGTCGTTCGCGACTGGACCTAATGGTCAGGGGTCCCTTTACCTTTACCCCCTCCGTGAGAACTTTTCTGGCAAAGCTGGAAAAATATATAACAAAATAGTACTTTAAAGTCATGCTTCCTATGGCCTGAGACCACTAACGGCTATTTTACTTTGACTGCATTCGATGGAACCTTCGCAGGAAGAGACCAAACTCAGTGAAGTCAGTCTTTGAAACAAGCCTTACCATCTAGATCACCTATTTGACGTCCAGCCACGAGGAGGTGCTGTTGAACATTATTTGCAACCCTCAAATTATTCTGGAAACAGTTTTTGCATCAACCAGAAATAAGGTATGTGTGTGTGTGTGTGGGGGGGGATAAGTTTCCCCCTCTCTGTTCAAGTCAGCCTTTTGGGTAATAAAGTATTGACTCTGTAGGGCTTCCAGGAAAACACACACACACACATATATAATGCAGGTGGATGAAGAAGAAAATAAAATGCATTTTGACAATGTCTTGCGAAACAGGGGGATTGCTAGGTACTTCATAGACTAAGGGTACAAAGCCATGGCAAAAATTTGCATAAAACTATGTATGCTAATAGATGCAAATTTAGGTCTCTAAACAAATTAAGACAGTGGTTGGTTGGAGTCTCACTAGATCTGCTACCCTATGAGCAAGTTTTCTTTATTTTTTATAAATATATCCACCTAAGAGAGCCTGCAATCCTAAATCCCATTTACCAGGGAGTAAGTGGGTTAAACCACAGGCTTGCTGATCAGAAGGTCAGCGGTTCGAATCCCTGCGATGGGGTGAGCTCCCATTGCTCGGTCTCAGCTCCTGCCCACCTAGCAGTTCGAAAGCACGTCAAAGTGCAAGTAGATAAATAGGGACCGCTCCAGCGGGAAGGTAAACGGCGTTTCCGTGCGCTGCTCTGGTTCGCCAGAAGCAGCTTTGTCATGCTGGCCACATGACCCGGAGGCTGTCTTCGGACAAACGCCGGCTTCCTCGGCCTATAGAGCGAGATGAGCACGCAACCCCAGAGTCGGACACGACTGGACCTGATGGTCAGGGGTCCCTTTACCTTTACCTTTAAGTCCCATTCAATTGTATAATGCTTACTTCCAAATAGGCACAGTTACGACACAGTCAGATCCACTCATTTCAATGGATCTACTCTGAGCATAACTAATGTTGGATGCAAGTATCAGAAAGACTACCTCCTTCCCCACTGGGGTTCTAGGGTATTTCCATCACCCTCAGAAGCTTGGGGTGTCGGCGACCCAGGAGAGGGCCTTCTCTATGACATCCCCTAAGCTGTGGAAATCCCTCCCCACAGAGGTGTGTTTCTGTAGTATGCAAAAGAACTGATGCTTTTGAATTATGGTGCTGGAGAAGACTCTTGAGAGTCCCATGGACTGCAAGAAGATCAAACCTATCCATTCTTAAAGAAATCAGCCCTGCGTGCTCACTAGAAGGACAGATCCTGAAGCTGAGGCTCTAGTACTTTGGCCACCATATGAGAAGAGAAGACTCCCTGGAAAAGACCCTGATGTTGGGAAAGATGGAGGGCACAAGGAGAAGGGGACGACAGAGGACGAGATGGTTGGACAGTGTTCTCAAAGCCACCAACATGAGTCTGACCAAACTGCGGGAGGCAGTGGAAGACAGGAGTGCCTGGCGTGCTCTGGTCCATGGGGTCACGAAGAGTCGGACACGACTAAATGACTAAACAACAACAACAACAAAAGCTGGAACAGCTCCTGAGATTTCATTACGCGAGGCCCTTGCAAATATATCGCCAGAATCTTGAGGTCTAGTATCTTGAAAGTTGGGATCCCAAGGAAGCTGAATCCTGGCCCA